>CM062585.1:6422284-7622284 GCA_031468815.1 Morus bassanus | reverse complement strand
CAGTCATTCAGGAAGATATTTTCAGTGTCACAAAGGACAGGTAGGAAACCAGTTCTCCATGACTTTCCACCAGAGCTGGGTGCCAAAATATGCATCCTTTTGATCTAGAAAATAGATATCTTACTCGAATAAACCCCTGGATTTCCAAACGTGCTCAGCAGGCAGAAGTACTCCTTGATTTGGAGCCACGGTTGAGCTCTGCATTCTCCAACATGCATCTGCAAATATTTCCACATGGCAGATATTGCTTGGAGCTGGGGCTCAGTCCAGCTCCCCATCAAAATACATCCAAGTTCTGAAAACAAACTTAAACCTGGGTCTGTGACTTTTACGGGTTGGACTTGTCAGTCTGAGTCCTGTATCAACATATACATGGAATTCAGGGCAAAAAAGCAAAAAATGCTTCCAGTGCAATAGCTGCGGTATCATTGGTTGGAAAATTACAATTGTTTTGTGTGGAAGTGAAAATGAGATACGTCTCCTTTTATGTATGTATATTAAAAATCTCTCTCTCCTGGGAATTCTTTTTTAATGTGTTAGTGGTGATACAAAGAAAAAAACCCCAACATTCTCTTCCATGTTCTGTAATCAGCTTCTAATTCCTTTTAGTTTTGGAGGTTTGACTAAAACCAATAACTTGGGAGTTTAATGAAAACCCCAAAGTGAGAATTTAAAACACAAACTGAATGTTACATGGAAAGTTAGTTCCAGTTTCTTTCTTTCTTTCTTTCCTGTCCGACCAAAGATTGAAAGATATGAACTAAACCTGAACATTTTTCTGAATTTCTTTTCTCCTCTTTGCTGGAGGCCATTATACATTTCTAACTTAATCTTTTTATTTTAACAGCCTTTGTATTTAATTAAATGATACACCCTCCAGGGGACAAGGAGAAGGAATGGCCCCTCCATTCTCCAGCCCTTCCAGCCTTTTTTCTGTCCTTGCTGAAGCAGGAATAGGACGCCACATGGACCAGGGGACAATCATGATCAGGGAAAGGTCCATCTTTCCGCAGACCCCAAAATGTCGGCCCGATGTCTTGCTCAGCCCCAGCTCAAGCATGCAGGAGCACTATGGGGCCACAATGGCACCAGCTGAGAGCAGGACCTGTCCCACAGCTCCCAGCACTGCGTGGCTCACGGTTTTCTGTACCACCTGGAAAGGGACATGCTCAAGCGACCAAACAGGATGTTGACGGCTTGTGCTTGAGCAACCCATTCTATGAGGAGCCTCTACGTGGCCCCATATAACAGTGCAAAACAGCACCCTTTTGGATCATTATCAAGATATCCAGCCTCCTTGGGAGGAGGAGGGGCAGCAAGGTGGATTCAGAAAGGTAGAAATACGCTCAGAGGGGTGCAGAGAGTACGTGCTTATCTCCCCAACAGCCACTCCTCCTGTCCCCAAATAGGGTTAAGTTCCTCCAGCAAACACTATTCATTTCCCTAGTTGGCATGCAGCCAGATGATTTTGCCTTCCAGTCATGTGAACTTTTCAATTTGTGATTCTTACAAGCTGAGCTTACATGAAACTGTTTCCTGAAATGAACTGTTTTTATTCCCCCTCCATCTCTCTCTCTGCCCCACCATTTCTGCCAGAGCAAAACCAAGACCATTTATTGATCAGCTCAACAATAAACAATGGCTCAGAGGCATCCTTTAAAAGCTATGGCGACGCAGTCTCCTATCAGATTTGCTCAGTTTAACTACACTTCCCTCAAACATTACATCCCTTAATGTGTATTTAAACAGGAAAATGGGTACATTTTCTAATGACCTTTGTCTTAACCCAGTGCAAATGCTGTGAGCTACACACGAGTCATGAGTTTTGCTGAAGTGGGAACTTGATCACTGATTCCAATAAAAACCACATCAGGTCCTGTATCTTTACTTCCAAAAATCAGTCTGTCTGCTGTTTTTACTATAGCTGGATATAAGTAACACAACATTATGCCCTGGGATATTGTTTGCAACACACATCATTGATGTGGGCAGAAGAAAACTACTCATGCAATTATTTAGTTCACTCAGGACCAGGACACACCATCAAGTAGAAAGACTTTCCAAAGGAAGGTGAATGGGTAATGGAAGAGAAGATGTGTTGCTGGTTGTTGCTAGATACAGCACACTGAGGGGACTGACTTGACTTATATGTAGCAGAGAGTTAAGATCAAGCTCAGGACATGGAGAGAGGCATCCCTTCCTGCAGCACGAGAAGCATCTCTGCTCCGTGGCAGCAAGAGCAAAGACAGCCAAGAGAATGTGAGGTTGGATAGTAAAGTAACACAAATCTGGTTATGTCACAGGCAGATGGTGGAACCTCATCTGGAATAACATGTGAACATCTGCTCATTTTTTCCTAAAGATGAAGTAGATGGGAAGGAATTAAAGACTCAGAGGTGTACAAAGAAGTTCAAAACTAGAAATATGCACTCAGCAGGTAATGTAAAAAAAATTGTCCTTTTAAAAAAAAATTCACCTCCACTAAAACAAGTATTTTCCTAGAGAGGGTTGTTTCTTACTTTTATTTTTATTTTACTTTTCAAGAAACGAAAACTTCTGTCCTTTTCTAAGGCTGAGAAACTCTTGCTGAACTTTCCAAGCAAACCTGAAGTCTGGCATTCTCAGTCCTTGCCAGGTCTCAAAAGCAAGTGAGCACAGTGCATTTTCTCGACATATATGTAATCTTCATGGGTTTAACTGGGAGTAAAATATGCATTTAAAATTGGGGCTTTCCAGGACTTGGGCAACTAAATGTCTCCAGCCCCATCAAAAAAGCTGAGCGAAGTGTCCCATACTGGCCATGGGAAGCACACAAGCCAGCTGATAGAAAACAGCAGGGCCTGGGTTTTAGGAAGGTGGAAAGTACCATCAGGTTGGGTTTAGACAATCTTGAGCGCTAGCGGAATGCAGGCTCCACATCTTTCTCAATCAATCCTTTGCTAAACTGAAAACTCAAGCATAATCCAGGGCACAAATGTGGTACCTCATGGGACCGGAGTACACTACAATGCCTAGTGTCTGAGTATAGCAGATAGGATTTGGGGACCTTCTGCTCAGCCCTAAGGTCTGGTTTGGCCAGCTGCTGTAAGGTTTGACTTATTCAAATGATAAAAGGATTACTGGAGGTCATCCCCACCTTAACAAAAAGCCTAAGCCCAGCTTTCTTCACAGAAAACTGCCTTCCTTTAAATGGTATGTTGATTACAATCAAGAATGCACAAGGGTTTCCACAGATAGAGCTTACACTCACTTTAAAAAAAAAAAAAAAAACAAACAACAAAAAACCAACCTTTTTCCAATTTAATATCTGGTCTCTGATCTACCTCTTCCCTATATTTTCTCAATAAGTATGTTCTAGTGTTCAACCCAAGGAACTGTCAGCCTGGGTTGGAAATGCTGAGGCCTGACATTTCTAGATTAAATGTCAACCAGATGTTTGTGCACTTCCCTTACAAGTCTTTCAAGAAGCTTCCCAATTTATTATTGTGTTTCGTTATTAGGGGAAACCCAAGTTCATACCTTACTAGTTTGAGCTGAAAGAGATTGAAAGCCTCAGGGGGGAAAAGAAATGACAGGTACCCGAGTGATAGGAAATACGATTCCAAACTACAATCCACAATAGCTGGTGTCCATCTCTTTTTCCTTCAATGTATTTGAAGTCTGACTGAAATAAATTAGCTTCAACTCCAGAAACTATTTTTATATAATACTAACATTTTCCCTCAACCACTGAAGCAAGGGAACACAGAATGGGACGTTGCCCTTCCCTTAATCCTCTCGGCCGCAGTGCCAGAGGTGGCACTGCTTCTGACAATGGAGAGCAGGATTCAGGGGAAAAACTGGAGAGAGATTTATGAAAAAAGAAGAGAGGAGAGAGAGTATTATTGCAGCTGTAACTGTCTCTAAAGCCCCTACCTGGGATACAGGAGGACACCCTGGGTTTCCTCTGCTCTCTTGTCTCTGTGTGCAACCTTGCAGAAGAGAAGCCTCAGTTCTTGCTCTGTAAAATGGGATTTATAGTAGGATTTTTTTGTGTGTTTGTTGTGTCTTGCACAGTCTTCACAGCAAGGGACTCATTCTTATTATGCTTCTCACATGTACTGCAACAGGGCCTCAGGCAGAGATGGGGAACTCTAGGTGCCAATGTAGTCAATAAATAAGGACATAAATAATACAGTTACAACATGTGGCTGAGAACTGGCTCTCATCCCAGAAATTCAGAGTGAACTTTCCTGTTTTTGTTGGTTTAGTTTGATTCTAGTTTCTTGGTCAAAGTAACAATATTTTAAACTGAATTTTCTAATAATATTAAAGAAATCAACAGGGAGAGCTGGACAATGACCCTACCAGTTGGCCATTGTTAATGTCTCCAAGAGGCAAGGAAAGAGTCAGCTAATGGCTGCTCTTGGAGCAGGCAGGATCAACACCCCCTCCCAAGCCAGATCCTTCACTTACAGCTGCATCCAAATTCCAGGATCCAAGTTTTTGGATCAAGCCTATCTACCAAAAAAAAAGGGCCGTGACACACACACATACCCTGCAAGAGTTAAGGTTTGTTGTAAAGGCCAAATTCTTATTCTCTGCATCTAGCAGGTTCCAAAAGAAGTTGTTAGAAATAAGACCCCCAAAAAATCCCCACTGGGGTGAGCGTTCTGGAAGAAGTAAACACCTCCACAGCCTCCAAATCCACCCTCCGTGCGCGCAGTGGGAGCCGTGCTGATCGGCCAAGAGCTGGTTCCTACCCATGAAAACGCAGGCAAAGTTTCCCGCTGAATTTCATTACCGAGAACAAGGAGCAATTCCACTAGACTCAGTAAATGGCTTCCAGACCATGGCGCGGTGTGACCGTGATGAGAGTCTGACCTCACGCACTCGTGGGGCGGGAGGCTGGGAAATATATTGGGTGAAATCCTGGCTCTGCTGAAGTCCATGGCAAAATTCCCATTGACTTCAGGCAGGTCTGGGATTTCACCCGTTACATTTTTGGATGTCAGGGCAGCAACCCAGTACCAGATCCTGTTCCAGTCTTCCAGGTCTGTTTGGAGCGACTTGTCAGGGATCAGTGACCCCTCCAGAGTGGTGATATGTTCCCCGGCAGCCTCGCAACACGCTAGCGAGCCCAGGGGAGGTGAGCAGGTTGAAGGAATCTCCATAAACGTGTCACCCAAAATGGAGCGGAAAGAGAAATCTGATAATTTAGAGCAACTCCTGTATTATTAGCGAGTGGATTCCTCTGCCTGCTGGGGGGCAAGGGGGGCGCTGCTGAAGGCTTTTGAAAACAATCTTAATCACCACAAGGGCTCGGTGACTCATTAGCCTGTGAAAAGTCTCTTTTGACAACACAATGGCATCTGAAAAGAACAGGTAGAAGAGATGCTCAGAACAGAGAGATATTGAAGGGAATAACAAAAGGAAATGAAACCAAGGCAATTAATCTATCCACACTGTTACAGACCAATCCCATGGTACTGTCTTTGCGTGAATCCAAAGATTGAGAAAGTGCTAAAGTCAGTTCATAATCCTCTGACAAAAAACACGGGCTCTATCCATCTCCTGCTGAAGTGAAAGAGAGGTGTGGCAATAAGAACATGCAGTTTTAATGTATTGTTTTGCCACTCTTCAAACTAAAATACTTCCTGTGAAGTAAGATTTTATAAGTCATAGCCATTTTCACTGCTGAGACATGTTGGGAAACATCTGCTCAGGACCAGTTTTAGGTGACAGTTGTTCTCTGTGAAAAGTTGCTAAGGGCTCCGCTGGAGAGCAGCACAGATGGAAAATACGCAGAGCTTGGTTTTGTTCACAAGATACAGGAAAAAAGTAAATGTAGAGCATAATTTCTCTGGGGTTTGCAAAATGCAATTTTCTCCCAGCCAAGCCAGTTCAGAAGCTGACCATGTCACATACAGAATAAATACTTATGTCATTATGATCATGTCCAAGTATTTGAAGTGAAAAGGTTAATGTTTAGTGCAGCTTTAGTATTGCCAGTATGCAATAGTGCAGTATAGTATTGCCAGAGAATAGACATAATCCAGCATCTAAATTGCAAACCATAAATGTCATTGTTCACATCACAGGAATGGAGAATATTAAACATACCCCTGGTAAATCTTCCTCATTCCTAAATATGATAAATTAACACCTACCAACTTCTTAGACAAAACAACAGCAAACTTTGAATGAGCCACGACCTGGTCTCTCATTGAAGAATCCAGACTTGGTTTGCTTCAAGAACATAAATTCTTTCTAGTTACCAAAAATCACAGCTATTTAAATATCGCCAACTGCACAACCACAGACGAATCTTTGCTGCTTGATGCATACTTGAACAGAGATACACCGCCTGGTTTTGTTTACAAATAATTAAAAGCCCCACCTGTAAAATCTGCCTTGGTGAATTTACATTGCTCAAATGATTTTCTCCAAACCTGACTTCTTTTGTAGTGTTGAGGCCTGAAGTCAAAAAAGTTCTGCGTGTTTATAATCAACAACTCCTAAGACCAGCTTTATATATAATCACTTTAGTCCAACACACACACACAGGCAAGAACATGCAGAATCAGAGTTCATCTTGCAAGGCAGGAGATGCTGGAATGCTAATATATATGACCAGAAAACACGTTCCAGTGCGCTAAAATGATTTCACTCTTCAGGAACAATTTTGTGCTCCTCAGAACTAAAATTAGTTAATATTTGAGAAAAGGAAGGTTGTTGAATTGCACTGGTAACAGCTAAGCACTCTTAGACCCATGAAAAGTGATGGCAAGAAACACATCACAGTTTCATTTACCCCAGTCTGAGCAAGCCAGAGGTGGATTCTTCTCAGTGCTGTGTGTTAGCAGAGCTCTCACATTTGTCAATCTTTTTCCTCAGCTTCTTGCATCAAAACAACAACAAAAAACCCACAAACAACGCCCCCCCCCCCCCCCCCGCCAGTCTCAAACTACGTGCATCAATCCTGTCCCAAGGCAATGATAAAGGCACCCAGCTAAGCAGTAACAACACAGGAAACGCAGGTCACATGGCTGAATGCAGTTTCCCCTATAGCTTTTGGCCTAGAAATATCACAACACAAGCTTTGTGCAACTGCTAGTCATCCTGAATGCAGAGATGGTGCTTGTAGCCGCAAAACTACAAATGCACGCTACAAAATATGCATGTTCTGGAGTACCAGTTTAAAGAAAAAAAACCCAAGCAAACAAAACAAAACAAAAAAACCCAACAAAAAACTTTCCATGATACTGCTGCTTTTCCTTTGTGAAACATATTCCCCTTCAGTCTTATGTTTTCTACTCTCATTTAGCCTAGGGTGAATTTGTCAGGAGGAGAGAGGAAAGAAAGAGGGAGGGAAAGAGAGGAAGCACTTGAGAAAGCAATAGTTGAACTGTTTTCAAAACGGATTTTTTTTTTTTAAAGAGCAAAACAAAACCCCACATGAATATTCCTACAAATTACATTTTTTCAGCCTTTTAAAATGAAATTAGAAGGAAAGCAATAATTCCCAGCAGGTGGCAGATAGACTTGCTGTTATTTGTGTCTAGTGCACAGACACCTAAATCCCCCAGCCTTGTCTGAGCAAGTGAGCACTCAGCATGATGCTGCAGAGCAAACACTAGGTAACAAGTAACCTTAAGACCTCACCACCTAAAGCAGACAAGTGGTGGGCAGGGGGAGCATCATTGTTGCCATCTTATCAATGGCGGAATAAAACACAGTAGAGAACAACTTGTCTGAGGTCAAAGAAGGAATTACTGGTGGAAAGAAGAGCAAACCCCAGCCCTCTTAAGTCTCATTGCATTGTCTCCACCACAGAAAACAAGCTTTTGCTAGGGAGGGAAATAACTCAGAGCTCAGACCCGTGTCCACGTAAAATCCATCTCTCTGCGTTATTTGTGCGTGCACAGTGGAGTGTATTCCTCAGGTGGGCAACATGGGTAAATGTTCCTATATTTAAGATGCAGAACTGGGCAAGTATTTTAATACACCTGTAGTGTACAATTCTGTTACATCCCAGGAACACTATCAGGAATGCGTCATTTATCTACACAAGCCTCTCATTTACACAAGGCTATTTAAAAACCTACAGTCAATCACCATGGGCCATGCTCCAGCACAGGCTCCACATACACCAGACCTCGCCTGAGCTCCTTGCAGCTGCTGAGCTAAAGCTGTTGGTGGAGACATCAATACAATCAGACAAAAATCCCTTCATACTATTAATTTGTCACCAAAGTACCCCCTATCCTAAGACAGGGATGTTACAGGATCACACATGCTGACATTGTGTCTCTTCCTCTTTATCCTCCAGAGAACCATAGACAGGGCATCAATATTGCACCTCACACAAGCACTCATGGTATCCCCACTGTAGCACAATACCTTGAGTATCAGTGTCTGCTCCACACTTTGGTTTTAGTAGCAGGACAGGTCTTCAGTCCTCTTACAAGTCCTCTTACAGAAACAAAGAAAATAAAAAAAAAAAAAAAAAAAAAAAAAAGGCTGCTGTTGCAGGTGGTCTTATCAGTGGCACAAATTCCCAGGGTTCCCTCTGGTCATGGGCTAATAAATTGCCTTAAATTGTGCCACCTATAGAAGGTAACTATGCACATGATTTTGCTGGTGATTTCTCAACTGCTCTGAGATCAGCTGCTGAATAAACACCAAATCTAGTTAGGTACATTTGTTCTGCTGGGTTAAACCCCAGACATTTGTCCTAGAGGCACAGCAATGTAGCTGGTTGCTATGGCTTTTTCTTAAGCACTGTTTAGCATGGAGGTGAGTGCCCTGCACCTGTGGTGTGTGGGTGGGTGCATGGGTGACTCTTTGCATAGCAAGTGCAGATGTTTCTAATGAGAGCAGCAAACGAGCCAGGGCACTGCCGGAGACCTGCTTCCCTCGCTGTGTGCTTCCCTAGGCACGCATCTGGATCTGGGCTTTGGAGCATGCCTTGGGTGTCTCAGAGAAACTCCCTTTGAAATGCTGTTTTCACACAAATAAAGAAATGAAAACCTTTTAAAATGACCTTCCATTAAAGTACTAAAGCATTAATATAACAGAATTGGCTGGAAGTGCTTATTTTGAAAGAAAAAAAATGCCATTGTGTTCCATATTTGACCAGAGTTGATATTTTTAACCACTTAACAAGTGTCAACTTTAGAACAACCTGCTTTAAAAATGTTGACCATTTTTTCCTTCATATTTTTAGAAATAAAACTTCTTTTCCTCCCAAATTAGTTACAGATCAACCCAGAGGAGAGGGCAAAATACGTATATGTTAAAGCATACATGGTATAGCTCCACAACAAAATTCAGCACCTACTTAGCTCTAGAACTCTTCTAACATGCTATTGTCCACCCACTGACCTCTCAAAATGTAAAATATCCTCAGAACCTGTCTGTCTATACAGTAGATCACTATATATTAGTATTTCTGGATATACTTTGTGAGTCTACCCTTTACTTGTCTGGAGCAAAGAGTGAGCAAAATTAGATGGTTTAGGCAGATGCTAACATGCTCTGAACTAGGTTTAAAGTCTTTGGACAGTAAAATACTCTTTATTTATAGTGTAGTGCTTCTTTCACAGTTCAGGCATAGTTCAGTCCAGTCATATAAATAATACTCTATTATAACAGAAAAAAAAGTGTATAGACCAACTTATTACACCAACCAGATAAGCCCTTCAAGGCCAGGGTAATTTATTGACTATGCTGGAACATTTATGGGCTAATTAGCCAGAGCTACAATGATAATGAATTTTATGGACATTGAAGAAATAATGCAGATGAGCAGCCTGGCAAAACACATAATGTCACACAGCTTTGAAGACCACTCATCCAGCACTAGTAAAATATAGCTCTCAGAGCTGGGGCTTTGCTGGCAGTCAAAACAGCCCAGTAAACAACTCCTGCCCTGCAGTGAGATGGGTACAGGGAAGCTCCTGCAGCCCAACCTCAGCCACCAGTCTTGCCTGGCAAATATAAGACATGAAAACATTAGGTTTGTTTGGATGACAAATAGTTGCAGCTGAAGCGCAAAGGCGCCAGCCCAGCGAAGCAAGCTCAAGGCTGCTTGGCCCAAAGATAGATGAGTTTCTAATTTTCACATAGTTCAGGAGTAAATCCTTCCTGAGATTAAAAAAAACACTATGACAACCCTGATTTTTTGGGGCTTGGATTTAGTTAAAAGACGCAATCGCCTTGTTCTCTCAGCAGTGATGGTTTTGTGGTAACCCTTGAAGGTGAGGCAAGATCTGCTGCTGGAGGGCACACAAGTGGCTGCTGTTGGGAGTGGGAGGAGCAGGACAGCAGGTCTGGCCCCAGAATGAAAAGGAGTCCAGGAAAATTATTTGATTTTCAGGGACAACATTCTCCACATTCAAGAATGGTCCATCCCACCAAGCAGAAAAGCAAGCAAAGGTAGCAATAGCCTGCATGGATGAACAGGGAGCTCCTGACAAAACCGAGACATAAAAAGGAAACGGACAAGAGGTGCAAACAGGGACAGGTGAACTGGGAGGAATACAGAGGGTGACCGGACACTGGAGTAGGTTGTCCAGAGATGATGTGCAGTCTCCATCCGTGCAGGTGTTCAAATCCTGGCTGGACATGGCCCTGGGAAAGCGGCTTTAACTGTACCTGCTCAGAGTGGGGGGGCAGGCACGATGATTTCCAGAGGTCCTTCCAGCCTCAGCAAGTTTGTGGTGTTAGTCAACGGTGAGTGCTGAGCATGGAGATGTGTGTGAACTGCCACCCCACTGGTGTGGTGATGGCACCTGAGTCAGAGCAGCCAGGGAGGTGTCTCCATCCACTTCAGACCCAGAGCCCTCTCAGGAGGGTCAGTATTTATGGCTTGTTTTTTCCCAAGTGCAGACAGACACAGGTAGGAATGCCCTGCCTTTTGCAAAACCGTCCCGTGGTCAGAGCTCTCAGCTGTGTGTGGGGAAGCTCTCCCAGGACTGTTTATGTATTTTACAATAAACAGTCTTGGGATAAAACAAAACAAAACAAAACCCAAGTGAAATAATCTTGGGAATTGGGATGAGAAGCCAGGAGTCCTACTTGCTGGCTGGGTGCCCTGGGCACTGCGTTACAAAACCCTTTTCCTTCATCCCTTGGCACCGCAAAGCCGTGCTCGGTGCCGCACTGCTGCTCTGTCTCCCTCAGGGGGGTAGAGGGTGCAAGAGGAGAAAGAAACTCCACCTTCCCTTCCCCTCCTCCTTCCCAGGGTATTCTCCTCCTTGGTTCATAGGGAGCTCTCTGAATCCTCCATCTGAGCTGAACAGAGGCCCTCAACTTTCTCAGCTAAGCCTTTAACCTCAAGGCCTTGCAATGGGATAAGCAGAAACAACTGAACACCTAAAAGACTTTGCAATATATATGCCAACTTTCCTGTTTTTTTCTTTTCTTTTTCTATTTCCCTGCTATGCCTTGCAGCACATCTCGGAGTGAAAGCAAGCAGCTCGGAGATCTCTAATCCTCTCATTGCTGTTCCTACATTGTTATCTCAGGGCAGAAGGTCTGGCTTTGCAGCCACACATTGCATGTCACACCTCAGCGTATTGATTTAGCAATAGCCTCCTCTGATTTATGGGTGCAACTGACATTAGAAGTGGTTACTGTACAAAAAAAAAAAATACATGATAAAATGTAGCACAGACAGTAGAAATTAATTTAAAGCCACTAAACCTCACCAGGAATAGTCTTGTGCTTCGAAGTTAAACACATGCTCCAGGGTTTTACAGTTATTTAAGCGCAGCTCAGCACTGTGCTGCCCAGATTTTCAGATGGTGTTTTTAAAGATGTTTGACCAACTACAATTGTAAACTGAAGGTAAATACGCTTTTCAAAAGCTTCTCAAACAATGCTTTCCTTGCTCTCAGTAGCAGTTAGTACCCAGATCAGCAAAGAGCTTTGGGTGTTTCCTCTGACTGAATCAGGAGGTTTAAATCCTGAAATGAGCTGGTGCTGGGCATAAAAAGCTCAAACACTCAGTCCCTTGAAGGATCTGGACCTAAATGCCTTCTGAAAATCTCCCTCTGCACAGCCAGGAAAGGTGGCCTTCAGGCTTAGCAGCACTGAGCGTGGAATACCCAAACACAAAGCTCAGGGACTTCGTGCGGGATTTTCCCCTGTAGTGGTACTGAAGGGCAGGCATCTAAAAGAGCAAAGGGAAAATGCTCGACTTGACCTAAAATCTATACTGTTTGGGACAGAAACTTTGGGCCTGTTTGTTCATTTAAGTGCCCACTGCCACAGCTAATTATAGATAGGAAAATCAGGTGGGAGCCACCTCACCCAATGCGGACCTTCATGGCCAACAAGAGGCAGCTTTTTAGGGGATGATTCACTTGACCGATCTTAGGGTGAGCTGAAATGGTGCCCATGTCTCTGCACCAGGAGCTCCATGGTGACGTGTGGCTCAGAGGATCAGCCTCTGTAAGTGGATAGATTTAGGTGAGACAGATTCTCTCCCTCCTGCAGGGATGCCATATCCTATTGAAATCAAGCAGGGTTGGCCACCCTGACGCTTTGGATATCCCACCAGTCTCTACCATTGATTTCTACACAATGAAATGCCCATTAATATATGACCTTTTGTCTTCCTATGTGTCTGTTTGGTGTTTGGTTTATTGGGGCACCAAAGGTATCTACCAGTATGGGTAGAGCTGGCTGAAATTTCTCATGGAAATGCCTGTACATCAGACAGAGCAACTTGTAAATACACATATATATGCGTGTCTGTGTGTATTAGAACAGAATTCAATGAAAAATAGAAATCCAGTGAAACATCTTGACCGTCAAAAAACATTCTTTGAGATTTTGCATTTTCTTTCAGGTTTTGAAACACTGAACACACAAATGTTTTTTACATTATTACTAGGATCTTTCATGCTCTCCCTCCTTTTTCCCCCCCCTTCCCCCCCACACTGGAAAATGCAGAAACATTGGAAGTATTTCGATGTGTTTTGATCGCCTTTCACATGTCATACTGTTTTCCATTCAAAAAAAGCTGGAAAACAGGAAAATCTTAAATGAAATATAGGAGGCTGGAAATGCGGCTAAACCATGGCAGTGCCACAACTGAATAAGGAAGCTAAAATATTTTGGTTTATAGAAACCAAAATATATAAATCTTTCATTTTAACATTTCATTTTGTTATTAAAAAAAAAAGTTTTCGTATATTTCCTTCTCAGTCTGATGGGAGATGAAAACTCCTACGGTATTACTCTCTTCCTAGATTAGGTATGCCATCTGCAAAGGAAAAAGGTATGGAAACATGCTATAAATGGCCTAGCATTAATTGCAGTAATTTCCCCATAGCTAAAAATGGGTGTTGCAGGGTCTTTTATTCCCCTAAATTCTCTTCATCCTTTTCTTTAAATAGCTGAAGTGTGAATGTCGCTTGACATTTCTTTTTCTTTGGGGAGCAGTTATACCACCCATGACCCTTGGCTGTGTCTCCCAGAAGCTGCAGTCATTTTCAGTTAAGGGTAATTGGCAGCAGAATACACTTTGTTCTGTATAGTGTTAAAAATGGGCTACTTTGTTTTGCCAACCTTCCTGAACTTCCTTTCAGTCCAATGAAGGAGTGCAACATTTGTATAAGAAAGAAATATTGTCTTCAATGGGAAATGTATTCCATGTGTGTTATAATTTATATTATGACAGATCTTTCTTAACTTACAATATTGTTATTCACTGGGTGGAAAGAAACTTTATCAACTTCTTTCTTTCTTTTTTTCTAAATGTGTTCTTTGAGGCAACCATAATTTTTATTTGCGGAAATATGTGATAAATTTGAATAATAAATTTATATTAAAACTCCCATTTGTATTCGATTTCCTTCATAAATCTGGGTAAGATGTCAGCTGAGCGGTTCATATATAAAATATTAGAACAAACATTGCCTGTCTAATTGAAAAATCTGTCTTCATCAAGGACCTGGAGCTGAGCTTAAGAATGAAAGATGGAGGCTTTATTTAATGCAGTTCTGCCCCGACTGTCATGAATGCTGTCTTTTTCTTCCCCTTCACCACCTCAACATAAATAGCAAAGCTCTATTCCCCAACTGGTCTTAAAGGCAGAAATACAAAGATATGCAGAGAAAGGAATGGTCACTGGTGTCTGAAGAGTGGTTTAACGTATTTATGTTCCCGAGCGTTAATCCTCCTGCACTTAAAGGATGGGAGTTGCAATCCCTACTGTATTGGCTGGCCCGGGTTCAAAATTTACAGCTAATGTAATAATATTCCAGGGTCACCCCATGGGGTCATTGCTGCTATCATCAGAGGATGTAACTACAACAGTGGGGAGAGATAAAGGCAAAAGCAGAAAGAGAAATGAAAAAAGGAGGCTGGGAGGCTTTCGCAGACTGAGGAAATAAAAAAAGAGGAAAGGAAGGGAAAAAAAAGAGCCTATGTATGTTTTCAGAACCACTGGGATTTCCCTTGCTGATTTAAAGCTCAGAGAGTGAGCGTGAAAACCTGCCAAACCCAGCAGCGTCCCCTGATCCAGCCAGGCTTTCACAAGAGTGACTGCAAAGTTGGTCACGGTTTGAAATGGAGACAGGGGAATAAGTGGCCCCTGGAGCACACGAAGGCGAGAGCCGGCAGGACTCCCTGTGCTGCCCTTGCCAGGTGCCGGAGGGGAACCAAAGAGAGCAGCACCCCAACCCCGTGCATCTCGATGGAGGGTGCCTGCTCCACTTACGGGGATGGGGGCTTGACCCCGCTGAGCTTCATGGAGGTGCAGCAGGACCCTCTTGGTTTGTTATAACAGAAAAAAAAAATTGCCAAAGTGTCTAGCCTGACAATTAAAAATTCAAGGAGGTCTCTGAAGCTATTTTAAAGTTAACGTGTAACCATGTGTATAAGGCTTTTCTTTGCTGCACTCAGGAAGCACAGAGGTGAATGAATGAGATATGACACTGTTTTTTATAGAGCAGTCAAGAAAGGAGATAAACCCCTACTTTTCTAAAGCTGGATCCTCCCCAGGGCCTAACAAACAGCTTGGGGAGGGTGGAGGCTGCAGTGCTATGGACAGGGAGGAGCTGTATCCAGATGTGGACTTTGCTGGCAGCAGACAGATTTGTGCAACACTTTGAGCTGGATCAGGTCAGAGATACAGTTCTGGCATCTCCTGCAGATGTGAGCAGCTGTTGGGGTGCTAATCCACAGCTCTGCAAAAACTGAGTTCAGTTTTTATCCCATCAGACACTTTCCCTGCTGCCTTGTTCAAAGTACTCAGCTCCTCCAAACCTTGGATTTTGGTTTTCTGCAAAATATATTTCATTTACTTTCAGCTACGATCCTGGTGCTACCACCACAGAGCCAAGGATCTTTGCGCTGACCTCAGTGCTGCTTTGTGTCCAGCCCTAAGCAAAGGGGCAATCTGAGTAATATGGAGGAATCCAGACAGGAGGAAGAAGAAACAACTATCAAGGAGAACTGAGAAGATGTAGCTTGCATGAGAAGCAATATCTCAATGTAAGCAGTGGTCACGGGACTATTCTGATGGACATTAAAGGTGGGTGTCACATCAATATTAATAATTGTCATGTATTATTAGTCCTGTGGCCATTGAAAACTTTATCTTTGAGCTTTTTGAAGGAAATTCTGCTCCCTCGAGCACCAAAGAAATGATATTTCAAAAGAGTTCAATCTGTATTCAGGACTCTTCAAGCACCTCACCAGCACCTTTGCAAGGGGAGGATGTAGAAGCAGAGTATCTATTTTAGCATGTCAAACTCTCCTTTGACTAAAGTATCCCCACCGTGCACTGTAAAACTCCTAGTAAAGTGAAGTGTTAGTACAGTACAAATACAGGAACAGGGAACCGATGGCTTCAACACTAATGTTACAACCAGTGTAAAGAGAACCACAAACTAATGAATGTGTCAAAAAACTATCAGTCCATTGAAAGAGAATATACTACATTTTTACCGTGCTCAGAAATGAAACCAGTATCAGCCTGAGCTCTCGAAGTACTGGACATCATGCTTCTCTTCATGGTAGCTGGAAATTCATGCAAGGCATAAGACAATCTCATTTGTCTCTGGTTGTAGGTTTGTGGCCCTAATAATTTTTCATGTAGGCAGCACTGCTACAGTGAAATTACAGTCTGGCAATGCATTTCACCTTTCAGGAAGAAACTAGGGACGGAAAAGATGACTTGTGATAGAAATAGTTTTGTTTCAGCCAAAAAGATAAGGAAAAAAAAAAAAAAACCATTAACCGCAACACAAATACTCAGCAAGAACCTAAGAAAACCCAGAACGAATATTCTTCAACTCCTGAATAAATTTGCAAATTAAGATGTCTCATTTTCTGGTTTTGATGAAAAACAGAAACACTCCAAGGAAAGTAGAAACTTTCTGTGATTTGCTTGCTTTGGCAGAAATGAAATAGTTTCTGATAATAATTTTTATGTACACTTTTACCGGCCTTTGCTCTCACCATCACTTTATTAAAAACTAGGGAAGCCTCTTATTAAAAGACGTGTAAAGAAACAAGCTAAAAGCAAATCACTTTCTCTGTTTACACGACACATCAAGGGATAGCGGAGATAGGAAGGAGGTGGCCTCCAACTGAAGTTGGAGAAAAACTTTAGCATGTCACCGAGGGCAAAATTCAGCTGGCAGGACTTCAACAGCAGCTAATCTTGAGTCTCACTGCAGAGGCAGTGGCTACTAGTTGGCTGTGGGGGGCAAAGAAAGCCTGGCCAGGGATGGGGACCACACCACCGCTTTCACTTGTGTGCTCGGCCCCTCGAGCTTTTGTCCACTGGCTAACTCATGGCTGAGAATTTCCTGCAATGGTAAACGTCAGGGGTATGAGTGTTTAGTTAAGTTTCAAGAATACCATAATAGACTGGGAGCTGATGCTAGAAATGGCTACCATCCATCCTGCCTCACCGAGAAGACACGATGCTCATACATCATCCAAAATATGAACGGTTCAGTAGGCAAGGTAGCACTACCGCACTTCTTACAGAGCACGTAAATGAGTCATTTCATTCTTAGGTCTTACAATTAACAACATATGCTTCATGTATGTACACATGTATATATAAAACAAGAGGAACACAAGAGGTTAACACTAGCTCTGGAGGTTACTAACTCTGGAAGATACAGTTGCTGGTGAGAGCAGTGTTAGCAGTTCACCGCTTCAATACGATACTGTAATTTATGTAGTGACCTGTCTATTAACCCTGCCCCACTCTCGCTGCACCAGCAGCAATTCAGGTTGAGCCGAATAACCTCTGTCATTGTCCTGGCCTGCCATGAGGTTTCTCAGCTCAATGCCACACTTGAATGACACTCTGTCATTATGCTATATTTAGGTAATGAAAGGTGTAATTAGCTTTGTTCTGCTGCAAGCTGATCCGACCCTGTATGCATTATAAAAGGTAATAAAATAGGTGCACAGATATAAAAACCTGAATAAGCATATTATTCGGTGCAATTTCACGAGCCGAAAACCGATGAAAGAACTGGGGTAAGGGAGCCTCAGCCACTCCAGTGCCCAACCAGACTTGTCATGAGAAGCCACGCAAAAAAGGGCAGCAAAGGTATGTTGAGGCATCAACAGAGCCATATTTAATCAGTCCCCCGCTGTTGCAGCTTTTATATAATTGATGGCATTTTGTGATGATTGCTTTCCTATTACAGTACTGTATCTTATCTCCCCATTGTGAGGGGAGCAGCTTTATGTTATTGTCAGTAGCCCTCCAGAGCCAGCATTATCCCAGGCCCATGCCCTTTGTGGGGCTGTCGGCTTGTCATTAATTGTTCTGCCTGGCCTTTGTCTGGGACTTTGGCCATCTGCTTTATCGCACCCCATCAGCCTTCGGTAGGAATGAATGGAACTGATAATATAAAAGTCCTGGCAGGAGAGATACTAGGCTAGAAGCTCTGGACGCCAAATTAGTCAGTCCTTGGGATATCACACATTTTCTTAGCATGAGTAATTCTAGTTGTGGAGAGGAGTTTTGCAGTATTTGCAAAAAAGTGATGGTGTGTTTGATATGGATGCTATCCTTACCAGCAAATCCTCGGTGATTTACACCAGGTGAGTGGCACAGCCAGCTTCGGAGAGTGCCTTAGCTTTTTAGGGAATATCCTCAAAGCTTTGCTTGTCTCCAAGACAGTGGAAAATCATGCAATAGCTCATGCACTCTCCTGCACCCAGGCCGTGGTCCTGGAGATGAGCTACTCCTCCATCCCGCCTTGTTTCCAGCTGCAGCAGGGCCAAGGGTCTACAGTGAAATATGCTGGCAAAAAAAATCCCCCGCCTACTATACCAGAGGCTGACCTGGTATCTGCCAGTAGTTGGGAAACAGGCAAGAGACTTGAGCAAGGACACAAAGCCCAGAAAATCCAGGCACCTGAGCCACCGGCTCCTGGCAGGGCGGCTGGAGCTGCCAACTTGCTCACACGTGCATGGACCTGCAGGCTCCTGGGCTGCCCTGCCTCAGACGCAGCGCCTCCAAGGAGAAAGGGAGAGGAGACAACCCACCCACAGCACCGCTGCAGCCCTACCCAGAAGGGCAGAGATGCAAATCCAATGGAGCTGCAGGACTTTCAGATGCCTCACATGTTTGGAAGGGGCTACTCCATGACTGCAGCATTTGTAGAGTATGTAGGTTCAACCTCGTGCACCCGCCTCACACATTGCTCACTGGTTGTGGCTGCTCTTAGGTGTCCACAGAGCATTCACCACACACGATGCAGGGCTGGGAGTATCTGGTCCAGCATATGCAGAAGTCATGCCTTGGAGGAGCAGACTTCAGGGTGTCGTACAACATTTTCATGCAGTGGCCGTGATCAAAAGGCTGTTCGAGTCACAGGAAAAATGCATTCCTCCCATGGACTCCAGTGGGCTTTAAAGCAGGGCCTGTGATCAGCAGTGTATGAAGTCTCCTCACAAAAGACTCCCACAATAAAGATGTTTCACCTGGTGCAGATACTTGTAAAACATTTCTCAAGTAATTATAAACAGGTAATGCTTAAATTGCGTGGGAATATATGTACACAAAGTGAAATGGTTCTGTTTTGTTTTTGCTAATGAACAGGACTATGGGTGTTTGCTCCCTGGTGGGAAGAAGGAGTTTCTCAGACATATTTCCTAGGTGAGGCAGGAGCTGATGGTGAATATAACCAAAGTACCAAAGGCAAATATTCCAGTCATTGCCATCTGGTACGGCTGTGACCACCAAACAACGCGTACAAACCTATCCTTCCATCCCTCTTTACACTACTTGCTCTTCTTTCCCTCTGGTGGGTCTCTAACCCCTATTTTGTTTGCCACATATGAAGAAATAAATATTTTCAATAGCTTGAATGTAGACATCTCTTAAAAAAGCACTGACTCTCAGAGAAGCCCTTAGACCAGCACTGAGTGCTCCTGAACATGTAGCCCTATGGTAACAAAGGTAAGAATGCCATGAAAAAGAGCCCTTTAAAATTCACAATTTTTTCTTTTTTTTTCCTTGTGTGTGGTATTTAATCAACTCTTCCAATTATTTTATTTCCCCATAGCACATTGTCTTTATCAGGATAAATCAAGTTTTCCTGCTCCCATGCCCAGTTCCCACATTCCACGATACAGAAAAGTCCATGAAGCAGCCAGGAGCATGAAGGCAAGTGGGGGGACACAAACCCCAAGCCACCCCTGCCACCAGAGACTTCACCCAGGAATTACAGGGCAGAAAGCCCTGTGTTTCTTGGGAGGTCAGAACAGATTTCCTAACGATCCGCTCAGGTCTTAAATCTTCTGAATTAGTCCATCTGTGGCTTATGTGTCTATCCAACAAAATCAACAGTCCAGCTACAAGCAGCTGTAGAGATGATTTTTTTTCTTCCCCCCGCCCCCCCCCCAAAGAGCCAGACAAAGCCACAGTGAGATACTCCATGTCTGCAAGCCCAAACCTGCCATGGGCCCAGCTGGACACAGCCTCAGCGCAACCCACAGCAAACACCTCCCCAGAGCCGTGGTGTGACATTGCAGCCGCCCACACTTTCACTCAGGAATGCCTCTGGTCTCAGGAGATGATGGATATTTTCTCCTGATGCTACCCATGGAAAAACAAACAAACACACACACACCTTCTGACAGCCCCGTAACCTGGCTACTACCGGGGGGTGGGAAGCCTCACCCTGCAAGCAGAAAATTACCCCAGGGTTCAGGCAGGCGCGGAGCACACCGGGTACCAGGTCTCATGAGCTGCTCTGCCACGAACTTCCTCTTCGACCTTGGGAAAGTCGCTTTACCACCACAATTTAGATATTAATGGGAGCGAGACGCATGAGCTTTTTTCAATTTGCCCTTCGTAAAGTAGGGGTAATGGCTGGGCCCTACCTTGCAGGCGGGTTGTGAGAAAAATACAATAAAGGTGGTAAGACAGTCATAGCCTGCTGGGATGGGGGCCACACACATTCCTGAAATAAATTTCCTTGGGGTCAAGTTTCTCTCGAGGTGGTATTTTGAAAGCTAAACATAAAGGGGTAATGAATTACCACTTGGGATAAACCAGGTCCTTAGCTATTCATAGTTTAGATATGTCTCATAATGTTTTTATCAGAGCCGGCTCCTGTGCTTATTAAAAATGCTAGTAATGTCCTGTTCGACTGGGTTTCTTTGGCCTTAAGCGATATTGCTTGCTGAATACAATGAAAATGTGACACTTCAAAATAAATGTGTTCTTTCCAAGGAAATCTGGCTCGGACGCCTGATAAATTCCACCATTCACTCACTTTCTGGAATTTGAAGAATCCCTCCCCATCCTTCAGCTGGTATTTTCTTAAAAGTAACTATCAGGAATTATCAAACATGGGGAATTCCCAAAGGCCCTAACATCCCAGCTGGATCAAAGCATGGCGGTGATAAGATCGGTGACTGCATACATCCCTATTCTGTGGAAGGTAGGTGGGCGGAAGAATAAATACAGTAGAGGCCGTGCCAGAAGCTAATGCAGTACAAACACTCAGCTACCCCAGATGCATTTTCATCAGGCTTTGTCTGTGACAGACCGTCTTCCCACCTGCGGAGAGAGGAGCAGTTCAGTCGGAGTTAATCTGGCACCGGGTCACATTTTGCACCTCTGCTCCTCTGCCCAGCCCTTCAGGCCCAGAGAGGGGCTTTGCACCCAGCCGTCGCCCCAGCTCCCTCTTCTAGGCAGGCAAGAAGGATGAGGAGAGCCATCAGAGATACTAAGCGTAATGCTGGGCACAAGCCTGACACTGGAGAAGACAGCACGTGTCTGAAGAAGATGCACCGAATGTGGTTTTCCACAGTTCCTTCACAGTTTACATTCCTTTAATGTTCCCACAAAGCTGAAGTGCCTTTAAAGTCCTTTAAAAGATACCAGGTCTCTGATGGTTTCTTGCCAAAAGGTAGCTGAGACTTCACGTTTCATCTTAAATCAAGATAGTTTTAGTGATTCCACATTTCTGCAGCAGATGTTGATATCTGCCATGGAAAAGTGTTTTTGGAATACGAGGCTCCTCCTTTCCTATCAAGGGTGTTTGGGCAAACTTTGCAAATATAAATATATGCATATTCATGTTCATGCATTCATTTCAATTACAGATAACGATACCTGTGGATGGAGGGGCTGGCGCTTACTGTCTGTGTAGTTTTCTCTTTTACTTTGAGTTTTCCGTAATGTAGACAAGAGAAAATAAAAATAATGAATTCTGCGTCCTCCCTGGGCAGAGTGGTTTCCCTCTGTCAGACTCAACATCCCACCCCCAAGGTGCAGTGCTACTGTCTGCACATGGGAAGGAACTATGGCACCTCATCTTCTCTCTTAAGGTATTTAGCAGATGTAGAAAAGACATATTTTTATCAACCTGAGTTATCAGGAATCCAAAGTAAAGGGGAAATCCTAAGAGTATAAGAGAAGGACCTAGCTGAAATATCATAAAATAAGAGCAGATGCTGCTTTGACAACTGATACTGGTATCACAATATGTTTGGAGAGAAGATGATGCATGTTCTCAACTCTTCAGCAGTGTTTATCTTTCTATCTTTAATTTTTTTTTTTTTTTTTTTTTTTTTTTTTTTTTGCCCATTGCCCAGCAGTCACCAGGTAGGAATTAAATCAAGCTGGGACATTGCTTCTTCATGTTACTTGCCTGACTTACTGTAACAGTTGTGAAGTTGGTTGGTGTAGAATGGAAATGTCAGGGGAAGCATTTTTTTATTAATGGCTTCTGGAGGAAATGTGCTAATAACCATGCTACTATTATTTGTTTCACCAGTTTGAATTCACGTAAAGTGAGAGAACTGACATCAGGACCAGGGCAATTCTCCCCTGGAAGACAATGCAGTGCATGCAGAAATTGCTAACGCCACCATCTGCTGGAAATGGATATGTATGTTAGGTCTTTGCCTATTATGGTTTTATGACTATTTTACTGCTTGTTTTAATGCCAGAGTTTCCATTTTTCACATACTGATTGCTTTCAGGTGCATCAATTCATACAATACTAGCAGAGGATGCATTTTTCAAATGTTTTTCCAAGGACTGGGAAGAGAGATTCTTAGGATTTTCCTGCTCTTTGGGGTCACTCACAGTGTAGGCTCTGTTAACGCTGCCTATCCAGTTAGCTGTCTGGATGATAATGTAGTGAATTAATATTTAAAATGGACTCAGTGCTTCACAGGCAGCGCACACATCATCTCATAAATGCAACAAATGTGAAAAAAACCCCCAGCACATGATATTATCACACTGAAAGTTTGGGGAGAAAATGCATTAAAACTTCTCCCTGATGGCAAATTGTTCTGTTATTTTTTGACATTCCAGTCTGTACAGAAAACAAGGCGGCACGCGTGCTCAAAGACAAACATGATTTTTGCAAGACCTTATATCAAGCTGCAGTCTTCTGCAAAAAGCTTTTCGAGGAGGAATGTGTGTGGAAGTGGCAATGATAGACAAGTAACTATTAAAGATGACAGAAACAGGATATGGTGCCAGGAAGTATTTCAAAGACCCAACCAGCAAAAGAGAGTCTGGCTGCTTTAAGCAAAATTTGCAAGTGTGTAGTAAAGTTAAGCATATGCTTAAATAGTAGGCTGAATAAGGACGGACTTATGCACATATTCAAGTTCTTTGATGAACATTTTCTTATTAGCGGGTTTAATTTTATACAGCTGAAAGTGCCGGAGCGAGTTGCTGGGATGTTAATAGAGAGTGTCTTCGCTGACCAAGCTCAGCTGGTGGGTGGAAAAAGTTGTGGAATGGCGTTAAAGAGCATTCCAGAGCGATATTAGCTCTGCTTCATATTATATATATTTCAAAACACGGGCAAACTGTTAATAACAAGATGAGACATCAAGGCATGCATCAAGGATAACGAGTTAATCATTAAATTATTCCTGTCTGTTTACATTGTCAGACAAAGTAGCAGTCAAAACATTCAGAATGTTGCCTCAGTGCTAGAAAATCCACAGGGAAAATACCTTTTCGGCACTTAAAATAACAATTTTCATGCTACTGAGTCATCCAAATTAGTTCTGCATTGTTAAACTTTAAAGGAATTTTGCAGATAAAGGAGTCAATGAAATGTCTCTGAGACGTACGGAACATTCAGCGCCAATTGTGCGATGAAAACGATTTATGCTGGAAAACAAAAAAACCCCTTATTATTACTTTTGGTATTTTCTCATCTTCTCTAACACCAAGAACTATTGTTTCTGTGCTTGACTGAAGGATATTTAACAGATTAACATAGTGAGAGGGATCGACTTAACAACCACATTGATTTATAGAGAAGATTAGACCTGCCTCCCTATCGCCACTACAATACCACTCTGGAGAGGACAATGTTTTTCCTTCCCTCGCTAGGATCAATGGTATCTCATTCAATGCCACAGGCTTGCCAGAAATGGTCAGAAATGATGGGGAACGGGTTATTGCTGGCTTTCTTAAGATTCACCTTCTTATTTCAAATAACGTGGCTGACAAGTCACCAACCTGCCCTGGTGAGCCTGTGAGGATGAGGAGGCTGATGGAGAATGAAGGGGAACTATAGATGTCTGCCCTCTGGTGACTGAACAAAACTGCTGGGAAAAAAGTCCCGCAGAAAGCTGCTCCCCAAAATGGTCATATCTCTCTTGTTCAGGTCAACTGACTGGTGAAAACAGCAGCATCTGGACAGCTGTGTCCCTCCTGTGCAGGGAACGGCATCAGCAGGGCCCGAATGACCCGCCAAGAGCACCTTCTCCCAGTTTCTTAATTAAATGTGCAAAGCTAGAAATTTTTTTGGCATTCAGCTCTGTGTAGTTTAGCAGCTCTTCTTCAGGATTCACAAGGATGTTTAAGGGCACTGCAGAAGTGTCCTGGACAGCGGGTTTCCTCCTAATGTGACTGCTACAGAGTTATGGAAAATGGGAAGATGCTTATGAAAATGAAGATATAAGTCTAGAGTAATTTTCTGTGTTTATTTACAGAATGTCTGTGAATAATTCCTGTGGAGTTACTCCCACCTTAGGAGAGCATACTGTCCGCAGCCTGAAGATCTTAACAGTTTGGGTAAAACTACAAATTACTTTGATCGGTCAAATGTCCTCAGTCATTTCTTCAATGAGGTACTCTCCTAATGAGTTCCTTAAGATATTCTTACTTGCTTCTTCACTCTAATGATATATAGCGGGCACTACTGTTTTGCTCTTTATCTGGTACAGTGGCTCTGCTGGCTGCAAGGCAGAAACGGATCTATAATCCTGTACACTCTCCTGCCATCCTGGAGAGCCAGGTGGCACACTGCAACATCACAGGCTACAGACACATACCCACACGCGTTCACCTTTCTTGGGAAACCACTACGGTGTGTCAGAGATCCCCAGCCATTCAAATTCCTGTAGATGTGATCATTTGTAACCACAGCTTTTCAGCCCGTCTGCAAAACATACCTCTGGACCTAAAAAGTAGAGACTGTTCCTAAATATGCCATGCAGCCCTCAGAGCCCCCCGGCAGCCCCATGGGTGGTCAACAGTGGAGTGGGCAACACAAGCTTGTCCCAGCCTTCCTGTGCTCCCACAGCTTTTGTACAAAGGCTTTTCTTCATCTGACGGATACCTCGTTATCTCCCTGAAGGGCCATGTTTCTGCACGCAGGGTGGCGGTTCCCTTTCACCCTCACGCAAGGCTGCAGAATGCGGATGAGATAACTGGTCCCGGGCAGCCCCAGGCAGCCACGCAGGTATTAAGCCCTCAGCCTGCAGTTTTTCAAGCACCGAGAGCAGGTTTGTGATTATCAGCAATTACCTAACTGGGTTGGGTATTTCCACTCCTACCCCTCTCTTGTTTGGTCACAAGATGTTTAATTAGAGAGATGAAGAGAGTTTCATTACATTCTCATTGCTGCCTTTCAAGGGTGAAGAATTGCAGAAATGCAACAAGCCCAATTTCCTTGCAGTCAAGATTAATTTGAAAGCTGTCCAGTGAAAGTATATTTTTTCTTAAACTATAACATACTTGCAACTACTGGGATAGTGGAGGCTGTAAAATAGCTAACAGGTGTAAAAAAATGAAGTTTATTTCTCCCAAGTGATAACTCGTTCAATCACGTTTTCAAAAAAATTAGCAGCAGCATACAGTCTTTGTTGGTACTACCTGCTTCAGCAGATTCCTTGATGATTATTCTTATTTCCTCATCAAAAACATTTTGTACATTAAGTGGTATGCTCATTTACAGGCTATTTCTGAGTAATAGCTGTGTCAAAATGCTAGTGGCGGTTGTTTGATTTGATAAAATTAAGATTTTTGCACTGAGATGAAGAGTAACCTTCTTTAGTTCTCTCAGAGCCATGTGGGTCAATATATTCCCAGTAGAAAACAATTTGACCATTACCATGGACAATGAACATAATTAGTGAAAGAATGAATGGAAAACAACTAGAATTGTAGAAGGATGTTTAGCAAAGCTTGAAAGTATTTTATAAGCATGTTTTTGCTTCATAGAAAGAGAAAGCAAACACTGAAAACTATCAGTTTTTACAACTATTTTCGATTAAAGGTTGTTTTGAGCAACTCTAAAACTGTCACAGAACAGGACTTTAAACAGGATTCAGAAAATAATTCCTGACCTCTGAATATCACAAACATTTACTCAAGTAAAGAATGATTCACGACAACTGCGTGGATCCATGAAGGGGACTCAGTTTGCAGTAATTTCCACAACGAACACTTCAGCAAGTCCTACTGGTGAGCAACTTCCTACAACACTGTACCACGTGTCACGACATTTCACAGAGCACTGGGCATGGCATGGCCCAGTGGAAGGCCTCTGGGATATGGACTATGTCTTGTTTTGAAGTAATATTAATCACTGGGTTCCAAATCCATGAGCTGACTGCTATAGCAGCAGATAGCTGTGGTCCAGATAAACTCACGAAGGTAAAGAATGGAATTACATCCCACTAAAATACTGGTGCAGCCCTTTACTTAAACATTGACATAACATTATAAGCAGCTGAATGATGGCAGAGCTTTAGAATCCAAAGGCAATGAGATGCACAAAAATTTCAGCTTGATTCAATATTCACAAGTTATTGAAATCTGTAATAAGGGAGTGGGCAAACACCTACATGTCCACAAGCAGCACGGAGGAACTGCAGGCAGAAGCCAGATGTGGTACCGAGCACATAAACTGGCTATTCCCAGTCCACTTCCTTTTTCGGATCAATATATTATTTTTTTCCTTTCTTCAGTGCTGCATCACTACCACTCTTCCTGTGAACCTGCAGTTGACAGGGCACTATTTTAGCAGAAGTAATGTGAGTGGCAACAGTACTGTACTGCCACTGGGCACATTTCCTGCAGAATATCCTCAGATTCACCTGTGCTGAGACTAATTGCTGCTCATACAGCAATTAATACTTACGTGTTTAAGACAAAACATACCGCCAAGTAATCTTGTGCATAAACCTAATTTCACATTTATTTTGATGCTGTTTTGAGAGCTTAAGCCTCATTTTCCTTCTTATCTGTTAGCACAGAAAACTGATGTTGTGTTTTCTACTGGCATATGTTTGCTATCGTTGGTTCTTTGCAGTTTCGTGGGAGTGAAGGCAAGAAAATCTCACGCCCAATGGACCTGGGAGCTGACCTGGGCTCATGGAGAGGATGACAGTGCTATGTCTAGACATCCATTTCTGAGAGAGAAGCGAGATGCTCTTTTGAGTGCCTTGAGGAACGATACCTTGTTTTATCTCCACCTTTTGCACTGTTATGGGTAACTGATCACAACTTAAATATTTTGCTTCATAAGAGCACGTATCCTCTCAAGAGATACTGTAAGATAGAGGCAGATTCCTAGGCTGGTACAAACAAGCAGACGTTCCTTTTGAACATGCACAGGGAAACCAAATGCTCTCATAATCCTACAGGACCTCCAAGAGAGATTGAAGTGTTCATTTCCCCCCCCACCCCCGAAGCAGCTAGCACTTCTCAACGCTGACTTCTCTGGTTATGCAAGGCGTAGTCATGGGTGATTGAATCCCAGCCTTTTGCAGCACAAGGACGTGTTGCTTTTTTCACTCAATTGAGCTGATTTCATGTTCCAAGGGGTGCAGGAACCAATGGCATCTTCAACGGGAATGAAATCCCTGTTCTTGCGATTCCTTGCTGTTGATGATGAGATATGACCTGACAAGGCTGATCCCCGATTTCCGGCTCTGCCAAGAGCCTCCCCGGCCCACCTCAGGGACGGGGACAGTGCCTTGCTTGCCTTCCTCTGCACCCAGCTCTGCACGACCTGCGTTAAGTGGCATATGAATTACACGTTACAAGTGGAAACACCACGCAAGCTGGCTTCCCGCAGAGGTTATTTACTTGCTTGAAATGTCAGCTGGGCTATTTTTCTCCTCCTCCCTCCCTCTCTCCTTCCCCTCCTCCTACCCAATCCTCACCTAGCAAAGCAGATGAAATGCCAAGAAGAAATGTCACTCCGGCAAGTAAGTTTGCTTTGGGGCATAAGTTGCACTTTGATAATGGTATTTGTTCTGTGGGTGGTCAAATTCCCCTCCACCTCCCCTGTTTGGTCCTAACCATTATCTCATGCAAAGATAAGGTTCATTAGTAGCTCCTCCAAGCTGTGGACACTGCAGAGCTCATGAAGAAGCATGTTCATTGGTGATAGTGCTTATTAATGACTGCTGATTTCGTGCATCCTTTAGACTTATTCTGCTGCTTTCTCGATATGGAAGGTCTTTAAAAAAAATTTCAAAACTGGGCACACTTTTGAGGCACGTGTATGTGTGCAACCCATGCATACACATAAGCGTACATATGTTGTTTATTATTACAATCAAGACTAATGAAGCACTACCTGTGAGCTAAAGCACAAAGACACGTTTTACTAAAAATAGTGAATTTCTAAAATCTAAAATTAGCTCAAATTCATTTATACTAATTATATTTCCACAAGCTTGGTCTGAGATTCACGTGTATCTCTCTTTTGCAGCCTAAATTGTCCTATGGTTCTGGTAGCAGAAATAGATATTCCTGTTTCTGTTGGTGAAAAGGAGGCTTCCTAATTCTATAGCTTATGAAGGTAACATCAAGAAAACCTAAAGAGATTTGGTATCATTTCTCTTAAAATGGATTCACACTTTAAAGCCTAACTCCTAAATATATTTAATTACTTTATATGGGTATAACCTATTCCAGATGGAGGAAAAAAGAGATCCTGGAATGCATCCTGCATCTACTGTAAGAGGGCTGCGTAGCTTTTCATATACCAGCAATGTCAAATGCCCGTAACTTCCTACATAGAGACGATATGAATGAGAAGATGAATAAGAGGAGAAAAATAAAACAAGGAGCAGTACAAGGAAAGTAGGTTGGATCAACTATTTATCCTTTTTTGTATAGCATGAGCAATGAACTTTCAACCTGAAAGGAATACTTTTCCTTTTAGAACACAATACTTTCAGAACACAAATCTAGATAGTGCCACTATTTACCACAAGATTACACTGCCATCATGAATGCAGTGAAAATTAAAAAACAAAACAAAACAAAACAAAGCAAACCTCTAACTTTGGGAAAATAATAAACAGAATAGATACAAAGGGTAAAATTACAGAAATATAATAGCTACAAATAGTTAAGTATTTAAAAAGTAAACAAAAGCTTTTGAATGCATAAAACCTTTGAATCCTCAGGGCATAAAATCTACATTTTACTGCTTTGGTGATGGTTTAACTTTTATGTGCCTATTGCACACTTTCCTCTCCCAAAATGGTTTCTCTTGACTGCTGTTAGGGGTGACTCCTGGCCAACTGCACCCCTGGCTGAGCCACACAGCCCAATTCTTTGTAGGCACTGCAAAGAAATGAATGCAATCTCAAACTGTACAGTCAGGTTTCCTCCCCCAAGGTGCACTAATAAGCCCATTAATGATAACGAGGAAAAGAATAATAATTGAAAAATACCCAAATTTTCACCTTTATTGTAATGGGCTTTGCCAGTAAGTTAGGTTAAAGGACTCATTTGAAGTGAGACCAAATTTTGTTCTCAAATTCATTTTATTTACCCCGTTAAAGATAGTGGGTTGCAAGGACAGACATGAGAAGAAAATTTGTTTTCCGATAGGCTTAAAATACTAGGCAGACACTGGAAATTTCTGTTATCTCACCACTGATATTTAGCCTGATTAGGGAGAAAAGTTACATTTGGTGGCTTTCCTGATTTCCAAATTATGGGGCCATATAGCACTGGCATCCAAGCACCATCTCCTCTTATATCTAAACTGTTTATACACAATGAGTGATGTCTCTGGGATGGAGAGCAGATTCCAGTTGGTACACCAGTTTATTCTTTCAAAAGCAAGCAATCTGGTGGTAAAACTTCAAGATTTTAGAAAAGCCTCTGGGGCTCAATATATGAATTGTGCATATATGCATACACGTATGCAAACACAGGCACGTTTATTACAGGCTTATCTAGCCAGGCTTTACACAATGATGTTGGAAATAAGGGAATCAAGTGAAAAATGATGGCTGGCAAAACTTTTACCTTGCCCTTTGCCTTTTTGTATGTAAAAAGCTTTTTTGCTTTATAGTGATGGAAATGCATATGAGTAGAGTGTGCATAGGGAAGTCTGCATGAACCATCGCCATCACTACAAGAAACTTATCTTGTTCCCCAAAAAAAGCAGAATTCCCCTCCCCTCCATTCTTATTTTAACAATCAGCAGTAATATTGTCCTATCTTATGGCTGTTATCCATCCTCTAAAAAGTGAATCAGAGAAAATCAGCAACAAATCTGACTTATCTCTGGACTCTGACAAACATCAGCTTCTCCACATGCTCATGTGGAACATAAACTTTCTGAAGCATGCTCACAAGAGAGACACGGTGCAAATCCTTCCAAAACAACTAGGCTCCTCCTTCCCTGAAATCAAAGCAAGTTGCGTGCCTAAATACCCTGGGATGCGCTAAGTCACTGAGTCACTGCAGAGACAAACACCCTGGCCTAGGGATCTAGACCTCAGGTGCCAAGGAAACACAGACCTGGCTGAGAAAGAGCCGTGACTGATTCATGCCATGCATTATATATATATATAAAAAAATATATATATATAACCCTTTTCCATATGGGATCACAAAAGGAGATAGGAGAGCACAATCCATCCAGAGCTGTCACTGCAATCCAGCCTGCAGATACTGACACATACTTTTGCCTTGTTGAAGTGCTCTAACACAAATGCTATGGATTTGGCAGTGGAAAGGCTCTGTGAGGCAAGCTTTCATGGAAAAAAATATAAAATGAGAGAAGATAATGATGCTAAACATGAGTGCATGCAATTATAAGTCCACAGCGTCTATGTCTTTCATATGCAAGCAGATACGGTTACCTCCTTTATTCCCGACAGTTAAAGGCAGCATTTGTGTCATAGCAACTCTTGAAAAAATAAACGAGTTACTTGAGATTTTTTTCAAGCTGCTTAGGGGATTTGTTTGGCAGAGTGATCATTCAATTGACCAGGACGTGACCAGCCTGGCTTGCCTGTCTCCAGCACAGCTGTACTCCCGAATCCCAGCAGCACCCTGCTCCGGGCAGGGAGGGCAGCACCCAGGCTGGGCTGTGCTGCCCCATCCCCTATGCAGACAACAGCTACGCCTGTGGCACGTTAGCTGGTCTGCAGCCGGTTGTGCTTGAGGGTGGGTGGCAGGGTGGTTTCACTGTGCAGCTACAAAGTACAGCTTTCCTTGTATAGCTGCGTTCAGGCGAGGAGCGTTTGACCGTTATAGCACACGTCGTAAAGAGTTTCTATTCTAGACGTGACCTCAGTCATCACCATTATTTTTACTACGTACATTTGCAGTGGTGTGGCAAAAGGAGGAGGGAGAAGAGCATGGGAATCCCAATTCAGCAAAACATTGGAGTTCCTCTAGTCCCTCCCCACATGATTCCCCATAAGCCATTCACATCCCCTTCAGGAAATCACGTATATGCTGTTTTACCACCCAGAAGCTGAAGTGAACTCTCACGGATTTAGATGCTGTAAGTGCTGCCCAGAGAAACTTTCAGTCTAAGCTGGAAGACAACAGATACCCTTTTATCCTTTTCAACTATTGCATATGTTGAGAGTTTTAAAAGAAAAGACTGTGGTTGTATCATCAGATGCAAGGACAGAAAATATTTCTCCAGGTTCCCACTGTCACAGACTTTCACTATTGCCTATTCCACCACACTTTAAGCAACATGACTGTGCTGCAGTCCACCTGGTGTGCACGGACTATAAGCCCTTCAGGAACATCCCTCCTTCTGCATCCCTTTGTAGAACTCCTTATGGGACAGTTCACTCCTCCAGGCATAAATAACCAAATGTGAATAGATCTATGCAAGTCCCTGAAGTGCTGTGCACATATCCCAGCTGATGGCCTTTTAGCTTGGAGCCAGAAACGTCACCTCAGGGTGACCTGCCACCTTTTTTAAGCAAACAATTAAAAGCATAGCAGTGACCTGGGATGAAAAGAAGAGGAAGAAGGGAAAAGAAATTTTAGTAGCCTAATGGCAAAATGTTGTTGCCCTGCTAGGAGCACACAGACCGTGTTTTTGCATAGCATTTTTACAGGTTTTGGGGCCAGTTACGAGCTCACCGGTTCATGAACTCCCTCTTGGCCAGGGCCCAGAGCTGACACCAGCTGGGCACTTTTCAGCCTTTATAAAGTAAATTACACTCCAGGAGGCTGTCGCTCTTTGCACAAATGAGGAAAACCTGAGATGAAGCCATACCACGAAATAACGTGCCAGCGCAGAGACAGTCACTGAGGCAACCCTGCAGAGCTCAGCTCCCAGCTTTGGACGGCAGACGCCCGGCTGCTGCTCCTCTGGCCACTGGCAACACACACACTGGTGAGACGCTCTGAAAGTGCTGGGGTTACTGGTGTTATTGGTGTTGCTCTATCTATGAGCAAACGGTGTTTACTTTTCAGGCCTCAGTTTGAAGACAACCTCTGGTCCACACTGTAAAGCAATTTGAAATGAAAGCTGCTAGCCATGTAACGGGTATGGTTATGAGTCAGCAGCTTAAACAGTTTCCCAGTTTTTTTTTACTTTAATACTAAAAGAACAGCATGAAATCCAGGTATTACCCTCAGTTGTTCCAGCAAAAGGAATAACTCATATTTCCAAGGGGCTGCTAGGTAACAATTTCACCTGGACGTGTGAGATCAGCTTTCACCAGCTCTTGTCTTGAAAGGAAGAGTGCTCTTACAGCGGGAGCAGAGGTCAGTACTTAGGAGATCTGGCTTCAGCCCTGTGACAAGAAGGTATGTGACCTTCAGCACAAGTCTCAGAATCCCAGGACTCAGTTCCTCCCTCTCAATTAAAAACTAAAACATGCCTTTACCATTTTACTTTAATACTCTGTGAAGATGCTGTTGCACCCTACTATTCTATTGAGTAACTCTAAGAGGGAGGTGAAAATTGTGCCCTTGATTGCTCTTTTATGAAACGGGCTGTTCATTTTCTCCTGAATGGCCAATGCAAAAGTGAAAGTGAGTTCCGTGCAATAAATGTGGTGAAGAACCGAATCTGAGAAGCACTCTCTCAGTGCTTTGTGGGCTGCCTGACCTTCAGCTGAAACCACTAAATTTTTCATAGTCCAACCAATACTCTCGGAAAAAAAGAAATCAACATAAGGTACCACAGTTAGATTTGCCAGGTATGAGACAATACAAAAACAATGTAACTTTGAGGACACGAGAGGATTTCTTGCCATCTCCATTGGTAGTAATAATAATGCTTTGCATTTAGCAAGCATTATAATAACTGTCAGGCATTGAGCAGACACTGTAACTTATCCTTAGTGCTGCAATGCTACCATACAACTCCATATAGGTCACTTTTGTTCCATTCAGGACTCTTTCATGTAGACATAATGAAGAGTCTCTCTTTTAGTACAAAAGAAAGATGATGTCTCTCCCATGGTTAACCCTCAGGACAACCCTATGAGACAGGGGAGAGGTGGGAACGGGCTGAGCAACTGCAGCAGGGCTTTGCAAAGTCCCGCAGAGTGACTGGGCTGCAGAGTTGAGCTGGACACCTCCTGCCTCCTGAGACTTCACTGCTGTTCCCTTGCACCACACTGACAAAACAGCTTTCCTCTGCTATCTGAGCAGAGAAAGGGTCCAATTACACAGCTCATTACACATCAGAAAGGCCCTGGGCTTAACTTCAGTCCTAGAGAGGACAGTCCTATAAATGACTTTTGCCTAGAAACTGACTTCCAGGCAAAGCTAGCGTGTTTTCATACAGTCACACCTTCTCCAGAAAACAGGTCAACCCTGAGATAGCAACATTTGCAGGTGGGAACCAGTGTTTTAGTGTCATTAACACCAGTGAAGACTGCAGGGAAACTCAGAACAGCCTGGGACAAGCAGGTGAATGGGAAGACAAAATTCACTGATGACAATTGTAGGCAATGCCTACTACAAAGTACAATGGAAAATTACTCATACTTGCATTTGGCATATACATTACCTGTCATTGCCTGTGGCCAGGGAGAACTAAGCTTTAACAGCTGAAAGAAAAATCTGCATACCTGGTACAGTAAGCCAAATAAGTAAATAAAGTACTAAGAAGTATGAAGGATGTGACAGAAAACCAGACTGAACATATTCTAGTAACGGGGTTTCTTTAATGGGAAAGGAGTTAATGGCTGCCTTCAACTGGGTCATTGGTGTATAGCAAATAACAGCTTTGCACAAAACCAGCGAGTGTCAGATGTCTCTTTTTTTGTGTGTGAAAGGAGAAAGTAATTTATGCAGGGAGGTAGCTAGAAACAATAGGAGTCACTGTCCCTGCCAAGGTCTGATCTGGAGACAAACCTTTGGGCGGAGGTGGTTACCTCAACTGCAACTGAATGGGCGCAAGCACTGCTTGGCAAGATCTAGGAGGGGGTGTGTGGCAGAGAAAGGAGTAAACCCAACAGATGATGGGCTGCAGGACAGCAGAGCTCCCTGCGGCTCAGAAATGATTGGCAGAACAGACTTGAATGTTGTGAGCAACAGGACTTTCCACTGTTTGCTCCTGTTGTGTTTGGGGCCCAAGCAGTCATGAGCATTCTTGGCAAATAAACAGGTTGTGTCAAGGTGCATACCTGGCTTGTGTCACCCGTTTCTCCTCCTAAACAAAAAAATCCTACAAGGCCTTAAATATTGATTTACCTCTCAGACCAAAGGGGAAACTCTTCACTGTATTTGCTAACACACCCTTATCTCTGAAGAACAGCAAGTAATAAATTCAGAAGAGGGTGTGGGGTTCAGGAAGGAGAAGCGAAATGACAAGCAGCAGAGAAGTTTCTGCACAGAGTCTGCAAAGTGTAGGGGTGTTTCATTTGTAACTACAGCAAATAAGTGGGGATGCGACAGGAGCATTCCTCTGAAGAGTGGAAGGGGGTGGGGAGCACCTCATACGTATTTTGCATACCTTAGCACAAGGGCAAAAAAATGTTCGGTGAAACTAAAAAGAAAGAAAAAAAAGAAAACAACAACAAAAAGGCAACGCCTTCATGTATAACTAACCTGGAAGATGCATTGCTACAGAAAATCACTGTGACAAAATACCATGAGACCATCAAAACACGATTCAATAGTTATAAGAATAAGGGCATACAGCCCTTATTCTTGTAAGGGCTTATTCTAACTTGTTTCTAAGCAGATAGAAGTCCCCATATTTCCAGACACAAACAGAAGATAGGCTGGCAGAAATCATCCACAATTATCTGTAAGGTCTTTTGTACTATCCTGAAAACACCTGGAACTGATCAATAGGTTAAAGAAGATATTGGGCATAAGTACTGGACATTATTGATGATGATGAAGAAAGTATTATCAAGAATAAACTTTCGAACATGCAAACTAGCCTGTGACTTGCATTAGAATCGCAGAGTGTCTCTAAACACAGGGAACTTAAGGTACAGGGATAGCATTTCAGAGGTATCTGGGTAGATACAGCTAGTCCTCTTGCACCTATGTACTCTGTGCTTTTGTAATATGGTTACAATTTGGGACTGATCGTGAAGAATTCCTGACTTTCCATGGTACTTTCCTGAGTTCCCAATATAAATAGGATGTCTCTTGGAGGACGATACTTCTTAGCATGAGTGAAAAGTGGCAGAACCAGATTCAAAGCACAAAGAGAAAAAAAGTACACTTGATGTACTTTTAACTGCCCAGTACACCTCTTACAGATCTGGATGTCTTTGATTTATTTTCCCACACCCACACCCCAGGCCTCTGGAAATGGGAGAGTTGCTAACTGCACCTGAAAAATAGCAACTGCTGTAAAGGAAGAAACTAAACAAACCTTGCTTTCGTGTGCAAGGGAAATGGTAGTGGGATATCTACTGAGTCGTCATTTTTAAAAACTCACTATCGCAATGAGAAAAAGAAATGTGCCTATATCTGTGTGCCTATCCATACGTACAGGAATGGAGCCCCACAGATTATGGAGGCCTGTGTTGTACCAGCTATTCTGGCCAGGAAACCCTTTGGGTGCCTGCTCCCTGTCCAGACAGCACAAGAAAGCAGAGATCTTACACCAACACAAGCAGTGAGCTGCGTAGGAGCTTTCCAGTGACAGACCTGCTATAGCAGGAGAGCATCTTTCCTTGTCCTTCTAAACTGAGCAACAGAGTCCACTGCAAAGAGCTCTGGGTGGGAAGGGAGAGTCACTGTTAAGCTGGTGACACTCCACCTTGGGCAAGACACTTTCACCCTCACTGCAACCCTCTTGTCCAACAACCTCAGACAGTGCCAGCTGCTCCACCAAAACACATGTGAGAGCGTAGCTCTTGCCCTGGGCTCGGAGAGGGGCGTCCCTCTAGGTACGATGGGCTGGGAGCGGGTTTGTCCCTAGCAGGAGTGGCTCCCCAGTGGGACCTGCTCTGAAGGTAGGGCTGACCCGCAGAGCAAACTGCCAGCAAAGCCTCGTCCAGCAGAGAACTAATTTAGTCTCTTGTACAGTTGATGAATGAAGAATTTCCTCTTGGGACTAAATTACAGGCCTTGTCAGGGTTGCTCTTTCGTGATCTGTTATTTAGATGTAATTTTCCAACAGGGCTGGAACACATAGCCATGAGCTAGAATAGTATTTGCTGTGAACAGCTGCCACACACCGTCCTTCACATCCCACACCCTTTCCACCCTCCCTGGTATCCCCCCTCCTTCCCTCCCTCCCTCCTGACACACATGTGAGACCCACTAAGCACAACTTGCATTGCGTTTGTTAGATCCTCATTGAGGTCCTTAATTAAACCACAAGAATGGCATTTGCCCACCTTCCCTGCACCCCTGTTGTACAAAGAGTCATGTCTTGTTTGAACATGCTTAAAAACAGATGAGAAGGCTTTTTTCAGACACTGATGATTACAACCCTGTGTCAATCTTTTTCCCCTTTGGCTTGAAGATAGACTTGTGATCCTCCTTTGGCTTTTTGAACTGTTGGAAGCTGTGTAAACACACAGCGTGTTAGTAAAGCTCTGTTGACCTAATGGCTGCTGAGTGCAAAACGATTATGTTAAAACTCCCATATCTCATGAAGCTGCAGTCTCACCTGTTTTGAGGTCATTAACGATGAGGTCTGAAAACGAAGGCAGGAACATTCTAGCTAGTCATTACCTAACGAAGAAATGGCTGGGTAGGACTATTTAAAGGAGTTTTATAACAGTCCAATAGTTGTTTTGGGCTTTAATCCCAGGATGCTATCTCCAATTAAGAGGCTGACTATTTTAATGCGGAGCAGTAAATCTGAATGTTAAGGGAACATGTTACAATGCAGTCCATAGACCCATCTGGGAGTCACTCTGCAAGATGTGCATCATAAATCCACAGGGCATGGAAGCAATCCAAGATTCAGGGCTCTATTTTATCCACTTGCGCACTCTCACGCCTTTCCCCTATGCAAACGGGACTATGTGCTCAGAAGCAGCAAGCTGTACAGCCTGCATACTTGAAAGTCCTGTAGGTAAGGAGCTGGGATCCACGCTGTATAAGTGACGATGACCAAGTAGCCTGAAATAATTTTCGAATGTAATGCTGGTGTGGAGTCTAAACAAACTGAGGAGCTGCTGACAGCAAATTATATACTTTTAGAACAGCATAAAGGAGCTCAGAGGAAAAAATGCTGAGGGATGAATTTGAGCTCACTTGCACACAGAGGGTGACCAAGTATCTTCTTTTATAGCCTCACTGATGATACCTGGCACTTTGAAACTATCCAAACATAAGCCCCGTGTGATCACTTTGACATCTGAAGGACGGGTGTGTGTGGGCCCACCAGTTTGGCTTGGTTCGCATCCTTGGGCCAGCAAGGTGAGGAAGCAGTTCTAAGCACAAGTGCAAGGAGATCCTACCACAGGCAGATGCTGAGCAGAGACCCTCTTGGGAACTTCAAAGCTTCCTGGTATCTAGTGGTCTCTCCTTTGGGTGAAATCACAGCAGCTCGGCATGGTGTGGCTGGATGGGCACAGAGCAGCATTGGCACCTTTTGCTTGCCTGCCAGGAGCTTTCATTTCTCTTCTTAAGCTCCCCAGATCCTGCTTTGCTCCAGATGGAAACCATAACGCTTTCATTCGACTGAACTGGAGGCAAGATCAGACTCCAGGAGAAGAAAGAGGATGACAGACCCTAGGAGTATGGGTGCTCTCCCAAAAGAAGCACCTCCTCCACACAGCCCACAGGCTGCCAGTTACAGGAACAAACTGAAACGAGAGCGCTGCTCTCCAAGAAGGGGGATTTCCATTTGCACTTGGTCCCTCCACCTTCCTGCCTCCAGCAGCCCTGGCCACAGGCCCCTGAAACGCTCTTCCCCGGGGGAGCTTAATTTTCCCCTCATCCTCAGCCTTACAGGGAGCTCTAGAAAAGAGACGTGGCCGCATTTATGGACAGGCAATAGAAATAGTGCCATCTACTGACAAGTAGGAATATGTAGCCTTCCGGAGAGTCAATGAGGTTATTGTGACTGTGACATGTGAAATGCCATCACAACCCACACCTTCGTATTCTGGGATGAGAGGGCGGGAGCATAAATGTTATAGTGCATGTACACCCACTCCTGAGCCCAAACAATGTGCGTTAGTGTGGCAAAATCCCTGCAAGAGAGCTCCAGAATCCTATCTGCAAACCTACTCCTTTCTCTATGCGTACATCTTCCACCAGCAGATTGCCATTTTGTGCTGGTTTTGGCTGCAGTAGAGTTAATTTTCTTCACAGTAGCTGGTATGGGGCTGTGTTTTGGATTTGTGCTAGAAACAGTGTTGATAACACAGGGATGTTTTCGTTCCTGCTGAGCAGGGCTTGCACAGAGCCAAGGCCTTTTCTGCCCCTCACCCCACCCCACCAGCGAGCAGGCTGGGGGGGCACAAGGGGCTGGGAGGGGACACGGCCGGGACAGATGACCCCAACTGACCCCAGGGATGCCCCGCACCATACGGCGTCATGCTCAGCACATAGAGCTGGGGGAAGAAGCAGGAAGAGAAGGATGCTCAGAGTGATGGTGTTTGCCTTCCCAAGTAACCATTACCCATGCTGGAGCCCTGCTTTCCTGGAGATGGCTGCACACCTGCCTGCCCATGGGAAGGGGTGAATGAATTCCTGGGTTTGCTTTGCTTGCGTGCGTGGCTTTTGCTTTGCCTATTAACCTGTCTTTGTCTCAACCCACAAGTTTTCTCACTTTTACTCTTGTGATTCTCTCCCCCATCCCACCGGGGGGAGCGAGTGAACGGCTGGGTGGTGCTTAGCTGCCAGCTGGTGTTAAAACATGACACATTTTCTCAGATTTGTCTGTGATTTGAAAATACATCCACAGTCTTTTTGTGTAGGTTCATTGGAACATTTGCCAACCTGAGGCGCGAATTAGGATCCTACTTTCCTAACCGGACAACAACAAAACAAAAAGACAGATCTGGCTCCCAAAGACCATTTTTCATGCAGTTTCTTTACCAGCACCCCCCTATCATCTTACTTTCCCACAGCTCCTCTCTAGCATGAAGTGATGGTGGGGAGGTGAGGAATTAGCATTTTGGAAGAGCCTCGGCCAGTGCTGGTGGGTCCTCATTGCTTCTCCACTTCATGCACATGGTGCAAAGTTTCCGATAGCAACTTCTGGTGGCCACAGCCATAAGAGTCTCTATGCCCCAAGGTCAATGGAAAGCACAACACTCATCACAATGTCAAAAGCAATGTCAGGACTGAACCGCCCAGCAGATATAATCCCTAAGTCAATTGACATATTATTAGAGACACCTTTGTCAATAATATGGAACCCCCCCCCTTGCATTGTTTTAAATCCTCCTGGCAGAAAACAGTCTGATCTCTTTCCAAAAAAAGAGTGTTTTTGACCAAGGTGAGAATGTTCTCTGGATCTCTTTCCCACCTGCATCCTGCCTGTGTGACGCTTCTCCCTGCTGCCACCTCTGGATGCTTCAGAAAGGAGAAGCGATGTGTCCCTCTCCACGCAGAGGCACTGCGGGATGCCCACGCACAGAGCAACAGCAAGGAATTGCTCAAGACTTTGCCTGTTTGTGTTGAGACTGTTCGTAGGCCACATTTCTTCCTAGCAACACCCCCAATTCTCAGGGTTCTACTATGAATTTCAGAGAGTGGTTGGTGTTTTCCTTCAAGACCTGTAGGATAAGGTCCTCCAGAATATTGCTGCTTTTTCTCACACTCACTTTTTTTTCTCCAGTCTTAGTGAAATTTGAAGGTACTTTAACAACTCAGAAACCAAAAGTCAGTGAAAAACTTCCCCAAATATAGGGTTATTTTTGTTTAATCCCACCACTTTTAGGGCAGTCTCAGAGCCGACACATGCCTGTTAACAGCATTGGCAATCCTGCTCGAAGCGTTTGAGAGCAGCTTTGATTCTTTCCATTAATGGCCTCTTAAGAGCTACACCCTGCAGCTGCCACATTTCTTGCAGGCATAAACCCTGACATTTAGCATTTACCACTGCTTTATTTAAGGGGGGTTTGTTCTTGCTCTTCTCCATCGGCCTCAGTTAATAATTCTCTGGGGATTTTATCTCCCTTTTTATCTGCTGCAAACCTCTGGGTGCTTGCTGTATTTCCCCAGCTAGCAGAGCTGCTATCGGTGCCAAATATTTCAAGCTGTCAGGACATTACCGAACCAAAATTCCTTGAATCCACCGGTAGCCTAAAGGTGAAGCATTTAACTATATTGCATTGGGGTTAACGACTCTGGTGGCCCCTGCATTAGCTTATTAGCGGGGGCCAGTTGTTGCTGGTGGCAGCGTGGGGACAGCCTTTGCGTGGTCCATCCTGGAGCAGCTCCACCTTCCAGCTCCTGGCCAGGGACAGGAGCCGCCGTGACTTGCTGCCTCACTCCGGATTCCTTAGGATTTTCCTGAAAATGTGATCTGTGTTGCATTTTTTCATACTTCTCAGTTAGTCCCTAGTAGGAGAAGGGGTGGGGTCAGGTCTGTTTTTAGCATATTTTTCCTTTGGTTTTAAAGTTTATTTAAACTGACTCACATTTAATTGTCCTAAGGTAAACAGATGAATCACCCGGGGGGAATACACCTCCAAAGGTCAGGGTTCACAGCAAGTTTTTTTCTTTCTTTCTTTTCCTTGGGCTTAAATAAGGAAAACTGGGTTGGTTGGAAAAGAAAACTATTTTATTTGGGAGTTTAGCAGACAGTGACTCAGATTTTTTAGTTTCCTGAACTTTTTACTTTTATATAAGTAAGACTCTTGATAAACAGGTATTGGGCCCACACCTGCCATGGAAAGAGCAGCAGGAGTTCAGTGCAGCGCGTTAACAGAAGCTCTCTTGTTCTGCTGCAGAAATTAGCTGGTTGGCTACAGGGAGTTTCTTGATAACTCCTAATTTGAGCCCTTCAGACCAAACGTGCTGCAGGGCCCATTTTTTTCCCTTTTGGAAAGATCATAATCAGTCAATGAGAAAACACACTTAAAAAAATAGAAGAAGAAAAGCACCGTAGGTTAAATTTTGCTTCTGGAAAGTTAGCTGTGATCCCTTGAAATCCCTTGACAACTTGCTACTTGAATTTTTCTCCCCTATTAAAAACCATTCACAGTAACGGGTTGCTATTTCTGACCTTGCTCATCTGTGTGGGATGTGCCTCCAGTTCGGTGTTGATAGTGTCGGCTACGGAGGTGCTAGCTGGTGTGGTGTGAGGCTGCCAAAACCAGGCCATACATTTGTATTTCCCAGCATTTTTACTTTGATCTGGTTTTTGGGCTCGGAGATTGCCAGAGTCTATCTCAGGTCATGCTAACAGCACCTGTATCCCTCCAAGAAACACCGTGCTCAGTTGAGTTTTGTTGTTGTTCCCTTCCCTCCTCTCAGTAATAGTGAGAAAAAGACACCAGTAAAGCACTGTAGAAACACATGGCTGTAGAAATCATGCTACAGAAAGAGGGATGAAGAAAAGAGAAATTGTCTGCAATGGCTGCAGCTGGATTTCAGCTCCTTCTGGCTCATCATACCTTTCCCCCACCAAGTTAGGTAGGGCTGGGACCATCATATAATCTGATCAGAGATTTATAAGTGGAAAGGATAAACTGAGGTTTTCCAAGCCCTCGTCCCATCCCACTCTAGGGTGAGTAGCAAGACTTTTTGGATGTGCCCTCTAGAACATGAGTCCGTCACTCCCTGCCAGACAAAGCCTGGGAGACATCTGCCTCCCTCTTGTGCTTCACCAAAAGAGAGGTGCCTAAAGTGCCTCTCATTTCAGGAACTGAGGTGCATCATTCTGCCAGCATGGACAGGCAGTTGGACACAGAAGGGTTTTCCCACAAGCTCCTGATTTGGAAGGCTGTGAGTGCTTTGCACTTCCCTCCCCCTTCTGTAAAATATGCGGGGTAAAAACACTTCGAGATCCCTCTGAAATACTCAACTACCACAGTCACGCTTTGATTAGATACATTTCTCCATGCAAAAATGTAGGGAAATATTCATTTCCCCACTGCATTACTCTTGATATTTTTGAGGGTTTTGAAAATTGGAAACAAAAGGAAAAAAGTCCATGTTTCTAAATGGTCAAAAGTGTTCACTTAATTGGAAAGACACTCACCAAAACTTTGTGTAACCAATGATGTATTTCATAACTTTCTCTTGCTTTTTAAACTACCAGCTTTTTTCTCCAGCTTGCTAGGAATATATAAATATGAACTGGTAGCTGAGATACTTGTGAAAAATAAGCATAAATGACAGCAGCAACTCTAAGGGCAACTCCTGCTACATTTTGGTGACATTTGGTGAATGACAGATAAAAAATTTCATTGGAAGAACTCACTTCTGCGTTTTCTCACCACTTGGATTGTAGTGTAAATCAATGGACAATATTCCAGTGATGACACTTTGGGTTTACATGTGTGTAACCAAAGGTTTTCCCTAACTTGATTTAGAAGTGATATAGTAAACTTCAAGACTACCTAAACGAGACAATATTTCTTTGCTGGCTCTCTGAGCACCCACAGACAGCTCCTGTTGGACCTTTGGTGTGGTCCACTATGATCATTCCCATGCTCTTTTGTCCCTCTGCGCTGACCTCAAATGCCTGGACAGCAGAGCACTTTCAACAGTCTCATCCCAGAATTTAAGCCTTCTAAAATTAAGTTCATAAATGCAAAGATTAGGAATGCAGTTTAAGGGAAGTAGGTTTGAAAATATGGTCCCCAAATCCCCAGTAATTTATTTATTCAATGTCTCTAGCTTTCACAACAGCCAGGTTTGAGCAGTCCCAGGTGCCTACAGGTACTGAGTGAGGTGGAAAGTCACAGCTATAGTTGCTTGGTACGCTCTGCAGTGGCAACCGATCTTTAGTACTGAGTCCATAAACCTCCCTCTGACTGTACATGAAGGCCAGCCGCTGCTTCCCTGTGAAAAAACCTAACCATTTCCGTATTTCATCCCCTGGCCCTTTCGGGTAGCTCAAAGCAATCCCCAAAGCCACCACGTCTCGCACCTGAAAAGAATCTCTTGATTCCAGACCCACTAAACATCCCCCACATAACCTGTTTATATTTGTTTTGCACTTGTTTGCTGTCTCAAACCATCTTAACCAAAACCGTGGGAGGCCCCCATGGTTTTCCCTTCCTCATGCAGAAAGCCTCGGTCTTTGCAGAAACACCTTAGCCCTCTTGCGGTCCCGTTCCTCTGCCTTCAGAGGAAACGAAAGCCTACAGCCAAGCTCTCTCAACATTTTGGAAACCAAAGGGAACACATAGCAACACGAGATCTGTTTGTATTTACACTGTAGTTACTAAAGCCTCCTTGGGCTTTTTCCTCATGCTCTCTCCCTCTTGTTCTCATTCTTTTTTTTCGAACGGTGGACGTGTACTTGGTAACACTGGAGCTGCTCTGTATGTTTCTTTAGTTCTGCCTCTATTAGTAGCTTCCGCCCGCTCTTCCAGCCCCAAGCGCAGAGACCTGGCAGCGAGGAGATCAAACAAACACAGCTGCTCCTGTGTCACTCCCGCCGCCAGCCGGCTCGCTGCTCGCCCGCTCCCCGAGCCCACGGCAGCCAGGGTGCAGGTGGAAGCAGATGGCTTTGAGGTCGAGGTGTAAATACCCATAATTAGACACGAATTACATTTAATACCCATGACAGGGTCTGGTGGGAAACAGGTGGGGCAAAAGCTGAAAGATGTACGCTGGGAAAAAACTCTCCTTACTTGACTTGATCTCAAGCCCATGGAAGCTCACGGAAAGAATCCCCTGGAGTTGTGATGGGCTTGGGACCAGGGTTCTGTGCAAAAGCAAGGGGAGCGCAATAGGAAAAGCTGCATATACGGTATGGATTGGCAATTTTAGCAGCCTTCTCCTTGGCAGGGAGAGTTAAAGGAGAAGGCAGGGGGAAATTAAAAACGAAAAGAAGAAGAAAAAGAAGAAGAACAAAGCAAAAAACAACTGGAGGGCAGGGGGGAAGAGCAGAGGGATGGTAATTTACATCTTCATTTCAAAGATACTCATACGATCTATTTTGACACACCTTGCAGAATGAAACAAAACAGCTATGTTGCCAGAAATAAATGTTATGGGTCTCACATTCTGAGTTCTCCTCTTCTCATTTTTCTGGAGAGCTATTTCAGATATTTCTTACAATTTGACCTTTGAGCTTCTTGGAAGATTTACTAAGTGCCTCAAATGCAGTCATTTTTGCAAAACTGATGCATAATATTAGCTATAGGAGAGTGTTCCAGTGATGTGCAAATAGCTCAAGGAAAAAAGTGAACCAATAAGGTAACCAAACAGGAATGTAAACTGAACGGAGCCTTTTATGCAAAGGTGAAGGGTTCATTTTTTTCCAGAATTATGAAATATTGAAAAGCTTGTGTCAGAGCCCCCATGGTCAAAACCTTCTGATAAGCAGAGATGTTTTTAAAGCTACGCAGGCTTCAGTGCATTTGTCCTTGCACCTCTAAAAATGTTGGTCTTGGAAACTCACCTGTAAGTACAAATACATGGTTGGAAAACATAACTTCATCGTAACACACAAAATCTATGGTAAATCTTGAATTAATGTTTGTGTGCTTTGGTTTCAGGATTACCAATGTTATCACTTCCACCTGGTCTTTTCTTTTCTTTTCTTTTCTTTTCTTTTCTTTTCTTTTCTTTTCTTTTCTTTTCTTTTCTTTTCTTTTCTTTTCTTTTCTTTTCTTTTCTTTTCTTTTCTTTTCTTTTCTTTTCTTTGTAGAAAGCAAATAATCTGCTTAATAAGCAAATAATCTGCTTAATGCTACCCTGTCCCTAATCTCCTGCACTTCCATTTAAGTTTCTTCACACTCCTCCTGATGGCGTATAAGGGGGCAGATCCTCAGCTGATGTAAATTTGCTTAGTGGTTTTGATACCTGCTGAAAATTTAACTGAATCTCCTTAATGGATACCGAGGCACAGCCACAAGGACCCCACACTCACAGGTTTGCCTCAGCAATATTCAAGGCTCAATTTACAATTTTTCTTTCCAAGATGACTCATACCTGTGAATTTATTCCTCAATTTTCATGACCGGAGTGCCATGTTTTTCACTTGAATGGTCAGGCAAATCCTTCCTGGAAGTTTGTGCTGATATTTTAAATCCCTTTGATTTCTTTCATTCTGACACTTAACAGTTGCAGTGATTCAATCAAGAAATAGAAGCAACACCCAGTGACCCAAACAACTCAAAATATACCACCAACACCAGAGAGTCAAAAGGAACAAAAAGAGATACATGAAGTAAACCACCTTTTTCCCTCTCTCATTTAAAATGGTCCAATAATTTCAAGGTAATGCCAAAAAATGGGAAAATGAAAGTCTAGTCAGAAGCAGTTCTGAAACAAGAAGTCTAAATAACTTGACCAAGTATTTCTAACCAATGCGCTTTCTGCTGTGTTGTGTTTTGCTGGTCCCTATGGAAGAATACCAAAGGGAAAACAATGTAAAGCCATATCACATCTCCCTGCAACTGTTTCTTCCATTCAATAGATACCTGTCTCCAGTCACAAATGAAGACCCTTTTGTGCTCTAGCAAGTGCCACTCACTGAGAACATGTAATTCCCATTAAAAAGCCAGATTCGGACATCGGTTGTTAAACGTAGCTCTTAATTGTGGTTGAGGTACATGCATTTTATTCCATTTTAATGCTGACTTTTTTTTGCTAAGTAGCTCAGTGTCAGACATGACAAAGTCTTTCCTGGTTTGCAAAATATTCTCACCCATTTATGGTGGACCCTGCAGCACCTACATGCAGTGAATCAACAACTGCTGAAATAAATACACAGCTAACCTGAACAGTCAGTGAGACTCTGCGGCATGTAAGCTGGGCGCCACTTACGTATCATACGTGACAAAAAATTCCTGTTTCCACATTGCCAAAGGCTGACAGTCACAGTCACTCTGTACCTAGAGTTGGTGTCTGTCAAGGTGGCTACGGGTTGAACCCTACTGCAGAGGTAGCGTTGGGTGTCTGTACCACTAAGAAGACATTTCTCTTTAGGGAAACTTGCCTGGCCAGTGGCATGGATGCGAAAATAAGCAGTTGATGAAAGACACCAGCGTTGCGTTAACACCAAAGAAAGAGCTGAAAATTTTCATGACTAGCCTTCTCATGGCTTTTAGTCATACCTTAAGCCAGGGAATGGAGACACATGTGATAATTAAAGCAAAAAGATCTTTTTGAACCTTAAAACATTTGAGTTTGACTGAATTTGAATTTTAGACAAAGGTTCACATGGGTTTTTATTTCACCCAAGCCTGTTTATCCGCCTTTCCTTTTCAGACAGGCTTAGATTTTAATCCTCAATACCTGTGAAGTTATTTATGCTAGTTTTCTTGTTTGTTTGTTTTGAATTAACTATTAATTCATTTTTGGGTCTGAGCAGGATATTTATTTTTCAAAATGCTGGGTGTAACCATTTATATAAACAAATCTGCCTAACTAATTTTTCTTCTTTTGATGTTGATCTCCATTCCTTTTAGCCCCATGTGTGATGGGAGACTTTCCTACATGTGCTGGTAACTCTATTCTCAAATAGCCGTCAGTGACCTGAATGCTGATTTAAAAATGGATTAATTGATCTGAGCATGTAGAAAACAGCGGTCCTGCACAACAACTGGGGCTTTTAGTGTTAAAGGCAGCTGGAAGTTGAGTTTTTAACTAGATGAAAACATCTGCAGAACGTGACTACTTTCGCCAATCTGTCCCCATATTTTTTATTTCATCAGAAAATGAAAATCTCCAATGTTTCAGCCCAAATGGACAGTTCAATCTAGCTTTCAAGCTGAGAGTACTTGAGTTTTCACCAATTTTTACTTTGCACTTTTTAATGAAACATTGTCATTTTCGAGAGGAAAATCACAACAGCAATAAAAACAAATATGTCATTTTTCAACCTGCTGTATTTTGTATACAGCTTTAGAGTCCATCAAACACAGGCTAGAAATACAAGAGAAAAAAATTGCTAGCTGTCTGTCTGTTGGACTATCTCCATTTCCTGGCTGGTTGTTTTTTAAATTCCCATAAATTCAGTCTCCCTAGCATTTACGCAAGCAAACTGTAGGCAGCGTAAGGGATGAAAGCCAGGAAAATTTTGCAGTCCTTTTTTTGAGTGATTTCAGGTGTTCTCCATTTCTAACTGTTAATGGTGAAACAAAAGGTGAAGGAGGTGGTGTAACGGCTTGATCCGAACTCAGAGCAGGTAGCAGAACTGTGGGTGCACAGCAAATAGGAAGCCATAAGAAGCCTTCTGCCTCCTTACAAGGGCATTTAACAGCTCATGTAACTCTCAGCCAGCCTTTACTGTAGGAAATTTAGGGACAGAAAAAGGTCCCATGAGGTGTGCAGTAAAAGCTGGGAGTGTGACCCTCTGTCTATCGGATATACAGCAGGAAGACGAACTCAGTCCTTCTGTAACCTCACAGCAAACTGCTCCATTTGCCACCTCCAGCCCCCTCTAGGAAACCCTGCCTAAATGGCACAATTGAGACCCATTTATTTAGTGGATAAAAACGTACATGAATTGTACAAAGTGATTTGAGATTTACGCACACATGGAAGCCAGCAGAGATGAATTACTCCTCGGGTCGGCAAAGCACTTTACAAATGCAAGGCAGCACATGAGCACTAAGTATCATTATTTCTCTCTGTTTATCCACCAGCTGGCTTTTTCATACCAGCCAGCAGCCAAACCATTGTAAAGAAACTAATATAAAAATATTGGAAATAGAAACACATATAGTTTCAGCTATCCAGAGACCCCTTTTCTATCATAAGCTGTCTCAGGCCAGAGCAGAGCTGAATTGCTAATTCAGGTTGAGCAGTTTCTTCAGCTGAAGGATGGCTCGGCCCTGTCTGTGAGCAAATGTTTAGTCTCTCAATGTGAAGGGCGGCCATCGGCCACTCCAGCAGATTTGTCCAGCTCTGCTGTGATACAGATGGAAGAGCCCCAAGTCCAAGAAACAAAGCTTCAATGTAGTCTGATCAGAAGGGACACTGAGTCACTAAATACTTTCTGCCTTTCTTTGAATGTTAAAGTGATATATGCATACCATTCCCCAAAAAGCACTGACACAGTACTCCTTTACCCCAGGGAAGGAAGAAGGCTCCATGTCCATGCCACAATGAAGCAGCTGACTTCAGTTTTTACAGTAAAGACACTCAAAACCAGGCCTAGTCCTCCCATGGAAAAAATGGTAGGAGAGCTGAAAACAGCATGTACAAAACTCTTTGTTCCCATTCAGAGTTGTTGAGGTCCTTCTTATCCAAGACCAAAAGAACAACGTTTTTGTCTTACTTCATGGTTTCTTGCAGGTACAGGTATCTTTGTTTCCCCATCATTCCCTTGCTGAATGGACTTGCAAGTATGGCACAGACATGAAGTGATTTTCTCCTTTGCTGGGACATGGCGTTTATTAATCCATAATGCCGTGGTCATACGCACCAATTCCCCTTCCTTCTCTTCTGGCAGTCAAAAGGGGCAACAAACTGACGCAGGTGTAATTCATGTCTACTTTATAGCCCCTCTGGAGTGCCAAAGCAGATGTCTTCTGGGAAAGAAAATGAGATCCGCCGATTTCCAAAGTCCTCAAATCCTTAAGCTTTCAAAGGAGAATAGTTCCGGCTTGCGATATTTAGGGTTTTCAAGAGTTGTGGTGAAGGGAGGTGTGTAAAGTGTCTGTTTGTTTGCTTTCTGGCTACTTGAATGGTTCTGTCATTTTCCCAAGAGTTGAAAGGACGATACTATCATAAAAATGACTATGAAGGCATACAAATTTCATGTGCGCTGGCGAATGAAAGATTCACTTCCAAACATTGGGTGCGTTCCCAAACTCTCCACACCTCCCAAATGCGGTCAGGAAACCTCATAAGAGCCGACTCCACTGTAAATGGTCTGAATCCAGTTGGGCCACAAACACCATGGGAAGAAAGTTTCTCATGCCACGATGAACAATTTTTCCCATGTAGACAAGGCCTTAATCAATCTTTAAAGTGCTCCAGTTTTAATTTTAGGTCACAGTTGGGGCTGGTTCTTACCGTGGCTCCTGTCCAACAAAGCTCTTAAGCACATGCCTAATTCTAAGCATTTAAAGTAGCCTCGTTGACTCCTATGGGATTGCTCACATGCTCAAAACTATGCAGATGTTTAAACTTCTGCTGGATCGAGGCCTGGCTCCGAACTTGACTGTCCTCCTCTAGTCAGAACAACAATGCAATGTAAGGGAAACTGCTCCTAAACCGACCTTCAAAGTTTTGTCTGAAGGCATACTGGAAGGGCCAGACAGCTGGCAGGCTTTGCATTAGCTTGTTCACCACAGTATAAATTACCTCCGATTTGCTTAATGACTGTTTGGCATCAGGATGTCTCAGGCCCGCTAATACAATGCCCCATGGGCAATAATCCTCTTTTTAGAAGAGTCATAAGCAAAGTACATTTTCAGCAGAATAAACCACTTCACACAACTCCAGGTGAACTATGTGCTGTGTAAGTACCCTGGGCTCCAGTGAAGATCACAAAAGCAAATCAGTGTGTGCTCGCTTTATGTGCTTGGTTTTAAGGAGTGTGGTTTATTTCTTGGTAAAAATAACATTTCTTAACGAGGATGTATCAGCCAAAACATTGATTAACTGTGGCTTTTAACAGCTTACTCAAAGAGGTATGAATTTAATTAGCCCTCGTCAAAGTAAGAAGAATTAGCATTAAGCTGTTTTATAACTCAATTCTCCTGACTGGAGGACGAAATGAAAGGAATCATTTTTTAAAGGGAATGATTGGAAAGGTGATTAAGTGATGCTGTCATGTTTGCTTGGGCTCCAAATATAAATTTTGTTTTAAAAAACAGAAATACTGAAAAGGCGATTGTAGAAATGCTGAAGGCCCCAATTTGTCACGTTGGTGTTGCTGTAAGCCCTAATTCTGTGACTTGTGCTACATTAAAGAGCACCACGAAGCAACACGACCAGTTATTGTGAAGTTCAAACAGGCGGTATCCTATTTGTTTAGAGGTCTACCAATTGATGTTCAAGAGATGCAGGCTAGCTGACTTCAAAAACCACTTTTTCTCACCTAGCCAAACCTTCCTTTCTTATTTCTGTAGCATGCCTAACAAAATAGCCTGTACCAAAGTTCCTCCCCTGTGAAATGTGAAACACCTGCACCTGTAAGGATCAGATCAAAAATGAAATCTAAATATGGCCTATTTTTAATTAGCGTTGCTTCTTGAAATATATTTGGAATTTTTTAGTCACCTAAGCACTTTAAAGCAAAAAACATTAAAAAAAAAGTCTGAGATATTGAAGAGTTCTGAATAGGAGTCCTTTCCCATTCTGAAATGCCACTCTTGAGGAGCTGCTGAAAGTGCTCAACATCCGCATGGAAGCTTACAGACATTACCGACCCTCCTTTTACAGAGCGACTCCCTGCTAGCTGTCCTCTCTTCCAGCTAAGGCCCTGATACACAATGAGGAGCTGACCCACTTCCTTCTCCTGGCCTCTCTGAACGCCCCTCTGGAGGCATCTGCTGTCAAAAAGTGATGCCACACGATATTCCCCCACAGGTTCCTGGGGCTGCACGGCAACAGCAGAGCTTTGCCCGATGATTCACAACTTGTCCAAGGTATGCACACAACAAAATCCAAGCACACACATCTTGGGACTTGGAAACCTAACCTGTGATGTTTTTGCTGGTGGGGACAGACTTTGTTCTTCTTCAGGTCCGTCTCTTTAGCCTTGGATCAACTTCAGCAAACATGTTTCAAAAAGCAATAACAGAAAGGCTGCTGAAGAGAGGCTCTAAACAGAAAGATCCTCCTTAAACACAGCAGGCTTCGGAAAGCCTGTAGCAACAAGTGGGAATGAGAAAGGCAAGGGAAGTAGAGAAGCTCTAAAATACTGCAGTTAAAAAATGAAAGGATCTGGAGTCTAAGACTGCTCAGAGAAGAGGAAATACCTAAAGTATTTCTGGGAAAACAGCTGCTGGAACCAAAGCTTTTCCACTTTCAGGGGCCCCCAGGGCTGGTGGAACATGCTCACACTGTGCTGAGCAAAACCTGGAGCTTTTCAGGACAACTGTCGCTTGTTTTGTTGATGTAAAAGATAGGTTGAACTCTGCAAAAAGTAACTGAAAGCAGTAGCGTACTGAGGGACAGATCCCGTTTTCAAATGATTTATGGTTATTACTCAAGATATATGCCTAATTGAGAAAGCCACATGATCTCAGATGAAGGAAAGCTTCTAGCCCTGCAGATCTTCTTAACAGGGCTAAAAATCCACCACCGCTGTTTATTTAATCCTTCTCATCTCCAATGAAATATAAATATGGTGACTTCCAAGAACACTTGCAATCCAGCTTAGAGGAACGATAAAGGTAAATAGTCTGATGGTTTATCACAATTCACCAGATGGCTCTGATGTGGAATTGGCCCCTTCCAGCCCCAGGCAGAGGACAGGGAAGCTGTGACTGAAAAGCCTAAGAGTTGTGTACTCTCCTCCCAGGAGCACAAAGAGATGCAGAAAGGCTTTGGTGAGCAAATACCCAGCTGTACATGGAAGAATCCACATTGCAAAATGGGAGACCGCAGAGCATCAGTGCAAAAACAGCGGTAAAGACGGTATGCGGTGTAGCTCTGACACAAAAAGCTGTACAGCTGCACCAGTGCTTGAGCTAATTATTCCTAATTAGGGTAGGCATGGAGCCATACTGTAGCACTTTTGGAACGAAGCTTACAGTCCTGCACAGGCCCACAAGATGCCAGGTATGTCTTGATGGTTTTAGGTGCAAGTAAAATAGAGGTACCTTCTTTTAGGTGGTGCTGTGCAGCTTGTAGCTAATTGTGTAATGGCAGGTCGTCTCTACTAAGTGATCGACAAGCAAAAAAGGAGAGATGTATATTAAAAACTCATATCCGCAACTGTGAACTACAGAACCACAACTCCACTCTCTGGGGAAGCTTACGGTCTGTTAAGTTACCCAGAAGCCCTTGTTGGAATTACAGCCCCATAACTGAACGTTTACCTAGCTTTACCTTGTTATCATTATTATTATCATCGCTAGTTTTATATTATATGTAGAGCAGCATTTTGGAGCTATGCCTTGTCCCCCCTGCAGCTGCTTCAAGCTATGACTACCTCTGCTGTTGCCTTCGCAATGGCTGCTACCTCTTCCTCTTTCCGTTCCTCCAGGAGCAACGGAAATGCGTCCCTTGCATAACACCAACTCCAGCCTCCTTCCAGCATGCTCACGTGCTAGTTTTCTCACTCTTTTGACCTCCACCAGGAACAGTGTTCGCCTCTCTGGGAGCTTCCTGTTTATTTCAAACCCAGAGAGATGCCAGAGTGGTAAATTGGTGTCCTGGATACATTTGCACAGTTTATCTCTTTTCAAATGTAAATATTCATGAGGCAATTCTTCATGGAAGCTACTGATAAATATCCCCTTGCTTCACTGCCAGAGCTGAAGACGTGGTGTTCTCCCTGCAGGTCCTTGGCCCTTGTATTTGAAGACTAATCCATCCCCATAGGGCCATGACTGCAAGGCAACACCCACATCCAAGTAAGAATATTCTGTAAGATCTGCAGCATTGGGTGTTATTGGAATGGATGGTTGAAAGAATGATTTGTAACATGAAATACTGCATTTACCAGTTGCTTTTATGTATATGTATGTATATTTACATATATATTTACATATACACACACCTATATGTGGCATACAAAGTTACATTAGTTGGCTGAACCCACTTGACACTTTACTATTGCAATAAGGAGTCAACAATAACATACAAAATCATGTACCTAGTTAAACAATTCCCATCTCTATTTTTCATAGAATAGAAATTTGTAGTGCCTGCTTCAGGTTTTCTCCCCCAAAATAAACATCCCTTGCCCCAAAGATTTTCTGATGTTTGTGTGTTTTCATTTGGCTTCTTGACTGCTGAACAGAGGTGCACTTCAGCTGATTTTTAAATTTTAATCTAGGTTGCCAGTAGCATGAAGACATGGTTTGGGTTTTGTGATAGAAACTTCTGGAAAGGAATCACTGAGGTCAAAAGGCTTTTCTTTTATTTTTTACATAAGTCATTTTCATCTGTTAAAAAAGGAAATTTTACATGAGTAAATGATGTGACTAGTATCTTTTAGGTACTGCAATACACCAGTAAGATTAAACTCTAGAAGAAAATGCTTCACAAAACACACCAAAGGAGTAAGACAGTAAGAAAAACCTTATAGCTTTTTAGTGTGCATGTATGTAGCTCTCCAGTACAGCAACTAATCTGCTAATTTTGGAGGGGGAATTTCCATGGGGATTTGCTATGGGAATCTTTATCTCCTCTGAGGTTCTGCAGACATGTTGGCTGGTGCTCTAGGGTGGAAAGATGGGAGCAAGAAAGGACTGCTGCAGAAGAATCACAAGACCATCAGTGGTGTCATCTGTATGTCCTTAGGGTCCAAATCCTGGCCTTTCAATCTGAAAGGGGTTTTCCTATGCACAAGCCTTATTAATCATGTTGGCACTGTTGTTTTGCACATACACAGCCTATTTCATGTGTCTTTTCTGACTGTGCATGCTCAGCAACCCAAGCTCCTCAGATCTGCTCATCATCCAAGGAGCCGTAGCTCCTACTATGGAATCTGGACTCAGGACATGGGCGGCAGAGCCTCAGCTGCCTAGCAAGCCTGATTTCCCAAATATGCCATGCGTCTTGGTTTGCTGACGATGAGGAATTACATTATTAAGCACTAAGCTGGCACAGAGGATAAGCTGGAGAACACTATTGCTAGGAAGGGCCTAAGGGGAAGCTACAGAAAAAAGCTCTGCAGTGGCATAAGGAGAGAGAGGAGAGGCCCTACAAGAATAAGAGATGCAGAGAAGGACCCCCAACCCCTGATGGGGGGCTTGAGGGGCCATTTTAGTCTGATAAACACATAGTTCTGTACTGAAGAACAAGAAACAAACAACACCAATAGAATTCACAGTGCTGATCATTACGGAGCAAATGCACAGTCACAGCCAAGAAGGTGTATTCTCATCCTGCTTACTTAACGTCATCCTTGCACTGTGTTTATCTGTTGCTGAACACACTAATTGCCCTGGGAGAGTTACAAGAGTGAAGATGCTAATGGGGGCCTATAGCTTCAGACACAGTTCCTGTCCTGACACAGGTAAGTCCATTTTTTAACATATCTAGAGGTGGTTTAGTTGCCTTCTGTAACCAGCTGATTATATCTACATTTAAGTTTTCCCAAAGCGACCATTTTTCCCACATGTTTCAGTTTTGGAGTATCTTATTTTAAGGGGCCTGTTTTTCACTGTGTAACCTTTCAACACTTCCTGACAGCTGAGACTTATCAGCTTCTCAGCATCCAAAAGAACCAGGAGTGGTTCTTCCACTGGTCCCTTGGGAAAATCCTCACTTTATATTTCTCCCTTTCCTCTATGTTTCTGTCCTTCATTCCTGAGAGGCAAGCAGATGTTCAGGCTGTGGCGCCTCCAGTCCTGGCGTTCTCCCAGGCATGGTCACCAAGACCCTACACGAGGGTCACGTTTCTGTATGAGAGCAGAAATGGACTTTGAGGAGAATCTTGGCTGGACCAGCAGCCAGACATCCACCACTCAGTGGGTTCTTTGTGACTCCAAACACTGAGCGGTAGAAATTTGATAAACCTCAAGCACCAGAATTATGGGCTCTAAGACTGACACCTTTTACAACCAATTCCTTCTTCCCAACATCCACTGCCTTAGCTTGCTTCATTTATTTCAATCAAGGGCTTCACAGTGCATGAATAACTCAAAAAATATAATTGCAGTTAAATGATATGCAAGAAAAAACACACTCTTAGACTAGGTGCAAGCCATCAGGTTCCTGGTCGCGGAACATTGTCCACTCAGGTACAGAGGCAGTTTGTTGCAGCAGGGATAATATAATCTACTTGTTTTTCTCTAGCTGAGATTTGCAAAGCAACCTAGGAGTTACTGATTAAATGAATGAGAAATCTTTGTTTAAGTCTCCTATTTATCTTTGAAAACCTACCCTTAATAAATCTCAATAATAATAATATTATTATATGCACTTACAAATGAATTTTCTGGGCAGCAGATTAACATAAAAATTAAATGCTGTGCTATCTGCTGTTACTATCTAGGTTGGTACCTATCTCAGATTGCTGTAATATCTGGCTTATATTAACGTAATATCCACGCACCGCTGCTTCTTTATAAACACGCATTTGTCAGTTCACACAAACACTCCGGCAAAGACTTTCATATTAATCCCTTCTATTATATTCAGTGAGGATCTATAAAAATGAAATAAAAGACTCATTTTTCTACCCTTAGGAAGATTCCTTCTTCCTATCATTTTGCCATCAAGGTCATAATTAAAGACACTGGCTGCTGTGGCCTGTATACATAATTGCAATATATGATCAAGGATTGTAAGCACCAAGATAAATGCATTATGACACTGTCTAATTATCATGTTATCTGACTGACAGGAGGCTGTTTTATCTCTATCTAGAGATGAAGGACATATCTGACAGACACCAGGACGGTGCTTTGATGTCAGATTTGTATACGAAAGAATCAAAGACTCGAACCATTTCCAAAATGGTTCCAATGTGGTTTAATCCCACCAGACAATTCCCTGCCTCGCTGCCAGAGCCTGCTTTGAAGTGGCATTGCACAGTGCATGCTGCTAGTGCGTATTCCCAAAAGCTGGAGTGCTGGGTGTAGCCCCACATGCTGAGCAGAAGGCCCGTGCCCTCCGTCTCGCACACCCACCACCTCATTCGCAAGATCACAGGGCAGAGAGGGGATGTGGCGTGGCTGGCAGAGTGGGAGGGCTGAAGGAACACGGGTTGCAGTGCCATCCCCAGCACATGCCTGGGGCATGCAGCCAGGCGCTTCCTGCTTTTGGCCGTGCTTATCGTCAACGCTTTTGACGGCAGCACAGCCAACTTGGGGTTGTCATGCCACCGCTGCCAGCACCCCAGCAAGAGCATGTCCAGCATCTCCTCCACCGCTGGGACCTCCACGTCCCCGCTAAGAGCTTGCATACAAGTATCCACAGTCCTTGGTTGCACAGGAATACAAAATTCACCTCCCTTCCCCCTTTCCACCCCTGTATGACCTGGCTTTGTACCACCGAAGGATTTCTCCATCGCATTAGTGATAACAGCCAAGCGCTGTTAAATGTCAGAGTAATAGGGGAAGGCTGGGAATGGAGGAGACTGGGAAGGGGCACCAGAGGTGGGACAGGCAAGGGTGAAACGGCTAAAAAGGAGGGAGGAGCACAGAAGTGTCGACCACAAAAGAACAAGCAGAAGTGTCCCCTCCCGCATGTTCCCAGGGGCTTGAGACCTTGCATCCCACCGTTCTTGGCTCAGCAGAGACACGCAGATCCCCTCCCCTGCCAAGCGCTTTGCTGCTCACAGCTGCTTCTCTCCCCAGTGACCTACTGGGGACACTTCAGACAGTCAAGTGGCTCAAGTCCATGCGATGGCACAAAGGTTAATTTTGTCCCCTCTGCGCACATTCATATGAAATAATCTCTAATTACATGATCCATTTTTGTTTAAGTAGGTTTCTCCTGGGGTGTCTGATTAGCATCTTCGGCTTGCTGTGCTAAAAACAACCCGGCATCCCTGCACAGCGGCGAAAGCCTCAAAGATTGCTGAGTCAACAAATCATTTCAGAAACAGTTTTCATCATTTGAGTAACTGCATAATTATGGTAAGATAATGAACCAGATTTGTACCATTTCCAGCTTTTTCTTGCAAAAAGAAATCATGCCAGGAACCTGGAAATAGTTTCTAATAATTTCTGTGGTACAGAAATGAGCAGATGGCTTTGTTGTGAGGGTTTTTGTTTTTTAATTTGGTTAGTTTCATCCTCCTTAGTGCATTCTTCACACACCCTTTGGCCATTTATCAGTCAGAGTAGAGAAGGATGAATCCTGTGGAGTTCAGAAATGTCTTAAGTCCAGAACACTTAACTTCGCAAATGAAATATTTTTCCAACACGGGGTTTGTTTGTGTATTTAAACTTCCAGGTTTTTAAAAGTAAAATGAACTAACTTTCCTTACCGCATCCTCAAGACCTCACAATTCCCCTATGAATGCTCAAGCCTCCACCTCCCTGCATCAAACCCAGACAGAGTAACCCATTTCCAGAAGCAGGAAGGAGGAACCAGTTTCAGCAGTGGGGACACCTCCCTGGACAGAGAAGATAAATTCTCTTACATCACCCTGGCATCCTGCAGGGTAGACACGAACTGATTTTTTTTCTGAGTTTCAGGGTGCCAGGTCTGTACCTCCAAGATCTTCCTCTGCTTTTCTGTTATTTTAACTAATGTATGATATTTTAACAATCTGACTTTTAATCCCTGCCTAATTTCTCTTTACACCTATGTTTTTTTGAAGTAGAGAGGTATCAGTATCATTTGCAAGACGGGTACTTGTGTATTGCCACGCTTAATATCTCTCTAACAATTGCCTGTCTTCAGAGATATGGGTGAAGGACTCCTCTGCTTTTTATGCTGCCATAGCTGATTTGTGATCACTTAATGACTAAGACCCAGAGGTGTTTTGGGTGTCTAACTCAGACCATCGGGAGCAAAGCAGCCAAGCGTCTTTAGGGAGCAGAGCCAATGTTTGCGATACAACAGCAGCAAAAAAACAGACATGGAAGATGTGAAGTTGCAGAAAAAAATCCCTATGGATCTGCCTATTGTAAGTGATAGTTCTCCCTCTGCCTCTGTGCTTGAGAAAACAGCCACGAGAGCTTCTTCTCTTGCAGGTGCAGCTATACAAAGCTCGTATCACTCTATCCTTCTCTCTTTTGTTGCTTTTTGCAGCAACAAAAACTCTTACCATCTCCCTATCGACCCTAGGAAAACAGATAGCTGCCGCTGGGCTTTTACCAGTGAGTGAATGTCTTCAAGCCCCAAAGAAGCCTTCTGCCAAACTGTTATATCTCCAAAAATCCTTGTTTGGCCATAAGCAACATCCTGCCATTGTCACAGAGGTGCCTACAAACACATTTGGGAATATAAACATGACAGCAAATGCCTTCCTGGGTGTATAATAATCATACCAGAAACAAAGATCAAATTGAACTTTGTATCTTAAAATCATTATGGGTAACCTCATAGTTACCAGATTGGCACAACAACAAACTCATCGGGGGCATAGACACAGGTAGACAAGAGGCTTGGCTCAATCTGTCAACACGTCTCAATTTTTCCCTATGGCACAGACACATTTTCCACTTTTCAACACTTGAGAAATGTTGCTGTTGTTCTCCACAAGTATTGTTAGAAAAGTCTGGTTGTATTTATATATACATATAAACATTGCATGATTAACGCTTTAGAAATATTTTGAAGATTTTTATAGATGCTCTCAACCCAATATAATATTTTTTACTGCCTTACAGATAAAACCTAAGTCAGTTTGAAATGCTGATGACATCAAAGTGCAGCTTCCATTACTTTTAAATTGCACTTGTAAAACTTGTTGGCCATAAGCAACTCGAGTATGGTTGCAAGTGTTTTATTGTACCTTGCACTTCTAATAATAGAAGTACATTTTAACCAAAGTATTAAGCTGTTGAACTCTCAGTATAGGACCTTGTCTTTCAAAGCAAAATGGAAATAAAAGGGGCAACAATCAACACTTTTTTAATATATATTATATATATAAATGTATACATACCCACTTACACATATGAAGAGGTTAACTACGTGATAAACTCGAATTGTCTTTATTGTTATATGATCTGCAAGTGTGTTTGCTTTATGCTGCCAGGGATTCATTACCCCCAATTTATTTTTAAAAGCTTTGTTTACTATGTGATAGGAATCTTTTTAGTCTTTCGTCCATTCTGACTGCCAGCCCTCTAGAAGTCCTGGCTGCAATGCAGACATCAGACATATTAGTTTTGATTTCAATGGAAGGTGGATATTAATGAAATGATAACATTGAAGAAAAAGTCCTTTAGGTAGTTCAAGACTAAGTGAACCCCCAAAAGCTTTAATGAAGGTTTTGTGGGAAACCACATCACTCACTCAACATTTAAACTGGAACAATGCAAGGCCAAACTTTTTCCAAACATGAGATAAATTGGAACAGTTATCAGCTGCAGCTCGTATGAGAATTCATATACTCTTATACACACTAGAAGTGTTTTACTCCATTATGAGGCTCTCTGGTTTCAGCTCAATTATTTGCAGAATAAAATTCTACTTATTATGGATAAGGTTGTCAAAACCTCAGAAACCATACTTACTGCTAAAGGTGCCCAAAATTTTCTCATTGAAATTTTTCTTTCTTTTATATAGAGATGACTTTTCCATATGAGCACTTTCCCCGCCATTGAAGGCATAGCATAGATCTGTTTGAACGGATTTTTTTATTACTAGAAAAAAGCAAACAAAGAATTTTCAGGTTTTAAGAAAAAAATGAGACTCCATTGAAATCATCTAACAAATTGTTCAACTTTTGGAGGGGATCTGCTCTATTGAGCTTTACCAAGTGTGGAAGTAGCCACTTAAGTAATTTTAACTGAGAGCTAGAAAATCTTATATCAAGCATCTGTGCCCATTGCTAAGCAAGTACTAACAAGACATAGTTATCTAAATAAATCAACAGACTATCAGCTTCATACTGAGCTCTCCCAACGTGTTCAGTCAGCATCAAATACTACAGAAGCCTTTATTTATTTTGACTAAGGTTAAGTTTTTCTCTATTTTAATTAATACTTTAAATTCATTTTCTGTGTGAGCTAAGGCATCTCTGCACCACTGAAGAAGTGCCTTCTCTGCCTTCAGCCTTTATCTGACTCTAGCAGTGCAGAAAAAGAGAACAGAATACAAACATTTTGGTAACCAAGCAGAGTGATTGAAGGGTTTCTTTGTCAGAGGTATCCTAACTACTTATTTAAATCCCTCAAATAAGAGAAGGGTTCATGAGTGACATCTAGAGGTAATTCCTTAAGATGGCTGGGGCAACTGCCTACTGAGGCTCAGGTACCTGCCCTAAGAGCTGACATCTCACTTGCCAGCATAGGTAGTGCTTGAACTCACCATGAGAGTTGAATGGAATACAGAAACACAGATTTTAACAAGTAGATGAGGCCAGAAATTTTTCAGAGAGAAATTGGTTTCTGTTGAACCTCCCACACAGTGTTGCAAAAGAAAAGTGAAAAAGTTTAAATGAAATCTTTCCATCTGAGTCAAGTATGAAATCACTTTTCTCTGCAGAGAGCTTCAGTTCAGATGTCTCCTTCCTCATTCCTTTCTGTGGGTCTGAGATCCCTGGCCAGATCTCATCTCCCAAACTATCAAGTGTCTCTTCTTTTTCCCACACAATATATCAGAAAAGCCACATAAATGCAGGGTAAGAAGGAGGGTTGAAACACCTGGGCTACAACTCACAAAAGATGGTGAGATCTCATATCAGAGTATGGTATAACATAAAAAGTACTTAAATCTAGTCACAAATTCCATCTTTTGATTTTGCTTTAGTGAAAAAATTGGCCAAAAATACTATGTCACCTCCAATTTGAAATTTCCCAGAGCTTCTCACCCTTGTGGCTTCTGGGACCCAAGTGGTGCAGGCAGGGTTTCAAGGCAGCTTGCCTGTCCATGCTGCCCACCCATGGGGAACTTGAGCCTTCTGCTACGAGAGCAAACGCATCAAGCTGAGCTTCTCCAGGTGACATTGCTGGGTCATTCCTCAGCAACACTCAGACCAGGCTGTTCAAAAATGGAGTGGCCACCTCTTCTGGCAAGACCTTGTCCCCACCTCTCTAGAGACACCCACTGCAGAGTTCACCTTTCCTCAGCTGCCCTATATGTACATTAAGTGTCTCATAGCTCCTATCCGTGCACAGATTTTGGTAGTACCAGGAAGACTGGCATCTCCTGATTTCTTGTCATAATTTAGCATGAGAAGAAATACTGATGTATCCGAACATCTTTCAGGACAGATGTTTTCTCTCACCTCTAGCAGTGAAATGCAGGCTATGAGCACACATCCACTCAAGGATAACTAGATAATGCAGTATCAAAAAATAATTGGGACCAATCATTTAGCTTGAGCTATGGCTGTTTTGGACATTTCCAACAGCAAGAAGAGGAGGGGAAAAGGCTCAAACTAAAAGAAATGAGTGCAAACGTGGGGGATATTAATGAAACATGAACATCTTGCACAATGCCATAGATGTAAGCTGCTCCACACAGGAAAGGAAAGGAGCCAAACAGATAATGGAGTCCCTGCCTGAAGTCCTGTGGATACACTGCCGAGCATTACAGTATCAGCTGGGGTGTGACTGATAGCTGGAATGCTCTGAAAAGCAGGTGGCTCTTCAGCAGTTAATCTTTCTTTTTCATCATCTGCATTTGCTTGGCATGTTTGGACACATGCATCTTGTTTCTGTGCCATCAGGGAGCTCAACTGTAGTTCACCTATATCACATACCTGCAAAATGGTAGGTCTCTTCTCATTTGCTCAGTTTGGAAGTACTCGAGGTACCTAAAGAAAGCCTTTAATCTGTCAGTTAAAATCTCATTGTGGTTTAATTCATAAGGAATAATGTTATTTTCATAGTGTGCCAAGAGCACTATTGGCAGCAGTGAGGCAATTATTTATGTGGGTTATCAGTTCACAGAGCTGATTAAGTAACCTGAAATGTGATGATAATGGCTTCCAGTAATGGCTCCATATCAAAAGGATAATAAATATTATTTGCTGCTCTTTCTTATAAGCAATGGGATATATTTCAGTCCTGTTGAAATAAAAGCAAAATTTCCTATTGTTCTTTGGGAGAGCCTCCCAATAGCTCTAATTTCACATCATGTCTACTTCAATATGCTCCTTTTGTTGCATAAAATGATGAATGACATATTGAATATTACAGATACATCTGGATAACTGATGTTAAAACCCAACTTGCTTTTAGAACACCAGAGTGACCTCCCAATGGTAGTGACTCAGTTTTTAGTCTACTGCAAGGGACAGAGAGCCAGCTGTATGCCTTTGCTTAGCTTCATCTACATAGCACCACACCCTAAGTCTTAGATGTATTTTAGAAAATATTCAAAAATTTCTTCCTGCTGTATTTTACCAAAGGAAACTAGATCTACATGTTCTTATGACAGGGCTTGGTGAACTGGAGTTGATAAAATTAACTAGCTTTGCCACCAATAACATTTCTCATGACGATTTGCAGTTCTGTTCATCATGAAGTTACTCTGACTTACCTTAAACCCACAAAGTGCCCAGTTATGAAATCCCTGTTCTCAGTGAGGGACACTTATCAGCAGAGGTGTTTCTTATTCATTTAATTATAGCATGAATAATACAGACCCTATTCAGAATTGCCATGGATGTGCAGTTTGAGATCTCTTGCCAATGGCACAGTTGTTTCAATTTTAGATCATGGTAAGTATTTGGAAAAAAAAAAAATACAAATCTGGATTAATTTAGTGCTCCAGGTATAAAGAAATATATTTATTTTAGAACTTCCAAGAGTGGTTTGCAAAGACATTTGGGATGTGAAAACTTTCTCAAAAAATATCTTATCAATGAAAAAGGAAAGTATAGTATCTTTTTTCGGATAGGAAATCTGTAGAGGGAGGGCTGTTACAATAGCTGCAAAAGCTTGGAGGGGTACTGAACTGGTGCTAGCTGGTTTGAATGAGAGCCTGTAGGCTGTTATGAACATTTCAGCTCATACATATAATAGACCTACATAATATCTACAGATCAAAATGACGTTAAATAAAAAAAGAGGTGACTCTGTAACTGCTGTATAAGGCATTTAATTTTCAGTTATGCTAAAGAATAAGATTTGAATGAAACCACAGTATTGCAAAGCAAGTTATTTATTTATAACAAAAATATCTTTTGCAGAGACAAAAGAGTAATATCTGAAGGCTACAGTATTTTTTTCTTTTAACCTGAAGACCTGTTCTGTAAATTTTGGTTAAAAAGAACACTGTTCCCATTATTTTTAAAGATACCACCCCTCCTGTTAATAGTTCTCCATACATCTACCCATCAGATCTGCAGTTTGGATTCTAGTCCTTGCCTATTAGTACTTAACTCGAGTGAGTGTCTCCTGAATTGGGGCCTAATGTCTGATGATGTTTAAAGGAGAACATAGGGCTGGGATGTGGAACTGGTACAAGGAACACAAAGATAAAGACAGTCACTTCTGCAACCACCAGACAAATTTTTAACTCATATCGAAGAGCAAAACCTTGGTAATGAAGATCTGCTTGACAATGTTTCAGCTAAAAGGCATGCTACTTTGCAGGCGTAGTTGTAAGGGTATTAAGATTATTTCGTAATTTTCTCTCAAATACTTTCTTTTTTTCCTAACTGATACTGGAATTTATTTTTATAGAAAGCCTGCAATTTTGTTGAGCTTTCAAGAACCACTGAGTGCTTAAAGTTTTTGGTATCCAATTCAACATTCAAATCGATGGGAAGCAGATTCAGAATTTGAGCTAAATGCCGTGCTGAACATGGACTCAATAGCATAAATGGTAGCCATTTAATTTTTAAAAATATTTATCATTCATGCCTTATATGGATTTCTCATTTCAGTACATAGGAACTGAAACTTTTTATAGGAAATTGTATCAGATGTGATGGACAAATTGGAAGTCCTATCAAAAGCAAAAAGCAATCATCATTTTTTCCCCCAGAAACTAGTAGGACTTAAGTATGGCAGTTCACCTAGATAAGAAATACAGTGGGCATAAAAAAGCACATCAGTACGTTTCTATGATGATTTACACTTCAAAGATTGTACATCTATTCATTACAAATACTGATGGGCCAGAGGATCTCCAGCTTGGATGTAACCACATCTTACCAACCAAGCAAGGACAGGAGGGTTAGCAAAATGCCCAACATAACTGCCTGGCAGATTGTAGGGAGGAGGTGGCAGACAGTCCAGTAGATGCTGTCCTTCCTGGGTACACCAAACCTGACCGAATGCCTAGGTAAAACATTACAGCACCAGGCTCTAGATTTGTTCTCTATCAGTAGAAACATATACCAAATCACCTGCTCGTGGTGGGAAGGCACATTGTCCTGCACGGGTTGGACAAAATAAAGTTGTTTGCTACTTTTTCTGAGAAAATCCTGGTCGAGGCAATCATCCCAGATTTTATTCTTTTGTTCAGTGCTTCTATTGCCATTGGTGGCTGCATTTTAATTGAGAGTGAAACGATTCTCACACACTTTCCCCAAACAGGGAATACAGACACTTCACTCTCTGAAGCCTTAACTAAATGAAGGTGTGCAACGACACGCTCGGAGGTGTAACTTTAGGTATGCAATTAGAAAGTTCAGGCCCATTTTCAGCTCCAGCCTCCGTCCTCCTACTTCATTGCTTGAGGCTGTATTCGTTGATTTATCACATCAAGGATCATTGTCAGAGTGTCAGCGGGGCTGGATTTATGAAGTGTATCACAACCAGTCATTTGACAATGCGATATGACTGCAAAATAGGTTTAAAACATTCCATCTTGTGAATCTTATGCTGTGAAGTTACAAAACAGGTCACATTTCACTTGAAAACCTCTGCATGATCTGCCAGGAAAACCCAGACTATGTAAGCATGTAGAGGACAAATATAGTTGATGTTTTCTATGTTATCTAGCTATGTGTACAAATAGGTTATGATAAAACCTTGTGAGTACTACCAACACTTATGGTGACATAACCGAATTTTATTCAGGTGACTTAGACTATGAATATCGGGAAGCTACCGGTGACTGACAGAGGAAGCTCCATTTAGAGACCAGGTAATCAGGAGGAGAACAGATCTGGGGCCTCCTTCCTACTGCACAAAACGTTACATCAGTGCAACTCCGCTGGTATCCGTCTACTAAGCTACCCTCAACTGACACCTGCGCAAACAATTTCTGACATGGGATTCCGATCTTTATCCTCCAGTTACCACTAGCTATGTTTTGCTTAAACAAAAACATCGAGGTGCGTTCTCTGGACTCAATGATGACTGTCCACCCCAGCTTCTCCCATCTCCTTTCTTCACTGGTGTGTATCTGCTCTACTCCCAGTCTCATTTCCCTCCTTGTAATTCGATGATTCATCTGTAGCCTCGGGGAAGGACACCTGATTTCATTGCTTAACTGCAGTTACAAGCTGCTGCACAAATCATTTGGCACTGCAGGATGAGGCTGCCAATAACTTTCTACTAGAGCTACAGAGAGCAGGATTGCAATGCCAGCATTCTTATGAAAATCTTATTTAATTTATTATGGGGTTATTCCAAGTGTATTGCAGTGCTGTCCAAAATGCCACCTTCAGTACTGCTGCACTACCAGCAATTTTCTGCTTCTGAGTTCTTCTCACGATTGAATCTGGGCAACCAGTGGAGTTGGTACAGCTAGCTATTAGGAAGTTTCTTTCCTCAGTCCTCTTACAGAAAAACAGCTTTCTGTCCGTGTTATTTTTCAGCTCAGTTTCCAGTAATTCAAAATTATTTGGTTTTTTAGGAATTCCTTCTTTTTAAATATTGAGTTATTTAATGCCGACTAAGTATGCTACTGCAGCAGTTTTTTTAGAGTAAGACCTGGCATATGCAGGTATTAGGCACAAGCTGGAAGATGGCAAATCAAGCCTGCTTTATGAAAAGCATCCTCGAAAAGATGTGTCCCATTCAGTCTTTGGTTTTCTTGCTAAGTCTGTTAGCAGATGTGATTTCAACACCTATATGATCTCCCATGGCAGCTTGTACTCCCCTGCCTTTAACACCTCAGACCCCTTTCTCTCTCCCGTGTCACTCCCTGCTTCACCAGCTCTTGTCCTGCATGTTCTCACATCACTGTAACTCCCAGAGAAGGGATGGAGAAGTTGGGTAGCAAATTCATATGAAATACAGTGTCTGTCTTCCTCCCCTCCTTGACCAGAGCGTGCCACAAGTGGCAGTAGTCTGCCTGTGTGGGGTGCTGCCTGAGAGTGGCCAGACAGGGGAAGGAGGGGAAAGGGGGTCCAGCTCTCCCATAGCCCATTCTGCCTTGCTCCCAGTAAACGTGTTTGACCTTAAATTAACTTTCCAAATCCTACCTGTCTTAGTTCTAGAAGATACAGAAATTGCAGGGTCATAAAAGAGAGAAGAAAAGCCTTTGGAAAGTTAATTAGCCGAGGATGAATACCAACATGGCACATTTGGTGCAGTACTGGAGTGAAGAATACCAAAGTGCAAACCATCCCTTCAGTTCAGACCCGAAGTGGAAATGAACAGCTCTGCTATCTTCCATATAATTTACTGCTAGAAAAATAAAAGACAGACTCAGCTATCCTCTTTCACGATCGTCTTTCACGATGAACAGATCTATACTGGACTGTGGCACCCTATGTTTTATGAGAGCAAGAGACTTGTCCTGATATAAATCACAGAACACCAAAGCTAGCCGGCTGCATTTGTTCAGAAATAGCTGCACGCTGAAGGACACTTGTTTCAGAGACAGTCCTTATCAACCTGAGACTCATTTACTTCAGGATCCTGCTTTGTTTTAATCACTCTGACAGGGTTGGCTTGTAAAGTCATTCTGCTTGTTTATCTGTATGCAAGTAAAATACATGTGGACATCCACCCCCAAGGACCCAAAGCTGCAAATGCACATAAATAACTTCAGCTGCGCGACTGGTCTCATTGGGTAAACACCAGGGAGGAAGAAGAGGTACTTACAATATTGACATAAGAACAAATTGGTAGAAACCATCCATGACTAACTTGAGGCTGGAAACAATGGAAGAGTTTTTAACCATCAGCCGAACAAGGTAATGAAATAGCTTTCCAGCAGGAAGGATGGCAGGCGAAAACTCAGAAAGCTTTACAATAAAGCTTGGCCATTTTATGAGAAGAGTTATGAGCCTTGCCTGTCATACCACAGGACTGGAATCAGTGATCCATGAGGTCTCTTTCGTCCCAGTGTTTGTACGTGACTGAAGTTACTCAGAAGCGTAAATGTTTATAGGACGAGCCTGGAGCTTGCGTCAGCATAGCTGGCAAGCTTCCATGGGTATTTCATTCAACCCGCTGAACGCACAGAAACATTGAAGGATAACTTCCTAGTAAAAATGCACACACACACACACAAAATATATATATAAAAAAGATATATTTTTTGCACAACAGTTGAAAATGCAAAAAAGTTACTAGTTACATGTATTTTAATGTATATTGTAAACAATCTGTATTTCTGCTGCAAATTATATATACATTTATGCACACATGCTGATAAGCAGGCCAAATAACTTTCACTGAACTCTAACGTGGATTATATTAATATTCTTCTTAAAAGAAACTGAAGGAATGCATTGAACAGAGGTTATTTCTTCAGACATCCATAAGGTATCTAGGAACTTTTTAAGGTATTAACTGAGAATGATTTGGGCACTGTGCCCACAACTTCTAACAGGGATTACACACCAGAACATTAAAGATATGGGTTGTCACAGTTTAAGTCACCAAGAACAGCAACAGGATTTAGCCGTAAAGTGGCTTCTGGTGCAGGTCCCTGCATCACTTAGGTCCCTTGATAGTGTTATCTGTAACACATACCGAATCAAAAGGCAACTTTAAAAGAATACCTGAACACACAGAAGTAAGTAACCAGAAATCAGAATATTCCAAAATTAATTCTGAACTGGTAATCTGAATTATAGTATTTATTATGATATACAGAACTTCATCCTGCCGTTCTGACAATCTTCAGCCCACTGTGTACTTGCCTGCACCTGTGTAAAGCCTCCACTTTAGCGCCTGAGAAAAGGCTTCCTCTTTCCCTACAGACTATGTCACACAAAACAGTTTCTCAGTTGCATGAGGAAACATCTTTGAGTGAGATAATAATGAAAAAAATATTGTGCATCTAACAGAAGCCTTGCTGAGGACAGAGTTGGTTTCCATCAGGACATTACAACTTTCTTTGAAACCATGTAAGATGCAATATTTAGAGATAATGCAATATATTTATAGCTATTTTTACCATAACTAAAACCTGCACTTACAGTGAAAAGAGTTGAGTAATATAGTAAAATTACGTATGTTAACAATTAATTTTTAAGAGAACGAGATAAGTATTTCCATAAAACAGAGTAAGACACCCTGATTCTGTAGTTCTCATCATCAGTCACAACAGCCCAGAATGGATATAAAATACTCTCACAAAGCAATTTTCTATTCTCTCTGCCTTTGTGTCGAGATAACAGACTCAATGTGAAAGAGAATCAGCCTCAAAATCTCTTAGGGTTGATGATTAAGAATAGAAGGGGATTTCCCCAACCATCATCATTTCTAAACACAAAGATCCATTCACTTGTTTACTTTTATTTACATTTGCATCTGATCTTTTGATCAGTGACAATGCTAATGATACAGCTATAAGAGTCTGCAAGTGAGAAATCCATTTAGCAGATCTCTTTCTTACTTAACTTAGAGAATCCCTTAAAAAAAATAATGAGAAGCATTTTGCTCCAAAAGAACTAGCTTGGATAGAGGCCTCTTGGCCTGGGTGTTCCCTGTAGGAGAAGATTTCTGACTCCTGTTGTGGGAGAAACTCCTACTTGTCCTGCCCCAAGGGTAAAAGATACTGCCAGGGAATTACAGCAATAAACCTCTAGGCCCCTGTCAAGCTCCAACCATCGCAATGAGTTATTATTCCCTTAGGACTCAAGAGACCTCAGGGAGATTGAAAAGCTCTGCTCCTTCTACAAATGACCCAACCCATAACCGCAACGAACAGGCTGAGGAGCATCCTTTGCCAAAGCCGGGGTTGGAAACTGTGGGAGCCTGGTGAGGCCATGGAGTGGGTGGCTGGGAAGGCTGGAGTCAGGTGGTCCCTGCTGCAGCCCTTGCACAGTTGTGCATGATCGCAGCCCGCTTTCTCCCGGGCTGCCGAGGCTCCCGGAGCGCTCCTGGCCATTTGGACTGCCCGCTTGCTGGCAGGCTGCAGGACGAGCTGCTGAGCCAACTGCAGCTGGAGTGCGGTGGAGGTTCGCCAGGAAGCCTGGTGAAATGTCGGTCTGAGCCAGGCTGCTCCTGCACACACACGTAGGTGCTTGGAGAACAAAAACGCAGGCTATTCCATAGCACAGGCAGTGGCAGGGGTTGGACTCGCAGCAGACAGCCAGGTTAGCATGCTGACCTGCAGCAGGTCTGGCTGACCAGGGCTGCTTTGGCCGTGCAGGGGACTGGCAGGGTGCACTGAACTGCTCTGCAAGCCCCTGGGAAGACAGTTTGGGCAAACCTCTGCTGCGGTGGGCCTCAACTGCTGCCGGGTGGGAGCAGAGCAGAAGAGGAAGAGGTTTCACGTCCAAAACACCCCACTGGGTGGGCATCTACCCATCGGGGCACAGGCTTAGGTCCCAGCCCAGATGAAGGCAAGTCAGGAAAAAAAAAAAAAAGAAAAAAGAAAGGAGAAAGGAAGGAAGGAAACATTCTTTGAGCTGTTCTCCTTGTGGTGGAGTGAGTGTGCCCAACCACTCAACCACATTCATGGTAATATGTAGACGGGTCTAAGAGGAAAAACACCTTTCCCAACCCCATGGGAAATGCACAGGCACCACTGTTCTCTAGTCTCTGCCTAGGCACTGATTCACCCATTGAGAGACATCTTGTGGCACCCTTTGCACCATGTTTTCCATGGTGCTCTCGTGAAAACAATGCCTTAAACTTTCTAAGAGTAATTTTTATGTTTTTCATTTTCTCTCCTCTTTCTGGAGTATTCATTCAGGTGCTTCATATAATAACCCACTTCTGAAGACAAAAACTATGTTAATTTGCAGTTGACCCTTTACCTGACCACATGCCTACCGCGTACACATCATGGTGGCAGCAAGATCAGGCATATTTCGAAAGTAAAGGCAACATCAGACTGAATCAGACTGAAACACAGGCAGATTAAATCTCTCTGCATGACCTTACACACAGACGCACATGCATGCATAGAAGGGAGGCTACCACTGATCTCAGGTAGATCTGCCTCCCTGTTGCCATTCAGCCTCAGTGAGAGCAGGATTTCTTTCCACTCTCCTGAGAATTTGTAGACTCTCCCAACTTGCCTTCCAACAAACAGAAAGAAGTAGCACATATAACAACTGAAGGAAAGTCTGAGCAAAACTATCTGTAACCACTTAAGATTCAAATACGCCAGAAGTTCCTAAGTCATCTGATACTAATTTCTGAGGAATTCAAACAGGACTTGTGCTATGCTATATGCCAGAAACCATAAATACAATGCTTTCTCTTATCAATCTCTTCTCTCGCTTTAGGCAGCTTGATAGCATTAGCTCAGTATCTGCACTATTCCTCCTTCCTTCCCCTAACAGAATGCAAGGAACCTGTGGGACTTTTCTGCTGATTTATGTTCAAAGCTGGAGGTGAAACTGCTGTATTAGAAGACTGCACTGAATGGGAACTAGAAGCCAGCCCACACAGGCTTTACAGGAAGAAATCATAGAAAAGGCAAACACAAGAGAAAACTTAGAACAGGGATAAATTAGCAAATAGCAAAGTTCACTGGGAGGTAAGGTTTGCGTGCTAGCCTTTGTGTTTATGCTTTTGCTCCTGTGGATGCAGATCTCCACTGATGTGCTCCTGGAGAGAGAGCAGCTGGGACTCTCTCAGTTCACACTGCCAGGACTAGTCTATAGACAGGAATTTTAGATAATGTAGCAAGGAGAGAGCATCTAGAGTTATAAAAACAGTTAGAACAGTCTGATGGGCAAAATAGGTGTCTGCTAGAGCTGAAGTTTTTAGAAAAAGTCACATAGTTCAGTATTGTAAGCTTCTGAAATGTGCTACAGAATTTCATTTAAAGCTAAAACCTAAAGGTTCATTGATTTATTAAACTGCAGATCTAGAATGAACAGGTATTTAAATATTTATCTTCCTACTAGGCTGGAATCCACAGAGCACTTTGCCTCCCATGAGGCAACACAGGGATGGTTAACTCTGACGTTGAGTGTCACACAAATCAGTTGGGTGCGTGTACCTAGGGGAAAGATGAGCCAGTGAACCACACTTATAGGAAAGAATGAGTTGATCAGACTCTCCAGCTGCCTTAAGACTTGGCATGCCCCTAAATACAGATGGCTAAATACAGTTTAACATTCACAGGATTGAAAATGCACCAGTCATATCAACAAACAAAACCATGATATTTTGATTTTAAGAATCTCAGCATTTAATCCCTATCCCAAGAACAGAATTTCAGCTAAAAAAAAAAATTAGAGAATTCCAGTTCTGCTGAATGCTGAATTACTCAGATTTTATTTGTGATAGGGATGTTAAATAGAAACTCTTAATTTTTCTCTTCTCAGATATAAAAGGTTTAATTTACTGAATCTGCAAATTTCAACATAAACAAGTGGTTGTATTTATCCATCATTTAGATGGATAAATTAAAATAAGATACAACAAAGCATTTTATTATGAAGTTATAAAAAAATCTGAGGCAAATATTTGTAGATATGGGAAAGTATACCCATGCTATCCCTTGGGCTAGAACAGATTTCAGGGGTTCAGTTGAACCAAAACACAGTATTTTTTCCACTCAGAAAAAATGTTAACATAAACTCATGTTCAGAGCCTAGATTGTTTTATTTAGTTTCCTTTCAGGTTACTTAACCCTTCTGAAAACCTCTTAAAGTTGACATCATTTTTCAGGTAAAAATAATTTCAAAACAAAAGAATACACATGATCTTCTGATAATATTGAAGCAAAATACTGTGTTTTAACCTACAGGAAAGACTGACATCTGAGACAAATGAACTGCTTTGATATTTCTAAATTTGCCCTAAATCTCTTTGTGAAAAGGGACCTGATTTCAGATATAACCCCTGTGGTCCTGAAGTTCAATCTTTTAGGAATTCTGTTATTCAGTACAAGTATTATAAAAAATACTATTAATTAATTATTGCATTCACTCTGGCAGATGTCAGATTATTTTTAAAAAAGTCCAACAACTGTCGCAAAGATTTTGGCACTCTTTGAGGAACTGTTGTGGCAGGAGGAACACCTAACAGGAGAATCGAGTTCACATGACTTCCAGGCCAAACCCTACAGATCAGAGATTTTTAAATCTGTTTCAGTTAAACATCTAAACCAAACAGATCAAGATTTACTAGATCCACTAATCTACTTCCCTTTCGAAATATACCACTCTTTTTTTAAGACCATTGGCATACCCTCCAGATGCTAGTGAACTTAAGATGCTAGTACACTGGAGAACACCTCAGTGACACTGTTTCTTTGATGAGTCTTGTCTCTTAAGTTACTCTGGCACTGAAAATCCTCAGCCAATTCTTTTCTTGTTTGTTTACTTAAAAGCATTACTTAAGAATGAACCTTTTTGGAAAAAAACTCTCATTTTCATTTCATTTGACATTTCTTTGTTGTAAAACACCCCTTCCGAAAATGTATTTGCCATAGCAAACGTAACTCAGAAATGACGTGATCTGGGAAACTCACATGAAGAAATCCAGATGCATTTCACCCTGCTTGGCAAAAACCGGCAACTGGTACCTAGAAATATAACTCAAACCCAGAAATGTTTAGGTCGCCACGATGCAGGAAAGCAGACAAGTTGAGCGGCAAGAAGAGCCGTGCACTTCTGAACATGTCACAAGGAGTCCAACATGGTAGCAAGCAGCCCTGTTGCTGAGTATTCTGCATCCCCATCTGGTGTCCTGTAATGGTTTTAATGAAAGCTCTTACACATGGTTCTTAAAACAACCCATCTGTTTACTGGGGTGAATTAAAAGATGTAAACGCAGTGTAATATGCCAAAGAATATAATAGTCTCAATATAAGATCTGACTGTGTCAACCAGCAACAGGTTCCAGCTGGGGCAGCCTCATGGAACAAAGGCAGCCTTTGGCTTACTACTAAGTATACTCTTCTGAAGTCCCAAATCAGGCAAAAGAGAAATAAAGCTCAAGACCTTGACCAGATGTGCAATACCCAGCTGAGAGCACAGTAAGCGTGCTCCCACAGCAACCTCGCTATCAACGTGGACACTTCCGATAGGAGCAGACATCTGTTTCGGATGGCTAATACAGGGGATGTAGTACCTAATCACAGATAACGCTTGAGCAGGACTGATCCTTTGAACTGCCTTTTCCCTCTCTGCTCTTGCTGGCCACAACTTGAATTAGCTCATGTTCTATTTTAGACAATCAGGGATAGAGTCGCAGCAACTCAGCTCTGAACTCTGCAGCTGAGGAAGGACTGGATTTCCAAAAGTGCTCCGGTACAACATTAGTGGCCAAGGTTGCAAAGTCCACAGACACCCAGCCACGCTCCTCTTTCTAATATCTTTTCAACCTCTTCCCACTAAATTAGATAAACAGATGGAAATGAATTAAATCTACAGATTAATGGTTATTGTACTAGGGTCCACAGTGAGTACTCATCACGTAAGAGCGCTTAGTACACGTTGTCAGGAAAGGAGATTAAAAGCAGACATTCCTAATGACCAATCATCTCTAGGTCCAATGATCACTTCCCTCTTATTCAAACCACATAGATACATGCTGACATGTACATTCTCCAAGTCCTCTGTTCCACAGGAAAAGCCTGGGATTATCCCAATTTCCAGAGTTTCTAGCTCCCTGCAAAGACAAGGTTGACTCTACACATCATATGAGCTTACTGTAATCATGCTATGCAACAAACACACATGAGAAATGGCCTAGATAACACACCACCCTTTTGGGTTTGTTGGTTGGTTGGTTGGTTTTCGGGAAAAGGATTTTATTATCGCTTTGCTTTCTTAGAGTATTTATCCCAGAAAATTCCTGATCTGTGACTAGAGCTTGCAGGTGTTAACATAACACAAATTATATAACATTCTCCAAATCCGGATTAATTCACAGACTTACCAGAGGCTCTCTTGCTATGATTTTCCCTCAAAGGTTGATTGAGATGACAGAACTCTTGGAGATGATAACTCCTATCTTTCGATTACAGCCTTGATGGTCTGATAAAGACGATAAAACTGCAACCATTAAATCTCTGGTCCCTGAATTCCCCCTGAGCATTCTCCTTTGAGATCACCTGAAAGAGATAAACAGAGATGTAAAGAGCATGTGATGGAACTGTTCCAGCATTGATAGCGATAATATTACTTGGCTTTGCATTTATGCTAATATCAATTAAGCAGGTTTTATTAATACTTGCTGTCATTTCTTGAAGTTACCTTACAAAGCAATCTATAACAGAGCTTTCACTTTGTACTTATAAAGAAAAAAATTACTTTCCACACTCATATGCTCTGTACAGCATAGTAGGAGAGGCAGCCTTTAGAGAGAGGGTTATCAGACAGATTAGATAAGAGTAGCAACGGACGGAGAATGTTGTATGTTCATTTCCATAGGAAAGGCCATTTTCTGTAAAGTCTTTAATTTATCCTCATAAACACTGATCAGAAACTTCACAGAGTCTAAGTTGTATATTTTTGACCAACTCTCCTAAATCCGCATGGGATAGCTATAGAAGTGCTTTTTCCTTTGTTTGTAACTAAGCTGCACACTAGCAAAGTTCAAGAGCCACTGCTAACTTTTCTCTTTCCTTTTGCTTGTCTGTAGAAAGTGTGCCGAACAATCCCACTTTATCTTAATCCCTCCAACTGTTTCTCTGTCTGAAACTGCAGGACCAGCATCCTTACAATACTATTCTTGGAATAAAGTGGCTTCCTTTCTGCTGCTATAATCAATCCCTGTTAGCAAATCACTTCTGCTTCTCCCCTTGCTGCACACACACCTTTTACCTTTCTTCAGACATTCAAATTGCCCTTCCCCTAAGTTTGCCTAGGAACTACTTGGATCCAATGGGATCTATGAGCCATGATATAGTACCAGGATAGAGCAGTAGAGATAATTGAGAGCCCATCACAAGCTGGCCCTACTGTAAGTGTTCTTTAGAAGAGTAAATATCATTTACTATATACTTAAATTGAGTACCGATATGACTGATGAATACACTCACCTTAGCAACAGAAAAATAATACAAACCAAAGTATTTAACATTTCTGTAGCTCCCATAACCTTAGTGTGAGCACCTCAGAGTTTTTGGCCCACTGTAGTGCTGACGTCCTTATCTAACAAGAAACACTGAGATATGGAGAAGATGACTGACTTTCCCAGGAGCTGCCAGAAATTCTGGAGCAGAGTAGGAATCTAAAAAAGTGTCTTACACCCTAACCAGCTAAACTTGAAGAAATCAAAACTAGCCAAAGGTTTTAGATGACAGCCTTGCTGGATATTCACCCTCCTTTTCTTGCCCAAAAAGCATAGCAAGCACCCAGTAGCCTGGTATAGTTCAGGTGTAGGTACTCCAAGCTTTTATTTCTCTGCCTCTGAGAGGTGTTCGCTAACAGAAATTTAATCTCAGCTAAAATATTTTTACACACTACTTTTCAGGCATGGCTATAATTTATCATGTCTTTTCTGTCTTTTCTGCATGATATGTGCAGCAAGCACTGAGACCAGTTATACTCCCAAATGTTCTAGCTTCACCTGACATCAGCCTCTCTGAGCTCATCTTAATTGCGTCCTCGTGACTCCAGGTTAACTTCAAAGAGCACTTCGAAGACCACAGAGCTCTTACTGCAAAACAAGCCAGCAGGACAAGTATAACCCCTACTAATAATGTTGGGGAGGCTAGACCACACAGAATATTCCTTCAGTGCCCTTTGGGCTTAAAGATGTAGGGGGTCTGAACTACCTGCTGCTTAGACAGATTCACAGCAGTTCCAAGAATCCCCTGTACAAGGCATGCAGTGATTTTTGTGCCCATATGGATGGGTGTAGAGCTGTAGATCTTCTCTGTCGATCAGATAGTCACATTAGTTTTGCCCCAGCTTGCAACATGCCCTCCTCAAAGCTAAGAGTATCAGAGAGAAAGTTCACACCCCAGTACCTGACAGGTTGCCAGTTAAGGGAGTCTCTTAGCCATTGTGAAAGTCTTGGGTCCTGGGTGCTGCTTCACGGCAAGCTGCTGGGGTTCAAACCTAGTCATTCCCCATGGCAAGAAACTGCATCACCCCTTGGATGACTGAATATAATAGGACATACAAACCATCATGACATGCATCTTTAGAAGACACTGATGATGCCCACAAGTGAGCAAGGAAGGGAAAATGTCTGGCTTAAAAGCCCTAGTGTTGTCAGTTCACCAAGTAGCGTAGTGGAGCCAAGATCCAGGGATTTGTGAGCAGTTGAACTACGGAGCTTCACTAGCAAAAACTTGTGGACGCATGGAAAAAAACTGATGGAAAAGGAGAGCATCCAAAGAGGGGCTTTGTGACAGCAGTATATGTGTGATAAATTTTTGCACATCATCCTTCATAGATCCTGCCTCTGAACCTTCAGGTCAAGAAAGACAAGTTGCTGCTGCAGCAGAGGCTCCAGGTTTGGTGCTTGAAGGCAGCAGATTGTGACATGCTATGGATATTGGGCTGAATAAATGAATAGGGCAATTCGTCATTCTTCTCTTTACGAATTATCAACAGGTGAGTTTCAGTTATCTTAAAATGAGCAGTCACTAATTAAATTTTTGTGATTGGTAATAGCTAAAAGTAGTTATTGTCTGCAAGTTCACCACAGCCAGTATGTCTGGGCTGTGGTTGCTGAAATTCAGCTGTAGAGCTGGGATGGTTAGTTTTGGCCAGACACACAAGCTATAGGTATAGGTTTTTTTCAGTACATTCTGAATTTTTGGCACAGGAGCTTACGGTTTGAGCTAATCTTCATTTCCGCATTGCCCTGGTTTCAAACTAAACTTTTCCTTGTTTGAAACTGGAATTTTATCCAGGGTGAAAGGAGGCAGTTGAGAGGGGAAAGAGAGAGGTTTAACACTTTTCAGAGGAAAGACTGGAAGTGGTGGGACAGCTCTGCTAGGGAGGTCAGGAAGAAGTGCTGCTTGCTTCGGCTCAGAAATCAGAGGTGCATCCTCAGAAACAAAGAAGCTTTGTAGAAAATGCAGTTCTGGTTCAGTTGTATGTTTTGTCCCCCTGTATCTCCTGTGATATGACACAATCTTTTCTTGCCGCATACTTATTACCCCTTCCCTTTTCCCAGAACACGGAAGATATCAATACTTTTACTCTTTGTTCTAATTTGGTATACACTTGTTAAACAAAACAGTGCAATTTTGTGATGTTAAAATTGCCTTTTTCCCAATCATTTCCAAGGCTGTCTGGGACCTTGCATAGTCCTTGAATGAGACACAAACGTTGCTTCACCTGCTCAAATACTTACTGGTAAGGAACCCAAAATAAATCACAACTGTTGCTAAAGCAAATTTCTCTGAAAATGTTTTTTTTTTTTAAAGTTGTAGTGTTTATGGAAAATGTTGACATATGCATTCGTCTCTAGATTAGAGCCAGCTATCCTCAGAAGGACAAGGAGCCATACTCATTTATTCCTGCTACAAGCCTTCAGCTTTCTAAGACGGTAGTGCGTTAAGAAGAAAATAGAAAAAAACCCAGAATCTTCTGTGGTGTACAAGCATAAGTTGCAGTTTGCACTTGAGTCCTTTGCCACTGAATTTTCTCCTTTGCACAGAAGCCAAACACGGCAGACCCTCAACAAGATCCCTGCCAAGACTGATTAAAGACTGCACCTGCCTGTTATTTTACCACTATGCACCTGCAGACCGGTTTCAAGAACCTCATTATTGCTCACTTGTCCCTGGCCTCATTCTGACAAACTTCACAGACAAAATGCCACATTTCCTTTCTAATGACCATCACAACAGTTCCAACTCTGAACAATCTCTAATAATTTCTCAGATTTTTTCCTGCTCACTGGTCACCAAATATGTAATAATGAATAGTGATACAGCAGGCTGAAAGTAGACATAGAAAGAGACATCTGCTTTAAAAAGTTAAATCAAATCAGAAAAATCCAGGACTCCAGGTAAAAGTTATAAGGGGGGGTGGTAGGGGAGGAAAAAAAAAGAAAAAAAAAAAAAACAACAAGATTATAACTGAAGACGCTGACCTTTTCACATTCCCAGAGCTTCTGTCTAGAAATTTATGAATGTTTCTGCAGCTTTCAGCTTTGCAGAGCCCTTATATTGTGTCTCAGTCCCTAATTTCTGTTTCTGTGTGAAATGTAAAGCAGACCCAGCGTTGACTTTCCTCATTGCTGCTGGTGCTGCCACTGGCCAGACTGGAGCCCTTGCTCAAGCCAGTCTGGGGACAAACTGCTGAAACTCCAGGCTTTCTTTGAGCTCTAGCCCTGCCTGTAGGCTCTCCCTGGCTGTTTTGTCTTTTTCCCCATGAGATGTGCTTGGAGCTTAATGGCTTTTCACTATCCAGGAAAAAAAATAAAATCCCTTTTCTACTTGGACCCGTGGTGTTCTGGGCAGAGGACAGCCCACGTGTGCATGCACGAGTGGCCACTGCTCTCGTGAGTGGCTTTGATTCATATTCCAGGTTGTTCTTCTCCCAACCAAGGCAATATATATGAATAGCTTTTGAAGGAGGTGCCATGAATCTGCTTCATGGTACAATTGACAGGCAACCAGTGACTGCAGCAGAAAAACCTGCCTATATCTAGTGTGCTTGAAGAAGAGCTTCTGCACCCAGAAATTGTATATTTTCTTTCCTATGGTGTCAGTTATGCTTGTAAAAATACGCTTCTTACAACATCACCTGTATCTATACATGTGTTAGGAAGGTAAGTTACAACCCTCCCTTTAAGATACCATCCCACTGCTTCCCAAGGGACCTTTTCACAGTGTTGCTGAAGCATGGGTGTGCAGGGACGATAAATAAACAGGTATTTTAAAGAGATATCAGTATGAAACTTCAACGGAGAAATCAAATATTGATGCTTTTGTTTTGTCCTGTTTTGTTAGAAAAGGTTGTTGTTTAATCCTCCAGCCAGAGGGCATCTCAAAGAGGATATTGCACCATGTGCACTTCCAAAGGCACAACAAGGAGCAAATATTACCAAATTCTCATCGGTTACCTAGCCTAAGGGTGGCAAACCCTCTCCAAAGAGAGCCTTGTGCACAGCTGTGGCATACAAAGAGAGGATTTATTTTGATGTGTTGGTCCAGACAGAAGTGGAGGGTTCTGATCCAGCTAGCAAAAGCTCTAGTCTCATTAGTGCAATCTTCTGTGTTATAAACCAGGACCAAAATGGGAGAGGGAAAAAGCAGATTTTGGATTCGTACCATCAAAGAGAGAACGAAGTTTACCTTGTGAGTCACAAGTCACAAACCAAAGTGTATATTAATCTTCACCCTGACACATTTCTTCCATCCATCAGATCTAGCATTGTGCTAGTCTAACAGTGAGGATACATCATGTCATTCATGACACATGATGATTCCCAGATGTTCAGAGAGCTGTGCTACCCGGTGGAACAAATGGGTGTTTACAGTAAAATAAGTACCAAATTTAGCAATACTGAAGATGAAGTTACAAGATAATTAGTGCAAGAGGGCCTAAAAACCATAATATATGGGTGCTCATACTTCTTCAGTAGATCCAGAAGTACAAATTGAGAAAAGAGCCTAACAATTGAATAGTGAAAAATCAAAAACAAACCAAAAAAACCCGCCCTGAAAGTCACCATGAGAGAAGCCAGAATAAATAACATCACTGCCGAGCTCTGATGTAGCTCTTCTGGTGGAGTTCCTGGTAATGAATAAAAGGAGCTCTGAGTCAGGTGCTTGTAAATACAGCCATATGTAACACACCTATGAAATCAGTGAGAAAGGAAGTTGAAAGAGGGAAAAGGATCTAAATACATCTTAGAGAGGCTGTGAACCTCCCAACCGACTATAAGAGCTCCTGATTCAAGCAAGAACATCACAAGTCTCTTTGAAGGTTATTTGCTCTTAAATTTCTCAAGGGGCATATCGACGAGCTCTACAAGCAGCTGGAGATGGTGGCCACCCACCTGAGGCTGTGGAAGGGGATATGAACTTGGGCCTCTCTGACTTACACAAACTGAAGCAAAACACAGCCTTCCGCTGTGCTGCCTTGGTGATGAAGTTTCAGAGATGTCCAGGTCAGGGCCATGGTAGGAAAGGAAAACTAAGGGTTATTCATAAACAGTCCATGCTAACATAAAGAGTGGAGAATGGTAAACTGTAAAACCAGAAACTGCAAAACCCCAGTGAGACTGAAAGCGAGTAACTCCCTGTTAAAGGCTGTCCGCCTAAAAAGTTTAATGCTCCCAAAAGTCATTACAACTCTCTAGATCTTCTGCTAAATCATCCTTACTCTCCCAGACATTTAAGTCAGTACTGAACGGAGCCATGCAAACAGTAACCCAACCCCCCTGTTCTCTTGCACTTCATGTCAAAACCAGGAGGCAGGAGCAGCCTACAGAGCAGACGGCTCTACCAGCAGTGGGGATCCTGATGACCCAGAAGAGCTCGCTGGAGCTGGAGTTCACACAACTACAGAGGGCCGGTTGCCAGCACTGGCCCTGGTTACCTTCATCATTCTGTGCTAGAGCAGCAAATTCGTTTTCCATAAAGCACTAACTAGGCCAATTTTTAATCTGGCTTGCAGTGCTGAAAACAACCTGCAAAAAACAGGTGGCAGTCTCCTTTCATGCAAGCCAAAAGAGAGATAAAAATAGACTTGAATTGCCATTGAAAATATGGTAAAATAATCCTTTTCCATCTGCTAAAGCAAACCTTGGGAGTAAGTGAATCAACAGGTCTCCGCTATCAGACACTGTGAGCTAGGCATTGCTGCTCATTAATTAATATTAACATGACAGCAATCGATTGCCTATATCTCTTGCACACATTAATCAAACTGAAAGCTGAGTGTGCACCTTGTATATCACTCACAAACCCTGCTGGCACGCCGCCCATTCCTTCCTAAATGTTTACAGCAGCCTTCACTTGCCAAAGATCACCCCCATTGCGAGCACACTGTAGCAAAGACCTTTCCTCTTCTGCCATCTCAGTATTCCCTGTCCAGCCTGTGCCCTGTAGATTGTATTACTAAATGCACAGTGCCATCTCCTCCACTCTGAAGTCTGCCACAAATGACGAACTCAAGATGCAAAACCCAGGTCATTTGCAGAAAGGGTTTTTACAAAGAAAAGGATGTCCTTCCAGAAAGATTAGATCTGAAGGCCATAATTAACACGTCTCCACTGCTGTTACGACAGTGTAGCGCTGCATTGCCCACTCTGACGTTCAGCTGGCCAGAGCGATCCTGAAGGAAGGATCCTCAGCACTGTCTAATTATCCCAGACCTCAGCCTATTGCTCAAAGGGGTTGCTTCTGTGGGTAGACTGCTAAAAATACCCCAAGTACCCAGTCATGGAAACGTAGACTTCCCCTCAATCCAAACACAACCAGTTTAATCAAGTCAGAAAGCGACCTGTCCCATCCAGAAGGAAGAGAGAGTAGTTTCTGTTTAAACAAGAAAAAAAAAATAGGCCAAATCCTTGTCTCATTTATGGTAATGTAAATCTAGAATAACTGAATAAATATAACTGGAGGTAAAGCTTTTATAAACAGGTATAAATTAGATCAGAATCAGCTTAAACACATGCAAGTTTTTAAGACTCTCTGGCATCTTTTAAACTTCAGTTACTGGTTAGATGCTCAGTCAGCCTGAAACCAGCCTTTCAGCTGCCTATTTTTTATGTGACTATTCACAAAACCGAGCAGTCACCCAACAGGACATGTCTAACCTGCATTTGCACAACACTAAACAGATGCGTAAACTTTTCAGCTTACATAGCAGAAATTTGAGAGCACACATCTGAGAGACAGTAGTGCAATAAAGCACCAAATAGAGCCGATAAAAAAAAAAAAAAACCAAGATGTCCACCTCAGGAAATTACAATTTTCACTTCAAATCAAGATTAAACATCCAGCGCGTTCTCCCCACAGAATCAAAAGTTCAGAACATTTTTTTTAGTCTGAAATGTTGAAACATTTTGACTGAAAAATAAACATTTTGACATTTCCAAGTCAGAATGTATACATATGGTTTGTCAACAAAATTAGGTTAGAAATTGCAGAGGAAGAGGTTCTTATGTGAGGTTTATCTTGTACTTCCTGCTTTTTTTAAGAAACAGTGCAATCGTGTCCAGATCAAAAAGTTAAGAGGTGCTCAAAAACACTAACAATTAATTGCCCACTCTCCTTTAATCTCAGATCAGTTTTGATCTCAGTTTGGATTATCCCTGATTGTATTCAAGTTAATTCATCTACTTTTCCCAGCTGCATAGGCAGATACAGAGATCTGGGCCACTGATGACTTTTATGCACGATCCAGGATTAGAAGTGTAGGAAAGCACAGAAATACTATATAACCTTTGTATATGTTTTCTTGGACCAGAGGTTTTCTTTTGCACCTTTTAAGGGTGAACACTGGATCCCGTTTTAGATTTCTCTTCTGTGTTTAGCCCAGTTGGACAGAGCTGAGAGATTTCAACATCAAATAAGTTCAGAGCCGTGTGAATTCCTTCCAGCTATTACTTTTCTCATATGTAAAAAGACTCAGCACTCATGTAGCACCTGAATGACAATCCTACTACCAAAGTGACTAAGATAGCAAAGGATCTGAATGAGTAAACTACTGCCAGTTCAATTCTTTTTATTTTAATATTTTTTTTAAGCTGCATTGCAGAGAACAGCTGCCGTCCAGGGACCAGATGATAAGAGTTCAGGCAATAGAATATTTTAAATCTGTGCCCAAAACTTGGAACAGAACTGCACGGTCAGAAGAACTAAATTTGTCTTGCTTTTATTTCAAATTCCTATATCTATTCACCTTCTCAATTCTGGCAAGAAGTTGAAATGCCCGTAATAATTCTCTTTTCTCAATGTTTCTGGCTTGCCTTCAAGCAAGGTAGCTGGAAAGACTGGAATCAGACAAATCATTTCCATCTACTCTTGTATCTTACTAGTGAAAGCCTCTGGGAGTTACATAAATTGTTGATGCTTGTGCAACAGGTGTTGATCTGAAAAACATGGCATTTATTTTGTGACTTTGGAAGACTTTACTCAGAGAATATTCTTTTATATGTATGTATGTTTGTATATAGGTATATATATGCGTGTGTGTGTATATATATATAATCCCAGTATGCAACCAAGACTGTTTTTTCTCTACCATACACCTACCACTACCTACCGTATGTTCTATGGTAATATATTATATTTATATAATTCATTGGTCTTTTGGAAATGGTGTCTTATCTTAAAGATACTCAACCAACCACAAGAAAAAAAGAAAAAAAAAATTGATACTCTGCCTAGATTGTTAGAGAAAAGACCTGGAAAATACTGCAATAAATACTGAAGATAGAATATCAATGTACGATGTTTAATAGTCAATTCTCAGTTTATTTTATTCTGATTTGATTTAAGCTCATTGTTCAGTCTAAAAATTATATCTACAGCCCAAAAAGTACATTCACATGTTTTTTCAAAAAACCTAGAACTTCATTACTGGTGTTCTGTGTTACTAATATTTACAGTGAATGAGTGGTAATTTCTAAAGTTGTATTAAGAATGTAATCCAACTTCCTGCAGGAATTACCTTTTTGACATAAACTCCCATGCATTATAGTCTGTATCACACTATATTTATCCACTGATGTTCCTGATTGCTTTCTCAAGGTGAGCTGACATTCTTGGTATAAAAAATTAGGCATACAAAGTAAGGTAAATGTAACGTGCATAAGTAGGAATACTTCCACGGGAAAAAAGCAGCTATCTTAACAATAAGTATTAAGATATACAGATATTTATCATTATTAAATGAGATCGGAAACATTACCATTCTATCAAGGATTAACTTTCAGATAAAATTTGATGTGCTTCGGGATTTCTATCCACAACAAAAGAATATCCACTTTAGAGAGAAATATTTAAATTAATATATGTTATTAAACATAGTGTTCTACTTCTTAAAAATATAGGCAGCATTCCTAGTTGTAATTGTTGTGGTGCCCTATGTATCGAAACTAAAAAGTCCTGAGACTGAGGGACCAGCTGCTACTAGCATCACATGTTAACATCCATCAGAATGGCCAAGCAACAACAAAGACATGCAAAATTAGGATGCGAGTTTGAAAACTTAAGCATTTTTTTTCTTTTTTAACATAAATTTCAAACCATTAGATTCTCAATTCTTTTTCTATCAAAAGATAGAAAAGATCCAAATGCTTGATGTAACATTCAAGTATTTTGCAATACATGCAGTCCAGACTTCTGTAATTTTTTGCCTCTTACAAAACCCTTGTAATATTTTGCTCCTAAACTCATTTTAGTCGCAGGGGCATAACTTTTTTTTGATGGAAGGAGACAGCATGGGAGGACAGGTGGCTGAGATGTAGCATTTAATCTGTTTGATCAAGCCATCTCTCTGACTTCAAGGACTCCTTGCTAAAGTAATAATGAATTGACAACATCAACACAACAGTAAGCTTCATATTGCACTAGCATTATCACTTTCAGATAACGTTTAACTTAAACTCCTTTATAGCTAAGCATTATACCAGCATCTAAGGGAATTTAAATTGTTGCATAAAACCAAAAAAAGGTATAAATTATTTTAGGGGAGAAGATACTACATCTCATATCTTTGAAGCTTTTGGTACAGAAATATCTGTGGGAAGTGGAAATGAATGCAACAAATTAACGTAATGGATACATCTTTTAATTTGGCCAAGTGAATCCAAGAGAGTTTAACTCAATAAGTTTAATACTTCAAGGAGTACACATGTTGAACACATAATTGAAACGTCTTCAAGTAAAGCAGAAGATTGCACTAATCTAGATGGCCTCTGAATTTCAACTTGCTTAAACTCACTTACATTCACCTCTGAGTTTGGCCCTTGGAATGGTACCTACTACATAGCACTTTATATTCTTGGGGAAACAAGATGAACGGGTCCTACTAGAATTGTCTGAGAGGCTTAGCTACAGGTCACTAACAATATTAATCATCTGGATGAGTGGAATAGCCCAACAGACTCCCAAAAAATGAGCAAGCTCTGCTATGGAAACATATGTATTGCTTTTAAATGATCACAAGGAATACTAATCTAGATCATCCCAAAAAGCCGAAGTTCCATTGTAATCAGGGAACATCAGTGTTACCACTAATTGTCTGTTGGCTGCAGCTCTGAGATCCATTTTGCTAGGGAGCAGCAGCCACCAAGCAGGAGACAACCTTGTCTTCAGGAGCCTGGGGCTTGTACAGGAGCGGGTCCTGTTGATGTGTCCCCTGCAGCATCACACAGTCGGGAAAGGAAAGGAAGAGCCTACCTGCAAGGGTGGTGTAGAGCAAGAAGATCCAGGAGCTGGATCTTTTTGTTTCCAGCTGTGCAGTCTCCAGGAGATGCTCACAGTGGCAGCCAGGGCCCTGAATTTGAAAACTGGATCACTGTAATCTTTCTAAGCTCAGTCTACCATCCCATATCCTCTCCTAGTTGGAAGTGCCCTGACTTAATTTTCCCACAGGCAGGAGAAATAAAGTTTTTTGTCATATAAAGCTAGGAGCCTTTTGCTAAGCAGATGGATGGCCAACTTCCTGGTCTCTTAGGTAAGCAATATAGGAAATTATACTGTAATTCAGAAAGGTTTGAAATAAAATGTCTTGGCAATGATTAGACTTGGGCTAATATCACAGCAGTTATTTCTGTCAACTTCAGAGTACTATGCTGAGGCCAATTAATGGAAAAAAGATGAGATTCAGTCAACCACTCTGGGATTTTCTCTTTGAATGTTCAGGCTAGATTAAGAAAAAACCTTGTCCTAGCCTATATAGCCTTGTAACGCTACTGCCTGTTATTTCCAATTGTTGTTACAGCAGAGCTGGCCTTGCTGCTATTGTGAAAGGTCAGTCAATGTTTCCACTATAAACCTTCTTTATTGGGGATTTCACATAAGTGTGTGATTTTAATTTACTCTGGACTGAAACACAGTTTTTCTTGACCTGGAAATGGATGTGTTTTGTTCTGTTCTTTAAATCTCTATGCTCATTTTGTTATGAATCCAGGAAAACTTCAAAAAAAGGTGATCTCTAACCCACATTCTTATTTAAAAGATTTCAAGGGTAGATGATCCCATTTGGAGAACTGACTCCTCCATAACACCAGCCAGTGGTTTTCTGATTTAATCCCAAAGCAATATTGGCGGCCTATTGCATGTTATCTGAGAAACTATGGTTGTCAAGCGATATTATTCAATAGTGGGTGGGTCACTTCTGAAAAATGAAAATCTGAAGGAAAGGTATTATTACTTTGAAAAATTTCCATTTCAGAGCAAAAAGTTATATTTCAAAATGGGCTGTGCACACAACCAGTGTATTAGACACACTGCAATCCCCAGGGCAGATGATGAAACTTATTTTTGCCATTGGTCAGGAAACAAAAAAGCACTGGCATCCAAATCCTGTATTCTCCAAACTTCTCCAGAAATTAAGTGCTCCATGGGATATCTCTAGGGCAACTGAACGCCCCTTTAAAATGAATAATCACCAAGGAATTATCTGTAAAGTCCCCTCATTATACACCCACACACATCTTCTTTCCCACTGAAGCAATAGCTCTCTGCTGTCTGTCTTTTGCCTCCCTCTATTGGGAAAAGGCCTCCTCCCCAGGTAAGAGAAGCAAAGTGCCATCTGGTGCCCCGGCACCGACAGCTTTACTGGGTTATTCACTGTTCTGCTTTAGCTGGTGCAGACAGGACACGTGCATCCCCCTTGTCCTCCTTGTTTTCAGAGGAGAGAAATATTCCTTTTTTCACCCTTCCAGACCACCCTCCTGAACATTCCTTCAACAAAAGCTGGCCTCTTTTCTCCCCTTCCCCCTCGTAGGAAGAAGGGTCAGGGGACCCTTTTCTCCCTCTAGAAAGCAGTTGCAGTCAAAGAGGAGGAGGCCCACTGGAAAATACAGTTTTGATGTCACATACATTTCATTGAGGTGTATAGGAAAGAATGGTGGGAATAGCTAAGAATCTGAAAATAGCTTTGCATTACATGTTATAGCATAAAAAACTGTCACAATTTTTAAAAGGAAAAAATCAGAATATCTCCTGATCAATGTTTTTATTCTCAGAGAATTATTTGGGGGAAATGAACCAATTTGTGAGGTTTCACTCCAAACAAAGCAAAAGCAAAATTCTTTTTCAATGGTTATTTGCATTCCTTGCCCATCCCTATTTTCAGCTTTAAGTCTCTACAGATGCACGCACATACATTTGCTCTTACACACAACTGTACACCTGGTACTCCATTAGGATTGACTTGGCACGGCCCCAAGAACAGTGGATTTTGAAGCCAACTCTCATTTCTCATGCAGAGGACAATCCCACACCTATGGCTATGCTTTCAAACTATCTAAACACACAAGGCATCTGCAGAACTCAGTTGTATCAGAACAACTTGAGATATAAATTTAGACTGATAAAACTATCTCAATGCAGATATAATGAAATTCTTACTACATCAGAAGGACTGAGTTTTGGTTTAGCTCAGCCCTTTTGGAGGAGGTTAAGCTAAAGCAAAAGCCCCTATGTGAATTTTAGAGCCAAAATGGCCACACAAAGAGTTAGCACAGTTCATCAAATAGGGTGAGAATTGCCTGTGTATCTCCATCGCTGTTAAAAGTAACTTGCCTTTTCATGCTGCTCTTCTCAGACCTAAGGATCAGAAACCTGATACTTCAGAACAAGGCGAATGAGCTGATGTCTCACAGGCTTCCATGAGCTGGCACCAGAGCTGCAGGTCAGTGGATCCTAAACCTTAACATGTCATGCATGTGTATATGAGTGCGCAGACCCCCATTTTGTCTATAATTGCAGCTCTTCAGCTTTGCACTCTGCATTGGCTAATGCAAGCTAGGTCTAAACTAGGAGCTGGCAAGTCATATCCACGCAGCGCCATGCTTAAACTAAAATATCTTGTCTCTCAGCAGGGATTTGCTTGGATTGCAGGCAGCATTACCATGGTGATACCATGTACAAATAAGACTGGAACAAGTTCAAATGATGGGTTGAGCTCCTTTGCATCTGCCAGCATCAATTCCTGTAGCCATGCCTTCCTATCATAATTAGTTAGTATTTTACAGGTCTGACACCAAAGAGATGAAGGCTCACCTGGCAGCTTTACAGTACAGCCAGCCATCATGAAATAATCCAGGGAGGATACAAGTACATATGAAGAAATGGGACCATCAGCAGTGCAGGTTTGTGTGTCTCCACTTTCATCCCTGCTCTACTGGGAGAGCGGTGACGAGGCACCTCGTGAAGTGTGTGAAGGACAAGTAAAAGAAAACACACTGCAAGAGATTCACTAGAAAAAACCTCTCAACCCAGTGGGACTAAATGTGAAAAGGCCCACATGGGGTATCTTCATGGAGAATGAGGTCCTCAGGCTGTCACACTACACCATGCTCTGTATTCAGAGAGAAGAAGAATTCACGGTTTTAGGCTTGTTGGTAAAGTGGGCTCATTCCAAAAGAGAGGGACAGCTCAGTAGTAAGTTGGATGTACAACTATTTACCTTTAAGTGAGGCTTGGCTCCCATTCCCTTCACTGAAGACAAGACTTTCCATGCTTTCCACTTTGACTGACCCTCTTACTATTTATCTCACCTAAAAGAGCGTGACTCTTAGAGGTAATTTTAAGGTGTGGGAGTATTTCATCCTCCATTTGTCAAGGGCTTCTCCAGTCTATATTTTTGCATCTCTGTATTTATAGGATGGAAAGCACTCTCTCTCCGAGGCTATGTTGTACACGTGATGGGAAAACCTCCTAAAAAATCCTAACAAAATGAGCTTAAGAAGAGCCAACAAGATTTTACTATAAGCTTTATCTGCAGGTTAATTATATTGCATAAGGTAACCAACTGACAACCAGCTATAGAAGAACAAAGGATGTGTTGAACAAAAGAGGGGAACTTTTCGAGCCATACGACACGATTCTCTGCTGTTTCCATCTCAAACGTTCCATGTCATACCACCACAGAAACACAGGGGAAGACAGAGATGGTCCATGTGACATGAGCTAAGGTACTCAGGCAGGTTACTGCCTCAACTGAGCACACGTCTTTCTGTCCAACTGCTGAGTGACTGATGCCACTTACCTTTTTGCATTTTTGTCCATTTGCTAAGATCCTGACACCGTGTTAATGCTCCACTTAGTAATTCTTTTCAAATCGCAATAGGCTGTGATTTTATTTACTCAAATTGCCTTTTTTTTAAACCCCTTTCCCCCCTCCCTCCGAGATGGAAACTATCTGGAAAGAAACCTTTCAGTAAAAAGAGAAACCAGCAACTTGTGGAATGAGTTCAGGACTGCTTGGGAAGAACAGACCCAGAGAGCATACGTTATTTATCTTGCATTACTCCACTTTTTTCCAAACATGTTTTTATATAACATGACAGGTTATCACTTCTTGCCTTTGGCTACAGATGGGTAGGACTGCAAACAATCAAATGCAAATCAAGAACAGTCTACAGCAGACACACTATTGTATTGTCATGGCATCACTCCTACTCACTCGATTAGTCAAAGCACTCCCTTTGGTTTGATTACTTGGATGGAGCAGCTGGGTGGAGATGGAGTGTGTGGGTGGATGGCCGTTTTCCAGCACAGCAAACACACTCCTCGGGGGACATCCCTTACGACAAGGAATTCCTCGTGACATCATGGGCTGCTTGACGCTGAAGTGATGTGCTTGAGCTGGAATTGCTCCCACTGTGTTTTATAACACAGCCAAAATAGAATGAGCAAATCCTACAAGAATAATCAATTTAGAGGCGTGGCTGTACTTATACCAGAATTTTTTCTTCCTTTCTCAATACGAAGATGTGTTTCAGAAAGTCGGCTTCTAACCCCAAGAAAAGCCAGATGCACGTATTGACTGTGATCAACAGAACTTTTGTTTTGTTGCTTCTATGTACAAAATACCAAGTTAAAAAAATGTTTTCCCTTTCAAGATCTATTAAAAGAAATCCCCTTCACGTAACCTCATAAAATAACACAATAGTCTTTAAGAACGGATCAAGTAGTTTTAAAACTTTAAGCCAACCACACTATAGATTTAAATCTGTGTTTGGTATTTAGAAAAAGGCTGACATTTTCTTAGTTAGTGGGGGAAAAAAAAAAGGAATGGCAAACTTGGGCTAGATGAATTAAGGAACTGTTTGTCCTGTCTAATTCATGAGAAACCCAAGAGACGTTTACTCAATTGCTTCATCTTTGAAAAATGTTCAGTGTACAGATTGGGCTGGTATCAGTATCAACAGAGGACATCTCATCAAAATGTAACACGTTGTATAAATCATATAGTGGGCAGCACCTTTGGAATGAGCAATATCTTTTTTTCTATTTTCGGTTAATTAAGTGCAGCAATCCTTGGACAAGACTACTAAACGCTACAGTGCAAGACAGACCAGGCTGTGGATATATGATCTTGTCTAACTCCTGGGTAGAGGTTTAGGGCAGGAGCTTTCACTCCAATTTTCTGGGTTTAGTTGGCTTAGGACAACTGACAAGGGTGATTCTTACATACTTTTGTTGTTTTAGTGAAAACATTTGTGAAAGGACAGGTAAGTACAGCTACACCTGGGGTACAAAATCATATTCTGGCACAATATTGTGAGAACAATGATGAGAACTGATAAGCTGCAGTACACAGGACCTGATACTAAAAAAACCAACCATCTTGCCTCAAAAAGTTAAAGCTTTTGTCTTCTGGAAAGGATGCAGTCAAGGAAGAGTACACAACTTCAGTGAGAATTCATAATCTGGTATTAGCAAACAAAAATTCCCATATAGAACTGAGCTACTATTCCAAGCAAAGTATTGAACACTAATGATAATTCTGTGAGAAACATTCCTGTGATTGAATTACAGGAACATGTACTGTGGCCACATCTCCGTCCAGGATCTGTTCATAAGGAGCTTTGAAATGGAAGGAGAAAAGATTTCCTCCTTCTGCACTACAAAACAGACTGTAAGCCCAAACACAAAGTCACAGAAAGACATTTTCCAATAACAAGAAAAATTACAACACATAATTGGCTGAAACCCTCCTTTGTAATGAATCAACAGGTTCCCCAGAAGATGAATCTCTGCTGTGGTTCTTGTGATAGTTCACGCTCAGGATCTCTCCCTAAGGCACGAGCAGGGCAGGTCTGACCCTCGCTGTCCTCCACGTCCCAGGACATATCCATCCCACATCCCAGGCTGTATCGTACTTCTCCTTGGCATCATGCTACACAAACACACCCTCGCAAGCCCCAACACACCTTTCACATTATTTTAAATGTTTTGCATTGAGGAACACATGTGCATTCTTATAAATATTTGTAAGAGCCTACAGGGACCCAGAGGAGATGTAGACCCTATGGTGTGCAACAGGAACACAGCCAGCCTGCCTGAAAAGAAACTTGCCCTAAGCAATGCTTATTCTTAGATCAGCTGCAAACGAGAGGGGTATCTTCATATCTGAAAAGTACATATTTTGAGAGGTACACCTATTGCTAATGCTTTCCCAAGTGGCTCCCAGGTGTACCTAGGTTAGCAGTGATATTAGAGAGAAGGTAAAAACAAACTCTGGCATGGGAGAGAGGTAACATCACTTCAATAAATTCCCCTCTTAATCCCTGATATTTAAAAGATTGCTTTAAACCCTGCAGCACAAGAGTTGCGATTCATGACAGCATATATTCTTTATCTGGGTTATTCCTATTATTCCTATCAGTGTACAGTGTCATATTCTTTCCAACAGGAGCTAAACAGCCGATGAAAGCAGCAGAGGTGATTGGCAATTTTAAGCGATCCTTTCTCCTACCAGTCCTATTTCTCACTCTAATTTAATCAGCTTATTTCCCTACCATTTTTTCAGCCTGCTATATCATGCTCTACTCTCCTAGGCACGCTACAGCTGAGACTCACCTACACACCGTGTCGCTGGCATCTTCAATCACTGTTCTGGCTCCAGGGTAGCTATAGGAGTATCAGCATGTACTGACTATCCCTCATTAAAATTCAGCAGCGCCTGAGCAGAGAAATTGTGCAACCCTATTGTTCCTGCTGTGTGGTTGCAGGCATTCATATAATCTTATTATGACTTTTGGGTGGTTCGCGTGCATATTTACACTTTAATTTTCTGTGCTGTAGGTTCAAAGAAGAGCGTGTAAAATAATATTATATGGCTCTCAGTACTAGGAAAAAGATTAAAAGTCTCCTAGAAAAAATACAAAGGGATCCAACAGCACTACAGTGTAGAATTAATACTGGAGCATGCATTGTTCAAGAAAAAAATTTTGTAAACTGTTTCTCCAAAAATAGTTCGGGCTTTTGTGTTCTTGAAGAAAGTGTCGCCTCTGAAAAGCTTCAGGTTAAGTAAATGTTCTTGTATTTTAAGCATGATAGATATCTAAGCGAGGCCTTGGAGCCCTTTTCACAGACCAGATACCCATTGTGTTAGACACCAAATAAATACAAAATAAAAATGTAGTGCCTCCCTCAGGTATCTTACAGTCCTGTTGTCTGTCTGCTGACATGCACCGCATTTCACCACACTAGAAGAGATGTCCAGGACCTACACTGTATACATCAGCCCTCAAATATCAGTAATCCAGAAGACCATATTGGCAAAGCTAACTAAATTTGAAGGAAATACTGAAGCCTATTTCCCCATAAGCAATCTTGCATTAAGGGACACACCAGAAACAGACGAAGGGAAAACACTTCCCTGTTGGTTGTGACAGTTTCTCCAAAAGGATTTACATCAACAACCTAGGGACAACTCAATATATTTGAAACTTTGCATAATGCTTACAAAATAATACAGATGAGCAAGCCTTGGAAGATTACACGGAAGCGTGCCTGCTAGTGATTCCCAGAAAAATGCTTTCATCGCACAAATAGAGTTGAGGGAGAGATAGAAGGAAAAGGAAGGACTCAAAGGAATCTTGACCTGACAGGGAAAGAGATGACTCCATACCCAGTTGTGCTTAGTTAAGACACTGGCTACATCAGCATTAGCAACTGGCTAAGACATTAGCAACCTCAACAACAAAGAGGGCTTGGATTTGGATCCTCAGTATAATTAGTCACCTTTCCACTTCAGAAAATGTGGCCATGGTATCCTTGAAGTTTTATGACATGGACTGACTCGTGCCTTCCTCCAGTTTTCCCTGATGAACCTCAAATGAAATGTGTATGCCTCAGAATTAGCTCAGGAGGAAGAGGCCCTGAATTCTTTCCACTCTTATTTTTATAATATACCTATATTATTTACATGTACTTTTATTTACACAAAGGTATTTACATTTCTATTCATACATATTTTATGAATATAATGCATGTAGGGATTTAATGGCACAGACAGGAAAAGAGCCCAGAAATCCCAACCTATTTCTCAGCTACAAGACTTTATTCACCCCAGCCCTTGGCTTCTCTATGATGACCTCGAAGAGAGGCAACAGCTGAAGACAACTGCAGTGGTTTTCTTTGGACTATGGATATGAGGAATTCAACAGACACCAGTGCTAGAGGGATTCTGGACAGTGGGTAATACACCTGGCAGGAAGAAACAGCAGTTTAGAAGGCTGTCTCTGCTTTTTTCTTCCTTCATTCCCCTACTTATAAGAGAAGAGCAGTCCATCTGATAAGGTGGTCAGAGCAGAGGAATATTTAACTCAGGTAAGAAGTACTTTGTATCAACAGCATAGCGGATGGTAGTAGAGAAACATCTAGCAGGAGGCTCAGCCCCAGCTCTGGGAAGCATGACAGCCCTGCTCCATGCTCCCATCCCTCTCATGCTCACGTGCACACACCGCATGGCTTCTTTCCTGTTCCCCCTTCCACTTTCTCCTTTTTGGTAACATGGGAAAAGTAAAGAGCAGTAGCAGCCATGAAGTTTCTCCTTTTTGTGGTTTAATGCTAAAGTGTGTGATCTCAGGCAAATTAAAAATATACTCTTTTTTTTTAGTCACAAGTTGGCAGGTACAGCTTAAATGAGGCTGTTGCAGTGGAAGTGAAATAGACAGTCTAAAAGGGGTGGCTGGCACAGATGACTTAAACAGAAAACCTTGTGTTTACTGGTCCAGGATCAAGCAAACCTTGTCGGCCTAAATGCTTTCCTATATATATGTTAACCTACTTCATTACACAAAGTCCTTACCATAGTAAGTGAAACATTACCAATGGGAAATCCATAAAAGTTGGAACTCACGGAGTGGAATGTTTTGATTTATTTTTGCCTCCCCTCTCCCAGGAGTCAATCAAAGAGTAAACAATATTTTACCTTTCCTCGAATTAATTATTTGTAAGCTTTCCCCCATCAGACTTCCCACTTGGTGCAGAATAACATACCTACCCTCACAAAAACCCAGAATCTTTAAATTCCAGAGGAAACATCTTAGCACCTTTTGCCGGGCCCAAAGAAAATAGTCCATAACCCAGTAAAATCTTTATTAAGAATAATGGGCAAGGAAATAGTTAGAAAAGTAGTTTCTGAAAAATCCAACAGCAGAACAAAACAGGAAAATGTCTGGGTTTTGCATCTGTATTTTACAAACACCCACTTTCTAGTCAACTGTCTGCTTTCTCACCATATGAATTTTGGGCTTTACTTCATCACACTGATTAAAGCTTTCAAGTTTCAGTGGCTGCTTTCAGGAATAAAATTCTGGAGGTTGTTTACAGATAGAGAAGTGAGACGAGGGTGCTCTGAAGTTAGTACAGAAGTTCCAAATAAAATCACTACTGAGGGAAACGGCAACTTGTCTATTAATTCTAGCACTTCTAAAATTTTTGAGGCTTTTCTACATCATTTAAACCCATGCAAATCACCAGTGTTCATAGTGCACAAAGAAATTATCTCCTATCTTTTTTATATAGAGGAAAGTATACATATAAGCATAGGTTTAATAAGGTAATCCTTTTGTACAAGGGTTTCAGAATCTAAAGTTGTGACAGATAATCAAGCAGTTTGAATGTGCTTAAAATTGGAAGGATTTCAGCACAGCTAAAAGATATCAGATATATTTTTTGTTTCAGAATGTTTAAAATGGACACAATTTCTCTTTTGTAATTTCTCAGTACAGCTTTTTCAAGTTAAAACATTTGAGGGTATGTACCTTTACTTTGACATGTCATGCATTTTTTACCCCAGTTTAAAAAAAAAACAGTATTTTGAAGGACAATTTTTTTTAAAAAATCCAATATCAACGGTGATTTTTTTCTGAAACATTTAGAGTTCCTTAAGATTTCTTTCTAAGAAAAATTCTTTCACATTCTACAAAATCTAGATCAGAGAAGTGCTGTTAGTGGGTTGTGTAATCTAGCAGACAGGACATACAGAACCTCTGACTGGAAGCAGAAGATCATCTTGTTAAAGTAGGAAATACTTTTTTTTTTTTTTTAAACACATGAGAGTAACTTCTCCTGGGTGTTGTAATTCTATCATCACTTGGAATCTGAAATCAAGATTGGATGCCTTTCTAAAAGATGCGCTCATGGCTCAGTCACAGATTAATGTCATTGATAGCTCATGTACTTGGTAGGAAATAATATAAAAATAGCAAGGTCAAATTCTTTGGCTTGTTTTACACTGCAGGTCAAAGTGGACAATTGCATTGGCCCCTGTGGAATTTTGAATTCACTGTCATCATCAACAACAGTAATAATTAATGTGTGCCTGTATTCTTTGATTTAAATCCTGTTTGCAAGCAGTGAAGGAGGGCATGAATATCATCACAGCAATGAGCTATTTGAAACCTAAGTCACTTTACAAGTAAGATTTTAGGAATTCTCTTGGCTCCGATCCTTTACCGTGGTGCAAAGCAATCAACTTCAGCGTCAGTACCGTAGGTAAGAGTTTCTCTTTAAAGAGATATCAGGGATCTACAATATATTTTACACACAGCAGGGGAGACAACTTTTTTTCAGCTACATCTGCCAGCTTAGTTTCAGATATTTAGAAGTCTTTGGAAGAACGAAGATCATCCATCTATCAGGTCACAAGGGTAGAGATATCAGAGACAGGCACAAAGATGAAGCTTCCATACATGCTGGTTTCTAACAACATATAATTCCAGCCAGTTCTCCACTGTGAACAAAAGCACAGGGTGGAGGTCCCCAATACAAGGGGTACAAGCAGTAATCAGTTCTGATACTTAAATAATACAGCTGTCTCAGGGCAGTCCTGAAAGTTGGCTTGTTAACCCTGCTGCAAGACAGAGCTATAAACACGGGCTGCACAAAAGCAGCTCACAACACTGCTCCAGGTGGGTGAATCACCTCGACTGACATTAGCTTGAGAATAACTACACTTACAGGTTTGCTTTAACCACTGAAGGAGCTTGTTTTTTAGTACTAGGATGAGTAAGGTGTTGGCTGTGATTCATTGCTATCCTTCTCTAGAGAAAATTAAGATTTTTAAATAGTGGGTAGAGTAGTGGGATGATAGGTGTTGAATCTTGTCTTTTTCCTTAGATTGATTTTGGTTTTCCTACAATTTCGTGGACAATGTGCATCAGTCACAAGATCCTACAGAGCCAGTTGTTTAGTCTGGCAACACATAAGTTAGGACATTGCCCACCTCCACTGTATGAATAACTGGGATCATGCTAAAACTGCATACAAAATCATGCCTATCATCCAGATTTCTTCAAAAGCTGACTGAGGAGACAGCTAAGGGCTTTGTAATATCATCCTTTCTCTTATGCCAACATCCCTAGCACCAGGCAGAAGGCAAGAGCATTCCCCATGGATATCAAAGAAGATGCATATGTGCATCTTGCTTTGCATATTTCCTCTCTTGGATTTAAAGAAAGGATAAAAACCCAGCCAAGCCATTGCCCCATAAAATTTGTTGGCCACAAGAGCTGCTGTACTTAGCAGGAGATACGCCGAGTCAGCTGCAGGTGCAGAAAAGCCTCCCCTGCTTTCTTCTTCTGGCAGAACCAGGGATACATCGTGATGACAGTCTGTCTCCACAGGATGGGCCCACAGAGCCAAGCTCCTACCCCATACCTCCTCCAATGCCACGTGCTGCCTGCCTGTAGTCTCCAAAGAAAGCGGCTCAGAAGCTCTCTATGGTCTTTTCTGAATAAAAAATTTCTGACCAAATCTCTCTTCTAAAGCAAAATACGGTTCCTGATAAGACAAACTCTTTTGCAGCAACATGACTTTCAGAGAAAAAAAAAACCCGAGTACTTCATCTTTGGCAGTCTAGTCTAGATTTTGGTGGAGTCCTTTAAGATTTGAGGGTTTTTTGTCTGCCTTTTTTTTTTTCAGTTGGAAGTCTACCTTTTTCTACCAAGGACAATGAAAAGTCAGACTGGGATTGTGAGAATCATATCTGAGATTTACAGTCCTTCTTTTCCCTAAGAGCAAACATGTGGAAACAAATGTCCTTGAAGTTTGGAATTTTGGAAGTTCTGGTTCTTTTCAGAGTTTCTGTTTTTTTGAAATTGCACACAGAACCAGAAAATAACAAATTGAGTGGCAAGGCAAGGAGGAGAGAGGAAGGGAGCAAAAAAGCCAGTAAAGACCTTCAAACTCCTCCAGTTCTTGTTGCTGGGAATTGCAGCAGACAAGGGCTTTTCAGAGCAAGTGCACATCTCCAGGGTGGTCCCCACAGCTCCACCCGACCTGTATCCCCTCTGATCCCTGCCAGCCCTTGGCTCCCCTCCCCAACCCAAGTGGCCAGCTCTTTCCTGTCCACATTTCTCCTTCTAGGAAAGCACTTTTTATTTTGTTTTTTAAAGTGAAACTCGTCCTTTAAAATCTAGTTTTGTCACATTAAAAACTGCTTGCATACATACACACACATGCTTTCTCACTCACATACAAGCCCTAAAACCAGTGGAATTGCCCAGAGTCCTCTGATGTTCCTTTTCTAACCATATCAACTGTGAGGTCTCTCCTACATTCACAACAGCTTTTGAACCTCTTCGTCTCAGGACTAAATTTGCAAAGAGTTCCAGAAGGGTAAATCTTCTCAGCTCTGGAGAAACAACTAAGGGCTACATACATTTTTGGCAATACAGAAATCACTCTAAAGGCCAGCTGCAGTTCTCAGTTGGCCATTTGAGAGAAGGATAAAGACTTGGGTGTTGTTTAGTCTGGAGAAGAGGAAACTGAGGAATGAATATGACAAAGAGCCTTCCAATGTGTAGAGACTTTTAAAAAAGAGACGAATGATTGATTGTTCTTCATAGTCAGCGGGAGAGGAAAGAGGAGGAATCAGCATAATCTCTAGTAAAGACAACTTAGGTCAGATATAAGAAAAACATTTCAGCTACAGTGGTGAAATACTGGAAGAGGCAACCTAGGACTGTGGAATCTCCTCCACTGAAATTATGCAGACAAAGTTTAGATAAATACCACTTGAACAGGCAACCCAAAAATGTGGAATTTCCTTCACTGGAGTTTTAAAGAGAATGTTAAGACAAACGTCTGGTAGGTATGGTTTAGCTACACTTGATCCTGTTTCATCCAGCTCTCTGTTTCTGCGACTCTGTGATTTACAGGGCAGCGGTAAATATTTGTACAACGGGTACACCCACACCTCACTGCATGAGGCATTGCACACACACAAACACACACACAGAGCAAAGGAGCCCCAAGGAGCTAAACCGACATGGCTGTTAAAAAAGCAAATGGAAAACAAAAATGAAGACTTGCTCAAGTGTTTGCACATACAACAAATTAGCAGCAGACAGACAGGTATCATTTCCAGAATCTTAAAACTCATAGTCCAGTCACCCACCCATTGGGTCATTTCCCATCTGCTGGCTGTAACAGACCATCCCTCATCAAAAACTCTATCAGAGCCCTGTTATCATCTTCCTCTCATTTTCCCTTTGCTTAATGAAGGGAAGAATAGCTACTTGATGGCTAGAGTGCAATCAGTTACATCCTGCTCAGCACAGCTGAAGTTGTATATTTGCATTTTAATATTTTTTCTATTACAGACCTCCCTGTGCTACTATAAAAAACTCAGCCTCTAATCCCCTATTAACTGTATTTAGCAAACCTCAAGTGTTTCCTCCATTTGCAATCTGGCTGGGCTTCAGCCCTGAAGCAAATTTCAGGTGGCTGTGGTCTAAACATTAACTCTGGTCTGGAGCTATTTGAATTACAAACCAAACAGACTGTAAATGGAATCCTAAAGTGCAGTCAGAGCTCAGTCTGGGAACCTGGCTTTGTTCTCCTGAGCCTGCAAACCTACTCTTGCACTGCTCCTCAGGCAGTCAAAAAATGGGTCGTTACTCACAGAGAGGAAGCGCAGGTGTTACATTAAAGGACTGCAAAGGGAGCCATTTGGTACCAACAATATAGATTTATTACTCATAAATTTTTAAAATTTCCTTGTGTTTTGTGATTAAAAACACATCATACTTTGATTTCCTAACCACCTCCTGTGTTTTGCGTCCAAATTTTTGACAGCCAGTTAATTATGAAGTTTTGAACTTATTTGCCAAGTCTACTGCACATGCATTTTCTGTGTTGCAGCTAAGAAATGTATTCAGCCACAAATATACCCCTTTACTAAAACTGCAATGGTTAAGACATGATGCACGCTTTAATTATTCACGTCCTGCAACAATACAGAAGCATCATCTGTTATGCAGGAGGCATTAGAGTGCTTCTATACTCATAAGAAAACAAAGACCAAAGTTAAGCCCATGTTATTACTTCACTCACACTGAAGACTTAGAGGAAACCTACGGGAAGTGGAAAAGGCATGTGATTTTATCCACACAGCTGGCATTTTGCAGACTGCTTTTAATAGGATGCAAGAGGTGATCAGCTAGACCTTTAAATAACTAGACCCAAGAAAAGTTTTGGATAACAAACTAGCTATATTTATAGGCAACAAATCAACTATTGTGCTCTCTTTGCAAGAAGGAAACTGCTTACGTGATAAAATACAGTTGGGCACATTAGATGATCAATCACTGAATGTCTAGGACTCAGGAATGCATCATAATCATTATGATAGTTACCAGTTTTATATTGCAGGCTGAAATCAATAGGACTTTTCATGTACTGGAAATCAGGCATGTGCTTCAATAGTTTCCTGAAGCAGAGACTGATGTCAAAAAGGGATAAGCATGTGCTGAGGTAAACTGTTGAACAACGTTCTCAACTACTGTCGTGGACAAGAGGTAGCATGAATTTACTAGCAGGCCCAAGGTGTCTTTGAAGTATTTGTTCTATTATGGGTTTATGTTACACACTAGTCATTCTGTCTTTTTATAGCACAGGAAATATTTTCTGCAGAAAATAGGGAAGAATATAATGGTCCTCTTTGAAGGATCCTCCTCTCTTCCCATCTCTGCTCTAATATTATACCCATATGCTGACTGCTTTTGGACAACCATTTGTTTTTTCAAAGGCATCCTACAGCATTTAAGTAAGTCTGCATCTGAAAGCTGCTAACCTTGAGGGATTTTCCACAGCTGTACGAGGCATGACTTAGAGAGATTGCTCCACAGATACTGCTCGTGGCCAAAGTCAACAGAAAGTAGTTTGATTTCTTTCAAGAGACACATAGGTAAAATGAAGCCTGTGTTCTCAAGCAATCCACACTGTAAGCACATCTAATAAATAAATAAATCTTATTTGAACTACTTTGTTTCATTAGCTTCCTCATACAAAGCAGAGATAGTGACTGACTTGCCCTTGTGGGCCTGGGACCAGAGATTTCATCCAAAGCTTTTCTCCTTTGCGCCCTCAAAATGATTACACTAGTCTGCCACAATAGATGAAGATGTCTCCAAAATTGTTCTTTGTTAAATTTGGCTAAAGACAGTTTTTGTCTTGCTATTTGAGGTGAGACATGGGTAAGCTAAATATTCAAGTTCTTACTCAAGCTAACTTCCCAGTGTCGGGGAAGGACAACATATGAGAGTATGGCCAGACATCACACAGGAAAGATGCAAATATTTATGAATATTTATTTGTGTTTCAAGCATTTCTTTCCCTCAATAGTCTTAATGCCCTTTTTTGTTTGCTGTGAGCTGGCATTACTCCTTAGGATGTTTTATTTGTGGGAATACATGTGAAACACCTGTTTCCACACCATATGTGCCTACAGGTAAGGTGTGCATATATAAAACAATTTTTGGTTACTTGCCACTTTTTGTTCACAGCTCCTTCTATGTCAGATGCTTAAATTTGATGTTGCATGGGTGGAAATACCGCCACGCTAGAAAACTGGAAAACATGCCATGTGCTACATAATTATACTTTCTATCTGCAGGTCTCAAAACACTATCCAACAGGAAAGTAAGTCTTCACAACACTTCAGAGTCAGCAAACCAAGTCACAGGGACTGCCCTGTGTCTTACAGACTTGCTTGTGTCTTCAGGCAGGTGAATGACAGGGTAAAGAACAGCCTCCTGCCTCCCAGCTCAGCATGCTTGGTAAGGTATACACCTATCACCTCTCCAGCCTGTCTTGGTGAAGAGCCCACAGGACAGCACTTGGACTTAACCTAACTTACTCCTGGTAAAATCGATGGGAAAGCTCAGGGGACTGAAGCTGAACACACCTGAAAACCCTCACTCTTAGCACACAAGAAATGGTCAATGTTGGTGAAAAATCCACATGTGGCTTCTCTTCCACTTGAGGAAATGTTCTGCAACAGAAAAGTTTGTCTGTTCAACTGCATTAACTAACTCTGGTAAGAATTGCCTGGAGGCTATAGCCCAAAAGGAAATTTTACATTTTCACATATGAAAACAGAAAGGATAAGACGACTATTCTACACCCTGGTTTCTGTACCTCAGTGATGAAGGTTTGCTTAGGCAGCCAAGCTGAATGCCCTTGCACTGTACCTTGCATAGGGCAGCTGAGACTCAGGGTGTTTGGACAGGCCACGTGGAGGACGTCAGACCTGCTGGAGAATGATGTCCGTCTCCTTCAGAGCTGTGCAACATGGCACCATGGAAAACACGAGGTGCGAGGACATTTCCACAGTTGTGCCCCTCAACAAGGGCTAGGCACAACACAGCTCTGTACTTTCCCAAAGACCTTGGCCTGGCTACGTCTTTGACCTCCTCTAAGAGGCTGCAGCTGGAGCATTTACAGCATGTGGTCTGTGAGCAAAAATTATTTCAGAAAAAGAAAACATAATTTAAAGTGGTGCTGTCAGACACAGCAATGCCTATTTTCACATATTTAGTCCCAGCGAGTACAGCTCAGATGCAATCTACACTATGAGTGAACAATAAACTAATAGTGGGAAACCTGATTAATATCTACTTATGTCAATCATACCCCTTTTTGCCATCCTGCTCGATGGCCCCTGTGGTTACTGGTACCAGCACATTCATCAGTTCCATACTGACTCCCACCACCAAGGAGGTGTGAACACAGGGGAAATACTTCTGTGCATGCTGCCCGGTGTTTCTGCTTCAGGCTAACTTTCCTGTCGTACAATCAAGGTGTACAGTGATATTCAGAGGCATACCACTACTTTTTTCTCCCTCCTTGTGGTTTCTGTGTTACAATTAATCTAATTTCTAGTGACCTAGCAAGAGAATGCTTTCCATGTAATTTGGCAATGACATGTCGATGCTAAGCATTAGCTTCTACATGCCAAGAACTGGATTCTCTCATCTTGGCTCCAGGTGCTAACAACAGGATGCAATGCAACCACCAACACCAAAAACTCAGCAGTGAGAAGGTGTATTTTTAAACCATGGAAATAACAAGTTAAAGTAGGGATTTCTTTCTAGATTATTCCAGTTGTTTTAGGTCTTGCCATCGCAGCTAATCTCTAGACCCATGCTGATTTTGCTATAATTCAAAATGTTCTATAATTATTTCATAATCCATTATCCATGTACAATTACTTTTAGCTTTGTTCTGGGTGTGGATGAAGACAACTTTCAGTGAGAAGCCCCAGCTGCAACCAGAGACTTGGGATACCAGGCACAGGATAAGAAACAGCCCTTCCTTGAGCACCAGTGCAAGGACTTGGGGAAATTGCCTCTCTGCCCTTCATGCTGTGTTTCTAAAACATCATAAACTTATTACCTGAGTACAAGCTGACAAAAAATCTTAGCCCAGGCTTTTAATTTAGCTTCCCTTGCTTGATGAATTAAGGTATAAATAATATTTGCTGGGAACACATTCCCTAAATGCCTAATTCTTCATTCTTGGGACATGCACTTGAGAGGTTGTGTTTTATATTCATGTCCGAACATAATAGACTCCAAAATGGATTTCTTTCTACAGCTGTGCAAAGCTTAGGGATTTCAGGTCACAGCAGGCTGTACAAATATTTCCTTCAGTTTCAGTCCGCAGTGCTTTTGAATCCCCAAATTCTCTTCCCATTTCAGATTCAAACGAATACTGAAACTAATAAAAAGCCTTCAGTCGTACAGAAGTAAAAATACCAAAGATAAATTTTGCATTATTTACCTGCATCACCGTTAAAGGAAAGCCCCAGGTTCACCTAAATATCTCTAGGAACCTTAGCAAAGCAGGCAACACGTTTAGTCAGTTTAATGTTCAGGACCAACATGAATATTTGGGCAGGTAAAACATAGCTTGGATTCTACTATGATCATTTTTACAAAGTTCTTGTGTTATCTTTTCATCAAACTTGAAGGGAAGAACTCAATAAGATCTGAACTACTTTTAGTGAGATGCCAACAGACTTTTAAAATACAGTTTTATTTCATACTCAACTAACAACAACAACAAGAAAATGTCTATCATAACTACGGGCTACCTGCCTTCAAAACAATGTTATCAGGGAGAAAAAACCCACACATTTTCATATCTGTGTTTTCCTTATATAAAAACACCGGCCTCCATGTACAATGACTGTGAACCAGGAGAGGTATCAAGGCTCACTGGAGAAAAGTGAGAAAAGGGGAGGTAGATGAAGAGGCAAATTAACTGCAGTTCTCCTCCATACACACTTTTCCACTCCCTAACTAGCCAAAATAGCTGAGCTGTTGCGGCCTGTCTGTTAATGGCAATGCCCTGTAACATGGAAGTCCACTGACTTAAAGGCGTAACCGAGTCCCAGAGGCTTTTCCTGAAATCTCCCTCTGCCATAGCGACAGCACCACATGGATGCCACTGGTTTCAGCACAGCTTCAGCACATACTATGGTCCAGCATAAATTCCATTGTCACTCAACATTTCAATTTATTGTGGTCAATATTACTTTCCTTTAACCTTTTTTTTTCCTCCCTAAAGTTAAGTCTTATTTAAAAAGGGGAAAATGCAAAACAGCTATGAACATAATAGGCTCCTAAGTTCTTCTCCTGCCCCCTCCATTTTCCTTGCACCCTCACACTCCTTTCCAGTCACATAATACATCCAAAGTATTATACAGGTGTCTACTTAGATCTCGTCAGAATTTCCAACTGACAGGTCTTATTTTCCAGCTGGAAAATCCTTCTGGTCTCAGCCATTTTTTTCAAGAAAAACAAAAACTCTATTGGGAAATTAAAATAAAATCCTGTTGGTTATGATCAGCTGGCTGTTCAGTGGAAAGACATAAAATTCTTAACAGAGCAGGCATGGAGCACTGGAAAGAGATAACACTAGAGCCATTCAGATAGTAAGAGCCTTAAGGGGAGCTCTGCAGACTGCTCCAGTCCCCTCCAAAGCTACAGTTCAAGTTGACACTTAATAATGACTTTGACTGTCTGCACCTGAGATTTTGCCATAAACTTTATTTGCCTCCTTCTGCCATCTGTGAATGCAGTACGGTTCCCACCGAAACTGGTGCAAAGACGCTCTGCGACAGCACACAAAGCTCTGCAAAGACATGCATGGAAGCACGTCCAAAACAGGCGCCAAGACTGGAGAAGCAAGGTACAGCTTCAGCCTCCTCATCACACCCGGGGCTTTGCAAAGGGACCTGCCAGCTACAGAACAGCCTTGATCATTGACTGGAGGAGAAGCTGGAAATGAGCCCCAGAGAGAGTTCGGACTGTCAAAGGACAACACTTCTGCACAGCAAGAAAGAGCAGCCACACAGATGTTGTATTATTGTCCTGAAATACACAATTTTATCTTCATGATCTTCAACTGCCAATTAGGGCTCTGCTCTAAAAACCAGGTTGCTTGGGTTGGGTACAGAACGTATGAACTGCTCATGAAAACCTCTCCCTATACAAGCTGAAGTCCCTGGCAGCCTTTACATGCATTTCTACAGACTGGTGTCAACTCCATGGAGAGTCTTCTTGTGCTAAGATGATTTTAGCACAAACAGATAATGCGTGTCTTACAAGTAAGGCAAAAACAATGTCAACATGCCCAAGCCTGGTCCCTGATTTTCAGTCTTAATTTTGACTGCAAAGGTATTTCCTAATCAAGTCTTTTCTACAAGGGCCCTCCACAACACAGACAGTTTCCATAATGCTACAACTGGTTTATTTAGGGTTGTGTCCTCTTATTTTTAATCAGCATCACTATACCAGTATAGTCTGCAGAATGGACGCAACTCTCTCGGCAAAGAGATCTCCCCTCCCTCACAGGCAACAGCTATTTCTGCAAAAATACTTTCAGGTGGAATAACTGAGTCTGGACCAACAGCTTGTTGTTATCTGTACCGTAAAAAAAGTACAATATTTATGTATGAATGAGACCTAAAATTCTAATTTCTTTTTTGTTAAAAACAAGAGAAGAGGTTTTTTGTTTTTTTTTTAATGATGACTTAGTTCATTTCAGTCCTTCAATTAAAGACTATAAATTGTTTTAAAGAAGGTAACTTGGCAGGTTTTACAGGATGTTGCCATCTGGGCAACAGACCTAGGGCTTTGTATATTTACCATATTATGAAGAATTAAAATCTGCCTTGGTGTTGTAGCCACCCTGCTGCAGGAACAGAAAACGTGACCAGTGTGGCAGGAGGGGTGTGTGGAAGAAAAGTAGTGCTTTGGATTTAAAAGGTTTTGGCACCACTTTCAAGGTCTGCGACAAATTTATAAAATTTGTTTTATTAACCACATTAATGGTGTTGCTGAGTGAACTATTGATTTATTTAGGTCCTCTCCAACAAATTTTCAAAGGTAAGTTCAACTATGAAATACAATAAAACCTCAATGAATAAATTACTTGTGTCAGAAATGGGGGAGGGAGCAAGGAAGCTGTCACAGAACAGGTGCTGGTGTTTAAAAAAATAAGATTAATTGCTACAAAACATCACCAAATAGAAAAGGAACCTTTAATTCATCTGGAAACTGGGCACACAAAACCTTGTGAAATAAGCACCATGACCTAAAAATTAATAATAATAATTCTATGATTCCAGGTGAATATTTATAGAATAGGATGCAATAACTGCAGCACAGGGACTCTTAAAACTCTTTAAGAGACCACCCTGATGCCCAGTCAGAAGTACCAAACAGCTGATAAACGGATTGCATATTCAGGTCAGGAAAAAGACTTTACAACTAAACCACACCCATCAAAAAATCAGTATTCCTACAGTACATATATTCTGGGAAATTTTAGGAACAGTAAGACTTGCACTTGAGAAAAAACAGTATTCCGGGAAACTCTCACTTCCAAATATTTCCATATTGCACCCACATTCTCTTATGCTAAGAATATCAGTAAAACTCTACCGTGGAAGCTCATGGCCCTTTTTCTGCTGAGACAGTGGCTTCTCCCTACCCCTCTGCACATACACACGAGCCCTTCCCTAGAGGGTTTACAAAGACTACACCACTGCTAGGAAGCCAAGAGGGCCAAAAGCCCTGGCACCACAGCTGGCTGCCTACACACCTGCATGCTAGTCTGCTTGGGGACAGGTCCTGGCTCGTGACACTTGCAGCCTTCTGGACACCACCAGCAGCATGGGCCATTGACCACTTTCAATAAGCATTATGGACCTGAGCCGGTTTGGGTTTTTTGATAGGGAAGAAAGTTAGCTACACAGACATGAGCCGCTGACAGACCACTTGCCTTCAAAGCCAGATGAGAGTCCTTGGACCATTTTATTTTCTAGCACGGACCTGGCAAGCATGGGATAAGAGAAGCAAAAGATTATGTCCCATTCAGAGATGTGGAATGAAGGGATAAGAAGGCAGGTCTGTAGATATATTAAGCATCTAAATGTATTTCAATGCCGTAAGAAGGAGACAAGACTTCTTCAAGGATTTTCAGGAGTATTTAGGTTTCTAAAACCTTCAGATTTGTATGAGCTGGGACTCTAAATCACCTATGAGGTGTCCAGAGAGTCACATAAACTTTGCAAAAACTCTGGTCTGGAGCGATTGCTGTAAGTCATACCAGAAGTCCAGGTGAGAACCAGGAATGAATCCGGCTCTCCCAAAGCCCAGCATAATACGTAAAACTAGTTTACCTACTCCTAAAGACTACATCCTCCTTTCTACCCTGACTTCAGCATGGAAACACTTCAAAGCTCTGGAGATCTCCGCAGCTCCCTGCTGGAAACCCCCACACACCCGATGCTTCCTGGTTTGACATCAGCAGAGGCAACATCAAGTGTTAGCACACATCAGGGCTGTAATATGGTCTGTTTGGTCCCTTCAGACTTCTCAGATAAAATTCTTATTATCCTGCCTCAACCCACGGAAGCTTTGCCTTCACCTGTGCTAGCACCACTGTTCCTGTTTTACCCCCAAAACAAAGGGTATACCTCCAGGAACTAAAAAAAAAACAACCCAACAGTAGAATAGTAGCAGTCACCAAAAACTTGCTCATTACACAACCCACAGAGAGGGGTCTGGCAGTAACAACCAGTGTTAACTGCAGGATTGTGGAGGGGCTACTTAACAGGAGCTACTTAGCCTGGCACTTAGAAATAGCACAGAGCTATTTCTGCCACAGACGCTGGAAAAATGTATTTGCCAATTAAAATAAACCAAGCAGGTCCCTTATGCCCGAGCAGAGAAGTAGAGCTACGGAAAACAGCACCTAACATCTTCCACAAAGAATCACAAAAACAGAAAGTATTCCTGACATCTGGGATACTGAGGGTGAAATTCCTGCCCTGCTGAAGTCAACACCAAAGTGCCCATTGAGTCAAAAAGGGCCAGGATTTCAGTTTCAGATTCCACAAATAGTCTTAGCCTCCTTTGGCTCAGGATGAAGGACTGGGACAGCCAAGTAGGCAGCACAGTCCATTCCTGAATAAGAAGAATAGGCCAAATTCAACAATACTGCAAGCCCTGCAAGACTTGCTTACATCAGGCCTGGACCAAACCCAATGCCTTGTCTTGCTCTGCAGCGTTGAGCAACAGCTGCTTTTGGATTTGTGATCCTCATTCACAGCGGTGCTGCCGCAAATCCAGAACAGGAAGAACAATCTTCCTAGATGGCATTTATTCCAGGGGCACAGAGTCACTGGGATGTCAGATCAACAGGGCATTTAGGTTTGGAAGACAAGAGAACCGATCAGAAATCCTAGGCCAAAGCAAAATCTTGATCAAGGTGATATTTTTTTCTATAAATGTATGCTAGGAGGTTTTCTGTGGGAGCTGTGTTTCCTCTAGGGATTTGAAAATATTGCCTTTGCTGTCATTGTTCTCTGGAGGTCTACTTAATGAGGTGCTTTTGGAGATGACATGCTAAAGTGCGCTGTTCCCATGGTGCTGAACCACCGTCGGGTCATCGTTCCCCAGGATGCTGACTCACTTCCTCTGCCACTGTCATCCTGCATGCTATCGCACTGGGTCATGTAAATGCCAGAACGACTTACTTAAAGAGCAGCCTCCGCTGTTACGTGTCTATCGCTCAATACACCAAGCAACCAAGAACATGCGAAATAGTCCCCAGTTGTTTTATCTTCTTAGCATACTAAAGCACAGGAAAACAGACTCCACACAAATCCTGCTGCAAGAAACAAATACCCGTTGTGGCGGGGGGGAATCACTTGAGATAGATTTCATGCAATTCTGCCAGCAGACCCACAGACGTTACCAGAGGAGTCTCCAGGAACTCCACAACAAAAATTCATCTGCAGTCAGAGACTCATGGTGTGAATCTGCTCAGCTCAATATGCAGCTGGCCCAAAACAACCAGGTCTATGGGGTTACTTCAGATTTTGTGGCTATGGTTGGGATTAGACTCTGACTTGACCTTCCTAACTCAACTAGAAGTGAGGCAGAAAAAGTATTGGCCATAAAAGACCAAATGTTAGCTGGATGCCATAAAACTACATCAGAATGTTAGACACAGCTAAAATTACTGCAGATTAAGTAAAGATTGGTGGGAAAAGCGTTAGACGAAAAAGTGAATGAAATGACCAGGAAAGTTTTCTAAATTCTCTCTCTTGGAAAATAACTAACATTTAAATTCTTGGACAGTATTTACCCTGCAGAGCAGTGCAAAGAAACAATGGGGTCAGATAAAAATAACCCTGCACGTTTTGGTTATGTTTAAATAACATAATACTCCTGAAATAACTCTCACACATTAACAGAAAACTTCCTGGCAATGGTGGTGTTATTTTAACCCACATCATGAAGATGAAAGATGCTGAAGATTTTTTTCTACTATAAGATAAAAGCAAACAAGATAAAAATACTTGACTCCAGCTTTTTCTGCCTTTTTTTTAAGAATCAGCCAAGATTATTAGTGTGCTGGACAAAGGGATGCCAGCGCTGACACTTACTATGTTGTTATTTTTCTATAATACTTGGAATGTCAACAAGAAGGACAGTCTTGTGAAATGTGACTTTATTTCCCAGTTTGGCAGCAGCATCCCTGTGCCAGACATGGACTGTACTCCCAGCTCCGCTCCCATCCCAAGGCTCTGACTAATGCTCCTGTTCTCTCTATATGATCTATTTTGACTGCATGGTTGTGACGTAGTTCTGGATGTCATTGAGAGTACACTATGAGAGCCTCATTTTCAGACAAAACCTCTGACTCCTGCTGGAAAATGAGTCATAATGATCACAAAAAGCAAGCATCAAAGCAAAACGTTAGAGACATGCCAAATTCCCAAGCATTTGGCAACACAAGTCCAGATTCATTTCTAAAAAACAGGACAGCAATACATATTCTTTGTTTGAAAGCAGCAATCAAGGCGGTGTAGTCAAGTGCATCATGAAAAGAGCTCACAGAATTAAATAACTTTCCATAATGATCTGCTAATGCTAAGGAAGAGAAACACAATGAATTATTCACCAAAGACACCTTTGTAAAGATTAGCTGTGCTTGCTTACTCAACACCTTCATTTCATACACTGACTAGAACTCGTCTTGTACTGTTTCTCAGCCTGGCCGAAGCTGGAGGTACAGGCAGACTGAAATGAGCCATTGGTGGTGCTACAGCAGCATAACAATATGACGCCGTAGCCCAGCATAATCCAAATTCAGGCCATTGCTAAGGGTGGAGAGGAAGGGCCAGGAAACCCTTTCCTTTCCCTAATAACTACCCTTAGCTGCAACACTTCCTATAACAAATACTTGAGGAGATCCATTTCTGTCCCTTCGGACCTGTCACCTGCCCTAGCTCAGCAACGCAGCTGTGAGACTGCATTTAGCGGCCTCCATCAACAAGCCACACCACGAAGACCCACATCAAAGACATCCTGCTCCTGCCAAGCTCCACAGAGCTTTCCCGAAAGACATTCTGCCACTCCCAGGAGGTCTGGAGAGCACTGCTCATCGATACGAGCCAGAGGGCAAGCAGGAGGCTCTGCCCAGAAGCCTCCCAGCTGGCTTTGAGGTTTTGCTGTGCTTCAGATAAGCATTCAGCCTTTCAGGTGCTTATAATAATTAGAACTGAATCTCCAAAACCTTTTGAGGTTCACCCATCTCTACGTATAACCATATGTAAACAGTGCATAGAATCCTGCCAATGTTAGGAGCAAGCACACAGGACTTGACTTGCTGCAAACATTGGTTAACACTTCCTTTCTTAGCCACCGAGGAAACCCACAGTGACTGGCATTCAAGAAAATGTCTCCTCTGGAATAATTAATTCATACAGCTCAGTAATATTGTTCAGGTTGCAATCGCACCCTTTTATTTTATCTTAACTAACAGAGCTAAAACATAAACACCAGCTAGCTGTGCCTCCAAATAGAATAGTACAGAAAATCAATAGTTTAAACTTCTTTTCTAACCATGAAAATTAGTATGTGCTCTAATTGCCAATTTTAGCAAAAAATCCAAGCTGGAGTTTTAAAAATACATTATGTTTAATTTCAAAATACATTGTTTGCTAAACATATACAATTCTGTTTCTGCCAACTGGTTTATTATAAGGATAATCCACACGTGCCTTTCTGGTTACCCTAGGTGGGGAAAAAAAAACCAACACAAAAACAAAATAAAACAAAACAAAAAAACCAACAACACAAAACACTTCTGAATCTGTGGGTGGTTCCTCACCAGTGACGGAGAGATGTCAGTGTTCACAGGCACGGGAATAGTTGCCCTCTTGCAAGTGTGGTGGGTTCTGTTTTTCCAGTCTTGGCATTTGGGTCCAAGAGTTACCGAGGATTTTCCATTGTGACTTTTGATTCAAATGAAGTCCAGATGGTACTGCTCGGAGTCAGCATTATCTGGAGACTTTTCAGTGGCTGGTAGAGCTAAAAAGGTTTTGAGGTTAGGAGGGGTCAATCTGATATTCTGCAAAACAGAGATCGCCCCACCATTCCTGCATCAAACCCATGCCAGACAGCTGAGCCACAGAAGACCTTTAAAAATACGTCCTATCTTGTTTTAAAGACCATCAGTGCAGCTGAAATAAATAGATGCAGATTAAAAGATTCAGTAAACTAAGTTTGCGCTGTCTGGTGTCAATATTACAAGACTGGCTCTACTCTCCAGCCCTGTTGTGCAGGTCAGTGTCCGTCCCTCTCTTCTTCCCTCCCTAAGATTCAAGTGGACATGAGGGAGGCAAAAAAAAAAATTATGGGAAGAAAATGTTGAAACTGTTTCTATTCCTTAAGGGCTGAAACCAGAAATAAATCCCCGTTTCTGAAAGTATATATGCTTCATTTTTACTTTCCCCACTTTTTTTCCTTTTCTCAGCTAAAGCAAATACTGTTCTTGTCTTTCCCCACTTTTTCAGCTCTATTCTTCAGGGATTTTTCCTTTAAGTATTTCAAATAGCTCTGGGGTTTTTGAAAGTCTTACAATACTTAAAACTACAAAATTTCTTTTGCGTTTTGTACTTGCCTATTTCACTTTTGCAAATCTTGGTAAATTTTGAAGAGTTACAGAATGACAAAAGAAAAAATGGTATGTGATATCACCCTCCATACAGAAACGGGAATATCAGAATCACCTAAGCAGATACAGTGCATTTTGCAACACCAAGATCTCTTTCCCTCAACATCAGAAAAATCCATTAGCAAAGGGGAAATATGTATTAACTCCTTTTCCTTTGGTAAGTACCCTACTTAGCTTAAGCTACTGCAAACCATGGAATATTGTACCGCTTTATTCATGAATGGTTTCACAAAATTCCACAGAAGTCACAGAGATGACCAGGAAAACCAGATAGACTGCTCACTAGATGCTGCGTTCCACCAGCCTGGATAAATAAACGAAGTCTGATCCAGTTATTATAGTAACGGCTATAGGCAAGGTACCAGAAAACTCTGGTACCCCAGTGGTTGACCCAAAGCGTTTCCAAAAGCACCAGCTCTGTGCCTGGAGCATGGGACCGCATTTTCTGAGATGAGAAGTTGCAGATTCTGCAGTATGAGCACCCAAGCTCCATAGCTCAGATGTGTGCTCACTATGGGCTCCATCAAAAGGTTTTTAAAGTCAAAATGACTTCAGTGGGCTTTGAATTAGACTGATTTCAAACATATACCTTTAAAATCTGCCCTGATCAGTCACATGCTACTGAACAAACACCCTTCCAAAACTTCATTCTTCCCATTTATACGGGCCCCTATTATCCATAAAACATTCACCTCTAACCTTTTTGCTGATCTGATTTGGCTGTAGTGAGTTCATGTGAAAAACTGGGCTCTCTCCTGTCTCTGGAGTTGAAGGCTTCAAATTAGTGGGGTATTCAAGTAGGTGCTAAACTTTCAAGGCAAGGATAATCTTTCTGAAGTCATCCATTCAATCAAACTATTTACACAATGAAATCTAAGCACATTCTAAGTACTGTATGAAATCATAGCCTGAGAGGTATACCTCCAGGCACAGTTCCCTTTAGCTATATTCATTTGGCTATAAGTCAGAGAGCACAAGATCCTGACCAGTTATTTCTCTAGTTATTAGTAGTACTATTCCACTATGCAAAAAACTTTAATTCCATCATATTTTATTTTCTTGAAGAAACAGACCCCTCCAACATTAAAGTGTGGAAATCCAGGATATTTAGTTCTCAAAAAAAATCCTCATGAATTTCTGAATGCTGAATTTCATCAGCATGAAACATTTTCCTTCTTATCATAGCAAGAGGATTAAAAACATGCCTGATTTTCAGCATATGCATAGTCCCCATGATGTAAATGCTTAAATTAGTACATCTGCTTATGTGTGTTTCTAAATCAACATCAGGATAGAAATTCATTCCGAGATGGGATTTTGCAGAGACAATTCAAGCCTGGAAACAAATTTTTTAACATATTTTGAAAAATTTAGTTCAGCTATATTTGACTTTTATAGAACATACAAAGAATCTATTAAGAGATTCCAGACGTTTTCTTCTTTTGGTTCTCATGTGATTTAAAACCAGCTTTGTTTCTTCAAACCTGAACCTGCCAAGTGGTTAATAGAAGACTAAGTATTTTCCCAGTTTGAAATAAAACCCTAAAAAAACCCCAAAAACAAAAACAAAAAAAACCAAACAAAAACCCACCTGACTCTTTTTAAAATAATTATTGTTGTTTTAAAATGATGTTCTGGGCATGCAAAGCATGGGTTTGAATCTTTTGGATGCTGCATATTGCAGCTGCAAGCTGAATTTTGCATGCAGAATCAAATAGGAGATATGAAATCCTTTTAGCCCCAAGGTGAAATATTTCTGTCCCAGATGGCCCAGGCAAGGACTCCACGAACTCACCGCAAATGCCATATCACTGCAGTATCGTGCTGGATGAGATGGTGAACAATCAGTGCCTGTGCCTCTCCAAGACAGTCCTGATTCTGGGTGTCCATGTCCTCTACCACACCTTCTTTCACATCATGTTACATATGGCCTTGCAATATTCATGTGACAGTAATATCAGTGTTACAGTAACTCCACACGGGAGTCAGAAATTTTACCCATTTCTTTGTTCCAGAGCCCAGACAAATCCACAGAGATCATCCTTATGGCATCTCTGGGCTTTCGATGAAATCAAAGCAAGGAGCAGGTTGTGACAGAGAGGTTGTCGGCCCTGCCTCATTATATATCCACGTTTGTGTTTGCCACGACAAACACACAGCCCAGAGCACCAGTGGAGTCACTCCAAGCAGGGATCACCAAACTTGAGAGATGACCTGCTCTCCCAGAGAATGGGAGAAGATGATGTGCAGTGCAGCACAGCACAGGTGAAAATAAACCATCTAAGAACAAATCCATCAGACTAGCTACACCGATGCTGACTCTGCTCATTGAGTATCTAGCCCAAACAATGCAAAATAGGCTAAAATACTGTATTTTAAATTACTATGTATTTTGTAAGTGTGTACATTACTCTGCTGAACTTTCACAGCTAATAGTGTTCATATGGTCACACATATAGACACACATATGCATTTAACCCCCCATTAAGCCCTCCATTCCTCTGCTGTGGCAGCGCAGTCGGGCTCCTGGTCCCTGCACAGAGCTGTGGCAGGGGAAGATGTGCTGCTGAACCAGGAATGGGAACAGGTCAAGACACGGCCAAGCTAAAACCTGTCCCCATCCTACACCCGCATGCCCCTCACAGGCACACATACGGTCTGGCTCAGGAAGGGGTGAAATTAAAAGGAAGAAAAATGCAGGAGCACACATCCCAGCTGAGATCAGGCTTATCTGACACGATCTTTCCTTGGGTCATATATTGACTTTCGTTGGCTGTGCCTGCCATTAGTTGAACTATGGCTCATGGGTAACTCTTAGGATTTAACTGGACTCATTAAACTTAAGAAGACATTTGAGAATAACGTAATTGATTCTGAAGGAGTCACTATCCACGGTGGAAATGCCGAAGGCAGAAAGCAGGTCCCCTTGGACACAGCTCCAAGAACAGGCTGAGTCAGCAGTTCACCAGCGCTGCTAAAGACTTCCTCTACCTTCAGGCACTAATTTGTCTGAAGACTTTTGTAAGGCTTTTGCTAAAGAGAACCAGAAAGCCTATGAAAATGTGCTTTACTAGTAACGCTTTCCATCTGTTCCCTCTGAGGCAAGAGGCAGGGAATGGTGTGTTTGGAAACACCTCAAACTAAAGCACTGGGGCTGTCAGGTCTGTCCAGGGTTTTTAACAGTGCAGCTGTCAGTGACTTCACTGAGGTGGCAAACTTAAACCCCCTTACCTTTCAGAAAATATACTTTTCTTGCTCTTTATCCTACACCCAGCTTGCAGGAGGAGTTCAAGCAAGAGTTTCCACAGAAGATCCCTATGCTGAATGCACGAGCAATGTTGTAGGTGCAACATCCCCACCCGCTGCTTGGAGGAGCTTCACTGCACAGTGCTAGATAGCAGAACCGCTTTGCTTTTTTCCTCTCTCTCTTTTTACAATGATATGCCTGCCTTTCCCCCCATTTACAGCACAATCAACATGGAACAGCTCTGTTAAAATCAGCCAAACCATCATCTTGGGGGAAAAAAAGGCCATCACACTCCCAAGTTAACAAAAAATAACATTTAAAAAACCCAAACCTAACAAACAACCACCAAACAAAAAAGTCAATAGCGCTCTTCTTTTGTTCGGAGATTTCTTTCCCCTTCTGTATTTATCCTGTCAGAGCTGATCAAAGCTTTCCTAAATTTTTAAGTTTCACCTTATTTTTGATGCTGGCAATCAAGTAATGTTTCAAAAGGATGTTCAGGTAAAAGATAGCATAAGCACTGGGTAGCAATAACTCTCATCAAGTTGAGTTGAGCCTTCATTCCAGAAGCAGGCAACTCAAGGACAATAGAAGTATTCCTGTATTTCCTCTACCTAAAAGCACTATTTTGTTCTGACTAATCTGTGTTTCATTAGCTAAGTAACCTTATTTTTATTCCCTGTTGTGCTTTTCCCAAACTTTAACAACAGATATTTATTGTTGGAAATCTTCAGCTACTATTGAACATCCACAGTGGAGAAATAAGCTGACCGTTAATTCTACTTCACTGCTCTGTTCCAAATTCAAAAGTTATTATGTGAACTAGCCTATTGTTGAAGCAACATTCTTAACCTTTCCTGATGACAAATGAACTAAATCATATGGCTTTAATACCTAAAGAGCTATTCAAAAGAAAACCAACATACACATTCTTGTATCCAAAAGATAAGGAATTGCAGCTGAATTGCCAGTTTGCAGTACCAGGTTATGACTGCTCCCTCCCGCAGTGCAAAACCAAGAGGATCAGCAGTAGGAGTATTTCCCATCTTGTACACACGCCTACAGAGACCAGCTATTTACGGTCCTCTCCTGAGGCACGCCCGTTGTAATCAACAGGCATGACCTTCATGATGAGTGGATATACTTTCTGACGGGACCCTCAAGCAATCCACATCATAGCTGTTGCAATCTTGTTTTTAAAGCACTTGGAACCTATTCACACCAGCATGTTTAAACACAATTTCTTCCAGCTACAACAGCCAGCCAACAAAGTCAAAGCTACGCCATATCTTGCAGTAGCTGTATCTTAAACTAATGCCATTTCTAGTGCCAAACTATGCTTGAAACACAACAGCCTCAGAGATGTTTTCTTTTTCTATATCATAATATTTTAGCCAATTTGTACCAGCCAGAAATCGTGGGAGGAACTAGCTTAAACCAAGCAATGTTTTTACTAGGAGCCAGACCTCCAGCTGTTACACAAGGTGAAGATATAGCTGCTGTGTTTCACAATGTTAATTCAATTTGATGTTCAATATAAGCACGACCTTCCTATCTACTCAGATAGGTTGGCAGAGCATGAGGCATTGGTTCTTTTTTGTACTTGTAGTTGAAACACTGAAGAGATTTTTAATGCAGTAAAGAACGACAAATCACGAAGGAAAAGCAATTGACATTGGAAAAAGAGGGATTTAGAGAAAAGACAGTTGAAGTGATCTGTGATAATAGCCAGGATCCGTAGAGAATTTAAGTTCCCAAAGTATCTGCTCAAAGTGTTTTGGGTTGGACTTTTTTTACTGGATTTGTAAAATTAGTGGGTGAAAGGAAAAAAGACTGGAGAGGACAATCTCCTGCAGACCTCCAACACTGCAGCCAAGTGTGTACTCGAGTCAAGAGGAATCCCCAGAAGGTTTGTCCCACATGCCAGAAGACATAGAGCCCTCCTGGCATTATAGAGAAAAATCTAAGGCTTTCAGTAGAAACTACCACAAAACCAAGAACAGTACCAAGTACTGCCAAAAGAGAGTAAGACACGTCAAAGACAGATACTGGGAAGTTTTCTTAGGAGCAGCAGGAACACCAGCACACGTCAGTCACCCAACATCCTACCTTCAGCTGGAGCCAATCTCTGATGCTTCAAAAAGAAGGAAAAAAAAAAAAAACCACCCACAAATAAAACAACAAATGAATCACCATCAACAACAGCAAGAACAAGGAACAGAAGCCATATTGTTCAAATGAAAGGAAAAGAACGTCTCCCTCGTTCCTGTGAGCTATGCTGGCAACCTTAGGACTGCATTAATAAAATTAAAAATAATGTATATGAATTCTATTCTCTGAGTATCTTTTGAAGCAGCATCATGAGATCTCATACAGTACCTGGGATAAAAGCATTGCTGTTAGTGGCAGAGCAGAGCTGAAGGGGAAAGGTACACCTCCATTGCCCTGTGTTGTGACCCAGGTGAAGGCAGGCCGTCCCAGCCAGTGCTCCCACATACACAGTGTTTAGCACGTGCAGCGTGTCCGCATGAGGAGCTGCGGCCGGCTTCTTCCCCCTGCACATCCCTCCCCCCTTTTTTCCCACTCCCTCTTTAGAGATGCTCAATGAAAAGAACTGTCTTGTAGTACTGGTCAAGCCTACCTTTTTTAGCTCCCTTTGCTTTATTCTGTTGCGGCTTCTCCAGTTACCAGGTAGGTGCAGCCCTACAAACCACCACTAGCACAAGCTGGAGCAGGGGAAGAGTCAGGGAAAGTCAGGGGTAGTGTTCATTTGAGATTCACACCTAGGCAGAAAAGTAATTACGGTGAGCACAGGCTTTAACACATTATGTACCATAAATACCCTTGCAATGAGTTCTCTGCAGCATCTTCTGGAGAGTACTCACTTTGGGCACATTTACAGCACAGGAAAGGATCCTGGATGAATAAGATGTGTCTGCTTGAGGTCCTCCATGAAAACTTAGTGGTTTATTATGTTTCCTGTTGATGATTTTCATTCCTAGAACTGTCTGATTGTTGCATATAACTTCTAACACCTAGCAATGTTCTGGTTACACAGTGAGATCCTGCTAGGGCACAGCCCAGCTCATCTGAATCACAGTCACTTCTCTCATTTAAACGTTCTGAATGGCTGGGCTCTGCTTTTATTTCAAGCTTCCTCTGTTTTTTCCCCTTTCTCTCTCTCTGTGCAGTAACTTGCCACTTGGGAATTAGATCGGCCACATTAGGTAATCCATGGATATGAAATGCAACCCATTTTCTCCCACTTCTGTTACCCCCTTTCACTTTTGCTTGAGTTTTTCTACATCCCCGTTTCTCCTCCTACCTCTTCCTCCTCTCCACATTTGCTTTTAGGCATATGAAGGGGGAAGGAGAGATGGAAAACGAGAGGGGCAGGGTCAGCAAAGTTGGGCTGAGCCTTGGCAATCCATAACCATACTAACTTGCTGTTTTTCCCTTGCTGCCAAGCTGGTGGTTCGGGCTCTGAAGGCTGCACAGTGCCATTGTCCCCCTGCCAATGCTCTTTCTCCACCAGGCCAGTCCTCATTAATGAAGCCCAGCTGGGCTTCACTGACCTTGTACCAGGTACCCCAGGCCTGGCAGAGGCTCCTCGTTAGACATCAGCCTCATTCAGCCCACTGGAGGGTGAAGGCAGCAACTGAGGGCTGTCAAGTCTGGCACGTACAAGCTGCTGAAACAGCAAGGAAAAGGCAACTATATGCAACGGACACACGGGCGGCACCATTTCCCGCATGTCACACTCGTTACGCGTGGTTTCCCCAAACATTAGGATGTGACACAGAAAAGGAGTTACAGGCACCTGCAGCAGATGATTCAGCTTCAATAGGGGAAGCTTATATGGTCTCGAGGTAGTGAAGGAAACTAATCACACTGGCTCTAGGAAAACAAATAAGTGCTGAACAGGTGCCAAAAATGACTTGGCACTTCCAGTCACCTTGCAGTTCATTTCCAGTGCAAGCTAAAGGCAAATACAGGAAAAAAAATTTCTTCTTTTACACGTGTCACCCTGTAGAGGTCTTGAAAAACGACAGAGTACAGAGAAGGAAGGAAGCAGCTGAAGCAGCACTGAGTAAGGGGACGAGCACATCAGCCCTAGCAATCTTCCAAGGCAGGCAGACTCAGAGGCACATCTCTGGGCACCGTAACCCAGCTCCAGGCTGCAGAGGGAGGTGAGCCAGGAGCAGGTGCTTACCTTGGGTATGCTGAAACACCCTCACACTGACTGCGGGGAACCCCTGCTGCCAAACCTGTCTTCAAGTGTTAACGCTTTAGTTAATAACGCTCCAGAGGTTCATGCAGGGGAAAGCAACACGAGTGACTGAAAGCTCAAAGTTTATCAGCAGAGCAGTACCACGAGCATGTCTGAAGGAGGCTACTGGGTTAAGATCTGATGACTTTGAAATAAAGAAAATAAATTCAAAAATATGAGCCACACTAATGATCATAGATCTGGAATACAAATTGCAACAAGCTGCTGCTGTTTATAATGTTGACCTTGCCTTTTTTTTTCTTTTTAATTTAAAATCCACTGTGAAGGACAGACATACCACCTACTGCCTCGTCCACCAGATGAAGGACCGAAGCTATTTTTGGCATTCGTCATGGTCCAGGTGGCCCATCTGGCCTGATTCACTTGGCCAGTTTTCCTTTCCATCTGGGAATTTTGACCCTCCTGCTTTCCAACTAATTGTATCACATTATCTCCTTTTTGTTCCCCACTTCCCTCGCTGCAAAAGGTTGCAAAAATCTCATGCGCTGTGTTAGAAAGTCTCAATTAACCTCTAACCTTGCTTCAGTGCATGTGGCTTGGGTTACTTCTCACACCCAACCGTGGGCCCATTAACACGTTGTCGTAAAACAAAAACTGTTTTGACGGGCTGTAATTGCTGCTAAGTGATGCCGAACAAAGGCGCTCTTGTCCCGGGGCGGCTGGGGCTCAGCCCCGCTCCCAGCCCCGCTCCTCGCTCCTCCCAGGATGGGGCTCAGCACCCCTGGATCTCTTTAAGCACTTGGGTGAAGGAGCTCCCCGGCGCTATGAGCTGATGAAGGAGCTGCAAGACACCCCGCAATCCTGGCAGTACTGCTGACAGCCTCCCGCAAGACCCGCAGAAAGGTTTGGGGTGGTGGGGTTTACCCCTCCTTCCTCCCCCTGCCGCAAGTATAATTAGTTTATGTTAGCTGGAAAAGGTCGGAGGTGACCGAAGGGCAGGGCCCTTTTTGTTTTTAGGCAAGATAGTGGAATAATTGCTTGACGCTCAGATCTGCAGGTGCTTTATGAAGCTCATTTGGTGCTGGCAGCCCGCAGTGAAAGCTGATTTCCCTGGAAAATGCTGGATTCCATGTGACAGGGTTTATTTGCTGTGGCAGGAGTGATTGGCCATTCATGCCATTCATCATTATGGTACCTGCTACAGTCAACACTTACCTTAGCCACTAGTCCTTTTAACGCTTGCTCTCCTTCTCCCCAAAGGCTGGGTATCTGCAGCTGAGGCAGGACCAAGCCGCTGCGCATCTTTCCAGAGAGGGTGCGAGGATGCCATGGGAGTTCATGCCTGCCAGCTCTCCTTCTATCCCACCCAGGATGCTGAAAAAGCCTTCACGGGCAGTGACAGAGCCACAGGGCATCCTGCACAGACTGACATCATGGAACAACCCCTGGCCAGCCCAAGCACGACTCCAGGCACCCTGCGACAGGTTTCCTGGGTGAAGCAGGAATTTCAGTCCCGGGCCACCCCTCAGTCAAGCTGCAGGAATGGCAGCATCCATTTTGCCATGTGTGCTCTGCTCAGAGAGCTGTAGATACGCAGTTTGACAAATATAAAAGCCCTTATTCCAGGGGAAAGACATAGACTGAGCATTTCAGAGCCCTCCTTCAGGCTGAAGTGAGTATTTTGCTGGAAATTTAAGCCTCTTATGCCCATTCAAATTCAAGTTTCAAAGAAACTCTCAGGAAATACCTCCAGAAGATAGATCCATCTGTTTGAAATGGTGCCTTCCAGCTCTCGAAAAGAGAAATAGCCCTTAGTCCCTGCAGACTGGCCTATACAATGCTCTGGATGATCATCCCATGTGCAGACTGCTGCTAATGCGGAGCTGGATGACGGAGATCAGCTACGGCCCCTTGTCAGCAGCACACAGACAGGTGGAACCCTGCTGCTTTCCCATGGGGCCTTTGCAGGATAATTCAGTTATCCTAGAGCCTTTATTACAGCACCTTCCCGGGATGTCCCGATGGCCACACAAGTTCTCTGTAGAACATCTCATCTTGCACTCAAAAGTGCATCTTCCGCTGGCAGAGTCCTCTCCCCATCCCCGCAGCCCCTGAGGGCTGGGCCAGCCTCTTCTGCAGGCATCTACCGTAAGTGTACTGGTGGACCAGGACAGATGTATCAGATAGCGAGGATACTGCAAAACATCCTATGTTGTGTTTGCAGGGCACATCCATAGCCCAGATACACCTGAGAGATCCCAGAAAGCAGCGCTAGCACATCTCCTCACCCATCCGCTATCTCAAGGCAGAATCATTGCAACCTGCTCCCTGTTCAAAAAAGTTATTTTCTATCCCGTTCTCTAATCTGTGTGGTTCTTAAATATGGAGCCTCCCTGGCAGACAACCTGGCAGTGTACTGTTCTTAATGCCAGAAATTTCATCCTGCTACTTAGCCTGACTCTTTTTGGATGCAATTTGATCTCATCACTAATCGTCCTACCTGCTATGAGAGCAGAATTTCCCCCTCCTTGTTCTGCAGAAGGCTATAAAGTTTAGTAGAAAATCCTTGTTACACACAATGTCATTAACTTCCAGAGTACAACCAGAAAACTCATTGTCACAGTGTCATCTTACCCCTTTGGGTGAACCAGCAATGCTCAGTCATTCTCTGTGATAAAATAAAAGCCACCCCCCTTCTTTTTTTCATTCCAAACATCCCCCTATGCCTTCAAGTTTCTAGCGGACTGTTATCTTTATTTCTTACTGTAAATAAAAGCTAAACAGCTTCAAGCATTAGCATTTCAAAGCAGCCTGCACTTGGAAACACACCAAAATAGCTATTCCAGATACTCTGGAATAGTGTTTTGGTTAATTTCCAGGCATAGACAAACCTTAAGATTTAACCTCCCAGTGCTGCCTGCAACGGGTTGCTGACCCCGAATCCCAGCGCTAACCTCCTGTGCCTGGAGGTACCACCTGGCCTTTAGGAAAGGAAACTATCCCAGCCAAAAATTACATCTCAGACATTTCCACATCACTATGTATTTCTGGCCTACTGCACTCATTACTGGTTTACATCTTATTTAGCTATTTATCTTCTGGCTGAGGAATGAAGTTTCTACAACCATTATCTAAGCCCTGATTAATAATGCACAGATATTACCTAACCAGTATAAACTGGCACTTCTCCATTGATTTGCACAGAGCTACTTTAATTTATATCAGGTGAGGATGTAGCCTGCTTAAGAGTGTGTTAACAGAAGACAAAGCCCAAATATGTTTTATCTTCCGTGATAAACATTGCATTACACTGTGAGTGTAGGATATACCTTCTCAGAAATGTGATCTTGGCTGTAGTGTGTACTGGGCACAATAACTGGAAAAGTTTGGATGTTTTCAAGCAGGGGTGGTTATAGAGAGTGCCAAGAGCTGTCACTTGAGGCCTGAATTTAGGCAATTTACTATTGCTTAAGTAACAAGTGTCCAGATCTATCAGGACAGTTAAAGGAGACAAAATCAGGTCTCTGGCTCACTTTTGCAGCCACGGGAGGAAGCCCCTGAAGGAAGACATACACAGGTGAAAGCTGGGCACCTCAGAGCAATCCAGAGCAAAGATAAGATAGTGCTGGCTAAAGACAGACCTGGGCATCTAAATCCACAAGCATTTCTGTGCTTTAGAAAGCTAATATTACATACCCAGGGAAGCCTTAAGATCCAACGTGCAGGCACAAAAGAAACTCAAGAGTCCAGCAGATGTTCAGCCCTAGAAATGCCTGTTTTCTCAACCAGTTAGTGAAGTTTGGCACCTGAAGTCACACCTTCCAGCCCCACCTAGGTCTCACTTGGCAGTCACTACAGGGTGCTTTCCACCAGTATTTCACTTGTGAGCCCTAAAGCCTGTCAGATGAATGCGTACAACTGCACTCTTCCTCCTCCCACAGATCAGGATTTATATCTGCAAGTCCAGGAGAAATAAGCCCCTGCAAACAGGACAGGTTAGTTCTCTTCCTGGCCCTGCTGGCTGACCCTGAGAAAATCAATTTTTTCTTCCTCCCTTTCTTTTCTCACACTTGTATGTCTTTAGGGTGGGACAGATCTGTCCAAATGCAGATGGCTGATGCTAACTGGAATTACATGAGAAGTAGCAGAGTCACTTTTTCAGGAAGATTCTAGTGCTGTGCTTTAAATACAGCTGCCTGTAGGATCTAGCATGCCATGAGTGCTACTACAATAGATGTTCTTTGGCTAAGGCTAAAGAAGTAACTTAAAGCATTCTCCATGACAACTCAGAATAGCAATTTGGCAATAAAATCCCAAAGCAAACACAAAATAAATTGTTGGTAACTTGCATTTGCTTTTTATGTTGAAAAATTCTCCACAGAGACAGAAGAGACACAATTAGTTTTTATAAGATACACGTTACAGATATTTCTGCGATTAGACACCATAATTTGTATAAACAGTGAAGGGAAATGATACATTAAATGCATTTTTAATCTTTGAGGAAAGTCACACTAATCTCTTCCCAGGAACACAATGAGCACAGACAGCACTACAATCAAGGAGAAAAGGTACGAGGTAGGGAAAAGGTATTTGACTGTCATTTCCCAACCTTTTGCCTGTATATCTGCAGAATTTTCCTCCGCCCCTTTCACCCATGGTTCACGAACATATTCCACTGAACTGCTGAAGCAAAGCCTGTAATTAGATTATTATCTTTAAGAAAGGAGTCTAACTGTAGGACAACAAATGCCAAGCACACAGAAGATTACTTGAGTCTTAAGAACTCTTATAAGTCTGATGATGCCTTCCAATGCACGTTCCTTTTCATGTGTGGAAGACTCAGATGCCAGTTTAGATAGGACTGAATCACTGACATCTACTCAAAAAGACATCTGGAAGTAGATGATATCATGTGGTGAAAAGGAACAATAAATTAACTACAAGAACAACCTCATTTTCCCGGCAGCAAGGAAAAAAGAAAAAGAATTCAACTGCATGCAAGTGGACTTCCATTCCAGAGGTAAAACATATGGGAATCAATAGCAGAGGCGGGAGGACAACTGTCATACAAAGGATGAGGGGAATTTAAGCAAATTAATAGCTGTGGGAAGATGAAACAAAGATGACTCAATTGTCAGGCAACTAATTTTGTTTTCCCCCCTAGCCATCATTACTAGTTATTTGATACAGATTCCCATTAAGCTGGCTCAGAATAGGTCAGAGAAGTGTACCTATGGGTTGAGCAATATCTGTGCTGCTAGCGATAACATGTGAGCTCTTACAAAGAATGGCTCAGCCTCCAGAGCACAGCTCTTGGGATTCACCAGCTTGCCTCAGTCTATGGGAGTATTCTCAGACATTCAGACCAAGTGACCTCCAGGAACATACTTGAGACACACGCAGCTTCAACTGGTCTCCTAAATCCACAAAGTGACAGCCTTCAGCTCTACCACTTCTAAATTCAGTGAGAACTTCCAAGAGCTCTGCCCTTAGGAAGACAGTAAAGAGCATCACATAGGACTCGCAAACCAAAACTACTATTTTTTTAAGCTGTTTGTCAAGTTTGCAATGACAGTCAGATAAAATGACAGTTCCACTGAAGTGCCTTGATTCAGATGCTTGACTGGGGGGAGAGTGGGTGAGGAATCAAAGCTATTCATTGATGCCCTGGATCAAGCAATTGGAAAGCAAAGTTTAAGGAAACTTCAACTCTTCTACTACAAGAGTCACCCATCCCATTTCCCAGTCTGCTCACACATTTGACTTGGTGACCTCCCACAGCAGTGAGATTGACAGGATAACTAATACACTGTGTGAATTAGTACAGTAAAGCCTCGTTAATATTCCCATCGCTAATCCGCACACCTCATAATTCACACACAGAAAGCAGTGGTCTCTTCCCCGTTCTCTGCCAAGATTTACTAGATTGCTTTAAGGAGGTCTCACATTACCAAGAGTTCAGGAGTATTATGAAACACGCTCCTGGACATTTCTTCCTGTACATGAAGGATGAACAGAAATCATCAGAAAGTCTATTCACACAACAACGGACCAAAGCCACCGCTTTACAATCATTTCTGCAGCTGTTAGTATGAATGATCAAAATGCGATTGTTTTATTTTGTTTCCTATTTCATCTAAACAAGCTTAGTTAGTAATATTATTGAAATGCATCATCTCATTGTGAAAGGAAGAAGTGACCTATTTCTAATGTTTCCTCCAAAATCTGAAAGGCCTTAGGAAAATTCCTTTTAAACACTTTTTCACTGTGAAGTTAGCTCATGCTGTAACTGGAGTTACCACCTCACACAGAAGAGGAATTCTTAACTCAAATGGGTGGGCTTGTTAGCTTGCCTTGGCTGGCCCACAGACAAGACATTTAAGTAGTGACTTGATGAGTACCGCTAATTCTCCAGTGTTTTCCCATAACTCCTGCTGGGCAGCAGGAAGGACAACAAAGTTTTCCTGGATCCATTAAAACACAGCTTGTAGAGCAGCCCAGCCCAGCCCAGCCGAGTCGTCTTGAAGAACTGGGAGCCTGTGAATTAATTCTTTCATCAGGATTTCCAGAGAACTGTTGTGTCATTTCTGGGCCCAAGAGAAGTTCAGCCTTTGTCCTCACAGCAAAATAAGTGGGTTACTGGTCTACCCAAGTCAAACAAGCTCACATCCCTTCTCTCTTCATGGGGAGAAGCATGGAGAAGATCTTGCACAATCTCTTCCTCTTACTCATTTTGTGTCCTCAGCACAGCTAACCACAGAGCTGGGGACCACATCCAGAGTCTGCAGCAGTCATGGGGAAGATCATTCTGAAATCTAATGGAGTAAAACCTGCCAGACCCTTTATGTTATATCTGTCACTATATTAAGTAGAAACTCAACAACTGCATGCATGAGTTCCTAGTTCTTTTTATTTCCTCATGGTATCCAAGAAATTCAGAACCTGCTCGGGTACAACAGAAACCCTGCCTATTTTTGCCAACCCTCTTCTACTGCATTACCAAAGTCTGATGCAACGAAGCTTTCCTGCTGTGTACGGCAATAACATCTGCCCTATTGGCTGCCCTCACTTAGCTCCACTAAACTTCAGCTTACAACTGCTTGCTTAAAAAACAAGCAAGCAAACCTCCAAACTCCCACTTTAATAATTAAAATAAATAACTGGAAATAAATTGTAAACACTTTTCTGACATCACGTTAGTGTTGTGCATTACAGAAGGACACTTATGCTAAGGCTGAAATTTGGCTTTGGGGCCAAGTGCCTCAGCTCCTCAGTGGACTCAAACCAGTTAAGGCCAGTCATTCTTAATTTCTTCTCTGGTTGCTGCTAACAGAAACTACTTAGAGTCAACAGCAGCTTCACCATTGCGTTGTATACATAATCCCCCAACACATTAATGATGTCAAAATACCACCACTGCTACTGGCCCCAAAATGCTCTGTCAGCCACTCCTCAGCAGGAACGAGCTGCCATCCCCTTCTCTGGGGCTCAACCAATTGTCACAGGAATCAGTCTGATTTCCTTTTATATGCTTATATACTAGGGATGTCATAAAAGCAATCTGGTTACTTAAATGAGTTGTGTCCTGGTCCATTGGATAACCCTTTAACAGAGTCACTTAGGTCAGGAAAAGGGATTATTCCCCTCTAGAGCAGCTCTGTTGTTTTGACCTTGCTAGATGAAACTAATTATTTTAAAATGAAAGCTAAACAAATAAATGAAAGGCAACACAAGACCTAAGAATTTGCTCTTGTTTGTTCTTGAGTTGCTAAAGGCTTTCATTTTTGGGTGGGTGGGGAGAGGAAAAGGGGGAATGACATTTTTTTATGGAAAGATCTCCGTTGTCAGAAAGCTGTTATTACCTTAAAAGAACTTCCAGAGGAAAAAATCATAGACTATCTACTTATGTAGCTCTTGTCACTAAAATTCAGCATTTGTTCAGTCCAGAGTAGATTTTATCTAGAGTCAGGAATCCTTGGCAAATGCGAGCTAATGCAGCAGCGTTCCAGCCTTTCCTGCTGTCTGGACTGGCCTTGCCACTTCATGCTGGAATTTCTGCAAAACACTCCAAATTGCTATTCCTAGTGACCTACTGCATACAAGCTGCTCCAAAATTTGATTTCTTCCTTGAAGATTTTGACTCCTGTCAAAATCAAACATGACTTTTCTCTAATAAATAAATAAATAAATGAATTTCTGGACTTCATGTTTCCTTCCTTATTGCCTTCTGCAGCAAAGTGGGGTAAGATTCAGACCCAACTGAAAAAACGTTCAGCAGACAGACCCAGCGGTGCTCAGGGACGAGCTCTGCCCTCGACAGCAGGCTGATTTCCAGCTTGCCCCTTTGCCTCCTCCTCAGTTCTCTGTGCTGTCTGCTGAATGTCCAAGTTCTTCAGGACTGAAACTGCCCCGCAGCAGTGGCATCTGCACGTGGCTGCACCAAAGAGAGCAGTGACCATCATCATCCTCCAAGCCGCAGCGCACAGGCAAAGGGCTGCTTAGGCACTTAGCAAGACGGACTGAGCTGTTTGCGAGGTGTGAAGCAGGGCTGATGTTAAACCTTGAAGCATCTGCCACATGTTCATCTGTAATTGCTTCAGGAATAATCCTTAGATTAATAATGCTGTTAATCCTTCTTCTGTCATCAAACTGACCTTCCTCCCTAATCCTACTCCCTAAAATAAAACGTGGACCTATCTTGAATCATTACTACTGCCACAAATCTTGAGCAAGAGACAGAGTTTACTGAGCTGGCAGAAGTGGAGCCAGACTCGGCTGAGTCTGATGGGCTTCAGGAGAGTTTGCATTTATGCTGATGGGGGTGGGAGGGAAGTTATCCCTTAGGGCTTCTTGGCATTTACTAAAATAACAAAACAAGCCATCCCTTGTATTAATAGGCACCTCCCTTGGAAGTTATCACAAGAGTAGTCCTCTCCAGCTTATCCACTCACATTTTGGCTCAGACAATGAGTTTTGGCCTGTCTGCATCTATTTAACTAAAGGTAACTCGCACTGCTTTGCAGCCCAGCTCTGCATCTGGCCACTGTGAAGGAGCAGCTACAAGCCTTGCTTCATAGGAGCCAATTTTATACAAACTTCTTTTGTTCAGAAAAGGGGTTTGATAGCAAAGCCACAGGTCCAATGTGATTAGTTAAGCTACAGAATTCCTCTAACGCGACCACCAAGAAGAAAGCAAAAGTCATCATCATTAAAAGGAACCTATTTCTGCCTCCCTGCTTATTGAGGTAGACCTTTCTCCCCAGAACACTACTATTTATTTTCTCAACTTGTTATATAAAAAGCTATTCCTCTTGGGGACCGCTGCACATACACACACAGAGATAATTACTAATAAATTGCGAAGCTCTGGATTTCATAAATTTATGCTGGCTTAATCTTGCCAATCATGATCTGCCAACAAGTTCTCAAGTCTAGCCATCACATTTTTAGTCCAACTAAAAGCAGGAATTTTAATACTTATATTGCAATTCCATATAATAAAGACTGATGTTTAGAAAATATTGTCACTGTTAAAAAAATATTTAAAGTAAGCTCAAAGGCTTTTATTTTTAGTATTTATAAAGGAAATGATTGCTATTTTTCTTGGAAAATTAAGTTTGCACACCTACCTAGAACATAATTTGCTTCTATTTTTTTAAATACCTTTAAATTGGATTTGACATGTCTTCCTTTATTAAACTTCTAAATTTGTCCTCCAGTAAATGTGTGCTTGTTTAAAATAGTTTAATACAGTGGTTCAAAACCATCGGGGCTGCCAGGGCAGAATTTTGAACTTTATGCTCCCAAAAAACATATGGCCTTGACCTTGCCAAAAACTCCGTTTTATGTTTAAATGGTCACAGATTTAATAATGGGCTGCAAGAAAGACTTGCCATTAACTACCTCCTTTACTTTCCTCCTAGTTAACAGAACACTTATGTCTGCAGTAGATGCTGTAAGAATTCAATGAGTTATCTAGGATAATCTGTCCACATTAGCAAATGGTGTCCCACTAGGTCAATACAGAAATTAATTGCGGGATTCTTGTCAAATCCACATTGTTTCCTGGCGCAGTTGCAAGCCACTCAATTAGACACCTTTCAAGGCCTTTTGCTGGTCTAAATGTAGCTAATTGCTCCAGTTCTGGATGGGGATGATTCATCTCCCAGATGTCTCGGACCTCTCCACAGCTCTGCTCAGCTAATATCAATACATACATCCAGCCGACAGGATATTCCTGTGAACAGGATATTTTTACTCATGCCTCCCTTTTATATGATTAATCCCAAACAAGGAAGGTCGTCTGAATCACGCTCTTGACACGGCAACTCCTTTACGTCTGCTGGCTTCCCACACACGAGGGACTGGGCATGAATGCAGCCTCTTTGTCAGCGCCCTCCAGGTGCAGCACTATTCACACTTGAGCTTGACAGCGTAACATAACAGTTTTATTTGCCGGTCTCCTCTGTCAAGTATTCTTTTCTCTTCTGCTGCTTCCTCATTTGTCCATATATCAGCAGCAGAGCTGGCCAAATTGAAAATGAATGAAGCACAAAGAAAGACTGTAGTTTCCACAGTGACAGTCTATGGGAAAACAGTGCGTGGTTTGGTTGTTTGTTTTTAATGGAGTCCTCAAAGGTCACTGGTAGCACTTGTAGCTGTGAGTCCCAGAGGAAAAGACCAGAGCATCTGGTCCACTGGTTACCAGCTTTCAAGGAGAAGTCTTCACAAGCTGTTGCTTAAGAGCCACGGGAGGAAGTGGGGACTGGGATTAAATATATAATACCCTTGAAACTTCTTCCCCAGCCCCCTTTGTATATGAGTAGATTCAGGAATACAGAAATGGATGAGAGAGAAGCAGCTTGGTAAATCAGGCCCCATGGGGTAGGACACAGTGTTGTACGAGGGAGATGTGTGCTTCCAGCCTTGGTGGGTGGCTGCAACGTGAAACTAGATCTAGCGCAGCACCTTTGGCTATATAAAACCTCAGCGAGGCTACCTGAGAGGAACACGCACTCACGTGCCATTAACACAACCAGCCACCGGATGTCTTCATTGCTCCATGCCAATACCCATGGAAAAGCATTTCCCCACGAGTGGAAAATTAGATCTCTTAAGGTTGGCAATACACAAAACGACACCTAGAAGATAGCAGCTCGGCTCACTCGAGCATCACATCTGTGCTTTAGTAGGAAGCAATGTGCAGTGGTTAGGGCATGAGCTTGAGGAACAGGTTTTTGTTCAACACAGCACTGACTGTCCCCAGGACCTTCACTTACGAGATAGGGCATCTGAGTTTCTCCATCAGCAAACTGGAATGCCGGATATCCCCCACTTGTGCAAGTGTCAAGAGAATGGCACAACATCCAGAGAACATTTTGTAATGCTGCGGTCTCTACTCCAGAACTGCAGTAATCACTGCCAAGCACTTGCCTTGTCTGTGCCTTCCCCCGCCCCGTCCCAGTTGAGCATGCAGCACCACAACCACTACAAAGGAGCAACACTGTCCACCCTTGAGAGCTGGTTCTCACCCAGCTCTGCACATTTGCATCCAACTTCAGAAGACAAACGAAAAGGGAACAAAATGAAGTCGATTCCACTTGTATATATACATGCACGTACATACAGAGAGACAGCCACTCTAAGCAGTAGTTGTAACATGGTGGTAGGCAGAGGCCAGCAGTGAGCTGGACAGCAGCCCTGTTAACATGCAGAGCAGAAAGACAGCACCTACTGTCTCCCTTCAGACCCCTGGAGTGTGTTTGTCAATTGATTAATTTCTCTTGATTTCTTCTTTTTCTCTCCTAGTAATCCCACCTTTCATGTTTTTCCTTGTCAATCCTCTTTCTTGCTCCTCCTCCATTTTACCAGTGTTTGTATTCCTGGATCATGCTTCTTATACCGTCACCATTTCCTAAGATGGGAATAGTGCTGGGCACAGAGCCCCCCAAAATTTCTCTATGCATCCTGACCCCTATATTAAACAGGAGAGAAGGTTTCTCTCAGCTGGCTGCTCAACCTTATCAACACCTGCCTCCACGACAGCTTACGCTTCCAGTCATTCTTGCAGGGCTGGGCTGGAGATGCTTCAAAACAGTTCACGGTGGTCCAACACACTCTGCTCCCCAGCTTTACTGTCTTCATTCCCAGGACATGTGCTGCCACAGCACTTAGCTGAGGCAGGTCTGGAAATGCCTTTTTCAATCCTGTACCAGGCAGGTTTGCTAGAGACACAATCAGGTAGGAAAGGCTCAAGAGATGTAGCCCAACTACTAAAATGAAAGCAATGCACAATTTCAGTGAAACATATTTTTGAGATCTCACGAGGCCTCAACATAGCATTACAAGGAAATTTATCTTTCTTATCAAAACTGTTCATGTGCTAACAACTACATACTTGTTTAAGTGCTTTCATATGGTTGGGTCTATGTCTGATATAGCAGCCATTCAAAGCCCTGCTGACTCAGAACTTTCTTGGGGATTCCACTATCCCTTGGATCAACTCTGCCTTTGGGGGAGTTGTAAACTCCTACAGCATTGAAAACAACCTACTTAAGGTTTTCTGTTGTTATTGACTCCCTTGGCACCTCAGTTCTGTTCATTCAGAAAATACAGCAACAGCGAAGTCCCCCTTATCTTTCCCATACCATTGTACGTAAGCTACCAGGATTGTTTTCTTAGGGCAACAAATTAATAAAGCAACTCAGACACTTTTCTATAGTGAGCACTCTAACCAATTTTTGCACTTTTAATCTTGTGGTAAGCCTGGCACTGGCTGACAGATGCACTATTTTCAATTCTAAAGTAGCTGTTGTCCCAGAGTCAGCAGACACTGTGCTTGGGGCAATGTCTTCTGGCAGGAACACCAAGCACCTTTGAAAACTTTCTCATCCAGAAAGTAAGCAAAGTTTGATCTTTCCAGTGACTGCTCTATGGTAACCTCTTGAGAGGTCAACCATATGGTATTTTAAGTCTGGAATCGTATTTGTTACTAACAGGATCATGTTATCTAGTATATTATTGCTCCACTGGTATCAAACAGCAAGTGAAAGTAACTTAGGTGTGATACTCCTTGACATGGACTGCAACTATTATTAAAATTGATGATACAGTATCTCTTAATTAAATAAAAACATCCAGAAAATAAAAGTATTTCACTTGTTCTGACTAATGATCATCGTCTTATGCTTTCTTTCTCTATGACACCATCAGGCTTTCAGGCATTTTCTTGGGTTTCCATTTCAGATGGAATGTTTCAGGCGCATTAAGTGTTTCAGAAAATTAAATAATAGTTGAGTCTTCAGTTTTGCTTTGCTTTTAAAGAATAAAGCTAATGAAAAGTAGGTCAAGCTGAATCCTGTTTTTCCAACATTATTCTTGAAATCTGTTAGCACCTTGTATCTCTATTCTTCTGTTCACACTGCAGTGTTTACAAGCTCTCTAAGCATGCATTCACATGCCAATTATGCCAAAGAGATGAACTCAGACATGAAAGATGAATCTCAAATTTGAGCAAGTAGCTGTTTGGGGAAGCTATTTATTAAAAAAAAAAAAAAATAATGGGAAAAGAAAAACAAACCCAAAAGCCCAAAAAAAGAAACCGTCACCCAGATCCACAGTCACATTACTTTTTGGCTTATTTCCAGACTATGTCTTAAGCATTGAATAGGGACTAACGCAGAATACATACACAGAAGTTTATTATTCCACCGCTGCTTAGAGAATTTAATGCCAGAGAGAGCAATGCATGTGTAAAGGGACAATAGCCCCTTATAGCAAAGTTTTGCAATTTGAGATGAAAAGTAGGTGTTCTGCTATGCTGATAATTGTAATCCTTGTTACAACAACCAGTGCTACAAATCCCTTTGACACCAGCACTGGAGTTACGCCTAAGTACACTGCTGCATGATTCGGCGTTTGCATTCAGCTTGCCCAGAACCAGCAAGCTGGGTAAAACAAATACAGGTCTCAGCTCCATTTGTTTTAGAAGTACAACTACCTGCAGCACCGTGCACCCAGAAAGAGCCTGGCCCTTCTCTTCCAGCTTCTGCATGGTCTCATACAAGGCACAGCTCACTCAGAATCGCGCTCAAAATCTAAGTAGACAAGGCAATAGAGGTCTTACTCTAATAACTTCACAGACGAGAAACTGAGGCACAAAGCAAGTAAATATATGCACTGTTGAGTGAGTAAATACATGGTGCCTGTGGTACAGCATGAGTTTAGTGGGTTTTTACTTTTTTATTACCTTTTTTTTTTTTTCTTTTAGTATTAGTGCTTTGCTTAGGCTGCCTTATGTGAGGAAACACTGATCTTTCCATTGGGTAATTTTGGTTTTGGGCACACAAGTTGGCAGACAGGGCTGCATCTCAGACAAATCTATTGTGGCTCTTTGGTCAACAGCTGACCTAAGTTACTTCCCTGAGCTTTCAGGGCTCTGGAAAGGCATAGTTGCTGTCTAATGAATACCAACACAAAGCCATTTCAGGATCCAAGCCCTGAAAACAGCTCTTCTGCACATTGCTATTAACCCTTGTGAGCATTCAGAACCTACATAGGGGCTTTGTGACTTTGATTTTCCCCATGTTTAGATATAAGCCCTTCAGCAAAAACCCAAACATGTATCCTCTTTTGTCTCTCCATTTCTCCCTGACATTTAATTTTCCTCCTCGGAGGGTTTATACTGAAACACCAGAAATCACAGCAACCTAAGATAAATACTTATTTCTGATGGCCCAGAACCAGACTAACACCTGAAAGTTACGCAACTACTGAGAGACCAGACTACACCAGCAGCCTTAATAGAATAATCCCTCCTTAGGAATAGAGGGAAGCTTGGAAACCAGTGTCAAGGAATACACTTCAGCCTGGAATGGGATATTCTACTGGTGCCTGAGGACTGAGCATTATAACGAATCCCTGTCCCCACAGATGGGCTGTGTAAGGTCCAGGGTTTGCTTGGAGAAACCACCTGCTGCCCTGAAGAGGCAGCTCATGGCTAGATCTTCACTGTGGCCAGGAGAAAGCTGGGAGAGAACCTGAGCTGGGGGAAATGGCTGTCTTGGGCATCACAACCTCAGAAGATATCTGAAGGCAGGTGGTCACATGGCTCTAACTCACCCCAGTATAAGATAATGTTTATATACTATACTCAGATACCTTTTCCCCCCCATATAACTGAGCCAACACAAAAAACTGATTTGCAGCTGAAATTAAGTTTTGGTCTCAAACTTGTCCCGAGTGCCTTCTGAGGATTGAAACCCTGATTTTTTACAGTAAATAAATAAATGAAAGCCTCTGTATGGTTTAAAATGGGAGAAGAGGCAAAATAGCAAGTTAGAAAAATGCTACCCTAGCAGAAATCTCTAATGATATCTTCAGTCTGGTGATATGAGACAGAGCACGAATTGCTTGAGAATTTTGCCCCAAAGCACAGAGCAAGTAAATGAGATTTCAAAAGTGAGAAAGTTTAAATAAGAGTTTGTAAACTCACTCCCCACAGTACAGAAATTCTGCATAACTAAGGAGCTGGCTACAGCCTGTATTGCTTTTCAGCTGTAGGTCACTTGCTTGAATCCAACCCAAGTGGTAGGGACAGAGCCATTGCCATCTGGCAGATGTCAGCTGGCTCCTGTGACATGAGCTCTCATTGACAGCCCAGACCATAGCGGACAGGTAGTATCATCTCCAAAATCTCAGTCCTGTACAGTAGTTTCATTTTAGCTGGGCATAACACTGTGCTGAGATTGGGATGCTTTTACCCAGTTGGGATGAAGGTGCACTGAGAAAAAGGCACATGGAGGAAGCTCACACTATTGCAGTCTGCTAAACCTGCAGCACGAACAAATGAAGCGGGTCATCTGGCACAAAAATTCAAGAAAAGCTTTGATTGTTGCAGGAAGAAAAGGATCAGAATCATGGATTTTTTTTACATAGTTAAATTGATGAGGCACTCAAATAGCAGAACTACAGTAAGAATTATCATATAATTGAAACTAACATGGTTATTATTCAGCCTTATAGGATATTTTCTTTATTCATGTCAACTGAGTTGGCATTTCTTTTCCATTCTGTTGTAATTCTTTTTTTTTTTTTATGAAATGTAATTGCATTTCCACAGACATCATGCCTACAGAGGGAACATGCCAGAAAGCTATTAGACTAGTGCTTGTCTTGATGCTGTGCCAGATGCAGTATGCATTGATTTTCTGAAGATCATGAGGTGTCTCATTTTGCTCAGTTCTCTCCATCTCAGTGAAGGCAGACGTGTAGACAACAATGCTGCCAGTTTACAAAGGTATCAGTTCATAAGATCACCAAGTTTGGTTCACTTCCACCACAAGCAAGATGCAAGTCACCTACACTGTCAGGCACCACTAGAAAACAGCATTAAAGAATGAGAACTACTGTTTCCGTAGCAGATTACTCAGACCTGCTGCAGTCATCTGAAAGTTGGGGCTGCACAAATATTAGCATATATAGTAAGATTTTTCCCATTCCTGGATTCCTGTGGAACAAATCTGGAATTCTGTTGTGCCTTCTTCCCTACAATGTTTTCACTATCTTCTACCACCTGCCACGTTAGTAAGCTACTAGAAATGAAAGACTAAGTCATCTTAGGGTAAACTTTGTTATTCTTTATTAATGCTCTATAAATCAGTCTTGTTATAAATCAGGGAATGTTCATTAATCAATTCTCAAAAAATATTTTATTTGGCTAAGAGTGTCAAATCATGAAACTAACAAAGAAAAATTAAGAAACAAATGAAGAAAAAATTAAAACCATGTGCTAGAAGTAGGTTCATGACTGCATGCTTACGTCAACAAAGACTCATAACTGCACAAACAATTACCATATATCATGTTAACTTTCATTAAATAAAACCACGCTGAAAACCAGTAGTACGATCCTTATAAAACACACATGTTTTCTAATATATTTGTGCATGCAGGACAGCATTTTGCACTCAGTTAACTGCAAACTGGGGTTGCATATGTGTAAATGCAGGCATAATTTCTTCTGCTGGCTTTGCATACACAGATACATTAGAAAATACCGTCTCTAGTCTCTAGAGACAGTCTCTCTACTGTCCCCATCTCTAGGAGTTTGCTCTGTAGACAGAGCAACATTATCCTCCTTTTAAGACAGACTGTCTTGCTGAGTGACAAAAACAGAGGACTGAAGATCAGGAATACCCAAACTTCATTCCTTAGCCTCTTACTACCTAATTATTTAATCTTTGATAAGCCATTTAGAACAAAGTATTTCAACCTGGCTGAGACCAGATCATCACTTAGTGTGCACTGATGTGTTCATTGATTAAGACTGTAGTCCCTTGACTGTATACTACCTGGAATCAACTGGGATCTGGTTTCCTTAACATAAAGTTAGGCAACACTAACTACGTTTAGGAAAAGTCAGTAATAAAAAGTCATGCCAAGAACACAACTGAAGTAAACCCTTCTGGAGAAGGAATGAGTTTAACCAGCAAAATAACATATCAGTTCCCTGAACTGCCAATAAGAGTGCAATTTAGTTGGAGTCACTGTCTGTGCAAGCATTTCTAGAGCACTAGAAAAGTATTTTAAAATAAAAGACACCCTTGCATTTGTCGCACGCAAAAGTCTAAAGCAGATGTGACTCAGGAGCTGGGGCAACAGAAGAACATGGTGACTTCCCTAGATGACAGCAAACCACATGAACCACAGAAGCTTCAAATTCCAGCCTGGGTCCATTTGTAGGTCAGTTTTCTTCTTTTTCCACATTTTTGTCTTCTGATATTTATATTACAGCAGTTCCTAGAGATCCTAAGTGATAGCATGCTCCAACTGAACTAGGCATCATAAAAAATAAATCCAGCAAAATAAAACATATTGGGGGAGGTCTACAAACAGTCAACAATTAAAACAGACAAGACAGGGAGAAATATCTACATTATACTCATTTTGCTATACATGCATGAAGACCAACATATTTGGCCCTCCTTTATCACATGCTTAAGTCAGTGAAAATATATACCTGGAAAGAAGGTATTGGCACAGGACTAGATAAATAATAATAAATAATAATAACAATAATTAATAATAACAACAACAATAACTTTAAAATAAGTTGGAATTTAGGTAACAAAGCCCAACCAAATGATCCAGTTGTGGATCATCCATGTGACAGCAAGCTGGGGTAACATTACTGGCCACTGAGGCGCACGCAGCGTGATTATACAGTAGCGCAATTCTTTGCACTGTTCCTCTTGCTGGATACATTCTGGTCAGAACTTCTGGATTTTCTACGATTTTCCAATCTCAGTAAGTAGAAAAATGCATCTCTGGCCATTGGGACTGTAGAGAACACAAAAACAAGCCCCGCCCCCCCCCCCAAAAAAAAAAAAAAAAAGGTTCAGAAGGCAAAGGGAAACAAGAAGAGCAAGCCTTCCCAAACTCTTACTTCTAGAACATCTTCACATTTCACCAGCCAGTCTCTCAGGGCTGCTGGGGGCTAATCCACCGTACTGGAAAGCCTGAGGCTGACTCTGTAATACAGGCAAAACTCCTGCCAAAATGCAAGGCATGGACACCCGTGCATTGCCTGAGCCTGTGCGCTGGCCTGGTTCTGCAAGTTTCTTGTATTTAAGTTTCTATGCACTAATAGTTATCAAATGGGTGGCTGTTTATTTTATAAAGGAAAGCCTACCCTGTGGACCTGGTAGTTTAAGTATTTTAAATGTTATCTCTAAACTCTAAACTGGTGCATTTGCCAGGGCTTTTATACACATTCAGACATGTAGGAAAAAATAAATAGGAAAGAAGATAATTTAAGCCTTGTTGTCAATGGAGTTTCATCTCTTTAACTTTAGCACCTGATGTTTATTAATCAGTTGTGGCCTGCAATGTTGGCAGAATTGAAAAATATTCTGGCAAGATTTTAATAAGACATAAGCACCAACTGTATCTATGGAATAAATTCTGATTTGCTGTACAAATTTCAGGTTGTGCAAAAACCTCTCTTGATCTGCAGAAGGACGAGACATTCAGAGCTCGTGCAGGACTGAAAGGCCCTGATATGCAGTGAAAACAAATGCCTGCCCTCTTACAGGCCTGGTGCACATAGCACCATTTTGCTGATGAGTTGCATTGATTCTGTGAAGTGTCCCATGAAATATGCCTTCAGAGCAGCAAAAAACCACCCTGAAAGAGGGCAACCACTGTGAAAGCTACAGAACCTTCTTTGTGTCTTTGCTCTTCCCTCCAAACGGAGGTCTTAGCCATTAACACAGACAGCAGGATGGAGGGAAGCCATGGTTATTCGCTAGGTCTTGTGGTCACTTCCCTCATTCACCTGGTTCTGTATCTGTATCCTGAAATGTCAGAGCTAAATTCACACCTTTAAATCACCTGGAACTCTACTGGATATCAGGCAGACTATTATGGCAGCAAGATGCTAGATTAGCACAGTTACAGGTGGCCAATATTGATCTCCTTCACAGGGGGTGAGAGGAGAGAATTCTTTTCTGAAAGTTTCAAAATAAAATAAGAAGCTGGTTCAAAAATAATTTTTATTTGGACTTCCCCTCCCTGCCTTTTTCACATTTTTTCTAAATTGTCTAAACAGGGGTAGAAAAAGAAAAGGGGGAAAATTCTACAATAAAAGGAGGAAAAAGTGAAATAACAACATCCCCAAGGGATGCTAAAAAGCAGTCCATTCACATGCAGCCTGCAACGTTTGAGTTTTGTAGCTGTGTCCACTTGCTTATTCACAGAGCTGCCCTCTGTGCAATTTTCTTCATGCACTTCAAGCACATACTGTGACTAGAGATGTTGAACTTTACTTTCCCCCCAACCCCATGGAAAATTAGATTTTTAATTAGAGGAAAATGTCTATTTTCCCTGAACATAATAGTTACATTTTTTTCCCCTAGTCACAAAGCTCATTTGGGAAAGTTTTACCCCAATGTTCCTGTTTGCCCAAATGAGAGGGGGCGGGGGGAGATAAGTGAGGGCAAGGGGGAAGTTTTTTCTACATTTATGTTTTGAAATAAAGGGCTGGATTTCCTGAAAATGTTGAGATAAGGAGTGTGGTAAAGTCTGAAAATTACACTGAAAAATTAAATCAAATATGCAAGTATGTTAATACTTGGTGAACGCTTCCCTCCCCAAGGAAAGGGTTGGTCCATGGTACAAGCCAGCCCATTCTTCTCCTCCCTGAACTCAGATGTAATTTTCCAGCTGACTCAAACAAGAGAACTGTGCTGAATTGCTGGATGGTATCTAATACAGACCTTCACTGATTTCATAGGTATTCATATGACCCTTCCTGAAGGCAGCCCGAGACACAAGCTGAAACTCTGTTGTAAGAACAGAATCACTAAGTGCTTTCAATCCAGGAGCAAGAAGCCCAACTCAGCACCACTACTGCAAATGGTAACAGTCTCACGGACTTCAGCGAGAGCAAAACCAGTCCCTCCAGTGCTATATATGGTTGTATAGGTAACACAGATGGGAACAAAAGGTTCAGTCCAGACCACTTAACTAACAGACCTAGTCCAAATCCAGCTTTGACTTAAGGCTAAAGTACTACAAATATAACAAGAGCAGAAGGGGCTTGTTTCTGAAAACGTAAAGTTACAGGTTGGGCATGCTTCACCATAAACCAGGGCTGGTGCAGGTGTGCAAAGTACAGAGGCAATTTTCATCTGTTATTTTATGTTATGTTCCAAGGGGAACCTGTCCCAGTGGCAACCATGTGATGCTTCCAGGTGTCAATCTTGTGTTCAGGACTTTGCCCTGTTCACAGATTAACTAGATGTTTAATAGAGAATTCCATTAGTAGGGCTTTTTATTAATGTTTTTCTTACATGGCTCCTGAAACTTTCTGCGTCTGTTCCACCACAGCTAATGAATGTGTTTTGGGAAGCAGACACCGTAGGTATGGTCAGGACATAATGAGCCGGAGGTAAAAGAGAGGTGGTAGCTAGGAGAAAGGAAGAGGGGGAATTCAAGCAATTCAGAATGTGAGCCAAAGACTCATTGAATCCCGCAGGCTTTGGATAAAATTTGTGCTAGGGTTAGACATGTATCTTTGCACACTAGAAATAAAAGGGGCAGAACTGAGCCTTTCTTTCTTCTATATTCTGAGAAGAGGGGGACACAGGAAAAACAGGATTAAGTGCAAGCAAACACATATGGAAGAGCCCTTGAAAGATGTTTGAGGGATGGAGTCGTGACAGGAGGAAAAATAGCATGGTCCTGCAAGAAGATATAGTGCAGGCAGCTTGGCTGGGTTGGCTCAGCAATGGCGATCCAGTAACCAGAGGCAACCATCAACAGGGGAGGAAATATGCATCCTTTGGTAGCTAAGCCCTTTGCTGGAGCCATCTGCCAGCAGCACTGCTGGTGGAGACAGAGCTGCCCCAAACCATACTCCCTAAACCTCTCTGTGCTCTGCAGTGCTGGGAGCACAGAGCTGAACTTACCTCCCTGCATCCCAACTCAAACCCCGGGGGAAAGGAGACAGCCTGGCCCCTCTTAAGCTGTTTAATTATCAGTAAATATAATGAAATAATCTTCTGCTGCTAGCCTTTCTGAGTACCAGTTCTAGAAAACCTATCCTAAGCTTACAGCAATGTTTGCGTCCGGTTCCTCACCCCCTGTCCCAAAAAGGGGAAAAATCCAACTGGAAATACAATTTAAATAAGGCCTAAAAGCATGGCAGCCTAGGAGTGCTTAGGCAACATTCCTTTCCTTGTCCCCAGGACACACTTTTTTGTAGGAATAGCCATTGTCAGCACATTATGCTTTAACAAAAAAAGTTCATGGTAAGAATGAAAAAAATTAGAATTTTGAAAGTGTTTTGGTAAACTGCACTTCAATTGTGAAAGGGGAAAAAATGGCCACAGACTATATTATGAGGAAGAATGTCCCCCTATTAAAAAGAATGCTTAGTTCAGGCAGAAAAAGTCCTCAGAAATGAAGCAAGTTACATCCAACCTGCTCCATCGTGCATACTGCTAAATCTTACCCATTCCATTTCCACCTGCACATGGCCTTTGCTTCCTCTTTCACACTCAGCCTTCAGATGTGGAAATAATAAAGGAGAAATGAGACACAGCTATTGTTTTCTAAACCATACCAGCTTCTTCTGAATTTATTGTCAAGATCTATTTTTTGGCAGGGATAACAAGCAAGGTCAAACTGGAACACAGCTGCAGGTGTGCAGCTACAGTCCACGCCACTGCTTTGTGTGGTGATGAATGAAAACATGGGAGTTTTTTTAAACTCTGCCTAACAATCCAGAGGCTCTTTTATCTCTCCTTGAGGGATGCTGGAGGGGAGCTGCTCAGCTGCTGCTCTGTCAGATACATTTGGTCCTGCTGACTTCAGGGCTGGGAAGAGTTATATTATAGCTGATCTGTAAATCTGATCTTTTCTCCTTTAGTTTTTGTGCATCTTTGCATACGGTGTTGGAAAAGCAAGTAAGAACAAACTAATCTGAAATCAAAACCAAGTCAGCACTGAAAAGAGACTAGAACAAGGTTTTGATATTTTCATTATTACAAGAATACAGAGAAGCTCTTCATGTGAAGGGAATGCTCAGCAGCAGAACCAACACAAGTGCTGTGAGGTATGCAGAAGTACTGACACTTTCACTAAGAAAAGACACTGATTTAGGACTTACACTTTTTTTTTTTAATCATGCATTCAAGCTGGTGCCTCACTTTATGCCTTACAGATCCCAACTGTGAATGGAGCAGAACTTGCACTGAGCATTTTGGAAATTTGTTATTTGTTATTTCGGGGAGGAAGGACCTACAACCCAGCAAGAAGGTGGGACACGACCCTGCCTGCAACGCCAGGGGGACAGCAGAGATCTTAAGAAAACCTAGTCTTGTATGATTAATTTTGTAACTGCAGAAACAATATATATTTCCTTTCCACTGTTTCCTCTCAATGTCACCACTACACAAAGGTCCTTGAAACAACTTTGCTCCCAACAGTTCCCACTTTGACACTGAAACAAGTGACTTCATCACAAGAATTCACCTTTGGGTGGGGAGAAAAAGCACCCCTCAGCTCTCCCAGAAAGCAACGTGAACTTCTGCCACGTTCTTGAGCTGGTGAACGGGACTGAACACTTTAGAAAATGCAGGCTATTTTATTTATTTGCTTCAACAGAAACACAAGTCAGAAAATTCAGCTGTCTTTGTGTCTGCCTCAAAAGCCTGAAATTCAGATTGAAAGCAACCCAGGGCACATCTGTACTGCTGGTGCACACATCATTGAGCTGATTTTGCCAACGCCCAAACTAGAAACTGCAGCAAGGCCAGCACAGTCACTTTTCAGGAGGATCAGCAGCCCCAGGATGACACTTAAGCAAACAACAGGGTTTTGCCACTGACCTTGAGCTGAAAATACTTATGGCTGCTCACCTCATTGACTGACAGTTGGGGCAACGCCATGGTGTTGCCTTCGACAACTGAAGCAATCAAGCCCAGTACCCTAAAAAGCATGTAATCTCTAACCAGCTTGGCAGCTCAACGCCTTTTGATGATGAAGAAATCCACATCTTTTTGCAAATCTTATCCAGCATCTTGACTTCAGGCTCCAGCTCTGGAAAATCTTGTCCTTAAATCAAAATCACATCCTGGAAATATTCCAAGTAGGTGTACCTCAAGCTTCTTTCTAGAAAAGCCCACCTGTAAGCATAAATAGGCCAGCTCTGCCCCAACTATTAGGCCAGTGACTTCAACACAACTACAAATAGCAGTATCCAAAATATATACTAAATATATACACACATAGGCTGGGCTGTGCCTTTGCTACAAGTCCTACAATCATAGCAATTGTATAAGTACTAGAAATATGCTTTTAAGAGCCTTTAGGTTCCAGTACTCATCACTATGGTCTAAACACAAATGTCTCTTAGTTATTTAAATAACCCTTGTTCCTGAAGCATTAATGTCCTCAGAAGCTACCACACCTTTTTTTGGCTGGGGAACCGAGGCACAGACTTGTGATTTGTCCAAGGCCATATAAAAAGATATTAATAGTTGAAATGTATGTCATGGCCAACATCTGGTGTAGATTATTTACAAATAAGTTGGCACTCTTAAAAAATAGTTTTTAAGTTTGTTTACAAAGTTGCCGCATGTTGTTTCCACTATTTTATTAAGAGCACATGGAGCCATGCTCCCAAACAGCAGCATTAAAAATAGACTAGGATTCACAGTGGATGAAATTCAAGCTTTGGTTTTGATAAGCATCCAGAAGTTAGGATTAGCCAAACTTCTTTGGTCAGCCAAGAATTTATAGTAAGACATTTATTATGGAAAGCTAGAGTACAAGAAACCTGAGCAGAAGTAAGCCATAGTCTTCCAGCCAAATCCATCTACCATGTAAAGATGGCATGGGCTGCCAAGGCTCAACATACAGGACACCTTGCAGGAGTGATAGGAAATCATCAGCTACACACACTGGTGTTGGAATGGAGCGTAGCATCCAGGACAACATAAAGGGAGACAGATGGTTTCCTTCGGGAAGCTGTCCTTGCTAGAAACTCCAGTTCTCATGGATTGCTCTCAGGCCTTGGTCAGCCTTTAACCACTGTTGCCTGTAAGACCTGACTTTGCATGGTCATCATGGACTCTTCACCGGGTAAACTCCTGGCTTGCTGAAATCAGTGTCAGCACTGCTGACAGCATCACACCAACCATAAAAATCATCCATTTGGACACCAAGAGTTTCGTAAACTTGTACAGAACAGTATGTTGCTGATTATCTTGCCACCAAAAGGCAGGAAGGAGAACGAAGAATGTCTAAGCAGTTTGATCTGAAGAATTCAAAGAAGGTCAAATGTGCTTTATTACAGACCAGCTGTTTGCACCAAAACCGGTTTGCCTGATCAAAGATTTACATCTGGTAATGACACCTCCTGACGATGGCTGGAACAAAATGTTTTCTAAAGGCCCCCAAAATGGGTTGAGTGACAATACCCTGGAACTGGCAAAAATACACCGTGTCCTAAGTTAAAACATAACTATGAGCCTAAATAAAGAGATGTGGTTAGTGGCTTTCTGCTCATCCCCACTTTTTTGGCTCATCTTAGCTTATAGATTATTAAAGAGAGAAGCCTGCCTTTCCTCCTGCAGCCAGGAGCATGGCGGCAGTATCAGACAGGTTCAGAGGAAGAGCTGCTAGGGCTTCCCAACAGCAGCAGATCCCATAAACCTCACCCACAGTGCCAGAGTACACAGGGACACCAGACAGGGAAGATGGGGGTGTCAGATAAGAATTTGTCTTTTATACCAGCACTGAATTTTCCCTGTGAAATAGCCTAGCTTGTGGATTTGTCAGAGGAGGAGCTCAGACACTATTAACCTACCAGGGGGTGATTTCTGAGATGTCTGCCTCTGTGTTTCACTTCCATTCATTGCATAGGAAAAGACCCCAAAAACTCTAACTGAGAATGTTCACTGCTTACCCTGGGTTAGGTTGTATATTGTCATCTGAAGACACTGGCCAGGTTACAGAAGGAGTAAAGGGTGCATCCGGTATTCAGGAATTCATCAAAAAGTGCTGATTAAAAGAATGAGAGCACATCAAAAAAGAATAGAGCCCCGGCCACACGGTATCTGCCAAAATCAGGAGATCATAACTGGAGAGCTTTTCTGAGCGTGAATGGGTGACCTTCGCACAATGGCGGGGATGAGATACTTGCACATCAATTTTCCATTTGATTTTTAAACAGACAGTAAAGGTCAGATGCACAAATATTGACTTAGAACGTAGGTAGAACATCGCTTAACCCAAACCTTGCTGTGTGCAATTTCTGGAGAAGACTAACTACCTGTCTGCACATCTGTAAGTAATGTGTGAGTCTACCTTGGAACCACAACCCTCTGTTCAGAAGCCTGGTACTAAGATGTACTGAAACAGCTTGCTGCCTTTTTAGGACTCTGGCTAACATTTAATCCTGCCAGGCTTCTGCAGCCCTGGAAATGGTTGGACCTGTTTCTGTCACAGCCAGGAAGGATTACTGTAAGTCTTCCTCCTGAGTCTTATTATTTTTACAGAAATTTCAGTTCACCCAGAACAAAGCTGAAGACCTTACTGTGAGTGGAATATCTGGCACTTTAAAGAACAAGGCAGACTTATCACTGCAAGATCAAGATACTGATGCCAGACTTCAGCCAGATGCTGTTCTGAAATGTCAACAGGGAAAGAGACTCTCACAATCACCTTCCCTCATTACTCTGTACCCTCAGATGAATTTAGGAGACAGGTCTAACACCAATACCCAAGTTACAAATTACTGAGATTTTCTATACCTGGCACTTTTCTCCACCCAATACCTTTTTCTCCTCCATCATCACCATTCACATCATGGCAAATCTTGCTGCTCCCATCTATTGTCCAGGCTTCTTATCTGCTGCAGATCCTGCTCCACCATACCGTGGCCAAACCCACACTGACTTGTGTATTATGTGTATTATGTGATCAAACTGGTGTAGGTCAGCATTGCTCCGAGGAGTCAGAAGGGAATTACACCTGCTGAAGGTCAGGCAGCTTGTTTGCAAAAGGGGCTTGTGGGCAAAATGGGGCCAGGCTTTGAGTTTCAAGTTTTAGAAAGTGTTACCTTTCCAAAATTAATGTAACTAATTCCCCCCTCAGATGATCTGTGATCTCATGAGCAGGCAAATCTGTTTGATACGGTGAGGATAAGGACAAATGATTTTTCCTTCACCTGCTCTTATGCCTCACCAGAAAGGTACAGATGTCCCCATAGTCCTCAAGGCCTGAAGTACAAAATCAAAGAAGAGGGGAAGTTAAAGCCCTGTTTATGAGGAGTTTAAATTTGTTATAAAAGTTGGTTCTGTCCACCTGGCATCATTTAAGCAAACAGGTGAATATCACTCATTGAAAAATAACGGACTTGAGTCTCCACTCAGCTATAATGGATTTACACTCTTATAACTCTGAACAGACCTACGGGATGTTTATGCCTTACAAATAAACAGAAGTAGCTGTTCTTTCAGCAAAATACACTCTGTTTCACCCTCATGATCAATGTTTCCACTACTGAAAGAAATCTTAGTCCTACTTGGCTAACCCCAGTATTAGTCAATAATGACTTTTAGAGTATTCAACCAATCTTCTGGGAAAAACAATATTATATATGTGTTTTGCCAAGGCAAAAATCATAAGCAAAAATATCAGACCAGCTGACATAAATTAGCATAGCTCCACTGGCATCAGTTGCATAAACTACAAGTTTTGCAATAGAAAAAAATAAGCACACTATAGTACTAGTTATAGGAGACAATACTGACATTTCAATTAGCATATTATCCTAAATCATTGGTAACAACACTTGGGATGCCTTCAGTTCTTTCTATATTTTAGTTTTAAGAGCACATAAATTCCCATGGCTACCCACAGCTAATTTGAAAAATAACAACCCCACATAAAATGCATGCAAGAAAAAAATCCATTTTTAAAATTACCAGGCTATAATTCAGATTTTTGTTATCAGAACAGGACTCAAGTGGTGTATGGAAAGTTCAGCTTTTGATACATTTCCTAAAGAAAACAACAGGAGAGGCTGGAGAAGGCTTGGCCAAATCTTTACTCAACTGCTGCAAATGCCTCTTCCCAAATCCCCGATTTTGCATGAAAGAAAGGACCACTCTGTTCAGATGTGCCCAAAAGGTGTCCATGGACAAGACCTTTGGCTGCTGTCCCCCAGAAGAAACTTTGAATTAATTCATACAAGCAGAGAATCTCATTCAAATGATTGGCTATCATTCCCCTGTTTGTTTTATCCTCTTTACTTTGACCAAGTCCAACCCAGAATTTGCACTTTCTTTCACTAGTGAACCTCCTGTTACACCATGCTACTGGACTGGAAGGGATTTCATAGCCTCCCCACAGGCACTGGTAACATCACCCTCTCTGCAGAGCTGAAACTCCAGTAACTAGGGGACAGCAAACATCCCAACTTTTGACTCTTAATCCCAACATGAGACATGGCTGATTAGCTCTTACCCTTGTCAGCATTACTCCTGCTCCAACATGACTGATCTGCCTGCTGGACTGCAGATGCAGACCCATTAAGCTAAAAGGAAGCATGATTTTGATTCTGATCAAGCCAACTGTAAATAAAATACCAATGTTTTATAACAACTTTTGCTTCCAATCTAATAGGAGATGAGATCTGAATATGTAGTATTTGGCCGCTAAAGCCCAAATTAAGGCTAAGGCAGTCTGGCAAAGATGTGATGCTGAAAGCTAGGACAGAGAAATGCAAATTCTCCCCAAGGTATCAATGTAAAGCCTCCAATACTGTACTGGCTTCTTTTCTCACTCTCCACAGACAGGGAAGAAGATGGTGACACGGTGGGCTGGACAGAGGCACAGAAAACATGGAGCATTGCAATATCTATAAAAAAGACCTGAATTTTATTAAGGAAAGCTGATATAGTCTACCCTCAGAATGGATCCTCAGTGCCTAAGAAAGCTAACATGGGAGAAGCTATGACGGAAAAGCCAGTGTATCAAACCTGTCATAATTTCCAACAGAAATGGAATTTCTAGTCAAAGTCCCTTTTTACTGAGAAGGTTTGGGTTTTTGTTGGGGTTTTTCTTGGTTGGATTTTTTTTGGTTGTTTTGTTTGCTTTGTTTGTTTTGGCGTTTGGTTTTTTTTTTTATGATTTAAAAGCTATTCCTGTTCCGTACTGGAACAAATCCACAGTGATTTCAAATATGGGTGGAAAAGGAAGAGAAACGTCCCCTACCCATTTTCATCCACTTATCTGGGTGTTTATTTAGGTGAGAGGAACTAAACAAAAGTGAATGCAAAAGCCCTGTGTTAACAAACTGGGCTTGTTCCTGAACTTGCTGCACAGCTTGGAGGACTGAACCTCAGAGTCCAGAAACTGGCACAAGGAAACAACAACACTAAACAAATTTAGTTCATCTCCAAAAGTGATCAGCTGAGATGTTCAACACTGAATCTCAGGGGGACATGGCAGAGAGTAAGCAATGCACAAATCTTAAAATGTTGAAATGGACCATATTACTTATAGGCAAGGTTTCATACTTTCTCTGCAAAAAATAAACTGGAAGTAGAGCTATTCAAAAAAATCAGGAAATGCTTTAAGTGACAGGCTTTTAATCATTACTTTTTCTTTAACTGTGATCAATATTGTTCTGGCATTTTAGTTCATTCTTTTGCTTCCCACCTCCCCCTTAAAAATGCTTTTCTGATTTTCTTCTTCCATATTTTTTTTTCCTTTTTCTCTACCTTTTTTTCTCCCACTGCTTTTTTTCAATTTAGGTAGTTAAAAAAAAAAAGGAAAGACCAACCTTGGGGGGGGGGGGGGGGGGAGGAGTAAAGCCATGCAACTGGAGGAATTACTGCCCTCCCCCCAAAAAAACCCCAACCAACCCCAACACAAAGCCCAGAAGAGAAGAAGAGAAAATACTCACTTTTCATGTCAATTAAAAACAAATTTATCTCTTTCAAAAAACAATCTCCAATTTAGGAAAAAAACAAAACAAAACAAAACAAAAAACACCAACCCAGTCACTTTGTAAAACACAACCTGCACAAAACCAGCAGTCCTTGCTTATTTCTAAAAGTGAGGTCTTGGCTCAACGTGGTCACCTTTTAAAATCTTTCCATTCCAGAAACACTCATTTGGGGTGACTGTAGAAGCAAACCCAACCAAGATCATATCAAATTTTTGTGCTGATAGAAATTTGGCAGATACAAGGATAAAGCTTTTGGGGGCCAATCCCCACCTGGAAGAAATGGATTTATCTACACTGCAGAGCTCTGCTGATCTCAACCAGCTGATGGTCCGGTCCTTTGCGATTGAAACCATTGTTATAACTCAGCCCAGCCGGTTCATGCCCCGGCTTGCTCTGACACCCCATAAACTCGAGCGTTTCAAAGGAGCAGTGCACAATGACCCTACCAGGTTGTCTACTGTCTCCGATTACCCTGTGCTGATCCACAGCTGTTCCTCATCAAAAAAGAAATAAGCCCTACTAATCACAACCTGAAAGTCCAATGAGAATTTTTCCTCTTTACTTTGCATATTTGAACGCGCAGTTGCTTATCGCCCAACCTGTGCTAATTATAAAGTTATTAACCTCTTTGGGAACTTCATTCACATCACAACCTGATTCCTTTACCTACCGACATGCAAAGGCATGAGGAGGACTCTGTTTAAGAGGTAGAATATTCAGCATAGGAAACATTATTACTGGAATACATTATCCACCACCGTTATCCACAATTTCTCATCAGCTGAAAAATCATATTGAATTCAAAAACTTGCTAGGCTTGTATCCTAGTGAAACAGTTTAACTACTATGTTTATTTACAACTCTGCTTACCTAACTCACTGTAAATAAGATTAAATAAGTGAACTGATGTTATTCTGTCAATAGGAAAGCTTGTACACCAATAATTTTGTCTCTTTAAAACCACATACAACAGGGTCAGACGGTGGTCCTCTTCTGACATGCGAGAGGGAAACCCCTGCTTTCTGTATACACACAAAGATGGCAAAAAGCAAACACTGCAGATAGAACAAATTTGACAGAACCACCTTTTCACTGGAGGATGGATCAGCCAGCAGACAGTGCACCTCTTGGAGAAGACTCAGTTCTGCATGAGAGCTATCACTGCTGCTCACAACGGTCACCTGTTTTATTTGGGAGGCAAGGAAAATAAAAACAGCCTTTCTGAATCACAAGTCTGATACAAATTTCACTGAAGTTAACAGAAATGCTTTCTGTAAACTTCTGTGAGCTTTGGATCAATTCCTGTGTTTGGCAACTGAAAAGATGTTTGTGCACTGGAGATAGGAGTAGCTGGAAATATATCCAGTAACCGAGAAGCCGGCTCCTCTGCTAGTGCAGAGACCAGTGCAGCCACAAGTATTGTTGAAAGAAAGCATGTGTTCAGAAAGAAACATAAACCAAAGTTTTGCATTATTTCTCCTTATTAACAGCAATACTTTTAGTAATACACTGCTGAGCGTAACTAAAAAAACTATACCTGTTTTTGGTTTACTCACCTAACACCACAGACAGGGGGCACAGGCAATTCCAAGCAACTAAATTACTAATCAATGCTGGTCTCTGTGGTACTTGGAGAGAAAGTGCTGCCACAGAAGTTTGATTTTGTCCAAGCATATGGTACCTGATGGCTCAGAAGGTCCAAAGACCATGGGGAACTATCTGCAGGGTTATTGTCTTCCTATCCCCACGTCTCCAGTGCACACAAGTGCAAAATTGTAACAGCTAAAGACAACACACAGCTCAAACTCAGTTTTGCCCATGATGAGGAAATAACTTGGCGTCAGACACCACAGGCTATTCCAGGGCTTGCCAGACTTACTGATCTGCATGCAAAGTAGTCAAATGCTACGGTGACACAAAGCAATGTACAAGCGAAAGAATTGCATCTTTGCTTGTACAATTCAACCATGTGGATTAACTCATATATTTAAATATTACAGTATAACCTTTCATGCCAGTTCAATTCTGTTTCCATATGGTACCTCAAACACCTGGATATCTTACTGCATTTCACCAAAGTAGAAAAACTATTCAAGCACAAATCTTCTTAGGATAACTCTGTCCACAATGGAGGTGAGGAACAAGCAGGAAGAAATTCAGCATGCCTCTGCTTTAATTGCACAGATACAGACACATCTTGTTGCTCTCTTGCACCACAATAGCGGAAGAAAAATTCAGACTCAGCAGCTAAGAGTTACTGTATGCATTGTAATTTAGGCCATCTAAGGTTCAAAAGAGAAGTAAAACAGATATAGACAAGAGATACAGTGGTAAGCATCCTTCCCACTGTAAAACACAATTAGGCAGAGGAGTAATGATAAGAACCTGCAGAATACAAACATCAGTATTTGGCCACAGGGACATGCAGTTAAATGAGTCTGTTGCAGGCACATGAATACAATGGACGGGGAAACAACTGGATCCAGCTCCTAAGACTCATTTTTCATGCTTTCCTGGTACAACAGTATCGGTCTACTGTAGTTATTTGAGTTCTTTTAAAGAAGGATATTTCCCCCATGCAATAAAATAAAATAGTTTTCTACTTGCTTAAAGAAACATGCCGGGAAAAATGAAACCCAGCTTGCTAGAAGTCTGTCAATGCATTAGAAATACAGCAGGCAGCTAGCGGGCATTACTGCGAAGGTATTAGCTGACATCACTGACAACCAGCTGGAGAGCTTCGCTGGTGTCCCAGATTCCTAAGCTATTCCATAAGCAGACAGAGTACGCTACACCTCCGCTCCTCCTCCTTTCCAGGCCTCCTCCGGAAAACCCCCCCAAGTCACCAAAGTCCAAAGGACACTCCACAGAGCTCCGGGATGACTGCCCACCTGGATGTGAACCTGGGATTTAAGTCAACTATATTGTTTTGGAAAAGTCTGGCTAAAAAAACGAAGGCGATACTTTCACTCGTAGAAATGACCCCACTTCAAGTACAGACATTCATTTCAGCTGTCTGAGTACTGCATGCACCTTTTTTTGCATGGGGGGATGGAAATCAGTAAAAGTGATAAAGCTCTGTAATGGGGTTTTGCTGGATGGAACGAAAACACAAAATTTCCTGTTTATTTTTGTAAATGAATGAACAGAAAAGTTTCACCAGCTAGCCTGACACACGATGAACTTTTGCAAACCTTTGAAAAGAACACTGACAATTTGTATTTCAACTGGGGGGGGGGGAGAAAAGGGGCAAAGTTAATGATTTCTCCAAATCTTTTGCAAAATTGTTTCTTTGTGGTTTTGGGGTTGGTTTTTTTTTTTTTTTTTTTTTAGTTCTAAAATCCTCCTCTTTCACTTAAAGGGTGTTCCAATATTTTTATTTATTTATTTTTTAACCTGATTTACCAAGAGCTGCTGATTGGCTGCTGAGCCTGGCAGATTAGTACAGCAATTCAGCAGTGAATTCAGATCTTTGTCCGATATGTGAGCATACGTGTGCATGTAGAGTTTTCATATATAGGTACATTAGTCTAAAATTTTTTAATGCCTTGTATATATAACTTTTAAGCCCACAATTTTAGCATGATGATGCAACTCCAGTTCCTGTAAAACACTAGAAGAAATACACAGAAGGCTACAGTAATCAGAAGATCTATGCAACTCCCACCCAGTTGTAAATCTAAAATCCTCTGCTGTCACCACAGAGACTCCTATCGATCTTGGAGCACCCGGTAGGAAACAGGGCATATCATACAGGACATATCATTCCTCAATGCATTGCACAGCCTCTCTGTCAACACAGCCAAAATACAGAATGCAGCATTTCTTCCATAGCAGTTATAACTCAGACTGCAGAAATAGTGAACATTTCCATTGGGTGACCAGGGCAAAAAAAAAAAAAGCCCAGCTTGGTTGTGTCATATGTAAACTTTGAGGTTTATGGAAAGAACAAATGGTTCCTGATCAGTCTAAAATATTGGATTCCAAATCATATTTGCTTTAGACTACAAACGTTAAAATTTTGCATTTGACAAAACAAAGTTTTCCAAAGGAATTGGTCTGTAGCCTTTTACACTTTTCTTCTCTTTAGTTAGGTCCCTTTATATGTTCAAAATCTGATACAGAAACTAAAAAGCCAAAAGTTCTATGCAGATAAAACCTATATTAGACATTTCAATTTTCAAAAAATATAGGTATAGTGATAAAGCACTGAAAGTTTCAACATCTCTTCCATGCACATAGTGCAGTGCTTTTAACAAAAATTATTTACCAGTTTGTCCCAACCTTACAGAGAATGCATCTGTTCCAGCAGATCTGCTATTCATTGAAGTAACTGTTTTGTTCAACAAGCACTTCAGCTGACATACTGAAAAACATGTTAAGGCTTGCACCCAGGATAGAAAAATAAACCTTCATTTTCCTAAAACAAGAAGCAAAGCTCTACAAAGAGGAATACTGCTGCTTCCCTACGAAGCATGCCATTTTCTTCTGGAGACAATCAGGTAGAGCACTACCCTGGGATTAAAGACCAGGCTAAATTATCACAACAGTGAAAGGATGGAAGAAAACCACTGGTGCTGTGTTTGTGAGACACTCCAGCTGAGCTCTGACAGAGGCCAGCACATTTTTGCCAGGGATCTTACCTGCAAAGCATAGTCAGAGTGCTCCTCTACCCAATCCCTGGTAGCCATTTCCAGCACGAGAGGACTGGGTGCTCAGCCTGCCAAGGGGCTCCGGTGCCTCCCTGGTCAGCAGGCAGGACCCAAAGGCATGTGCAACAAAAGGTAAAGAGTTAGAAGAAATGGTACAATTTCTCCCGCCCCCCCCCCCCCCTTTTTTTTTTTTGAAAAGCAGAGTAGAGTGGGAAAACTCCAAAAAGAGAAAAAGGAACACTGAAACTTTCACACTTTGTTTTATCTTTAAAAGGAGCAACTCACTGTGGATGCACTCCCCTCATTCACCTACTGACACAAAACTACATTACTCATCACACAAACAGCTACTGAATTTAAATCATTAGTCAACAACATTATTCACCTGTCTGTGCTGATCCCATGCATTGTACTGGGAGAAGGGGTTTTGGTTTTGCTTTTGTTTTTCATTTGTTTGTTTTTTCAAGAGTCTTGCACAAATAGCAGGAATGAACGTGTGGGACCAACCCTAGAGATGTACAGGCAGGCAGCTCCTCTGGAGCCAATGCTGATCGCATTGCTATTGGCACACCATACCTTCTGCTGCATGGAAATGATTTAGTGTGTCCTACAACACTGGTCCCTGCTCTCCTGGAGTAAAGCTGCCATAAAGTCAGGATGTTTAACCCACAGATAACTGTCAGGAAAGGTTTGGAGGAAGTACATTTAGGAAGACTTGGGCTGGGCAAGCAAAGATGGAGAAACTTTGAATACCATGAAAGAATCAGGAAGTGATGGCAGTGCTGAACGTGGCTCAGTTTTTATCTTCTTTTAACTAGGACTTTGGGTTTTTTGCACCACAGTTTCATGGACAAAAACAGGTGGCCGTATAGTGGAGAAGTGACAGGTAGGCTGCATTCTTCAGCGCAAATGTAAGCATCTACAACCTGTTTATCGTAATTGCCCCTACAATCACAACAGAGAACAATACACTTTTAAGTCACATTTCACCTCCAAGACAGAGGATTAAAACAAATCAGATTAACTGTGCCTAAGTATTGCCTATGACTCCTATTGATGATAAAGATGTCCCAGAGGACTGTGTCAGCTATGGATACCTGCACAGAAAATAGCTGAAGGTGGGCAAGTTGAATTCAGTGACACCAAAAAGCCAGCACTGCTCACACATACAACAACGTATCCCTCATTGTTTGCATAGCTCAACCACCATTTTCTTCCTCCTCCTCCATGAAAAAGACTTAATGATAATTCAACACGGCTTTCCAGGTGTACTGAGCATTCACAGCTCCCCTGAAACTGCTCCATTCATGGTTCCTCAGCACACCAGTAAGACAGGTCCACGGTTGTATCGCGATACGCCTCTTCATATTCATGGATATGCACACCTATACCAACCAGAATAGGTTAAGCCTGCAGGAATTGCAAAGTAAATGTTGTAATATACCTAAAGCTAATGGGTAAAAATATCTTTGCATACAAACTCAGGGCCTATCCTACAGAACAAGACCTCCTTAACCTAGGATTTGGCTGAGAACCTGGCCCTCAAGGCAATAATGCACCAGTAGCAAGTGAAGTTAGAAGTGCTGTTGGGCACAGTCAGAACAGATTTCTTTTTTTCCCTGCTTAGCTGTAAACACCAAAGCAGAGTGTACAATTTAAACAGTGCCTTCTCACTCCTAGAGGGTTTAGGCTAGGAATTTGCCTTGTCCATGAAAACACCGAGAACAAGGATCCTAAGGGAGATTTCCACTTTCTACCACATGCTTTATTGAGTCTTTTCTCAATACCTGGTTTGCTGTTGAGTTTGCCTGTGAACAAGGACCTGGGCTTAATGCCACCTGTCAGCCAAGCACTGCTAACAACCTCTCTTCATTATCATAAAATCATTGAGGGTGGAAAAGACCTTTAAGATCATCAAGTCCTATCATTAACCTAGCACTGCCAACTCCACCACTAAACCATGTCCCTAAGCACCACATCTACACATCTTTTAAATACCTCCAGGGATGGTGACTCAACCACTTCCCTGGACAGCCTGGTCCAATGTTTGACAACCCTTTTGGTGAAGAATTTTTTCCTAATATCCAGCCTAAACCTCCCCTGGCGCAACCTGGGGCCAGTTCCTCTCATCCTATCACAAGTTACTTGGGAGAAGAGACTCACACCCACCTCGCTGCAGCCTCCTTTCAGGTAGCTGTAGGGAGTGATAGTGTCTCCCCTGGGCCCCCTTTTCTCTAGACTAAAGAACCCCAGCTCCCTCAGCCGCTCCTCAGAAGACTTGTGCTCTAGACCCTTCACCACCTTCGTTGCCCTTCTCTAGACATGCTCCAGCACCTCCACGTCCTTCTTGTCCTGAGGGGCCCAAAAGTGAACACAGGATTCAGGTGCGGCCTCACCAGTGCCGAGCACAGGGGCACGATCCCTGCCCTGCTCCTGCTGGCCACACTATTCCTGATACAAGCCAGGATGCCGTTGGCCTTCTTGGCCACCTGGGCATGCTGCTGGCTCATGTTCAGCTGGCTGTCAGCCAGCACCCCCAGGTCCTTCTCCACCAGGCAGCTTTCCAGCCAATCTTCCCCAAGCCTGTGGCGTTGCATGGGGTTGTTGTCACCCAAGTGCAGGACCTGACACTTAGCCTTGTTGAACCTCATACAGTTGGCCTCGGCCCATCGATCCAGCCAGTCCAGATCCCTCTGCAGAGCCTTCCTACCCTCAAGCAGATCAATGCTCTTGCCCAAATCATGCTCCAACCCCACTTTGGAGTCTCACATGAAGGCAATAAATATTTCTGGATTAACATCCAAGAGAGAGGTGGATTGAATAGAAGCGTGAACACCTTACCCTGAGAATGGGCTGACATAGTCCATGCCTGGGATGGCTTTGTTATAGCAGTCAGCAGGGCAGTTGGAAGATGAATAATTGAAGAAACAGCTTCTTTAATATAGTCCGTGGGCAGCATGTGGTGCAACTTTCCCTCTGTTTCCCCCTCCCCAACAAGAATTCTTCATATCAAGCTGGTTTGGTGTTAAGTGCGCATATCTAGGAGGCATTTCTCTCCAAAATTTAGATCCAAACACACATCAAAAATAACAGTTCATCCGTCACGGTTGGGAAGCATGTATGACAAGAAAATATTTGCTTTGCTCTGGTTTTGTGTTTGGTTTGCTGACCGCTTATATCAAAAAGCTAGAACAGCTTTTTCATCTTGGTGTAGTTTAGAAACATTTATAGGACAGATGGTCTAAATTTGTGGGTTTTATAAACTTAATGAGAATGTAAAAAAAAAAGCGCATATGGGTGCAATATTTTCTGGGGCTTCTTTGGGCTGGCCAAGAAGTAGCCCACTGCAGAGTGGAGTAACAATTCACATTGGGAACTCATTCAAAGGTTTACAGATGACTGAGAAGAGGGACTGCCACAGGCTTTCTTCACCTTAGTGGCAGTTTCCCTTACCCTGTGTGGTATAGGGAAAACATACATTTATTCTTCCCAGCAAGCAACTGTTTCTTTAAACTTGCCTTTTTATAACTGTTAAGTGAGCTGGCTACAATAGCTCACCAAAAGGCATAAGTAGCTCTCCATCCTCCGTCCTGAAGACTTACTCTTGGGGCTCCTTGCTGGGCCCAATGAAGATGTTTAGCCATCAGTTCCTCTAAGATAATTATTATTTTAGTCTACACACAGCTTTCTCTTTCTCCAGACAACACTGTTTAAACAGAACAATGACAATACAATCTGGTCTTGAGGTCAGGCCGCAGTACGGGGACTTGAGAGGTCCGTATGGAGGCCCTGGCCCTGGTCCAGGCTCTGTCACAACCTTCCAGCAGTTGCAGAGGAACGAGTCTGAACATGGCTTTTGTTCCGAAGTAGGCCTCAAAACAGAGCCACCATAAGGACAGCAGGAAGAGAGGAGAGTCCTCTCTTCAGGGAAGCACTGTGTAGCCCAGTATCCCATCTCTTTCTCCAGGTACTTCCCTCCAAGAACTGGTGTATGAAAGCCTACCTCAAAGTGAAAACATCAGCGTAAAATCAATCTGTAATGTCAACTGAGAGTCCTATTTCCTCACTACAAAATAATGAATAACGAACACCATCTTCTCAGACTCTTTATACCCACCAGTCTTCTCCATCTAAAAAGTTAATCTCAGCTGAAACACAAGTTGAAGTAAAGTAGGTTGAAGATGTTTTCATGCAACAGCATCCTTTGTGTAAGATAGATAGTAAGAATCTCCTGTAAGGCAAAAATCCTCCTCCATCCAGCTGCCCCGTCTGAAAAAAAGCTAAGTTAAAAAAAAATATCAGCTTCCAGTCCTCCCTTATGTAAACTATTAAAATATTCATGAACAAAGCATAATTCATCAAAACAAGCTCCATTAACTTAAGACCTCATTTTTCACCTTGGACAATCCTCTTCCAGTGAAACACACTAGGGAGGTATGACCCTCAAATTATTATCAGCAAAATATTTCAGAGTGTTGGCATGTAAGCTGTCATCATTAGGTTTCTGCATAAACACAGCGTTAAGCAAAAATAGGCAGGTATTTGCTCAAAATTGTTGTTTAGGCCCCTCTGAAATGTTAAGCATGCACCATTTCATTTTACATCCAGCTTCCGCTTCCAAAATTTGCTTCAGGATTCTGATTTTTTATTTTATTTTTTTAAATGTGTCAGCTCGGAGTACAGCCAGGTGTGAAGTTCCTGGCATAGGAACTGTGCAATACTTTGATTATGAGGAAATCCTGAACAAATCCTTTAGCCCACTAATTTCATCAGGAATTTAAATGAGCAAGGCATGCAGACTGTTCAGGCCTTGCTTTAACTTAACTACATTTCAGGCTCTCTCTTGTCAACCACCAGAGTTGGAACATGTTGAAATCTTACTTATTAACAGACAAAAGCAAAAGCAGCACAGGGTAATATAATGCCCCAGTTTAACCCCCCAGGATTCCTTTGCATGTTATCAGCTAGAGACAGAATTTCTGTATGTGCAAAGGTGGTTATTCCCAATGATAAGTCATCGCTCTATACACGATCCAACAAAAGCTAGCTATGCTGGGGGTAGGGAGGAAGGCTGTGATTACACAAACCACTCCTTCATGCAAGGCAGAAGCAAGCCTGCCCCCCCAGCTACCTACCCACCCCCCAATAACTAAAGCACTCAGCAAATGTTCAGCAAATATTTGGACAAACAGCCAAGGACTTCTCAGAACATCAAATGATTATTAAATCTTAAACTGTACTTTCCAAAAATAATTTTCTGCTGCTGTTTGTTTGTTTGTTTGAAAGGAGGGTAGTAAAATCCACAGATGTGTACAGTCATAAACCTTTAGATGAAACTCAATTTCCTTGATGTCCAACGATAAAATCCTCTAATAAATGTGTACAGATGCAAAGGCCTATTTGTTGTCCTGTCAAGTCAGGCCATGTGGAACAAAAAACCTAAAAGCAACCAGGAGAGGAACTAATGATGTAGGCTCGCCTCTGCCAAGATGCACTTACTGCAGTTCCTGTGACATTTAAGGAACATAATGATGGGACATTCCTTTTTAACTTTATTGTTTTGTCAAAAGCGGGTTTTTACAGCTGAAGATCACGTTCCCAAGATAGTCAATTAGGTTATGCAGATTTACACACACACTGTGATCTCTTTTGTGCAGCATGACTAGTTTCTTTGCTAACAATCACTCACATTTGATGACAAAGATGGGGCTGGTGTCAATATCTCCCATACAGAGTGGGATTTTTATTTTTTTTATTTTTTTTTATTTTAAATGCTTTCCATGAAAAGCTCTTTAGATCTCATGGTGCATCAAGACAGCATTTTTTTTTAATCTCCAGATAATTATTTCTGAATGTGCAAATATAGTTTTCAAGGGGAAAAAAACCCCCACTCTCTGGAGTAACCAAACACCAGATTTCCGCAGTATGAAAGCCATTTTAAGGCACTGTGGTGTGCTTCGTGGTTAGCCCTGCTTCTACTTAATTAGGGACCTAAGTTATAAGTCCACAGCTGCAGGAGAGCAGTAAATAGCTATTGCTGACTTCCTTATTGCCAATATGTACATCATGATTGTAGGGTGAAGAGCAGGGGTCTTTTCATAAACGCTGCCTTGTGCGGCAGCAGTACTTTGATGTCATAAAAATGCTGTTACATATTTTAAAGTCTTAATTGTGGTCCACTGTGGTGCTGTCAGCTTCCTGGTGAAACACTAACCCTTTCCGTGATTTCTCGGGTATACAGAACACTTCTTTTATTTGCAGGTTTCATAATTAAGTCTACATGTGCCATATCCTCAGCTCTCATAACGCAGCCTATCTTCACTGATTTCAAACCACCAAGCCCTCATATACTATATGATATACATGCTAGGGAGGGAGAGGAGAACAGGGAAAAGAAAGGAAAAAGAAAAGCCCTGCAGTACGAAGGGTACTTGCCTGCTCCATATTGTTCTGATTAACAGCATCCGCTTGCTTACTGTTATGAACACTCGTTCACTAAACACCCTGGCCAGAAAACCCTTAATTCAGTGCCTCCGAGACAGAGTCCCCACACCAGTGTTCCTAGACAACCCTCAGTCTTTGACTGATCCTTACTTCGATCTCCGGATAAACCCTCCCACCCCAGCACATTCTGACTTTGTGCATTAACTCCACAGCCTCTCCCTTCTAGCTGTGTTCTCATGATTTCAGGTCACCCAAAACTGAATGCTTTCAGCTTTCTTACTTTTTTTTTTTTTTAATACCTGATTTTGCTTCTATGGCTGCTGTTGCCACCTCAAGAACTTTTTTTCCAAACAGTTCTTAGTCTGTTTTTGAGCCTCTCCATGGCAGGCATCTTCTCACTGTTACCCTGCAAAAGGTGGAAATTTGGCCTCAAATCAAAACAAGCCAAGCTTGTAAGACCAAAGACTTACACGTCAGACTCATCTGGTGCCGGCAAAAATGTTTCCTCATGCAGTCCAGTGCCAAGCCCTGCTCCTAGCTGAAGGGCCAACTCCTCAGGGGCAGCGGGACAGACACTGCAGTACCCACCAGCCCTTCTGAGCTCGTGGGGCACTTGGCATTAGTTATTGGGTCTGGCAGCACAGCCACCTGATCCTGAGTGCTGCTTTTCCTGTCTGCAGGATCCAGTCCTATGCTCTGTGCTTTGCAGGTTGTCTACATGACCACAGAAGTTCCTCCTGGCCTTCAGAGCATGCATTTTTCTGGAGATATCCATACATCAGCAGATAAGAACCCAGTCTCAGAAGAAAGCTTTAAGGAGTGGACAGGACACTGAAAAGAAGAACTTAGGTCCAGTCCCAGCTCTGCTGTTACCCTGATAAACACAAAGACATCTTTTCCACAAAGGCTGCAAGGTCCATGAAGACGGGCTCCTTTCAGTATGAGGTATTTGGCAGGTATGGTGGGCAACATGTAGAGAATGGCACACGTAAGCTCACATTCTACTTCATGTTAGTAAATAAAAGCCACCTATTCTCACCTAGGCTGAACACACTATCACAGGAAAAGGTCCCAGATTCTGTCCCTATTGCCAACAACCCACTCCGGGTTCAAAACTAAGCATCTCCTTCAAACAGGCTACTGACCTCAGGTAGTCTTTCTAGACATCCTTGTTAACAGAAATAAAGAGCAATGCTAGAAACCACAGAGGCAGGGCTTGCATTTATACAGATTGGGTTTGTGCAGTATCCCTGGTAAACACCAGCACTTTGGAACTTGTCTTGATGAATGGGTTTGTCTGAAGGCAACACAATGGGGATTGATGATGAAACAGTGACAAATGGATTTCCTCCGTGGCTGGAGACTGCTATTGTTTGCCATCTGCACAGTATGTCTCACGGAGGCATATGTTGCAACACAAACACTGAGTTCATGCAAAAAAAGCCCTGTCTGACAAAGGCACCTCCCAGAGCAAGAAGCAACTAGATTAAAGGTACAGAAGAGGACAACAGCTGTCTCTAAAAGAGACGTAGAACCCAAAGAATGTCTTAGGAAAGGAAAAGATGGCTTCTAGTTTATACAGCTGCATTTACCAAGTAAGCAGAGCATCTGAAGTCAGACTCAACACATCAGTCTTTGCATAAGAGAGTAGGTATATCACCAATACACAAGGATTGCAGGAAAAAAGCTGGCAGTAAGAAGCAACAAGGGGAAAGAGGTTTGGGAAGCCATTATAAATTTGCAAGGGGAGTGGGGGAAAATAGCCAAATTAGTCACATAGGAAAAGAAAACAGCTTGCCACAACTGAATTGCCAGGTCATTTCATAGAGACACCCAAACCCATTTGGTTATGTTTTGACTTCGAATGAGGAACTCACGCTGGCTTTGTTGGGTGTCTGGGCCTGGAGGCAGCTCTTTTGAAAAGCTGCAGACATCCCCACCAGAGCTGCCTCTGGGTGGGAAGCTCCCATCTGGGAGTAGCTCAAGATCCTTACTGGAACACACACTTCTCTGCCTTTGTATTTGGACTGGGAGTTTGAACATCTCTTCTCAAAGAGCACACTAAGAATGAGCTAAGAGAACAGAGAAACCATACAAATACTTCTCCCTTCACTCTTCACTGTCCTAAGGGGATTAACGAGGGCAAGGACACATTGGGGTAAATTAGAGATTAGAAACAAATTTGAAAAACCCAGTTAGTCACTTGGCACGCAGTAGAATCCAAAGCCATACATCACTCTCCTGAAGAGATCCCATAAGATATCAGTGATAATATGTTCATTTATTTTTACATATTTATTTACATATTAATATATATTACACATTTATTTACAGGGATGTAAAAATCAGTGCTTGAATGATACACCAGTAAACACAGCACAATGTAACAAACCACTAAATGCAACAAAGGTGTTAGGATCAGGTATTTTGTGGGTTGCTTAGGAATAAAAAAAAAAGTTTCTGCTTCATTGACTGGTTTTTATGTTTGCATACCTAGCATGACTGGATACACTTGCCCCAAGGCTCTTGCTGGCATCCTATTTGTTGTTGGCTTATTAGTAGTTCACCAAAGAAGCTACATTTTATCAGTAAGTACCAAAATATTGAATCAGAACATAAGTAGTCACATGTTTCATGCTTTAAGTAAAAGACCAAATTTCCTCTCATTTCTAAAATCAGACAGTTTCTCTGTGTCACCTACTGGCCAGACGTTTTGTCTTATAAGACTTCTGCATATTTATAAAATGGGCCTAATAGTATTTTCCAACATATTGTCTGTCTTGTCTACTGAGTGTATAAAGCTCTGGAGTCCAGGAACCATTCTCAATTTTATAAATATAGCATCAAGCATGAGAGGCCACCATATCAGCTAGAGTCTGCAGTAACAAATAACCCTTAAATACAAACAAATTGAGTCTCCCTTATCTATAGTATATGTTTTAAAGCACATACAACAATAACACTGATGTAGCAGCCAGCAGCAGCGGCGTACCTTCATTCACAAAGCTGCGCTGAAAGACACGTCCCTTCCACTTTCGTTTCTTCTGGGAAAAAAAACCTTCAGAAACTCTTTTATGGGAAAGACCAGTGGTCATAGTCAGAACCAAACCAAGAGATACAAAAGCCAGGAACACCATCATGTAGGGCTACACTGCATGCCGTTTTGATGAATCATGTCAGAGATTGAACTTGAAATAATTGTAAAACCATTACCATGATTCAGATTATAAAACAGTAAGTTAGTCAAGCTGTCTCCATCCACAGATGGGAGTAATTGGGGGACAGTTTTTAGCATAACCAAGGGCCCACTGAGGCAACACTAACTCTTGAGCTCCTAGAAGATGACTGCATAGTAGTTCACGCAAAATTTATCCTGCCAGTGGTATTTACACTAGATGTGAGTGGGTACTTATATACCCACCTACAGGCACGGACTTGTGGATACCCCCAAATTACTGACTGACTCAGGAGGTAACATTTCTGGAAATAATGATTCAGTGCCGCGGGGTGACTGGATGAATCTGTTCCCTCCCACCAAACCCAACACAGACACCCGTAACCTCAGGTCTGTGGTATTTCTCTCTCTGGAAGCATGCAAAAATGTTGGGAGTGTCCAAATATCTTTAAACTGTGTAGCAGATCTTATCTGCTGTGCTGCATGCAGCACCCAATGCTGGCAGGCTACCTGGAAATACTATTCCCTTGGATTTAACTTCCAGTATCTAAAGAAGTGTTCGTTTGGTGTCTGTGTCTGCCCCCACGCCCTCCAAAAAAAAAAATCAGTAAGGTCTACAGACAGTTGTTCATTAGCTTAAGTTTTAAAACATTGCAGTAGCTTGGGTACTTCTTAAAATAGGCCGTGTTAACTTAATCTCTCAAAGGACACTGATTTCTAAAACATATTTATGATCCAGATTAATTCCTTCAAGTTCTTCCAATAAGCTTTCTTTTACCTTACACAGTACAGGAGCATTTGCAGGCTGAAATCCCATTTGTGACCTAGATTCCTGGCATGTCCACAGCACAATGTCTATTTTTCAAAGAATGCGAAGTTCTGATAGATGCTTTTATGTGCTTAGCATGCCATTTATTCCTAAGCAAATGCAAATAGAAGGCACCAGAATGATCGGGGTGGGGGGGGTGGGGGGGTGGCAAAAAGCTCAACTCCTTGGAGCACACACACCTGAAAATCCATTATTTTAGGGAGAACACAGTAACATCTGTCCAGTTCTAATAAATAAGATTGAGGATAAGAATCTGTAGTTTAGGAACCAAAAAAATTGTTGCAGTTACACCTGGCATGAATTTGGTTTAGCAGCCCACTTATCTGTGTGTTTAAGTTAAATAATACCCCTTAAACAGCAGGTTATCAAGCAGAAATCAGCAACACCTGTTATATTTGTAAAATAACAATAACAAGCTGAGATGCCATTCATTTACGGTAAGAAGAATGCCAACTTTGCCAAGATTTGTTTTGGCCACCGGTAAATCTATGTCTAATAGGCAAGTGATGCATTTCATGGAAAATAAGCTGCACCTGGATTTGAGTCATACCTTGTCCCCTCGAAAACCTGTCATATCCTCCTACTTAAATGTCTCTGATACAATAAACACATGAGCATAAACAAGGCCCCGACTCTTTTGCCCTGTCTCTCTCTTCGTTCCAGACAGGAAACATAAAACAGCTAACAGCCCAAGATGCATGAAACCATTTCTAAAGCTACTTTGGACCATTTGTTTAATGTCATCCAGGATCTCTTTTGTGCACTGGACAATTTTCCTACCACGTGTTTGCTTATTGTGTTACCTGCTGGTGCATTTCCACGCAGAAATAGCCATGGAATAGAAACTGTAGCTGGCGTACTTCTTCACAGAGAGCGCCTGATCCTGCACCACTGAGGTAAAGAGGAGCTTTAAGAGGGACAGATGGTGCAGGTGGACTCATAAAATGTAGGTACATTAACATGGTTGCAGTGACAGCTATGTGAGAAACATGAAAAACATTTTATGTGGACTAGAGTATGTATCATACGGGAGATGCTACCCTCTTACTACGAGCCATGACTTGCGGAGGTGTGAACTAACTTCCTGCTAATGCTAAATGTGGTACTTATGACTGTCCCTTTTAAATAAATTAGGGGAAGTGTTGATAGAAGCACATGTAAAGTGTATATGCCCAGGTACCTCATATCTTGACTTTAGCAGCATCTAAAGGTCCCAGCATGAATGGTGCCCATCTCAAACACGAAGTACACATGGGTGACAGTCGCAGTGCCTGAGCTGATGCGAGGAACTCCCAACACCTACCAACACCTGCACACCTGATCTCAGACAAGTCACTTCACTTCTCCCCATCTCACACTGCAGCAGAGAAAGTAAGATACTGGCACTCCCATACCAAGATGCCTGCAGAGGAACGTGAGCAACACTGCCACAAGTTCCTCTACTAAAGTAACAGAGGTCATGCACCTTATTAGACATTTGGAAAACTCTTGGTTTCAAAAAGCCCCATTCCCCCAGCAGTTAGCAAAACTCCTACAGTATGAGGATTGTTGATGCATAAAAATTCTCACTACTGTTTTAGCTTTCAAGTGCTTTATTGGCATAATTCGGCCAATTTTCCCCTTTGCCTGTCACACATCACACTGCAAGGCAGGTTCAAGGCTTACAGAATTTTAAAATTTCACATTTAATGTATTTTTCCCTTCCTTTATACATTGACTTTTCCATATAGGATCTACGCATGTCAACACACCTGAAAATGAGTAACTAGATCCCTTTCCACATTTAATGAGTGCTTCCCTCATTATTCTCCTTCCTGTAGGGCCACACAGGTAGACATAAAAGGGAAAATTAAAATGACTCAGAGTCACTTTAGTAATCCCCAGACCACCCATGTCATTAGCGCTAGTCCTCTAGCAAATGCCCCATTTGAAGGGGTTCTATGTCACTTGCAATAATTTAGGTGCAAGACAGACTATAAAACCTCCTAGACCTACTAGCAGACATACTCAACAGTGGTACTGGTACACTACAGCACTCCAATAACTCAGGCTAAATACAGCAGCTTGCCTAACAAATCACAAACACTGGTTAACACTGAACTATAGTTTCCCACCCACCCCAACGATTTTTCTTCAGCTTGCTGGCTCATTCCTCAATTCTATTTTCCTTCTCAGACTCTTCAGTCCCTCCCAGAGTATACGGGTGGAAAGAACCATCAGTCAAAAAGTTTACTGAGAAGTTCAGAGAAGAGATTGCCTGGATTGGGGTTGTGCATGTATGACTGACTGCTGAAGTAATGTCAGGGCAACCAGGGAGAACATGGTGACCTGGAAAAAAGCCTAACCCTTGGGAAGGGAATGTGGGTAGTGATAACAGGGTTGTACAAGGGACAGAAAGGGAAATGGAGGGTCGATTTGCTGATGTCTGCATGTTCAGGCAAGTAGTATGGGAAATGAAAAGGAGGAACTGAAAGCATCAGTATATAATCAAAATTATAGGTTAGTTGGCATAACAGATATAACAAAATAACTCATATGACTGGAAAATTAACTTTGAACATACAGGCTATTCAGGAACAGCAAGCAGGGGAAAAGAAAGTCTATCCAGAAACACAGACTGAATTGCTGAAAGACTGGATAAAACAGCAAGAAAAATTGTAAGAATCACAGATGGGATTTGCTAAATACTAAATTTTGAAGGTGATGTTGAAGAGGCTTTTTTCCCCTCCCTGAAAATCTGCTAGTTGTACAAGATTGCCCAAAGGGGGACTTAAGACAACTTGATATCTTTTGGAACATCTGTTGTAGTGCTGCCTTTCCAAGACTACAGTGTCCAGGCAAGGCAACAAGGGCAAACAGAAGGAGCCTGATCTTGATCAGTAAGGAGGAACCAAAAGGGACTAAAAGCAAAAGGCAGTTTTAGCAATATAAGTAGTAACAAGGTAACTGGAGCAAGAAGAATAGATCATAGACAATACTAAAATCACCAAAATTTGCTCAGGCTGCCATGATTCACACCAGAACTGTTGTGTATCTACAGGCAGATATGAGCACAGCAACACTCCAGTTGATTTTGGAAGCACAGAGCAGTGTCCCAAAGGGGCTATGATCCAGATAAAGCTATGGTATCCAGCTATTAGCTACTCTACATTTTCATTATGTCCCAATGCAAACAGAACAAAAAGTTACAAATGCATTACTTTTATTAAATTTTCATACACACATTAATTCCAAGAGGTGAATGATGACTTCTGTCTAAATAATGTCTCACAGGCATGTGGAGCAGTGCCTGCACTTAGAAGTAGAGCTTTTTCAATAAAAATTCTCTACTCTGCAGCATTTGGTCACTACTAGTAGCAGAAGTTCAGTTGCAATATCACATCACCATCAGTGACTATCATATGCTCCATGCTTTGAAGGCGCAGCACTGAGGTAGAAGATCCTTTTCAAATTGTGCTTGATAGCCGGTGTTGCAAACACTTGCCTGTTCAATGCCATTTCTAAATGATCAGAGGATAAGTCTGATGCAGTTACTCAAATTATCTCAGGACCTTTCTCCTTTAAAAGAACCCTACCACCAACTGCAATTATTTGTGCCCAGTAAGTCACTTTTCTAAGACAGAAAACACAAAACAATCAAAAAACCCAGTGTCCCTCTGTGGATCACACTAAAGCAAGTCCAGTCAGGAGTTTAATTTACAACCCACGAATACGCTGTCATGCTATTTGTAATATTATTACCTGAATTCCTACACCAGATCCCATAGCACAGACTGTTAGACTATACCTGTCACTTAATCCATTTGCAGCAGTTACGAAAGAGATCATGCAAGCTGTTTGACAGAGCAGACAGCAAACTGGGATCCTTTAGAGGGTAAATCACCGTAAATTATTTGATTTGAGCTGTCTTATCTCTTCCACCTTCCTCGCAAAGACTAGCTGGGTTCCTACACATTACTCATGCATCAAGCAGATTCAAAATTACACCCCTTGTAAGTGCTCTAGCATTACCTACATCAATTCCCAAGTCCCAGATAGCTTGTGTGTACTGCTAAGATACATAACCTGAGCTTCTCTGGGTATGCTGGCTTCTGTTACTACCAGTCTTCAAGCTGCACAACCCAGGATACTTTGACTGTCTCCAGATCCATAGCCTTCCTTTTCTCCATCAGCAGTGGCACAAAAAACAACTGTCACTGGCTAGTACATTTTTGGTTCAGTCTTGTAAGAGTGACCACAGAATATTGCCCATCTCTAGTCACGCTACACCTGTGGCAAGTGCCCCTATGCCTAGGATAACAAGGAAGAGCTGGTTATTTTGCATGGTTGTAGAGCATTTCCCCTGTCCGCATTTATAAGTTTTTTTAACCCTTTAGTGGAATCTCAGGTCTTTTCTATTAGTTTCATGGTGGTTCTACACCACAGAAAGGAAACATTTAAAACCCAAGAAGCTTTCTGCCATATAAGAAATTATTTAGTCTTTCTCATGGGGAGATGCCACAATGCAGGCAGTGGTGCACTGAAACCACGTGGAACACCTCAGAAAACATTTGTGCCTTTGCACTGTCACGAGCGCTTGTGGATGGAAACCATCTCATTTTCTTGTGCAGCAGTTCACTCAGGATGGACTACTGTTGCTATGTTAGGTAAAAACCTATAATAACAACTGGCCATCTTCAGAAAGTAGTATCATTGCAACATGCTTTGTGGTCAGGGTGCCTTAAGGATAACTTCAACCTTGTCTCAGGATTTATGTAGACCATAATTATCAATGGTATGGCCACAATATATCATTAAAGCTTTGAAAAATTAGTGTTTTTCCTTGTATACTGGTGACATGCCTTAAGCGGAAAGACTTATTTTGGAATTAAGCTGTCCACACAAGGACTTGCATCTGCACAAGTTATATGACTATAGTTCCACTCAAATATCCCACAACGATGAGCTCTTTCTAAACCTTTTCCCTCAAAGAATCCTCTCTTCAGTCACCTTTTCCTGCATCTTCTACTCTTGACACAGTAAAACCTCTACACTCAGAGCGCAAGCTGTTTGCTTGTGAGGTACAAATGAAATGGTAAACCAAAGCAGTGCACACACACAGTTGCTGTTGTTTTGGCTCACGCCTGAGCGTAGAGCAGTGAGAATCACTAGGCAAGTCAAAACTTAAGGGACATCGTACAATTTCTGTAGCCTGTATCAGGGCCTGGATGGGTCACTCACTCTTAACATTGCTAAGTACCCTTCTGTTAGTAATGAATTGACTCGGGTAGTAAAGCAGAAAGAGACTTTTATATTTTAGGCTTTATTCCACTTATCTATTCTAACACTTATTTGACTGGTACTCAAAGCTACAAAGAATGTACACACAGAGAAAAAACAATAGCCATGCTTACGTGTTGATACTGTAACAGTCAGGTACGTTCTCATGATAAGGTAGAAGTTACAAGTGTAAGGCTGAGAGTTTAAGCCTCTGATCTCTTCTTTTCCTCTGTTTGGTAATGCTAAGAAGAAAGAGGGATCCAGGAAGATACTCTAGATGAGACAGCCTACACTTTAAAAAACCAAGTTATACTGAAGTGTATGTATGTTGACACAGACTACTTGCAAAGAGTAGCGTATGCAAAACAGAAAAAGCAGACAAGTCTTCATAACTTCTCACTGCACAATTTCATATTTAGGAGGCACATTTGATGCTTTGTGCTTATATACACAATTCACCAACACAGCTGAAGCACTGTTCTAAAAAAAATTTGGTCATTGTTTTATGATGGACTGCCTTTTCAATTTTTTTTCTTGCTTGTAGCATCCATCTTAATCCTCTAACAGCTGCTTAAATAGTAAAAAAAAAAAAAAAAAGTGATTTTTGTGATTTTCAGTAGAGCTGGTTGGAAAGTGCTTTATTTTTCCTGGGCAAAACTTCAATGGAAATACAAAATAGTTTTCATCTCAATTTTTCAAAGGAAAAATTTCAATGTTTTGGCTGAAACTCAAATACCAAAATATTTCAACCAAAACCCAAAATATTTCCATTAGGAAATGCTGCTGCATGGTGCCCTGGGAGATGGAATTCCAGGTCTCATACTCTCATTTCCCTTCATGCCCCATGATACAGCTGATTTCCCCTTTTCCAGACAAGAGCTGCTGCATCACCAAAGTTGTATTTCCTAATTCCTGGTGGGACACACACACTAGGAGAAATGAATGGGGATCTGAGGTTGCAGAATACCAAGAAATTCCCACACCACTGCTTCAGCTTATCCAGATGGAAACATTTTGGGTTTCAAGAAATAGGTTTCAAGAAAAAGGCTTCCCTAGAAAGCAAGCCTTTTTTTCAAGGTAAGCTTAATTGAAAACCTGTGATTTCTGTCAACAGGCAGTTTCAAGACAGCTATTTTGTTTCAGTTGGTTGAAAAGATCCTGCTGTTGAGCATTATTCCAGATTCCCATACAGCTTGAGTGCAGTTAGCTATAAGCAGTACAACTTCCAAAGCTTTCTAGAAGATCTGGACATTCCAATTCTGTGAGTTTTCAAATTAACGTCCCAATCACGCTGGTGGCACTGACTATCTCAGTATACGCATTTTTCCCCACTGTTGCTATTTTCCTCAGGGTTTGTCAGCAACTGAATCAGGGCAATGTCAAGCAATCTAGTCTGGTAGTAGGCATCTCTCAAGGCACTGAGTCCAATGCCTTGGAGTATTAGTGACTAAAATGCTTTTCGATTTAAGTAAACACCAGCCTTGCTGTACCTCGTGGCAAGCAAAGTTGCCAACAGAACTCGGAGCATTGCCTGGCTGCTGAGGAAGATTTTGGATATAGAGGAAGATGAACTTCTTTATACTTTTGGTGGGACTCTTGCCTCTTCTTGCCACTGCATGGCAAGCTAGGAGAGCCTTGTTCCCCAGAGGAGAAAGGGGAACAAAGCATTTATGGAGCAACAGGAAAACCAGCCAGTATAATCTCAGGCATCCAAGAGCCCCCTGAGGGGGAAGCATGCCTTCTCTGTAAGCCATTAATTTTAGTGCTAGAAACTTTGCCTCGGACTCTAAGTGAAGCCCAGCCTAGATCTCTTCCTAGGGACAGAAAGGCGAGAGGGCTGGAAGACACTTTACTGAACTCATAGTTGGGTTGAATTTGACCATCTCCCCTTGAAGTCCTGTCTACAACTGAGGCTTTCTGCCAGTGGTCTCAGCTACTTGTTTTAAGTTGCCACACTACGGGGCCTTCTCTGTTTTGCCCTTCCAACCAAAATGCCTTGTTATGGTTCTGGGCCTTACCAAGTGATGCAGAAGAAAATTTATTCCCAAATCTGGTAATCAAATCAGTTTGACCAACCAGTCATCTGTAAAAAGAGGATTTTATGTACCACGTCCAAGCACTGGCCTACCTCCAGTGTCATGTCTCCAGCTGGGAAAAATCTGGTGCCTCAGAGGAAAGCAAACAATAAATCCTTCCCAAGTCCTGCAGGCTGAAGCACTGAAACATGAGATTTGGTTACAGCTTTCCATTTCAAAAGGGTTAGGAACGCACTGAAACCAGTATAGGTCTTCCTGTTCTCCCGAAGAAGGGAATGAATACTACCACATACCAAATAATTTCTCTCTGTAGTTGGATTAAAGCATCAGCATCCTTCAGGCAGACATGTAGGTTTTGCTTCCATTGCATGGAGATATTTAGGGCTATTTTGGATGCTGGGGGGGTGGGGTGGGGTGGGATCTCATCTTCTGCTTTTCCAGAAGGGCATGAGTACCTACAGTCCTATTTCAGACCAGCCTCAGCCAGATCTCTCCAAGACCTTCGGTTTTAAGTGCCTTGGAGATGTTCTGTCTGTGAGAAATTGAATCAAGTCCCTATTCTCACTCTGAGGACCTTAAGTGCTGAGAAAACAATTTTTTTTCTTTTCTTAATTTGTTCCAGGGCTTAGTTACATCACTGTTATGAAATTTCACCTTCACTCTAGGCTGAAGCAGCCTGACTTTGACCAGCCTTTATATCTCTTGCACATGTCAGCAAACCGGAACCATCCCAGCATCTTTTCCCAAGTAAATATCTACATGATGCTTGAGGCACCTCAATTTCAGCTGCGATAGCTAAATAAATTGAGACCTAAAAGCCCCATGCTTAGGCTTAGACCAATTTTTGAGGCTCTCTTTGAAAAGTATTACGCTGAATCCTCATGAAGGAATGCAACGACTGGGCTCTCTTGCAAGTCTTAATGTGGCATAGAGAGCAAAAGCACTGCTGTTATACACTCTTACATACATTCAAAGGTCACACTTGCCACAGAACTGAACTGAGAACAGAAGTTGAAAGCTTTACCAAGTTTGTATCTTGACTAATGTGAAAACTAATTAACTGACATAGATGATACTTGCAATTAGAAAAAAGTAAAGAAATATTTTAGAAATATTTTTGCAGATCACACTCTTCCCACTTCCAACAGGTGGTTTCTACCAACCTTGAACTATTCATTGTAAACTCAAGTATTCCTTTTCAATCAGACTGATTTGGGGTTGACTAGGGCTAGCACAAAGAGGGTAAAGACAAGGAGAAGAACCAAGTTCAGAAAACACTGCAACACTTCACACAGCCAGAATATGCAATAGCCAGTGATAATATCAATGACTGTTCCAATTACCATATACCTTTGAATATCTACTCTATTTCTGTCTACTGCCCTTATTTACTCAATCTACTTCTGATATTTCTTCCTCTAATAGAGCAATAAACTTTTTTCAATTCACTATCCAAGTAGTTCCTTATGCACCAGCTTTGGATGCTGTGGCAAACACTCAGGAGGAGCATGTACATATCCAAATGATATTAATACACAACCTAGAAATTAAATTCATGTGCTAATACAATTTGTAATATAATTCTGCAGCTTATTGGTAGCTTTAACCTTGGATATCTTATGGATCTGCAGTTTATTATGCACCAGGGACTGCCTTGCCTGACTGTACTCGCTTGACCATCTCTCCCATGGGACCATCTTCTTGAAGTACAATATGCCATTAAAACCGGGATAATATCTTATTACCTACTCCAGCTATGCTTCTGGAGAGCCAGTCAAGATAGTCTTGATCCAGGAATACAAGCTTCTTGCATGGATTTCCCATTACATAGAGCAGATTTCTGAAGTTGTATAGAGCTTGGGGCTAAGCCTCTTGACCCCTCCTACAGGCAGAGGGCGGAGAATCTTTGCCCACTCAGACAGGGTAGAGGCTCTTGAGGGCCCCTGTTCAAGGAGCAATGCAAGGCTTTGCATAACAATAAACACGTGTATACCAACGGGACCATACACGTGTTGAAACACTAAGTGCATGCTCAAATACCTTGCTGAATCAGGGCCACAGTAAATGCATTCTTTTCATAGAAACACTTTTCCATGGACCTGATCCAAAGCCCACTGAGGTCAGCAAAAGTCTTTCACTTCAATAGCATTTGGATCATACCCCATGAGTATTTCCAACTAAAACCAGCATTGGAATTTGTGCATGCCCGTGCATTGAAACAATTTGAGTCTAGTTCACTGTAAACCCTAAACTTATACTCCTCAACTCTGGAAAAGCCAGGAACACAAGCTGGATCTTTACTTTGCCCAGGCCCTTCTTTCAAAGGCCAATTCAAAAATGGTTCAGACTCTAATGAGCACAAGCCTTCAGAACATTCATACCTGAATCAGGGTCTAAACTTAAAAACAGCTGGAATATCTCTGAGGAGGAGAGTTTCATCAGATCTTTCATATAGTACTGCAGGTAAGTATAAAAATAACTGAAGAACAGCTGAAAATACATCTGCTGAGGTATACATTTTAGGGTCTTCCTACAAAGATAAGCGTTCTGTTTCCTAATAGCTATATAAATCCATAAAATCTTACCTATGATTTCACTGGTAGATCACCACTGGAAAAAAAAAAGAGAGAGGGGGAAGAGAAAAATCATAAAAGCATTCCACCTGTATTGCTGGCAGATGGCTTATAAATGTCACACAGACTTAGACCTACTACTGGCTCATACAAGAGGTATTAAATAAACTGCTGAACATCTGCTGGTAAATACACAGCAAACAAGAATGCAACTTAGAGCCAAACATCTGGCGAGTGCGGGCCACATCTCTGCTCATAAACTAAGCAATGTTTTCTGCTAATCATTAACAGAGTTATTGATTTTAGAAGTGTATCACACAGCTATAATTTTGTCAGAGAGTAGACCACATAAGTTGTTCTTTTTCTGGTTGTTTCATTTTGTCTTATTCCAAAAGTCCGTAAATTGACGAGCGGGACAAAAATTATAATTGACATCATCTGTGGGAAATATTTCATAAAACAACAGGCCCAGATGTAGGATTAAAGCCATGTGGTAGTAAAATACCACACTGAAAAAAGTCCAGGTTCCATGATTTCTTACGAAAACAGATGTGCTATTACTCCACTCTACTTGTTTTTCAATGCTTTTTACTCCAAATAATTCTCTTTTTTTCCTCTTCTTTTTTTCCACAATTGCACTAGGGAGAGATCATAAATTGATTGCAGATGGCAACTTGTACTTCAAAATCCTAACTGTCACAATCTTTGAAATAAAAATAAATGAAACATTTTGTGAAATTATATTGAGCTGTGTTATAAGTAATGAAGATTATACAAACATATGTCTGTTTGTCATTTATACAGCACCTTCAGGCATGACAACCAAATCTATTAGACAATACTTCCCTCCCTGGGAAGTAGTTATTTTCTAAGTCCAGGATGTACTGAAATATAGAAGGTAACCTATAGTCTGAGTACTCCTTTATCCAAGCCTCAGGATGATCTGAACCTCCTGCAACACAGAACCAGGCACGCACATCCTTGATTCTCTCACATACAAAGAGGCAACATGGAAACACGACAGAACAGTTCTGTGCATCCTGCTTTGCACATCATTTCATATTAGTACATTCTTGACAAACATATTGTATAAGAGATCCATGAAAGACAGAGGCTTGTATGGTTTGAATCCTAATTTGTCAGAGCTGTGCAGAGTGGCAAACAACTGTATTTCTTCCTAAATGACTTACTAACATATGGAGCCCATTATGATGCCACTAATTACAATTCATTAAGTTCTGAATTTATGCAGTTTCACAATGGACTCGTAGAGATTCTTCACTTCCAGTTATCAGAGATTTTGTAAGACCTAATAAAATAAAGGACTAAATAGACTCCCATCCTGTCACTTTAATGCCTCAGACAAGGGCCATATCCAATAGAGTTGATGGTGTTTGATGCCGATTAAAAAGGGGTTGGTGCCTGCTATAGGGATTGCCGAAGATAGAAAGAGGGAGGAAAGCCACAGATACCCATTTGGGAAAAGGAGATGTTCGTGTCCCAGTATACTTCAGGGGGAGCTGTGAAGGAAATGGGAACACGGCTCAGTTAAAGTGTAGCCCCTCTTTTGTCTCACATAAAGGAAGAATAAACCAACAGTAGTGGGCAATGGGAAGAGCAAGAACAGAGGACTTTTTGGGACTACAGAAGTCATTAAAAAAAACCTAGAGCAGGAGCACAGTCAATGCCCACAATAAGATGTGAGAGCAGACAGAAATAGCACCATTTTTTCTATTAAACCTTTATATCCGGGAGGGTTAACAGGAATGCCTTCATTATTCCCTCTCCCAGGCAAGCCCTGCAGAGATTAGCAATCTTTGCCATCTGGCTCTGAAAACTCCACATCCTTGCTGTGAAATCTTTGCTCATGAGGCAGCTCTCAGAGCACCCCTCCTTCAGTAGCAGCAAAACTTGGGCAACTACTCACACACCAATCAAGAATCTCTTCTGCCAGAAGTGCCACTGGTAGCAAGACTCAGTTCAAGATTAATATACACTGTATCTAATATGATACACAAGAGAGTTTTCAGAGACTGAAGCAGTGTTTGAGGAAGAAGGGGTGGGATTGAACTGTTGCTCAGTTGGCTAGAATAAAGGCTTTCGAATAACAAGGGGAAGACTTAGAGGAAGTTCAAATCAGGGTCATTTGCCTTTTGTAAGGGATGAGTCTGAAATCCCATAAAGACTGGTACTCTGGAACATAGAAATTCACAGCTCTAGTAAAGCTCCTGCAGAGGGACAGCAGTTTAACACCCAATCTTCCTCCCTAAAGAGGCATCATTCAAACCCTTATTCAGGAAACTCCATTCTTTACACTGCTTGGTATTTTGGCCTGTAGTTTTAAGCCTTGTATGCTGGATGTGAAGATCCAAGGCAAAACAACAAAACTAGAAGCTCATGGAGAAAGATAGCAAGGGCTTTGCAGGCCAGGTAAATGAAGAACTGCAGCAATATTTTTGTATGCATCCACACTTACACATATATATTTCCATGCTCTCTGTCTCTATCCAACCTCTCCCTCACCTCCCAGTTTACTGGGAAATGTTCTGCATTGCAAGGAGCATTGCTGCAAGTTTCAGATAAGAAAAGGATTGCTTTGAATGCTCCTGAACACTTTGCTCTAAAACCCACCGTTGCCTTGGTGGGATCTTTCTGTACATCACCTCCCTCCCACTTGTCTCCAAGGAGAGTTTGCTTAACTCAACTCACTCTAAAAATGACCTTGACCAGAATATTTACTGATAGTACTAAGTTTCGGGGTCAGCAAGGAATACTGAAAGCATTATTACTACTTTTCCTGTAAATAGTTTGTGTTTCAAACCAGACAACTCATTCTTTCTCAATTTGTGATTATTTCAAACCGAGGTTGGCATCTACCATCGACATTCAGAAGACACCTCCTCTTTTGAAACCTGTTTTCCAAGGCAAACAAGAGCATTAAGAAAGCACACATTTAATGCAACACAGTGCCCAGATTAAACAAAGGGGGTAATATATTTTTAAATCAAAGTCCCCCTTAAGGCTGAGACCTGTAATGCTTACCTTTCTGCAAACTTTGAAGCTGCTGAAATAGCCAAATGGTATTTCTCCTACCTAATTTTCAAAAAGCTCCCCTCTCCAGTAAGTCTTAATTGAGTCCCATAAAATCTGAACCAGGGACATCATGATACTGTGAAAATCAGAAGATAAAGGGGTTGGTTTGTTTGGGGTTTTGTTGCTTTTTTCCAGTATGCTTTAGGCCTTGTACTCTCAAGTTATTCTTGTTCAGTCTGTGATACCATCTTGGTACCACCTGAAAACCTACACATCCTGGCTAGTCGGCTGGCTCCAGCACAGCAGCCCAAGAAAGTAAATCAGAAAGTAGATCAGACTATGAAACCAGACAGAATTCAGGAAGTATGGACAAGAGTAGACAGAAAATGATCCATATGAACATCCAGCAGAGCAGAGGAAAAGCCTAAAATAAGATGTTGGTCAGCTGACTCCTGGCCCAATTTTCTATGAGACAACTCCAAGAACTATCTCATGTTTTCCCATAATGGCTTAGGGGCTGAAAAATGTTGCCCAGAGGAAGGCCCTGTAGTGCTGTGCACTGAGCCAGACCCAGGCACAGAGGAATGTCACATATGCTGATTTACTTGGAGGATTCTGTGACTTGCAGGCTATGTTGGCCTTCTTTATCACAGGAGTTTTATTCTTTCAAAACCTGCTGTTTTTCATGAAAGGGCCAGCAACATTCCCCATCCTTCCAGTCTTTTTTTCACACACTGGAAAAAGAGAGGATGGGTTTCAGCGAGATTGAATAGGTCAGAGAAACAGAAGAACAGTAAAAAAAAGGATGAATATGGAAAAGTTTGTTCCTAAATCAAGATGTGACCTTCATTTAAGAAGGGTTGCATTTGAAAGTTTCCATTCATTTTCAGGGTTTTCCCTGTAGCACTTAAAAAGCCTAGAAATAATTCATTTTTCAAACAAAACCTTGGAACAAGTTTCTGAGCTCGCATCAGATGGGCCAACGTGGTCAATGGGCTACTCTTGTAGCCACAATTTAAGACCTTGCTTCGTAGCTGCTATCTCGTTCCACAGCTAGCAGCGAGGAGGGAGTGGGAGTGGGGAATCTGTGGGATACTGCAATTAAGATTGTTTCATCATCAGTATGCCTGCTGATATTCCTGACATAAGCCAAAACCACCCCACTGAGCTGCCTGAAAAAGGGGTGGTCAGTCCTAGAAGAGGATTTCAACAATTTGAGACGGATGAAAGGAAGCCCATGGCCATTAGCACTGTTGGAGACACAATTGTTATTATTAACACCATCTGTGACACGGACATTTTGGTCTTTGATGAAGGAAGTATGGAGCTGGAGACCACCAGCAGCAGCCTGGAGTGGGTGGAACGGGGAGGAAACATACCACAGTAGCAGCAGCCACAGGATTTGCCATCAATAGTGAGGAGGATGGATCCAAACAGGATGTTGTTCGGTTAGAAGCCATACGTGCTCTTGGGCATTTGAAGCTCTACACGCTTTATTAGGAACACGGGGAAAACAACAATACTTTGAGATCTATTTCTGCTCTGAATTAAGTCCAGCCATTGTAACAAATCATAGAGAGATTTGTGTCTATCAGCAGCTGGTCAGAAATCTCAGCAGCAATCAGCAAGAGAAAGTGACATTAGCAAAATCTGCAACAAGACAAGGCTCTAGCACTGAAAAAAACCAGTAACATTTGATTCTATTTAAACATCCTGAACATCCTGGTACCAACCGATGAAGAAAACCAAAACAAGACATAACAATGCAATTCACATGAAGGTTAGACTACCGATAAAGGAGCATATAAATACCATGGCTCCTGTTTCAGGCTTTGAGAGCTCTCTCACAACACAGCAACCTCTGAGCTGCTTATGGAAGTATGCATTTGCCCCAACTACATTAGCTAGCGTTGGCAGGACAGGCAGCACAGTCATCAGCAACAGCAGTGCTGCCAAACGCTCCCATCTTTTCCTCCTTCCAATGCTAGCATTAAAAGCATTACCTCCTGAAAAAGGCTAATTATGGTTGACCCCACCTTCTCCATGGTGATGTTGGCCTTAGCAACAGCCACAAGACTGCCAGCAACAGAGATATTAACCACAACTTCCCACAAGTTGCATTTCAAGCCACAGAATATATTAGCCCTTAAAGCTTGTGGGAAGGCATATGACCTGGCTGATAGGGCAGCTGATAACACTTTGTGTCAGCATGCTGGTGTATGTTTTGTTGCCAGCTTCAGTCCCAGAGAGGCCTTCTCACTTTCCACCAGAAGAGTAGGACCTTGGGAACTTTGCTGCAAGACCAAAGGGAATTAGGTGCAAGAGATGCTAAACACTATATTAGCATCTTTTCTTCAGAACTGTCTCCTTAGGGAAGGAAAAAAAAGACCTGTTTGGATTAGACTGCAGGATAGCAGTCAGTGGCAGAAGACCTATTATATTTGACTTTACTTTGTCAGTCATTGTCATAAGACCTTTCTGCACCTTTTTTTTTCACTGACAGCTTTAGTTTTGACTGTCTGCATAAACTTTGTTATCAAAGGTGATTTCTTTCACCTTGCTATTCATTCTTTTTAGATCATGGATGACAGTTTGAACCGCACAAGTCTTGGCACAAAAAACTTTCATTGGACCATCACAATCTTCCAAAAAGAGGTAAAGATAAACAAGAGGCCTATATAAATAAGGTCTTGTTTTAGCTGTCCAGTCCTACAGGGCCTTCCATGTCAAAGCCCGGTGCTAGAAATAACCTTGTAGCAAAGAAAAATCAGGAATTATAATTTTTTACATATGAGAAAAAAATGCATTAATGTCTCAGCTTTTGACATAGAAAAAAAACCTTTTGTCTTTGGCAGAGGACCCATGTCATTTGCCAAAGCAGCAATTTGTCTTCTTGTGTAACAACAGATGCTAATGGGAAGCACACTCATTGCTCCATCACTGCTGGCCACCAAATGCGGATTTGCATAGAACCACCAGCATTCCCAAGTTCTGCCCAGAGCCAAATCACCTAGGCTGAGCCCTCATTGTCTCCTTACTCAACTAAATATCCTTTCTTACATGCGGTCCCACGATCAACACTTACAACTTTATTTTCCGGCAAATCAAATCCAGTAAGTGACAGGGTCCTTGGGGCTGTTCCTAGGCTCATTTCTTTCATTAGCTTTCAAAAATACAAAAGCCCATGAAGACATACACTGGATATCCTGCCAAGAGTCCCTTGGTTTTGAAGGCCTCAGGCCTCTCTCAGAGGAAAACGCCCATCAGTCTCATTGCCTGAGTTGCCCACTGAATCTAACAAGACGCTTCATTATTTAGATAACACCAGCGAAGTTTAATCAGAGTTAATTCACATTTTCCTGGTACAGAAAGAAACATGGAGCCCTGCAAAGTGTGTAGTTTCTTGGAAGTAACTTGAAGAAATCATTTTTCACCCACTGGGGTCTGATGTACAGCCAGCCTCTAGCAAGGGTCCAGTAACTCAGCTGTCTAAACACTTAGGAAAGGAGCCAGAGGTTTTCTGAAGTTCACTTTTCCCCATCATCTACCGTTAAGCAGCACTAAGTCTATCTGCAGTAGCTACATGTGATCTGCTGACCTCCTGTAAATTCCTTTTTCAGCAGCAGCTTATATTTCACCACTAATAGGATGTAAGGCAATAGGAAATGCTCACTTGTTGTTGGTACCCCATATCCTTTCCAAATTTTATCAATTCCATTAGTTTTCATTTCCTAGCAGAACCTGGTACAATTTAACATTTCACATGGTCAAAGCTAGTCAGCCTAACTCCATGTCAAGAACATTTTAAGTGAGCTTTAGCCTATTGCTCAGAATTACATATTCTGCCACACAGAGATTCAAGCATTTAACCTCCCTGTGTCCAGGGTTGACCAAACCACCGGCACAGTCAGAAGATAGAAGTAAGAAGCATAAGAAAGTTTAATTTTACTTCTTGAGAGATTCTCCTTATTTATAAGTACTGCCTTCCGGGAGATGAAGGCCTCTTGAGAAAAAACTGCAAACAGTGAAACAGTGACACTTCAACAATTCTTTGCCTATGAGCAAAGACACCAGCCATGCCAAAGCAATTTGTCTTGGAGATACAGCTGGGGAAGGGAATTAAATGAACAACATATCAGTGGGACACTATGGTGGTGATCCCAGGTTAAGTTCTGCTCTCATATCCTTGCAGACCACATGGGTTTTTTTCCATGTAACCTGTGCCACTGAAGGATTTGCTACTGCACAGCGCACAGTCCTTCTATTCCATTTGAAGCCAGAAGTCTGGCAGAGCAGAGCAATTCAAAGAAGTATTATCTACAGAGAGCAGAATTAGTTTCTTTCCAGCCCCAAAAACCTGCAGTTATTCACTCTGTTCAGCAAACGAATAAATAAAAACATCTCAAAAGTATATTTCTGGTTAACCAGCTGAGAACATTCCTGACCAGATCTTTGATTAGTGTTTTACATCCCTTTTTCTTTAGCACATGTCTGGTTTTCAAAGGATAAGTTGCATAAGTATCTCTAGTTTGCTGGCAAGCATTAGAAGCCTTCTTCCTTTGGTCTTCCCACCTATGTCAAGATCTACGAGACAAAATATCATAATTGCTACCGTTATGCTACACTAACTGTAGATCTAGACCACCTATAAAGCCAAGAAAGAGTACAAATAGCTGAAGAGTTGTCCAGCATTGGCCCACTGCAACTCTATATTTGTATTAGAATTCTGCCAGTGTAACATTTCTCTTCTCTGGTAAGCAACTCATGGGACGCCTCTTCAGTGCCTGCAAAAAGTATCAGTCTTAAATATTATTTGCAATTTCTATGCACCATTGAAATTTTTTGTCCAGGCAGCTGTACAAGACTCTGGAGATGTCTCCCCTCCAGAGCTATGTCTTTTTCTAAAATGGTGGTCAACCTGATCAGCTTGCTTATTATCCATCTGATAAGTCACAACATTTTAATCAAAGCTGGATAATTTCAAAATCAGAAGGAACAACAGCACACTTACATGATACCATATAGAAACTCACATTTCCAAATCTGTCTATTCACAGTTTTGGATCAAAGTACTAAAAAACTGCAGCATACAAACCAGCATTATATGTAAAGTTCAGCAGGAGATTCATCGAGTAATCCCATCGTAGTAACAATCAATGTCTTAATCAATACTCTCATTTGGAGCAAGCCTTGATCTTCCATGACTTGCCAACTCTAGAGTATCTGAAAAGTGGTCTCTCCCACTTTGAGCTGTAAACAGCTGTATACCCAGAAGCATTTTGCAAGCATTTGGCAGGGCACTTAGATCCTGGCAGCCTGCTGCGTTTCCTTCTTGGAAGAGTTTGCTGTTGGGTATTTGGGTAGAGGCCTAGTCAAGTCAGCTACTATGTTGGCTCCAAGATTTTACATGCCTTGAGGTAGATCTCACATCCACCAATGTGGTGAGGCTATGGACAAGCTATGTGCTCAGTTGAAACCTCCCAGTGCTGCTATAACAGAACTCTGGTATTTATTGTCTAGCACAGATCACAACAAAAATGAAACCTCTTCAACCCTCCTCACCGTGATGGATACCCTGGGCTGGATTCACTGCTCCCCTGGGTTGTCTTTGCATGGCACAAGCAGAGTAGTGCTGTGCAGCAGAACTCTGCTATGGGAACCAGGAGAGGCACCTTCAGCTTTTCACCTGCTGACCACTCAACTCAGCCAAAGGAGGGAACAGGCTTTGGATAACATCCAGGGTGACATGGGGGAGTTTATACGCACTACATTCTTCAGTGGTGTTACTCGGAGGTAATCCTATAGTGTCTTAAGAAGAGCTGCTTGCCCCAAAATCATAAAGCTACAAGGTCCATCCGCCCTCCAGTGTCCAAAAAATGCTTTGCCGAAACAGCAGGATTGTTCCCAGAATGGCAGATGCTGCTCATGTGAGAGGAAGATTCCATAAACAACGCATTCAGCCGGAAGACCATGCCTGTACATACTGAACTCCAAAACATGGAGCGCTCTCTCTCCTCTTAGCTGTCTAGAGCCCTTTGTAAGCATTGCACTTTTGTTATTGATTGTTTTGCAATGATTTTTATTCCATTTGGGGCAGGAAGGTTTTGTGGTTTTCCTTTTCTGTTTAAAAGCAAAACCCAGTGCTGATTACTTATTTTTATTATCTTCTTGCCATGGTCTCCTTTAGCCGAGTTAATTCTCTAGAGTTTTATAGTCTGTTCCATCACTGTGTCTTGAGTTCTACAACGTTGCAATCACCTTGGTAATGGGTAGTAAGTCAAAGACTTTGCAACTATTTTTTTAAACTATCAGTTCCTACTTTGAATTTCTTTTACTTATTTTAAAAGCATTTGAGAGACAGCAACACTGAAGCACAGATGGCATCATTAAAAGTAAACATTGGCCAGGATACAGCACAAATACCATACTGTGGCATCCGTTCTAAATATAGGGCATACCACAGCCAAGTCAACAGTGCGGTATGATATTGGTTTACCTTTTAATGAGATCCACAATATTAGTAAAAAAGTGGCAGAACAACATGTGATACTCTTAGTTTGTGGGAGTAAGGAATTGCCTTTTGAAAGCTAATTATTTGGCACAGCCTCAAAACTGACTTTTAGGCATGGCCTGGATACATGATCCTCCAGACCATAGTCCTCCCAAAGCAAAAGGGAGATAACATTAGTCAGTTTATTAATCTGATGACAGCTCCTCTGCATGTTGATCTGCACTAGCAGTGGTTCTGCATAGCCCATAGCTCCTCCCGAGAGGAACACCAAGCCAGTGTTTAATGTCTACTTCCTCCTCTGTCCCAAGGTTTGATAACTATGGCAGCAGCATAAGGCACAGCAGTGTTTCAACCTCACATGTAGGCTGATGATGAGAATTTTAAGCACAGAATTGATTTAGGAATGCTTGTGCTCTGGGTGGAGGAGGGAGGCAGAAAATAAATCACTAGAGCTTATGTTTCTAATATATTCCTCAAATGCAACCCTTCCTAAAGTCCTGCCTCTTAATATTTTATGGTACATTGTAGATCTCGACAGTTTTTGAAAGAGGGCATATATTTGCTGGTTAGGCTACAATTTTCAGAGCCACCTGGAGAACCAGATATGCCAATCCCCAAGGCAATCCTGGCAGGAACCATCTACCCCATTGCCTTATGCAGATTTAAAAATTTCTCCCCAGGTGCAACATCTGCACACTATAAGGACCAATAGCCCTGTGGTACTTGCTTAGTTCCTTGCCAGTGAATCCAAAAGAAAATACAAGAGATGTTCATGATCACTGTACTGATGATGCCTTTCCCTTCCAATAGGATGGCCTCAAGAATACAGGTCTTCTGTTTCCATATATTAACGCTGATCTCCTCAATGTGAACATTTCATAATTCATGAGTGCAGAGATAGAAAGCAAACCTCTTCTGTTTATGTATATAACTAACCATCAGTTTGACTTCTGGCTGTGTATGAAATTTTGCTGCTTTACTGACCTACATCAATGCAAAATAAAAAGGCTACAGAGAAATTGCTATTCATAGCAAAACAGGAGTTGCCACCTAAGACTTTCTGTTGGATTAAACAGCCAGTCCATTATTTTCTTCTTCGTAGCTATTCCTTGTGCATTTCAACTGCTCTGCTAGATGACTCTTCAGGGATTAAGGAGTAATGTTTCATTTTTCACTGATCCTTAACAAAACACAGCAAAAGTTTCTACAATATAACAGAAGGGGTGCTGTCATTGTTCCAAGTATATTATATTTTAGACTAGCTGAATAACCTTTTGGGAGCCAGAATGCTGAATCACACATAAAACGTTACATTCTCTTATCCATTAAGCCACATTTATGCAGAAATGCATTCCCTATTTTGGACTGGGGTTTGCTCATCTGTAGAGAAAAGGACTTTATTCTCAAATGGGGGATAAGATCAGCTAAAAATCTCATAATATTTTTCTTCCCATTACAATTGGCCAGGCCACTGAGTACCTCAGTTACATATGACCCACAGCATTAGGTAAAGCTATACTGAGTATCACCTCCTCCCTCCCATTGTGTGGCACTAATAGCATGTGAGAACTCAAAATGGAATTATTTTCCTTCTTTCCCTCCCATGTGGGTTACAGTCTCATCTGGTTTCAGCAGCAAGATTAGTTAATAAAATGCTACTGCAGCAGAAGAGAGAAGGCGGGGGGGGGGGGGGGGGGGGCAGGGGGGAGAGACAATTAGCCTGTATTTCAGATCATCACCTCCCCTCCTTGATCTGGTTGAGCCAGGAGCTCACACCACCTTTGCTTTACACCTGCTCACAGCCAGGTTGCTCTTCCAGCTTGTGTCATTCACCTAGCAGAGCTCTGCTGCAACTGTACAAAGTCAAACACTCCATCTACCATATTTGGGGTACATGCTCTTCTTGCACCAAGTCCCAAAAGCTATTAAAAAAATTCAGGTGTTTTCTCATAATCTATTAACTAGGACATTTTTGCAAATTATTTAAATAGGAACAGTCATTCAATCATTAGGCTGCTGGCCTTTTGAAGATCTGCTCTGAACTCCAGCAAGTCACTTAGATTCTAACTATCAGTGCTGTTTAAATCATCATCATCATCAAGGGAAGCAAAGATGTTTTCTGTAAAGATTCGAGTTCTGCCTCCAGATTTGTTTCATCATGAGCAAGCAGAGGATGTCAAGATCTCCAGAAAAGCAGATCGTGGAGAGAAAGAAAAAAAAAAAAGGCAAGTTGCATACTGAGCTGTAGAACATCAGAAAACACTTAAAGATGTTAAGGCTCAAATAATTATCTAGTAAAAGCTTTTACATCATTTGTGTCATCACACTTAAACAAATCTAAGAAAAACTTCAAGGGTCTCGAATACTTGAGATGCATTTGCCAGAGTGTTGGAGCCCTGATAAAACTCACAGGGACAAGAAGAATAAGTGGCCTCGTCACCAAGCCAAGGCAAACTCCACCAGGGTAAGAAGTTGGAGTCATGCATTCAGACTTTACTGCATACTAAAAATGAACAGAGCAGTACAGACACCGTCTCCTGTGCTGCCAGCTATCTTCCCATTCATTACAAAACTAACGTGAATTCTTGGTCAGAACAACAAATGGGAAACTTTTGCATTAGCCTTGCACTATAGTACAGATACTTGTGTTTCACAAGTGCAGGAGTAATTCCCACTAATGCAGTCTTCGCTGCATTTCATATCCCACGGGGCTTCTGCAAATGTCGATCCTGTTGTAATGGAAGTCAAGATGGGAGCTTTGCCATTAGTTTCAGCAGCACAGGATCAAGTCAATTGAACTACTGCAGGGTTTGAAACTGTACATGTCCTTAACTGCTTGGGTAAATGAAAGCCAACTAGAACCAGCACTGCCACCTCTAATTATCCTGAGTAGTACCATTCAACAGGAATCATCCTCCCTTGAGCAGCAGGGCCCATGGATCACTTCTGTCTCAACCCAGCCCTTTTAAGTGGCAAATAGGCTCAGTGCCCACTCCCTGCACAGGGGAGGATTTCATCCTCCCATTGGGTTTGGGGTGGCTAGCAGCAAGACCTCCACTCTCAGAGACCTTTATGTGGCAGAGAGAACCACTAAATCATTTCCCTTGTCTGTGGCAAGCTTGGAGTCTCCTGTCAAATCCCCATGTATGTGATCTTCTCCACCCTTTCAATTTTAACATGAGGGATAAGAGAAACAAAGACCAGCACATGTATATGAAAGTCTCCTCAAACCATAGGTATGTGGGTTTCATTCTGGAGAAAACACTCTGAATTTCTATGGTTATTGTTGTGTAAATGCTAAGTGTCACCTCAAAAATGCTCTCAAATAAAAAAAAAGCAGTAATTTAACACCAGCTGTGGTTACACAGGCACATTTTACTCCAAGGTCAGATTCAGCACTGATATCAGCTGGAACAACTGCCTCTGGCTACTACAGTTATTAAAGCTGTGGGACAAATGCCCTCCTTCCTTTCCAAGAATAGGTGTTCATTGTGTTTCCCAGAGTCGAGGAAAAACTGTACCTGCTCAAATCTATTCAGTGTCACAACTTCAGCAGATGTGCTCAGAATGGAAATCTTCACTAGCTTCCCAGTTTGCCAGGGTATGACACAAAGCCTGAATCATTGGGGACATAGCTAGAATAGAGAATGGGGAAACACTTTGGTAAAAAACCTTTCTACTGTAAAAGTGGAGCTGAACCTGTCCGGGCCACCGAACAGGGCTCAGCTGCAGTTTTCTTGTAGTAATACCAGAGTTCCTACTCAAAGACAAACATGACTTGCTTTATGCAGTTCTAATCAGCAGGAATGTGATTGGGTCTTTCCCCAGTGAACTGTCTCTCCCCACATCTGCTTCTTTCCCCCCGCCCCCACAGCAAAGAGAGAGAAAAAAGGAAAAATGTTTTATTAAAGAAAACAAACGCAAAGCTGTGCAACTGCTGTTTTAGCCCCGTTGGAGAAGCTTTTGTCTAGTTTTACAGGGCCTAACATGTGTTCGATCAAGTTCAATTTCTGAGGAGGTCTAGATGGAAAACAATCAGGTGTTATCAACAGTATCACTGGAGCAACATCAAAGCCTTGTCTTAGTGCATGAGCCTTGATGCTCCCCAGCTGCTACATACGGAGTCCAAGGAAAAACTCCAGGATCTGACAGAGGCTGCAAGACACCTTGTAAAGATGGAGAAAATTAGCCAAGCAGGTGCCTGGCATGGAATGCTTCTAGAAAGTCCTGCCTCAGCACTACAACATGTAAAAACAGAAAAAAAGAAAATAAGGATGCATTCTGTAACAAATACTTTTTTAAAAACCAAAATAGCTGCAAACAAGTATTTTGGAGATGGCTTGTCCTACAGATGTTTGTTAGGAAGTATTACGCACAGACCCTGGTACTAACCATTACTGGACACAGGATTATGCCCATGGCTGTATTTGTTTTACAAGAAGCATGGATCTGCTGCTAATGACTCAGAAGAAACTTGTACATATTGTAACTGCTTATGAACTAGGACTTTGTGCAGAGGTCACATGCCCTGCTAATTAGATACAGCCACAATTAGCATACCCCTGACAGTTGTCAAGTTATGAGTCTGTCTGACAGTAGGGCTGGGTCATGCTCCCATCTCTGAATACTCCATGTTGTCTCTCAAATTCATGTCATGGTTTTGCCTTGTGAGAGGGGCAAACAGAGCTGTCTAATGCCTTGCTATCCCTGCCTAAAACCACACAGCAGCGGGCTTGTTGGCCAGATGCAGAAAGACATGCAGCTTTCACTTCACATGCCTCTTCTTGGGCAGCGGAAAAGGTTAAATGTGATGTGACACTTTGCCAACAGCCCAGCAGATCCATCCCTATGCATGAAGGGAGGCTTCTAACCAATGCAAAAGGCCCATTTACTGATAGCACATCCTTGGAGCTAAGCAACACATCTTAGTCTGCCATGTGTCTCCCATCTGAACAGCTTAGGCTACACAGCAGATATAATCAGTTCCAGCTGGGACATTTCCTGTTTCCCCACAAGCGACATTAACCCCTTCTTTCTTTCTCCTATTCAGAGGAGCTTCAAGCATAGATACTTCTCCCAAACATCACAGCATGTCCCACAAACATCATTACCTCTCATTCCTACCATTTTGAACACTCAATATCATTCAGGACTCGTGCAGCACAAGTTTAACCCTAGCAATTTGTATTAGTTAGGTAATGCAGAGATGCTCGATCCATGACTAAATCAACTAGGAAAGGATCTTTCCTGCAAATCACTTCACTACTAGACACTCCTTCTTAGAGATGGCCTTTTTTTTCTGGATTTATATCCAAGTAGACTAAACCAGGTGATATTCTTTGAAGTAGATGTCCCTTTTCCTCAAAAATAAACTCCTGACAACAGAACTAGCCTAGTTACAAGTGATGCCATTCTTAATCAGAAACTCTATCCTTCACTGACATCTGCTTGACCCTTCTAGGGCCCAGTACTTCAACAACATTTGCACAACAGGCCACCAGTGAAGTAGGTATACATTTCCTGTGATAACTAGCCAAAAAACCAAAAAAAGGGCAGGACACATGTTACAGCAAGACAGCTGGGATCACTATGAAGCTCGTCTAGCCAAATCTCACAGTGAATCCGTAGGAGAGGTATCCAAACAGAGTAGTGCCTCACCTTTCCCAAAGTCAATATATCTAAGGAGCCCATCTGGCTTCAGAACTAATATTAACAAGCTGTGCCACTCACTCTGACCTCTCTATGACCACTAATTCCTTCTTATTCTCACTATCCACTCTTCCCAACATGTATTTGCCAGATTTTCCCCAAGCCAACAGGATATACAGAAGTGGTAATCAACTCCAGCTGAGGTGCCTCCTGCTTCCTAAAGCCTGCCTTGGCTACACTGGTATTTGTCACAGGGTTTATACACATACCAATGTAGCGCAAACCCCATGATGCATACCAACATCTCCAGCAGCTCAGCAGCCATGCTGACTGAGAGCCTACAAAGTACCACATTTTAAAATAAACATAAGTTTGCTTACACTGTATCTTGATCTTTCACCAAGGCCTTGGGCTCTTCCCAGGAGGCAGACAGAAAGACTCAGCTGGGCAGAAAGATGGGCTTGTGGTTAAGGCACTGGTCTGGGAGTTGACACAGCTGGGATTGGACCCTCCTCCCCTGCCATCTTTCTTCATGACCTTGAAGAAGTTGCTAATTCCTCTAGGCCTTAGTTTTCTCATCTTCAGAATGGGATGCAGATCTCTTAGTACACCTTTCCTGTAGGGACTGGCCAGGAATTTAAGTCAAAATGGGACTTTTAAATTGCATTTCAACAACAGTTCCCCCCAAGGACATGGACCTGTTGGGGCGAGTCCAGAGGAGGGCCACGAAGATGATCAGAGGGCTGAGGCACCTCTCCTATGAAGAAAGGCTGAGAGAGTTGGGGTTGTTCAGCCTGGAAAAGAGAAGGTTCTGGGGACACCTTATAGCAGCCTTCCAATACCTGAAGGGGGCCTGCAAGAAAGCTGGAGAGGGATTTTTTACAAGGCCACGAAGCGATCGGACAAGGGGTAATGGCTTTAAACCGAAAGAGGGTAGATTAAGATTAGATCCAAGGAAGAAATTCTTCTCTATACGAATGGTGAGGCACCGGAACAGGTTGCCCAGAGAAGTGGTGGATGCCCCATCCCTAGAAGCGTTCAAGACCAAGTTGGATGGGGCTTTAAGCAACCTGGTCTAGTGGAAGGTGTCCCTGCCTATGGCAGGGGAGTTGGAACTAGATGATCTTTAAGGTCCCTTCCAACCCAAACCATTCTTTGATTTTCTTGTGTGATTTAAGCTGTCATTAACTTGAGCAGATTCTCTGGCCTACACAACATAACTTAGATGGACAATGTCTCATCTAGAGAGGAATCTGCCTCGGAGGACAGGACTGGAATTCTAAATTATATTAATAAATTATGTGGTAAAAACAACGTCAGAGGAAATTCAATAAGTGCAATATTTTTACAGTGAAGTGGGAATACTTGCCTATGGCTAGAAGAAGAGGTGCAGACTGTGCAGAACTGCTGGCTACATGAAGGGAACCAGACTTCTGGCTAAATAAAGCTGTAACAATCACCCTGGAACCAATAACCAGGAGTAAAAACTGTGAGGCATATGAAGTGCCCACTTCATTCAGCTTTTGCAAGACCTCAGCTGAATAATTATGCCCCGATTTGGACCATTTAGAGAAATTCCAGAGAAGAGTCATGGGAACGGTCTGAAGTTCAGAAATCATGAGCTGGCAGTAAAGACTGAGAAACTAGGGTTGCTTAAAGAGAAGAGAAATGGGCTGCTGAAAAAAGGGGAAAGAATCCATGGTGGTCAGAACAAATAGAAATATGATTAAATTACACATATTCAGGAAAACATTGGAAGTAAAGGAATAGTGAAGCACAGGAATGTTTTTCTTGGACAGAACCTCCACCATTAGGAGAATTAAGGACAGGTTAAAAGAAAATCTGTGAGGAGTGACATGGTTTGATTTGATCTTGCTCACAGTCAGAGGATGCCCTAGAAGAACTGCATTCCTCTCAGCTGCATTTTTTTATTATTCTTTCATTTCTGTAGAGATTGGTTACCTACAGAGCCCACATCATGGAAATATTCATAAAGTTAATGTACCTGAAAACTCTCAGGATTTGGGTTTTCCTCAGGTCTGGTTCCTGACCCTCAGTTTTGAGGAAGAGTCTCACCACAAACATGTTCAAGATAAATGTTTTATTGTTACATTACACCTTCCAGCCAGTTATTTCTAAATGTTTGAGAGAACAGTGTTTACCTTTCAAGCATCCAGGGTAAGCAAGATGCATATGTAACATAAGATGACTCAAGATATCCATCGTATCCACAGGTGTATCGTATCCCAGCACCTTTTTTTTTTTTTTTTAAAGTCATGCTAGATGTTTTGCCTTAGTGACCCTGTGGTAATTAACACTGCAAAAATTCATTGATTTTCATTCAGAACTGGCTGATAAATCCATAGGATGAGACACTGACTAGTGATTTTGTAACACCTTTAACAGAAGTCTTTCAGGAAAACCTAAGTCCTGTAATACAGAGGCTGGATATTTTCTTCATGTTGCCATTAGTGAAAGACTCCAACTCAAAAAAAAAACCCCAAAAGACTCCAAAGGGTTGGATCCAAAGTGCCAAGTCTGAACAGAGAGCTTGAATTTTTTTACAAGGATAGTTACTTTTCCGATCATAAAAAAACTCTTGCTAAATTTTAATACTTAAGAAGTCACCCAGGTGCTAATTTTGAAAGATAAATATATAAATAACCATACCTTGGTTACTAAATTAGTGATGGAGAGATGCATCGCCATACTTTTGGCCAGGGAGTTTTTTTTTCAAGCACAAAACCCAACAACCACTCACATTCAGCAGGTGACCCAATACAGACAAACGTCATGAATTGTGCATTGCTAAACTGCAAGTCCACAATGTTGGAATAAAACCTTTCAAGCTGGGTCTGTTATGGAGGCAGATAAGAGACAGTTGTCTCTGCAAATACTTGATGCGGGTATATTTATGAAGAGACAAATCACTGGTGCCACATCCCTGTGCCTAAGTTAACGTAACTGCAGATGATCATTCTACAGTCTGTAGTAGAGTTGGTGAGCTGGAAATCTGAATACTGTTCATATGGAACTTACGTATTGCCTACTGATGATCTGGTTACTACTCTACCCCCTCTTATATTTAGACACGCCTCACGCATTTTAGGAACCTATTGGGGAAATTGCTAGATTGTACCAGACAGCAAGTCATCTTTGAGCAAGTCCTGAGAAGACAACAGTCTGCACAAGGTGCTGTGAGCAAAAGAATAAACCCTGCGATGAACAAGCATGAAAAAGAATGTGTGTGGAATGTTTCCTCCTCAACCAAAAATCTTGCACACAGATACCAAGAAGTGAACTGCTGTGTTAGTGTTAACACGCATCTTCTCGTTGCCAAGTACAATCACTGTTCTTTCATCATAACACTCCCACCTTCCTCCTCTCCTCTAGATACGTCCCTAATTTTTAGACTCCCCAAATAGGAGGAGGAGAAACCATCCCTTCATGCTCCCTGCAAGACCTATCAGCAGTGGTGAAAGCATCTTCTGTGTTACTGCTCTTGAACCCACATGCTGCAGCAGACTCACCTTATTGCATAAGCGCTGCTCCAGCATATTAATAACCAGTGGAGAGAGAATCATTTACAGCTTGACTTGCACCCAGTTTTCACATCAATTTAATGACCCTGGGGAGAGCATTCTGTTTCTATTGAAACAGGAGAACCAAGAAGGCATTTTGCCTACCTTATTTAATGCCACTGTGAAGATGCTACGAGGAATTCAGAACAAAACTGAACCACAGATAAAGTTACAGCTAAACACCAATGCATCTATACAACTGCTGCTACATAAAGTGAGAGCAGACATTTCTGTAGAGGACCAGCAAGATGATTTCTAGATGTAGAAAAGAAATAGCCCTTTTAGACACCAGTAGAGGATAATATAAATGTCTGGGAAACAAGCAGAAAACCAGAAATAGAGTGAAAGAACCACAATTCCCAGAGTAAACTAAGGAATAAGGAGCAACCACCCCTCTCGTGCATCATAAATAACCACCCCTCTGTCCTACTGCTTTCCTTCCCCATGAAAAACCCAACAGTTTAAAGTTGTACTGTGCAAAGCAACCTTACAATTAGAGATGGGCCTGGGGTGCAGAGACTTGGATCAGCACTTCTCCTCTCAACATTAAAGTTCAGACAAGCTTGAACATTTGGGGATCATCTTTGTTCATGTGTTTTTTCATTGCCCCCATCTAGAGTTGCCTGGAAGGTGAAGAGCATGGCAGCTATTTCTGGTTCTATCCCACAAAGCTATATGACTTAATTCTCAGAAAAAGAGGAAAACTTTCTGGAAAGGCTAGTGCAGGGCTGTGTCTGCTCAGCTGTAGCTGTAAAATGCCTCTAGCCATTTATATGGGTTATACACAAATATTTACTGGGCTTTCAATCAAAAACAAATATTTACTATTCTAATTGGAGCAGTACTTGGCAAACGTACTGGTCTGCAAACACAGAGCATCTTCCTAAGGAAATACATACTCATCCACCAAAGGTAATGAATGCAAGAGAAAAACCACTCTTTCCACTATTAAAAAGACATTTCTTTCAGCTTTCCTAAAGTTTTGCCAATCACGTAAAAATAAAGTCGTCACTGTTGGTGTATCCCATCACAGTCCATTTACTGACCTCCTGTAGACTGTTGAGATCTTGTGGCCCCTTTCTGAAGTAGCCAGGATGGCTTCCAATCCATATTTGCTCTGGCACCCTGCCACTGCATCTGATCAATCCTTCACCTCTAAAACACAGGGAGCCTTGCTGCCAATGAGGGAAGTTTTCTTAATTTCTATGTCCAAGGACACCATGATACCTAAAAGGTGGTTGGACTCTGAAAACCTACTAAGAAGGACCAACACTGGAAGTACTGCACTGTCTCCTGCACTACCATAATTTTACATTATGGAAACAGCTTTATTTAAGTTGGTTGTGACTAAGTCACCCTATAAACATACTCAGACAGCATAACCTGTGCTGTAAGAGAGCAAAAAGACTAACAATATTAGAAAGTTGATTATATGTCTGTTTTCAATCATATCTTCTCAGAATTCTTGTTCTCCCTTTACCTTTCCGAGACAGAAGGATGGTCAAGTCCAAAAGATTTTATCTGTTTCTAGCCTTTTCTAGTGTCTTTTTCACTTGAGGGGATAGAAAAGGAAGCAAGGCTGAGGAATGCATTTCTTCTCCCTTTGAAGGATAACTGCCACTGGTTTCCTTAGGGAGCAAAGCAGGAAAAGGAAGATAAAATAGGAAGAGAAATAAGATGTGAATATTGCTAGGACCTTAAAAAAAAAAAAAGGTCTCAGTCTAGTAGAATGCGCCCCCCGCCCCAAATCCTCACAAACTCATGCAAAATAAGTAAAAGCCACTGATATTATTTATTAATAAAACCGTTACTTTCTTAATGTATGCAGAAGGCAGGGTGAATTCCTTAAAAACAAAGATGTCTCCAGTAATGTACATGGGAAAAGAGCTAGATTATTAGTGATGATTTTAAGAGACAAAAAGACCTAGTAGGAAAATTTAAAAGGAAAGAACAAAACCACATCCTTCCTTGTAGGAAGAAATGGTACTGGAGAAACAGAATTTGAGATTCAATGGTATAATTGTGAAATTGGGTAAGACTTTGCGAAACAGAAATTTGAAATTTTCTTCTGCAGAAGAAAACCCACAACCTGTTTTGCTGATACAAGATTCAAACTTTGCCCAGAGCCTTCAGTATGTAAAAACAGTTAAAGCGCCTTGCTTACGTATTAGTCATGAGCGTGTGCTTAGAGTAAATAGTCTCTATCCTCCTTCAGGTAGGAGAGGATTTTCAGATGAGCTGTCATTGCTTTAATGCATAGCACACTATTAAACATTAACATCCTTTCTCAAGTTATTGCAGAAAAGAACATCTTTAACATATATATAAAATAAGGAATCATTTTTATAATTTCATTTCCATCCCTGAATGTCAACCAACTTAAACAGAATAAGATCTGTTTAGTGCATGCTGAAATGCAACTTTGACCGCATGTCAAACGGATGGAAAGTTTTGCTTACCCACTCTGTTCTCTATGACCAAATGTGGAGAGCACACAGTAGTAGCATCCAAGACACCAATATATTAGAGAGGAAAAACCCACACATTCTAATAACCCACATGCTCCAAAATTTCACTCAAAATAAAGCAAAATAAGCTGTGAACCTTAATTGACTGCGGCAGATCTGGAAAGCCAGATAAAGTACTACAAGAGTCAGACTGAACTAAAAAAGCTAAGCAGATATTTTTGTTCTAGCTAATATTTCAATACAGAGGAAAAACTTCAGAGCTACTCCATTTATAAACAAAACTTGTTGTTAGATGTTATGGACAACTAAGCTATTGATTTCTACCCTGGAGTACTTCATAAAAATGTCTTTAAATATTCAATAATAAACAAGAAGGTTTAATTTTAAATTTTAATTTAAATGATCAGTTCTACAGAGGTAGTGACACATGAAAAGGAAGGTTATAAAGAATTAACTGCCTATACATCTCCATAGTCATGCAATAGGTGAAAAAGTAAATAGAGACTGTTCAGTAATATCAGTTACATTTTCAGAGGGCTCCCTGATCGTCTTAGTCCTTATATTTTTGGACACAATAAGATTTTCATGCTTTGAAAGCCTCCATTAAGAATAGTGACCTGGGTGCCCCAAGTATGTCTGGGACAACCCTGAATTAAGGCATGCTTCAAGCTAATCAATATATTTTGCAGTTAGTATGCCCACAACACTATCCATCATCAGTAATGGAATTCTGCATTAGAGGTTTGAGGTTAGACAACCACAGATTTCTTCCTTCTCACAATAGAAATCTAAAGAAACCTGAACATACAGAATGGGAGGGAGTTGCTCACTTTGAATCATTTGTTACCATGAACCTGATGACTTGTCCTGTTTGTCCACAGTTTGGGACAAGTGTGTCATGAGACCTGTTGAAAAAAGGTCTGTTTCAAATAATAGACACAGTGTCACACCCATCTGGATGGTCCTTCTGGTTTTGTCTTCATTTTTGGTTTGGTTTGGCTTTCTTGGAGCTTGTTATTTCACTTTTTAAAAAAAGCTGCCAAATGTGGACAAGTGGGTGTGTCTTGTTGACATCTTGTGGTCCACATAATATGGCTATTTTGCTGATTGTCAGGGCAATATGATTAAGACCTTAAAATCAAGGGAGATTTTAGCCAGCAACATGCGTTGAAAAGCAGCAGTATTTGTTGAACAGCAGCAATTAAGCCTCATTTCAACAGTCAAGTATGACCACCTCCATCACTCTTCATCAATGCAACCTCCCTTAATCCCCAGCTGTATCATTTGTCTGGGTCCTCCTTTACCAACGCTTACTAGACATAGCTCCAACCAGCTATTACTTTACAGAGAAATAACAGCAACCATAGTGAGTTAAATCAAAGGTCCTTCTAGTCCAGCACCCTGTTTCCAGCCATGTCCAGGAAACAGCTGTTTAGGAACAGAAACAAAGCAAGTGAATTATCCTTCCTGTGGTATAGTCTCCCAGCAATCAGCAGTTTAAGGAAATATATCCTGATTTCCAGAAGCAGACTGTTCCCACAAGATTATGTGCATCCAAGGCTTGGTGTTCCCTTCTAGCCAACTGGCAGAGGTTGGATCTTCAATCTGTCAACCCTCAAACACTGCAGAATAGGCCAAATTCTCTGCCAATAAAAATCAGTGACTTTTCACCAGCTTGAAAGCGGCTAACATCAAATAAGTACTTGGACTCCTATCTTAAAATGAAAGCATTCTAGGGCCCAGTTCTCATGTACACAGAGGATCTTTTAAATCATAGCAGCAATAAGATTAGAAGGAATCATGAATTTTATTTGGCTGCCCCTGAGGAGCCTTAACCCAAGTTAAAAAAGAGGTCCAATTATGAATTTTAAAACTAATAGATAACTCCAACATTAATCTCCTTTTAAGCACCGCACATTGGACACAGTACTAAGAAAAACAAGTCTCAGATGTGAATACATAAAAGAAATTAAAGTGTTGCAACTAACTATCCACATGGCTGAAGTGATTTAGAGCAGCCATGAATTCAGCCAAGCACTGATATGAAGAGTAGCACACACAGTAAAATGATATTCTGTGGTCTAATATTTATTAGTCTTTTCAAAGATTATTTCAGTATGAAGGACTTCAATGAATCAGAAAATCCCTGCCAAAGTAACGTAGCATATATCACACACGACACAGAGAGAAAGGTACCAAAGTATGGGATACTGTAATTAAAATCTTAGAATAATTTAAGTAGGAAGGGACCTCTGGAAGTCATCTACTCCAACCTCCAGTTCAGAGCAGGTATAATTAGACCAGGTTGCTCAGGAGCTTCTCTAGTTGAGTCTTGAACATTTCCAAGGACAGAAATTCCACAAAATTTAAGTCATGAGGTTAGACAAACCATTCCATTTAAGTTGCAAGTGTCAAACAATGTTATGCCTCCATTACCACATGCACATTATATTTACTACTCCCCTCCATTTCTGTTTCTTATTGGTGTTCTGCTGAGATTCAGAAAAAATATTTGATGAAGAAATTCTTTGCAGAGGCCTCCTTCTGGAGCTGATAGAAAGGGAAGAAAAGACAGGTTCCTACCATACCATTCATCAATTGAGCCAAAGAACTGGTTAGAAAAAGCATAAAGTGAGACAGTATGTGTATATATATTTTAACTGAAGGATTCAGAACTTCCTAATGGATTGCAGGTCTTGGGATACAGCACCACCGCCCTGGAGGGACACAGCAAGAGGCAGGCAACAGCTACAAGATAGCCTGAAATTGGACACTGATCCATCCAGAGTCTGGCTCCTAGATCATCTCCTATACAGAACTTCCATGCAAGACCAAGAAATTTGTACGCCAGCCTTTCCTCCTACCCCCTTCCCCTCTAGAACAGGTTTTACAAGTTCTGCCCCAGCCCCTAGGAAGGTCTTCAGTTCTCTCAATCTTGGCTGGCTACTCCCAAGCAGTGGTTTCTGCGCCTCTCCTCGAGGGGCGGGTTTCTCAGACCCCTGCTGAGATGTTGTTTCCTGCCCAGTCCTGCTCTCTCTTCAAGTAGATTCAGTGGCCTCCAGGCAGAAATGATCTCCTGCTCCAACCAGAGTTTTGCAGGACCCAGTCGTAAAAGACCACAACATTATTGTGAATGAAAGCAAAAACAAAAAACAAACCAAATAAATCCACTGAGAAATACCGGCCACCACAGAACTCCAGACAGGCCAGTAAGTGATACACTTCAGATGATAAGCCAGCTCCTGGACCACGCACACATTGTTCAGCATCCCTGCTGATACATAAGGGAACGGACTAACTTCAGAGAGGGCTGGGTTTGATGAACAACTTCTACCACCCTGTCCTGCCCAAATCACGGTCTGTTTCCAAAAGGAGAGATTAATTTCATCAAGCATCACATAGAGCAGGCAAAACATTACCAGTATTTTCACTCTTCTGGACATTTGACTGTAGGGCATAATTACTAACACTCCTTGGACTGTGTTCCTCATCACTCTGCATGCCCCATTAGTTGGGAGGTATGGCTAAATACCAGTAGCCAACATCAATTAAGAGGAATGAAGAGAAGGAAGATCCAATAGCTTTAAAATGCCTCTTCTGGTTTCCTCAGACTCCAACCCCTCATCCTTATAATAAAAGGACGGATATTTATGAAGAAGCAGCAGCCAAAAAATAATTTAGAAACATATTACAGAGTTGCAACAAAAATCAGGTGTGGAACACACATCCTCAGCTCAGCATGTGAAACACAGGGAAATATTCTGCATGCCTCACCAAGCACAGAGACAGAGAAGACGAGTAAGTTCGTCAGTGCTATAACCACCATCACTAGTTTGATTACTCAAGCAACCACAGAGAAGGGACTATTCAAGGCAAATTACATACACTAATTAGTCTGCTGCAAACATAACACACATCAGCCCAACATGGTCTGGATCTACAACTGGCATGGGCAAGGAAGAGCTCCCTTACATCAGTAAGGGTGGTGTTTCACAGTGATTTTCTAGCAAAAACCTAAGCACCGGCACCCCTACCACTTCCCCATAAATCAGTTCAGGCACAAGCAGTTGCAAAGCTGCGTAAGAGTTTTATGCATGCTTCAAATTTTTCTGTGGCACAGCAACCCATTAGCCATCACTTTGCACGTGACGATGACAAGCCATGGTTGATGCTCCAGGAGTTACATGTATCTTAACTAGTCTTGGCAACAAAAGAAAAATGAAATTTTACATCCTAGAACTGATTTCAAGCCATTCCTTACAGTCAATAACAACAGTATGTCTGTCTTAGTTCTTCAAAGTGCAAAAGAAATGAAGGTCAGATATTAGCCACTTGCAATCTCATCTGGACTAATAAGTGTCTCCAGATTATGGTGAACCTGCTTAAAAAGCAGGTCTAAGTGATGTCACCCTTTCCCTGAACCTGCAATACCCCAGGATGTACAACATTCTCCTTGTACTTAAATAAAAGCATCGCTGCTCGTTCTTAACTTCACAGACATTACCCCAACAACATGCCATCAGCTTAACAAAAGGCTCAATATCAGCCTGCATCACAAGAGTCAGCCTTATTTTTTTTCCTCCTCAGCTGCAGAGGATGCACATTAGTGAGCTACAGACAGAGGGCACACACAACCACGTAAAGCAAGTTGGCAAGCTCACCACAGCTCTATAGTAGGTTGGCATGTACCTTCTTGTATGCACATACATGAAATAATGCCATCCAGTATCCATCATCTCTGTCAAGGGTATTATAGACTGTGATATCCCAAACAAGCCTCTCAAAGACGTTTGCATTTTAAGACCCAACACAAGTCCCACAGGACACACTTACCATTCTGAAGCATCTACTAACGCTGCATCACTTCCACAAGCTGCCTGTGTCTGAAGCAGATCTCCTCTGCCAGCCATCTGTAGACAGGTAACAGCAAGTGAGTTAATCAAGTCCCCAGACCATCAAAGCATGATTTTCTTGAAGAAAAAGCAACCTTGGATCTCTGACCCAGCCCAACTCAGCAGGGTTCATTTTGACTCTTTGCTGCTGCCTTTCAGCTGCACAAGGCAACACAGCAAGCTTGCCAGGCCTCATTTCTCTGCCACCAGACTCACTGGAGGACCAGAGCTGCAACCACATTGCCAAGTCTTTCATTCTTACTCCTTTCTCTCAGCAGTGCCCTCAGTAGTCTCTCCTTTTCCAAGGGGAAAAAGTTCTCAGTTTTCAGGAAACCTTGTGCAGAGCATCTGAACTCCATTCCACACTGCTTCCCCACACTGTTTCCTCTTCCTCAGGAGGCACCTTCTCAGCAACAGCTTTCATCCAGGCAATATTCCTCAGCTAACATCCTCACCCTATAAAAAGAGCTCTACCCCAAGCTCAGAACTACTACAGCTCTCTCTGTAAGAGTCATATATTCCCAATCCAGCCTTTCCTCATCTTACAGCTCTCCATAAAAGCAGCACAAACATACTACTTACAAACCAGCCTTCCCCTACAAGCTCAGCCCTTTCCTTGCTAAAAACCCTAGTGCAGGTGTGGCCAATTGAGCAGGGCTGGCCACAGCTTAAGAGGTGCAAACACCTCCCCTATCCTACTAGTAACTACAGGGGATTTACTTTCAGATCTCACTAACATAATCCAATAAGGGGGGCGGAAGTCTATTTGGGTATATTTTAGGCACTCTTCTGATTCCCAGGAATCAAAGTTACTTTTAGGATGCTTTTCATTTGAAACTGAAGGAGTTCCTTTATTTAACAGCTGCAAAGAATCAAGAACAAACATGATGAGCAATTCAGGGAAAACTAGATAGTGATGAACAAAGTTTCCAATTGCATGGGACTGGTCTGAAGTAGCCTGTTTTAGCACCTAGTTAAAGGAGTATCGTCCTTTCCTTGCAATTGGAATTGTTAATATAGCATATACAGACAAGATGGAGAAATGACATATTCCCTATTTATTGTATCAAGGGTTTTGGTAGGTAGCATGTAGGTGGCTAATCTGTGTGCTGTAGGCCTGGGCTGGGCTGCCAATGCAGCCCTCCCAGCCTGCCTCTCTTCTGCAGTGCTATATCCTGAGGGCCCCCAGGATGCTGACAGTGAGGAATTGTTCAAGCTCTTCTGGCTCTTTCTAGGAGATTCAGTCATACCCCGCGGGGTGCAGATGAAAGCTGTCCAGCCATAGGTACAAGCATGTGCTTTGGTCCATGATCAAACGTGTACCTGGTGACAAGATGTTCTGCTAATGTGCAGGGGACACCGGCATTCAGATCACACAAATGAGGAATGTAACTGTGTGCTGTGGAGAGAAGCGTTACTCATTCACAGGGTCCTTGCACAGTTGAGAGGAATGGCAGGGTCATGGCAGGCTGCCCTAAAGTCTCTTCCCAGTCAGATAACATCAAGTGGCCAGATGTAGTCAAACTCCAAGCCTGCACTTCCTATCCCGCTCAACAACAACAGCACTAGCAGTAAAGGCAATGCTTGCAACTTTAAAAGATTATTTTCTGCTGGAAGGTGAAACAGGAAGGCAGAACTGTAATGTACATTTGATTATGACACTCAAAACCAAGCCTAACTGGAGTTGATGGAAGCCTTTCATCGACTTCCCTTGGCAATAAATCAGGCTCATCCTTAGAAGAGTTCCTTGTTTTCCCTTCAGATCCCTTATCAGCCTTAAAGCATTAGAATCATGTGTTAAGAAAACTGTGATAATATCTTTACCCTAACATCATTAATTCATACTGCTGTTAAAGAAATGGAGAATGATGAAAGGTGACAGAAGAAATTAGACTTTCTTTATCTTCAGTAATGCAGCTCCTCTCTATAACATTCTGCCCTCTTTCCCGGTGAGAACAGACTTTCTCCTATGCAGTTTGCTGCTTTTCCCCAAGCAGTAGCTCAAGCTAGCTGATCAGTGACTAACGTGGGACAACATCAGTGATTATCTGCGTGACTTTTGAAATTTAGTCCTTTAAGGGGTCATAGCAACACAAACGTTACCCATGAATACCATCCTTCTAAGCACAAGAAAGAAAAACATTTAAGGTTTTCAGTTTGCACAAACAACCTTCCGTCATCCTGGTGACTTGGTTCCATCTGGAACATCCTATCTTCATATTTCAGAAAATATGGAATGAGGGAGGACAGGAAATATCTAGCCATTAAGAGTTCATGAACTAATTTTTTTTAAGTTCTTTGCTTCAGAATGGAAATAATTTTCATTTCCACTCCTTTTTGCCCCCTCTACCACCATATGCTACACTATTTTCCCTCTCATTGCACTTTGTATTTGACCTCCTGGTGAAAGTCAGGAAACATCATTCAACTAATTGCAAGCACCTGCATTGCTGCAGGTGTGAGGGGAAACACCTAACTCAGTGGGTCAAGGAACTCTGTGCTGATTTACAATATGAAGACCGGTTATGTCCTGAAAAAGCAGCCTGCGTTCGTTGTTATTGCAGTGGTGGAGGGATGTGCCAGAAATTCTACTCATGGTAGTAAAACTGGTTATAACTGCTTCATTTTTTAGAAAGGAGGCAAACTGTAGTTTCAGAGCTCTATGGTCTGCATTTTCAGCAAACTTTGTTCTCTCTGTTAAAATCTTCCACTCTTCTGCGTCAGTCTGGATCAAGGTGAGTGTATGCATACGTGCACTCTGAGTACACGGATACATGTTGCACTGCCTTCAGCAGTACTGATCACGCATGCAATATGCTCGCTATAGTACATTTTCAGTGCTTTTTCTGTTTTTTAGACTTATATGAGACTTTCTTTAGCCAGACACCTCATTAAAGCTGATAGATTTACAATCCCCAGTTTACTGTTTCTAGACTGTGGGTGGCCTTGGACAACTTGTGAAATTTTGCATGCCACCATTTTCCAGTTGTAGAATAGGAAGAAGAATCCCTCCTACCTCCCATACACTGTTTTGCTGCTCAGAATAAAGCATTAATATTTCAGAGAGGACCTGCCTATTCACAGAATCACAGACCCTCCACTGATTCTAACAATGGAACTCCAACCACAGCTGGGGCTTCCAATAAAAATACATGAGTGCTGCTGTTGTAAAAACAAATAAATAACACTAATAACTCCAGGAGAATTCTGTCAACACAGATGATGGGCAGGGCTTTCATAGTATTTTGTTTGCTAGGTTTCTAGAACTTTGCTTTTGACCTTTTACCTTCTAGAAAAAGCTATGTTACAGAAACCTCCCCAAAGAACAGTCTCTCTGTGCAAACAGCTGAGAACTCTCCAGAGAGCTGCTAGCGAGATATATGCACTGTCTGTCAGTGGTGAAGGAGTCAATTCAAACCCATGATTCAAACAAATGCACTTTAAGAGCTTCTAATGTTTATATTGGCTTTGTGTCCACAACGTTATTTTGAGAATGGTCCGCCTAAGGCATTTTTCTCATTTCCAAACTGAAAGGTACTTTAATGGGGCCATGCATGCAATGGTTTAGTTCCTGCGTTGGGCTCCTTGCCGAGGCTTCCACCTGCCTGTTTAATGGCAGAGCTTTTCAACTGCTCTGCATGGAGCGATATCTGGACTTTAAAGACTTCTGCGGCAGTGGTGCACTGCATGGTATTGTGTGCCGCACCCACCTTCTGTCTCGAAGCTGAGAACAATCAGAGCTAGACAGAGCAGGGAAAGAGTAAGAAAAAATAATATTTAGACAGCAAACTTTCCAGGCATTCAGGAGAGAATGGCTTGCAGATGTATATGTTTAAATGACATTTACGCTCCCATTGTTTCCTTTAACTTGGTGCTCATCTTACCCTGGGCTTCTTCTGATGAAAAAACCAATACTGCTGAGAGCTGTGTTCTTCTTGGTGAGAAATAACACCCCTTCCCTTCCCTCTCAGATATACTGAATGCTAAAGGAAAAAGTAGCATTTTGGAATTGTGTATGTAGGGGGAAGGTCTCCCTCAGATACACGAGCTTAGCCTCTTAGGTTGTTTTCACCCAGAAGAGATGGCAAAAGACTTCATGTATCCAGTACAGCAGTCCAGAGCAGAGCTGGCACAACATTTTTATAATGCCCACTCCAAGGCTCCAGGTAGAAGCAGAAGAAAGAAGGAAGTCTAGGCACAATGTAATTTTCAGGTCCAGTTTTCCTTTGGCAAAGACACATAACTGAACCAAAATTTCAGTTATTTCTTTTATAAACTGGGAGTCCAGCAGGCAGACGTCTACAGTCCTTCCTTGCTCAGTAATCTTGGGATACTTTGGTCAACCCACAGATGTGCCTGAGCCTACTCAGGTATGTCCACATCTCTGAACATAATGTCCTCTTAAACCAGCCTAGTTACGCTGCAGTGTTCAGACCTCTGCACTGAATATGAGCACAAAAGGCTCAGGTGTTTTGGCATACACTTGTGATCTTTGGGAATACAGACTGTAAGTATGATCCTCACTTCATACAAATGATTATCTCACTAGCAAAATCAGTGAAATGATTTCTAATAACCAATTTATACCAAAGGATCATTTTCTATAGACTGTGCCTTCTTAAAAAACAGTGCTAGTAAACAGGTCGTCACACCTAATGCCCAAGGCTAAGCAATGAAAAATGGCATCTTACACTTTTGATAGTCAGCAGAGATAAAAAGAGCAATGAGACTTCCTTTTGAATTGTTGACCGTTTTGTTTTGAGTCGTTCTCTGGATACTGGGACATTGCAGTGAATATATGTCACATCATCTTGACAATGGACCAAGCTTTAGGAATCAGCAATACAGGCAGCAATAGCTCACTACTGTCAGCTCACGCTGGAGTTAAATGCCATTTTCTTCTACACGTGCAGCAGGGAGGGTAAGGGGAAACATATACACCAGACACTTCCAGTTTCCTGTGTATTGGTGCTCTCATTCCAAACAAATAAATCCTATGTGAGTGGTGACAATTAGCACAACTCAAAAGCAACACTTGAGCAAAGGTCATTGGGAAATAATAATGCTACCTTTTCTAAATAATTAGGATATCAAACAGCCACTCAAAGTGCAGTCCATCACTCACCCAGATCAAGGACTACAGATATTTTGCAGGCTTTGCAACACACTTGCCATTTGTTACATCTCCACAGAAAATTTCTCTTTAATTTGCCCAACAGCCTCTTCCCAGATGGCCCGGATATTTTGGCATCCCATTCTGCAACATCTCTATTTTTGAATTTCTGTCTTGGAAATTGGTTTTGTGGTTCAGCCGCATTTTTTTTTTTTAACTCCCTATGATTGACATATGATCCGAGCTTGGCTGGAGCAAAGGGACATGCTGCATGACATATCGTCAAGAGAAAACCTGGCCAGACATGGAGTTTATATAGTCTTGGTTTGACTGGCAAAGAAGGAGATCCAAATCAAAACATTTGGCGCGTAGAGAAGCAGCCCTATGAGATTAATGTGAAGGCAGGAAGAGAAATTAGATGTCTCAACTAATGGGACCAGTCCTACATATGGTGTATTTGTAGCTCCTTGGGATTTGCTGAACCGACAATCTGTACAACAACCACAACTGAAAGATCTTGTCACTCTAAGGGTCACTTTGGCACTCCCCTGCCCACAGAATGTGACAAGTTGCAGCACACAGTCCTGCTCAGGCTCCAGATTAAGAGCATGAAATAAGAGGCTGAGCTATCTCAACCCATGGCGACACATGGGATTTGTTTATCCTGAGATGGAGGATGAGTGAGTCTGCTGATATTTCTAACTCCTCGTGCAGTCTGCTTCTCTTGGTGCCACATTCAAGTAATTGCACATTTATGTCATAGAAATTCAGAAGCATTGATTAAGTTACACAGTGGTGTACGGCTAGGTATTCATGTCACAAGCAAACCAAAATATGACCATGTAAAGCCGTTCCTTTCACAGGTGAGTAGTCTGATCTGGCTTTTTATTACACTCATTCAAAATCAGTATCACACCGTGTGGACCTGACTTACTCAGTGTCAGTGAGGGAAGAATTGTGCCCTCTGAGCCCAGCAGACTTAATGAGGACTCTTCAAGATCGTTTTTATTATATAGTTTTGTTCAGATGCCTTTGCAGATGCACTTGCAAAAGAGCAAGTACCTGATACAATCAGAGACAGCAATAATTTGCTAGGAATCAAGTAGGTTAAATCACTCTTGTGAAGAATTTACAAAGGTATGTAAGTAACAAGCATCTGGAGCTAAAGATCAAACGGGATTCAATGCAGATCAATATTTCTGAACACATGTAAACTGCCAAAAGTACAACACTCAACACAACAGTGTAACCCAACAGAAAACCAGCTACACTTGGATTCATTTTACAAATACCAAATGTTGTTTTTCACTAAAGCCCTCTTCCTATTCTTTTTTTCTAAATTAAACTGTCATTCGCTGCAGGACTGAATGCAAATGATCAAACTGCAGTCACCAGAAAGACTTCTGTACATATTGGATTGGATTCTACTGGAGTAGCTTGAAGCAAATATTTATATATACTTCCATTGAGTTTATTTTCTTAGGGTGAATGAAAATAGTAACTTCTTGGAGCAGGGGATGGAGAAAATCAGCCTTCCACAGAAACCACAACTGAGAAGAATTTGATAACAGTGCAGAGTAAGGAATACTATGATATTTAAGTTTCACTAAAGACTTATTTTCCTTCAGGAATTGCCTGTACCTTATATACTTAAAACTGGTTACCCACAGGTTGCCTTCATATGATCATTCTGAAATACTGATTTCAACAGAGGTATTTTGATGTTTTATCAGCATAGTGGGAAAACAGGTCTGAGCTATTTTAGGCAGAAGTCAAAGCAATTTCATTTCCAGTGCATCAAGACCTAACAGAGCAGCCAATTATTTCCCTCTCCTCCTTCAAGCACACAGGAAATTAGCAATATCACCCAATCCCATTTCAAAGCTACACAACCACTTTCTAAATAGGTTAAATACTGAGCCAAGACTGCAAACATACTAGAATAAAGGAAGCTCAAGAGAAGGAGGCAAGTTCTCCCCAGCAGCTTGCCCAGTACCAATAATTTCATTATCTCCATACAGAAAACAGGCAGATATCATGTGATGTTGAATAATGAGGAGTAAAGAGTAAGCTCTGTAAGGTTTCAAGGCCTGATAAAGTGGAGCCTAGCATGTAGAATCTTTAGCATTCTTTCCTAAACCTAAAAAATCTTTTCACCCTCCCCTTTCAGGCACATTACAGCATCCTTTCTTAGTTCTTAACATCAATCTGTCCCTGACACAAGTAACCCAGAAAGAAAACTGGTCAATCACTTCACCAGACCCTGCTATTTTCTTCCGCTGCAGAATTTCTAGTGCGCTGGGATTCCTCACTGTGAGGGAGGTAAAGAGACTGCTCTGTCTTGGCATATCTGAAGAGAGAGACATTAGCAGGAGCATGCAGCTGTTGGGGTGATTTCGATTGGTCAAAGACCAATGTCGTCAGCTGGATGGGAGAAAATTCCAGTCCAGAGTGAAGATCTGAGAAATGAGAAGATGTCATTGAAATCAGTTTATTTTAAATAAACACAATTTATTTTACCTAAGATTGTAGAACACCTGGTGCAAATGCCTCAGTTTCTGTTACTGCTGTGATAACTCTGAATCCTGCTCTTATAGATTCTCTTTGGAAAGGGAATGTAAAAGGCCTGTGTGTTCAGTCCCTCCCAAACTTTTCATTTGGTTCTTACTGAAAGGATGCATAGTGCCCAGGGAAATGAGTCCCAAACACAGATGGGACCTGTAAGTGTGACTGCAATCCAAATAATAACAAATCAGAAAAAAATCCAATTTGTTCTTTTTCCCAGTGAAAAATAAGCAGAAATTACATTCTTGTTCTGCAGGAAAGAATTGATTGCCACATAGTTCTCATCAGGGAAAAAAATCACACCCAAATACTTTTTTGGATGTCCATATCCATCTCAGTGAATAAATAAATCCCTTCTATGGCTGGAGGTGAGTAGTTCTGGGTGTCTTACAGCATCTGCATCCTTAAGACCTGCTTTTTTTGCCAAACTTCATCACTTATAAAAGAGTGCAATATTAGAACAGATCCCACAGTGCAATGCAGATACCATCCAGGTCCTGGGGGAGAGAATAAAACAAGAGAGGCTTGGAACTGTGGGTCCCATGACACAACACCACTAAACAGATGCAGAGATTTATTTCTATTTTAACTAAATCCCATTTTCTGATGGGGAAATATTCAGTCTGAATTGTCTTTTCTGACCTCATTTATTGGTCAAGTACAAAGCTACAGGATGAATTGCATTCATCTGTTTTGTAACATCAGAATCAAAAGTCAAAGTGCTCTCAGTCTAGTTTCATTTCATGTGTTTAAGAAAATGTTTTGTATTGTCAATAATGTAGTGAGTCTTGATTTGTGCAGAGCTCATGATAACAAAACTGCACACCAACAACACTTTTTTCTGGAGATAAAGCCAAAGGTGGAAATGACAGACATGAAAAGATACATCAACCAAACCAAGACCGTGACTTGAAAAGCAAAAGAATAAGTTAATGGCCCTGAAACCACAGCTGTCCATGACTTGTTCAAAGTGTGTGGAAGGACAGACTGTTTTTGACTAAACTGCTTCACTCCGTCAAATAGTTATTTCTCATGAAAACTCCTCTGAGCTTTTCACCCACAAAAAACCTCCATTATATTGTCTTTTCAGATTTGGAACTGAAACAAACATCAGCTTGTCAGGATTTCTTCAAGATGGAAATCCTGAGGAAAGTTGCTCAGCTCTTTTTGTCAGCTGTCATAAAAGATAAATGACTGTCTAAGCAGAAGTATGCCAGGGCTTTTCCCGTGCATAAGAAGCACGAAAACAACCATGGGTGCCCTGGCTGAGATCAGCTTGAGGATTATCCTCCTACCAGACACAGCCACAAAGCACCTGTGTGACTTCTGCTGGACAGCTCCAGAGGGCCTGTGAGGAGAAAGGCAAAAATGGCAAAGGTGATAACAGTGGCACGCTCACTATATACTCACATACAGCCTTCTCCCTGATAAAGCCAGTTCTGCTATTGCTAACTACGACAACACTGAAGAAATTCCTGTGTTTCCATTAGATCTTATAATAGCTGTTCAGCTTCCATAGTGTCAGGCTGAATTCTGCAAACAGGCTTTAAAAAGTCCAAGTTACTCCTATGCATGCAGGTCACAGCTTTTTTATTTTGTTCATTTATTTTATAGTAAACAAGATTTTTTTTCAGTTATTTGCCAACAGTTGCAGAAGCTGCTTGTCTGTACGCTCCTGCCCTGAACATCATGAGTAGTCATCACATATTTCTCACATATTTCCTTCCTGAATGACCTGTAACACATTGTGTAAAGGCTTCTCTTGTTTAGAAATGACAGTACAAACAGGCGGCACAGGTAAAGTTTGGTCAATTCATACTGCACATCCCTAGAGGAAATAGCCAGATGCTTCTTCATTGGGACTCTAAGTGAGGCAGAACTCAGTGAACAAGATCCATTCACAGACAGAATCTATACACAGCAGTCTTTATTTGTCAAGGCCACCTCCACCTTGCCTTGTGCATGAGCTACACACTGACAGTTTTGCAGAAGCCTGCAATTGGAATATGCAATTCATCTGTGTAAAAAACAAAACCACAAAAGGATACCAAAATCACTTGAACTTTGGCCATGGTTCAAGTCCAGAAACCACTGTGCTCAAATTCGCCTTCTCCAGTGTATTAACCTGTCACCTGGTCAGCATGTAACATCATCTCCAGTTGAGATGAGGACCATTTCTATTTATACAGGGCATAGGGAAAAGGTCTAGGAAAACACAGGCATGGCCAAAACTGGACATGCAGAAAGGGCCTTCCTTACTCAGCTTTCCCTAACTAAAGATATCCTTCAATCTCAGCAAGCTGACTACCTTCTTTTCCTTGTTGGGGGCCTTCCTTAGACCTTTCTTCCCTCTTCCGAATGATCCTTCTTTCCTTTGTTGACAAACCCTTTTCTGAGGTTGTTTTTCAGTTATGGAACAAACAATGAGATTTATTTGTTTAATGGCACCCTACACACAAAAAAACCCCAAAAAACCTCATTTGAGCAGTCCACCTTCTCTCCTTAAGTTCTCCCTCAAAGTACCCTAGGCAGGAACTTACCATCATGTTTCTCAGTAGTGCCTCGAGGAGAAGCTGAGGTTCCACTTGCAAAAGAGGATATAAGCATGGGAGGAGCAAAGCATGCCACCACTCTGTAATACTCTGGATAACACAGCAGTACACTGAATAGCGTGACTATTCTCCTTAATCCCTCCTCTCTACATCTGGGATCTCTACAGAGATCCCAGACATCTCTTTCAAAGGGCAGGGCCTCAACACAGCTGCTGGATGTGTCCTTAGGCCAAGAGGCCTACTTCTGGCAGGGCAGGTCTAGAAGTATCTGATTTGGGCATTCCCAAAATAATGTCATCTCATCTTGGCCTCTGTTCCCACAGATGACCACCACCTAAGTGCAAAGACTGCTGTTTCTACATAATTCACAAGAAATCCTGGTATCAGCCTATCTTGTGATCATCACTAAGAACGAGGAATCCAGGCCATTCCAGCATCCAGCCTAGAAACTGAGTTGCTACTGGTGACTGACCCAACTTCAGAAACAACTTTTGGTCTCTGGTATAAGTCCCAAGGCTATTTTTCAAAGGATTATTTCCTTTACACACCCACTTGCATGCTGAGAACCTAACTTTCCTCCCTATCAAAATCTGGGCTGGGCTCATAGCCTTCCAAATAAATCATGTCCAAGCTCCCATTAATCATTTATTTTTCGTCTCCACTATAAAGATTATCCTTCCCTGGTAATGTCAATCTGGATGACATGGAAATTTTGAATAGATTTAATTTCAGTTTTGCTCAACAAGTGTCCTGCCCATGGTTGGTGAGAAGATGGGTGAGTTTTTCCAAAGTGAAAGTTGTTACGTACTCTTTTACTTATTTCAAGTGTGCATATATGCTAATTAAAAACAGCTGTTTTCCCAGGAAGAAGGCTACTGAGTGTTTATCTTTCAATCACAGATGTCCAGGCCATTTCCACGGAACACACGTTGTAGCAGGATGATCTGCTGGCATAACTGGTGACACTGATTACATTTCACTATTTTTTCTAGATCTTCCTGGCGACCTAAATAGCTCCAAGCCAAAGATTTCACATGAAAAATGCAGGATATACTTCACATAACCCTGTGAAAACATGATCCCATCCCACCGAAGAACAGTGTCTCGTGTCACAAAATGCCTCACCCTTACCAGGTTTTCCCAGCCTTGTAGCAGATGCTGCCAGATCCAAGGAAAGAGACAATTTTGGCATTTCTTCACTTTTCGGGGAAGCCTTTACCATTCAGCATTTCATGAGTTTATTTTCCCTCTTACCTGTTGTACAAATACAGCCGATGGCGTCAAGACTGGCATCCCATGTTCTGTGCTATGGGCCCTCTTGAGTAAGACAGACGTTCAGCTCTACGTTTAGGAATATGCTAGGGCTGGTGAGTTCACAGCTGTTTTGATCGCTGTCATTTTACTAGAAGGTTTCCCATGCAGGCAGTGTTCAGGGGTGGAGGTGGGCAGGAACAGGAGGCTGTAGGGTGTACTTTTTTTCCCAAATGAAACATAGATGCTTTTTTTCTTTCTGGGATTTGCTCCATTCAGCTTTAGCCAGTATCTGGATGCATATCCCGCTTGTTATTCTCTGAAATCATGCCAACGGTATGACACGACAACCCCCACCCTGCAAGCAATGCACCACATGCCCCTTGCCTAGGGCAGAGAGCCACCAGGGAGCTTAAACTATTCAAATAGCTTTTTAGATGTTTCCTGTCTCCTTCCTCAGAAGCTGATACGAGGACTCTAAGGCTGAAGCTCTGGAAGAAACACATGACATGATCCTACACAAGAAATATGCTCACAGTTCTATTGTATTCCAGAGCTTCATTGGATTCAGTTGCCATGATTCCACCTTCTCTTCCTATGCAGTAGCCCAGACACACTATTTCTCATCTCCAGGAAACAAAAAATGATTTGGTAGAACATGAATTCCTTTGCTTTCTCTCTTCACAGCTCCTTCTCTAATACTGATACATTTTCAGCGTTATTTCTGCCAGTGCTCTCAGTCCTCAGTACAGGTTATCCTGTGCTAAGCGGTGACACATTTAATGTGAGTCTCTAGAAATTGTTCACAATTCCTGCAACAACTTATTAAACTCATATAAGCATCTGTGAGTGACTGTAATGTTGAATTTCTTTAAGTTCTCCTTCAGTCCCAACTTTTGGCATTGCTGAAATATATCAATGTACCGATATCAGTACTTACTTATCAGTAGAGCAAATGCTTTATGAGTAGATCACGGTACTTGCTAGACATGGCTTGCTGTGGCTTTGTATTTCCCATGAGATGCAAAGGGTTTTCCAGTTTAGTTATGAACACTATGATACTATCCTTTCCTACCTATCTAAATCAATCCCTGCCTTCCTCTCTGAGAAAGTAAGCAACCAGCCCCTCTGATCAGGTACTTCAGATTACTATTAGTACTACCCTAACCATTACACTATCTAAAATTGCAGACCTATTTTTAATACCTGAGAGTTTGTCCTATTGGTCCTTTTCAGAGGCTACAGATAATTATCCTATTTGCATTTAGTCCCTGCAATCCTTTACTGCCTAGCAGATTTTAAGTCAGCCTCGAAATAACTAAATGTGTGAGTTTTCTCCTCAAGGAGAAATTCCTAATGCTTTGGGCCGCATCTATGTTCCCTTCTGCCAGCAATTGTCTCTGAGTTCTTACATTACTAACACCACAAACTAAACTATCCCTCTAGGACATTTCTAAAAGAAAAATATTCAGCTCATTCTTTTTTAGCTCCACCACAGTCATTGGGGCATGGCCCAATGTCCAGAGCAGCACTCATTGCAGAGGCTATTTGCAATAGATGCCTCCTCTACACCAAGACACAAAACCAGATCCTGGAACTCCTGGTGGATTGCTTCCTTATAGCCTTCCCATTCCTAGACCCAGCTCTGGGCTGCATCTGATCCTTGCTAGTCCCTGCTGGCCTTCCCTGCCCCACTCCAGCAAGTGGGGAGGCTGGCAGGAGGGGCAGCTGCTCAGGTAGCCACAAGGCTACTGCTGCCATCAGCACAGAAGACACAAACCTTCCAGGCCCCAGAGAGGCTGGCACAACCAGGGGCAATGACAGTGCCTGCAAATGAAAAATCTTCTCACCCCCCTCCCAAGCTTCCTGTGACTTTTCTTGAGGCGATCCAGATGCTGCCACAGCCGTTGCATAGTTCCCCATGAGCCAGTTATCGTCTCAACACAGTGCTTCAGTGCTAAATCCCCATCCCATGCCAAGACTGCATGAGCGGATTGTTCCACAAGCATGAGCTCTGCAACCCACACCCCACTACGACATTTCAGCTTCAACCACAGCCAGAGGTCACAAGCCATTATATACAACCAGCTTCCCCAGGGATCTGTCTCTTTCCTGGAATCACTGTCAGAGCATCTCTTTGGTTAGGCCACATAGGTTCAGTATGGCCGGCCTGAACAGGAGGGCACAATTTCAGTCAGACTAGAGAAAAGACGAGGAGATGCTCTAGGGGTTGGTTGGTCCCGCTCATGACCACCTGGCATGGTGCCAGGCTCCAGCATCACGTCACAGCTCTGTGGTCAGGGCTCTGCCTGCTCCCAGCTGGGCCCCCACACGAGTAATGGGCAAATAGATTGGTCAGCTCATCAGACAGTCACTTAACTAATGTCACCATTTGCACACAGAGAACAACATATACTCCTGGTAGCCCCCATCTTTAAAAGACTTGCTAATTCAGTTGTTAACGCTTGTGCTAGGCTGCTGGCGGCATCACCACATGTTACATCATGGCCACTGCTTGTTGCACCATCTGCCAATGTTGTCCCTGTTGTGTCTCCTCCTGGCAAACCGGCTGTTGCTATTGGGCAGCCATTTATTGTGGCATTTGGTGCTGCTCTGTCAGTTGTCTGCTTGCATAGATATTACATACTGGCCCGAATAGTGATGACTTCTGTTCTTAGTCTCAGCAATTCAAATGCCAAAGTTTGCGAGACTTTTAGTCTTTATCACTGAAATTCTACTGCCCACATTATCCAAATTAGTTGTAAAATGTCGTCTCTCCCAGAGCACAGAGCTGGAGTACAAATCTGCTCAAAACATCACCCAAACCCTGTGAATTGCTCTCTGGCCCCTGAGCAACCTGATCTAACTCTGAAGCGGACATCACTTTGAAGCTGACCTGCTTTGAGCAAGAAGTTAGACCTGATGACTTCCAGAAGTCCCCCTGCAGTCACTATTCTGTGGTCTAGACAAATAGAGGTTAAGTTGCAACTCTTAACGCTGATTTTGCTTCCAAGGAAATACACCCATTCTAGAGCTATCAACAGTCCAAATATAAGCACCAGGGTGGAAAAGACAACATCTTTTTAGCCCTGTGGGTCACAGTGCAGCTTCTACAGGATACGTCTACCTACACTCAGACAAGGAGCTACAAACTTATCTGCCTGTTCTCCAGGAGCTGTGCCCAAGCAAAAATACCTTCTCTCTCAGCAGTTATGCAGAACTGCTGCTCCTGTAGTCAGGATACAATACAAATAGAATGAACCTAATAACATACCTTTTGATTCCTATCCCCTTTTGGCATTAGGAAAAAAATAATCTCTCCTTTTTTTGCCTCAATCTTCCCATCTGTAAAATGGGAATAATTATGGCAGCAAGATACAACTTTTTGCTATCTACTGATACATAAGATTTCCATTTCTCTATTTGCTACTGTCTAGGGCTGAATGAACGTGAAAGTTGTCCACAATTTTCATGCAAAGGATTTCTTTACAAAACATGATATTTCAATGTTGACCTTTTAACTTTTTGTTCTAACAGGAGTTTGCATCTTAAATAGTCATTTAGCTCTGGAAGACAAAAATTTTCATTTAAATAATGCCAAAAGTGTAACTTCTTGCTTATTTTGCTCGTAATTGAGTGTGAAAATCAGAAACTAATTGAAACTAACTTTTATCCTGGAAGTTGTTCTGGCTTGGAAAAAAAAAATCAGCATTTACAAATTATATTTCCCTCAAAAATTCCTGCCTTGTCCTCTTCTTAACTGATTAGGGTTTTTTCAGCTAATATTTTATTAACACAGAGATTCTAAGGATAAGGAAAAGAGCCATGAGCTCTCTCTCCTTTATGTCACCCTGGAGTCCACAGAAGATAATGCCATTAGAAGGCTACCTGCCTGAAAACTTACCAGATTCACTTTAAGTTGTAACTTTTAAGTTGTTTTAGCCAAAAATATATTGGGATAGTAAAGGAGTCTGATTGGTAAGTCCTTCAAGGACATTTGAACCTTATGCAATGCACAAGGTAGACGTGAATTAACTCCATTTACAGCAGCAGGCATACATCATGTTTTATATTGATGTAGCTGGGTAAAGAAGTTTTTTCTGCTACTCTGCCTGACAATAATAAGCCTTCTCCAAAGCCTGTGGTAAGCCTGTAGAGAATTTCACTCGTTCTTTTCCTTAATTATATTGCTCCCAGTTGATACTATTTCATCAGAACCTAAATATCAAAGTAAGACATGCTCCTGTCAATGTAGTAAAAAGCCATATTTAAAAGAACCAAAGTTTGGTATTCTGTGTTCTCACTTCAGCAAAAATCTGAATTACTTCAATGGTGTTTTCAATTCAATAAGGAACATAAACTAAAGCCCGGCATTACTTTTGCGCGGATTTTTCCCCATAAATTTTTGTTTGTTTTAAAACAGTTGTCATACATACAAGGCATTTGATTGATTAAAACTTACTTCCCAACAGCAAACAGTTTTATGAATCTTGTTCTTATAATCTTGTTTGGTAGTTAAAGAATAAGATGAAACAAAAGAATCTCGTGACAGGCCAAGGGGAAAGGCACAAAAGGAATGGGATATAAAAGTCCACTAACACATTAAAGATGTACCAAAGAATGTGATAGAACATATCTGTGGTCACTTGAAGATGCTTTGAGTGGAGATAATTTCCCTGAATTATTATGTGATAACATTCTTGATCACAGCACACAAAGCTCAAAGTTAGGATTCAGAATATTTTTTTCCTGCATAGGCAAAACATTTCCAGGCCTTTTAATGGTCATCAGCCTGGTTTTTCAAAGGAGCACAAACAACCAATTCAATTGGAACAAGGGGACCAAGGCTAGAACCAGAAAAAGGATGTAGGCAATTAACTTGCATTTGACCTAAATTTCAGGTCAAAATTCATGGTCAGATGACAGCTAATTCTGCAGGTTTATAACACTCTGTTACCAGCTTCTCTATATGTCTAAATATTTGTTCCCAACTGTGAACAGTCATGACAGTGACTCACAAGACATCTTGCTCACAACTGGCACTGGGACACATACTGAACTGATTTATTTCTTCTTGTAAAATGCAACAAGAGAGGCTCTAATAGCCACACCTGAAACAGGAGTAACAAAGAGGGGGGCACAGTTAGCAGAAGAATAGAAAGACCAAAGTTATTCTCCTAATTTAGAAGAAGCCTATCACATCATCATCATATCATCAGACCTGCCTTCTTCACTAAGACTATCTGTGAAATAAAGTATTGTCCAGCATCTGGCAGTTACTGGTTTAAAGTTTCCGCAGTTTTCCTGTGCTCCGATTTCCCTTTCCCACCATCAAGACTTTCTTTCATGTCAACAGATGCGCACAAAAAAAAGCTGAAAGAAGAGAAAACTTTGAGCTGGTTACCTTCAGTCCACTAGTTTGTGCAGCAAACCTACACCTTCAATTAGGTAAACTGCTGACTCACAGCAGCTGTGGATCTGATTCATGCTAAGTCTCCCATGTCTATTATGAGTGACTTAAAATGACAGAGTTAGTATCACAAGCATTATCAACAAAGTTGTGCACATCAGAAACACTCAGGGGAGGATTCCTGCTCTAGAGGAACGATTCTTGTAGTTCTGTGGCCATACCATCACTAATGAAAAGTCACAAGGTCAGATGCCTCCTTCGTTGAAATCAGTGGATTAGTGTGGCTGTCACAGGGGGAAAATGTGACTCAGGATCCCCCCAAGAAATATCTACATCTCAATGAGAATGAGCAGCTGCTAGTTTGGCCTTTGGTCTCAGTTTTATTGCCAAGCATATAAAAAGAAATGTTCCAATATTTTATTCCTTTTTTCCCACAGCTGCTGACTCAAGTAACTTCCTTCCACCACCACCCCTTTTTTGCTAGATATCCTATAAAACTCTACACAGATAATAGCCTGATCTATAAAGTGATAGAATCACTCCCTAGTCACCCAAATATCTTAAGAACAGGGCATCTAATACAGTCAGCCCAGATTTAGCGTATTACATTTTCAGAGGAAGAGCTAAGTATAAAGTAGTGCAAGACAACAGCTGCACTAATGAAATCTTTAGCTACAACAGATGTAAGCTATGAAATATAAAGGAGAGACACACTTGCATCTTATTTTTTCTTCTTTTCTCTGTTATCTGTACCCTGCTTTTTATTGTTTAGATGAAATTTCTGAATCATCAGGAGATTTTTGTGGTTGTATAATGGCTGGAGCCCATTCCTACCACCCTTGAATTTCACTGCAGGCATCTGGCGTGAGCAGCAGAGCTCTGGAAGGAGTCTTCTGGGTTTAAGACCACCAATGAGAAACAGGCTGTAAAAGAGACATGACTACAGCTTGAGGAGAGTGAAAAGGAAATATTATTAGTGGACATTTGTGAACTCTTTTTTTGTCTGACTGTAAACCAATATCAAACCTACTTAACTAATGAAGATCTCAAAGTTCAGCTTCACTAAAACCAACTTTTCCTTGGTTTTGTTTAGGACAGACAGGAACACTGAGAAAAAACCAAGGAATTTTCAGTATGTTGTTTAAGTGTTAACAGTGTTTCTGCAGTCAGCAAGGGTTAACTCTTTGCAAAAATTGCACTGAGACTAGCAGAAATCACCAACAAGGCAAAAGACATGTGGGCTGCTTGTCTGGGAGTCGTCATAACCTCTGTCATAACCTTAAGCCCCAAGGCCACGGCTTTACTGCTGCGTCTGTGGGACCTGGGCTTGGCCTCCCTGATGCCTCTGCAGCTCATCTGCATTGGCACTAACGTGATTCAGAGCACAGACTGGACCATGGGGCCTCTTTCACCAGGGCCTTTCATCACGTGCAGTAATTTACACTTCTGTGGTTTTTAGCTGGTTTCCAAAGGAAATGAGGTTGATGAGAGCATGTTGTGTTTGTGGGCGTGGGTGTGTTCTCCCCCCCACCAGGAACTTCTGAACCCACTGGCTGATTTCAGTTGAATTGGACACAGGAGTACAGATCTCATGGGTATTAAGTTGTGATGGATAGAGTCAGAGAGGTTTCATTAGGGGGACTTCCTTGGTGGCAATAAAGAAAGGCTTAGATTGAAAGAGGTGAGAAGAGGCGCAAAAGAGATTCAGATAGTATCATTTCAGCCTTTAAAGAACTATCTCGATACAGAAACAGTAATTGTCCAAAGGAATAACAGAACATTTCAGACACATAACCCTGACAGAAGAAAGTGCAAATCCAAATAAGATGCTTAAAAAGTGTTTGTGAAACATTTGCAGGAGATGGCCAGAATATTTTTGACAGAGCTTTTCTTCATAAAAGAATACAGTGCTGTTAAAATGTTCCATGGAAAGAGATTTTGACAGTAATGTTCCTAACATGCAAGAGGGCTTTCTAGTCACTTTCAGAAAAAAAAGAGAAAGTTTGGTTAAAAACTTCAGTTTTTCAATTTGAAACAGAAGTCGTTGCTTCTTGTGAAAGCATGTGAAAGAGCCATTGGCTTGGGTGGACTTGTCTTCATTCCAAGGCAAAATAAAGAGAAATTTCAGACACCTGGAAGTTGTCATGAGACGGAAATGTCATTGCTGAGACAAATAAGAAATAACTCGTAAGCGCGTAGCCACTAGAACACCCCACTACAGCCCCGCGAGGAGGAATCCATTTGAAGCAGGCTATTTCCCAGACAGCTTTGCAGAGCAGTGGCTACTGGGAAAGCATACTGTTCATATAATTATTCAAACTCCATATTACAGCCTGCTTTATGGCCTCCTTGAGCTCACTTTGTATTGCACCAGTGCATCATCAAAGCTTATTTAACTCCTTCAGTTTTTTACAGATCTCCCAACATCATCAGCAGCAACATGTTCAAAATGCCCATGAAGTTTCTACTGAAATCATGACTTCAGAAGTAAACATAGTAAATACCACTAACTTTTGAAAAAATCCGTTTACCAAGTTCTTTAAAAAACTCACTGGGAATGATTTGTATTTTAGTGAAATACACAGTCAAGCTAAAACAGGTGAGAGAGAAGAAAGAACTTTTTTTTTCTTTATGTACCCATTTTTAAATGTAGAGGCAGAATTCCAAATGTCCTGATATGAAACAGAAACTGCTGAAACCTTTATTCAGAAAACACTCTATTTCTTCAGACACAAGCTATGCAAAGGACACCTAACTGGATAGGCCAAATAGCATTTCCCTGTACACACACACAAAACTGCAACAGAACTGAAAAAGTAGTAACTTTCATTTGAAATGTTTTCTCCTAACAAAAAACTTCATTTTCAGGAAAAAAAAAGATAAAAAATAAAAATCAGTTAACAGAGGCTGCTGCAGTGTTTCACAAGAATGGTAATGTAGGCTTATTGGTCAAACTATCATTTTCTCTAGAATGTTTTACTCCAGCTGCAGCTATTGGGCCCAGAAAATGTTACAGGTGTGATGTTCAGAGGCCAGTAATACCCGGCAGGTCAAAATAGTGATTTTCATGGGCTTTTCTGACCCTTGGAAGCTTTCGTCTATTCTAAAAGGCAGCACTACAAATTCAACTCATATGAGAAACAGCACAATAAAATAGATAGAGGAGGGTCATGCATAAATTCTTCCTCTACAGGAAATCTGAGTGATCCTAAGATTAAGAAAATAAAGTCCAGCATCTTAAAAAAGGAGAGTACTCTCAAATAGATTTAAAAAAAAAGTTCTCAAATGAAAACCATGTTGATAATAAGTAGCATGCTGGTGCAAATACTCTGCCTAGCTTCTTCTGTGCAATTAAAGACTGTGCTGAAAAGCAAACTTCTGCCTTGCAAAAGACAGATAATTTAGACCATGCTTCAGCATCCACATTCCAGAGTCTTTGGCTTCTCCAGTGAGAATGTGAATGAGGAACAGCAACTGCAGAGGCAGCTAGGACAGTAATTGTACTGATGGATGACTGGCCATGAGGAAGCACATTGATGCCTCCACCGCTCTGAATACAGGCCTTTGACCCAATAGAAGAATGCAAAGATCCCTCCGGGGGCTGGCTATGAATATGCACCAAATATTTTCAAATACTTTTTCCAAACACTGCTTTAAAAAGCCTCCATATACAAAACCTACATGGGACAGCGCTGGATCTCAGCTCCAGTTCTCTAATCCTTAGCGTTTTGGCTAGCAAAAGTTCTAGTCCTGTACCAAAATGTAGTTTCCAGAAAGTATTAAGTATTTAAGTTTTATACGTTCTTATAGTTTACTTAAGATTAATGTAAGCATCACTTCTTATAAACATTTACATACTTTGGCTCTGCTAACAAATTGTATCCTCACCCTCTTTTTTTTTATTGGGTAGCTATAAATTTGTAGAGAGAAAAAGGCTATGACAACAATGGAGGTAGCATGGCCCAAGCCGAAGCAAATTCATATATGCGGAAACAATGGGAAGTTGGCAAAAACAACATGAAAAAAAAGAAATTTTATTGGATACGCACAAAGAAAAGACCACCCTATGTGTGTGGTATATATTTGTGCTAAGTCTCACATCTTTTCTGTGATATATATTTTTTACAAGGTTCTAAGCTTTTTTTTATGAGGTGAATAAAACACACAAGAGCAAAGTCTCCAGCAGTTAAAGGGCAGTAGTAGATGTCTCTGCTATGCATTTGCTTCTAATAGAATTCCCATTCACTTTCTTTGAGCAAATCAAAACCGTTGTTGGAAAAAGATCTTCAGAGACCAATGACCCAAATTATCCTTTCCCAAAGGAAAGAAAGAGGCATTAAATGTTTGGAAACCTGCCCCCAAACATTTATGCACAAAATGCACTGTTGAGCAAATGAAGCACACAGTAGTTCCTGACGAAATCCTGTATGATTCTGAGCTCTAGCTGAGAGACTTCAAAGGGCCTACTGCAGAAACATGCTCAGAATCCCACACTGCCATCCACTCTCCCACGAGCTTGCTCAGTTTATCTTGGAGGTGCAATGTTTTCCCTCATTTGAATTCAGCTAATTGATTTTATGTCTTGTTGGCCATTTTGAAATCATATGTTCCTCCAATATTAGTGAGAGGTCTAGCTCTTGTCTAGTTGTCTTCTCATACCATTTAGCATCTCCAATTTGAATCACCAATTACATTCTCCAGTCCAAGCCCTCTTTTTTTGCTCTTCCTTTTTGCTCTTCTTCTCTCCCCTCTTTTTGAGAGCAGCTTTTAGTTTTGCACAGTGATCGCATTCTTCTAAGGATGTGGTAATTCCAACAGGCTTTGGTTACTTCTTGTAAGGCCTCGAAACCTGTCAGTGGTGAGGGAAGGATGCTGGTCTCCAATGTGTGGGAGAAATGACTAAAATTAAGCACATGACAAAAATTAGTAAAAGAAAAAAGGAAGCTTCAACACATGGAAGGAATTTTGCTGGAACAAATAAGATTTGCTGGACCCTTCTCATATGATTCAACAATTCTGTTGTTACACTGCAAGTTGTAGTAATGGAAAACAGAACAACAGTTAGAGGGTGGGAGGTAAACTGAAAACAAAACAATATGTTACCTTGTAATGCAGAAGAGGTGAGGGTTACATGTTTATGGTGCATTAAAATGCATCACTTACTTGTTGAGATAAAATCCATCTTAAAAACCTTTCATTCATTTTGTTTTCTTACATTTAAGGTATTAGCACAATTCTGCATTTTACAAAGTAATCTAAGATTACTCAGAAGAAAGGATTGCTGTTCCCCTTTGTCCAATAACCTTCAGATTCACAGAGTCTGAGCAGCAGTTTATCTCTGGAAAATATCTATGCCAGGTTCAGAAGTAGGTTGCTGTAAACTCTGCTAACTCATGGTTATGAAGAAAGCATGTCACCACATTTCCTGACATGAAGGCCTGAGCTATGAATGCAGCTTTTAATTTTCTACAGCAGGGTTCATTAGCTTTCACCACCCATTTTTACTACACTTGCACCACTTTTCAGTAAACATGTCTGTAATGTTAAGATTTCTCACCACTGTGTTAGCAATCCTTCGATATTTGTGGTTCTTGTTGAAAAGATTTGGCTCTGCCAGTCAAAGACACTAAACTGCAATCAGAACTTTCACCTTAAAAGCATAGATTTCTAGTCACGATGGATATGAGGGAAAATTCCAGTCATTTGTGACTAAAGAAAAAGGCGCTAATTAGGCACTGGAGGAAGCTAGGCATTCCTCTTATGTGGGAGTCTAAGAGTATTCAGTTCCAAAAGGGTTAAAACAACTCACAGTTAGCCACCTTCAAATGAAAGAGATGAGAAGGCATATAAAAATAATTCAGTGGTAATATTATGATTTCTATTTCTGAATATTTAGGCCAGTATTGCTCTTTTGAGAGCCTGGAAAGACAATTTTGGAAAAATTCAGGTTAGCAATTCTTATCCTGGTGAGTTTGCCCACAGCTGGGTCCTCCCCAGGTTACTGTGTTTGGTCCTCTGAAAGCACCTCCTGCACAAGTTCATTATGTTCCACCGATCTAAGTGTGCCTCAGTACTGCATCTGTTCTTGGTTTCTCTGTTGCATTCCCTAGGCACCAAATCTGCAGCAGACATGACTCCTCTCAGGAAAAAAGTGGCAGTGAAAGCAGAAAAGCATACAGCTTTGAGTGCCTAAAAAAATCTTTCATCTTCATCTTGGAGATATACTGACCCAATTAAAGCAAAGCAAACAAAGAAAGTACATTCTGAGCACAGTCTCTTGCCTCTCATTCGTTCCTAATGTTTTTTCTCACTCCTTAGTGCCCAGACAGTCAGCTCAGACATGCTCTTAATTTGGACGAGGGTTTTGGGGAATGTACATATTTTCTTGCAGTTCATGGTGTCTTCAGCAAATAACAGTCTTTCATTCTCAGTCTCTGACCTTATGTGGTCCCATGTTAAGAAGCTGTCCTGTTCTGCAGAACTAAGTTGTGTGGTTTTGCTTCAGCAGGTATTTGATAAGGAAACAGCAGAGCTGGGCATCAGTGTGCAGGCTGGCATTTATGGTGCTGAATTTCCACCTTAGTTTCATATACAATGAAGGCAAAGGAAAAAAAAAAAAAAAAAAAGCAGAGATCTTAACCTGAGATTTCTAACAACCACTGTGCAAACCATTTAATTGAGGAGGTGTGTCTGAAACCATACCTCCTGCCTGAGGTTAGGTACTTAATGTACAGATGCAGTGCAGCTCCTCTACAGGACTAGAGGGTCAGACTGAAGTCATTTCTTACTGTTACTTATTTAGTTCACAGTATTCTGCAAGGACTCTCTAAGTGTTTTACCTTAGGTGATCATTGAATAAAAAAATATGACCAAAACACAACAGAGATGGTATTTCTCATTCTTAGAAAAGGGTCTCCAACACCCTCCTAAGTGCTTTTGGATCCTATCCATTTGGCAGTGTCTAGTTCAGAATGAACCTCAGAATGGAACAGAGGCCCTTGCATCCATTTAAGACTTTAAGAAACTACAGAGCCCACTTAGAGCTGTTCTGACTGCCACTGGAGCCTACGAAGGCTTTTCCATTGACCTCATAAGAAGCTGGATCAGCCCTATAAGAAAGGCTCCAGTGTAGCAAATATAATTTCTTGCCATGATTGTACTTGGTTTGCCAGATAGATTAATTCCAGACATGGTGGGTGAGAGTCAAAGTTTGAATTTCCACCGCGCCTACGCAAAATGAACAGTAAGAGATTTTCTCCTGTTCTCCCTTCCCCTGCCCAGCACCACTGCCACCTGTAAGAGGACAAAACTTGAACTTACACAGACACAGTTATATAAACTGACATTCCAGTTAATAGTCGCTTTGGAAATTCCCAAGCTATGAGCTGTCCTGCAATCTAGAAACTGTGGTTTCCAGACATGAGCTAAATCACAAACCACTGCACAAGGAGTCATTGCAAACATTCCTTGTGTCATTGTTTCAAAACAAAGCTTGTAATATTTTAATCCCATGACCACAAGAGCTTGTCTGTTACAGCATGTAAAGACTATCCAGTGAGTTAGGAAAGCACTCCAGCTTCCACCCCACTTCCACTCATTGATGACTCTCTAGTCTATCAGGAATACTGTGAAAAGAGGGACACAGCGGGACAGCTACTGGCTTACCTACAGCAATAATGACAAATATGCTGCTGATGATAAAGACTCCCAAGCAAATACTACCTGCCCTTCTCACAGGTGACACCAGGAACAGTATATGCCCAGAAAGTGGGAGGCACGAGCTCTAGGTCTTCCTCAGTCTCGTGTTTAAGCTTGTATTCCCACTTTGCAGCCAGAACTAACTCTCCTCCTTTCTGTAGCCCTGCCACTGTGCAATGACAGGTGTCAAGCTCTCTGGGTCTTTGGGACAGCAAGCAAAAGTGCCTGTATAGCCTGGAGAGGCGAGCACACAGTTCTTGTCTGAAATTTCTGAACATTTTAATCTCATCTTAAAACTCAAGAGGTCACAATTGTCCACACCCAGAATTTCATAGCTACCAACTTTAACAGGCAGATCTGTTTTGATTGCTTTTACCATTTTTCCTGCTTCTCACTTTCTTAGAAATCTTCACCTTCAGTGTTAGAGAAGAGCAGGTTCCGATTAGCTATCATGGGGTAACATCCACCTGAGACAAAGGCTGCTACAAGGAGTATCATTTAGCTTCTCAGTAATGTGCTCAAAACCTTCCTTCATTCTCCTGTAATTCAGGGAACTCAGAGATTTCTTTGCAGGCATTCCATTTCTGATATCCTTCCTTAACAACTGGCTTCCCAAATTGCGACCTCTCAGAAGCAAAGAAATGATGACATTGTGCATGGTCATTTGAAATCTGAAGACCTAGTGTGCATGGGTGAAATTATCACCTATATATTTTGTTGTCTGATGATTATTCCTAGCTTGATTCAGGAAAATCCAGAACCTTGGGGAAGTAATACACCAAGGTAAAAAGGGGAGGTCCAGAATACAAGAAATTAATCAGAGGAACAATTATTTTGTCTGCTCTTTTCCACCTAGAGTACCTTAGAGGGAACTATTCTGAAGTAATAAAATACAGCCAAAATTTTCTCACATTTAATTCCATGGTAGACTGCAGATGTCTGCAAAAGTAAAACTACCCAAGTATTTCAGCCCACAAAGATTCCAGGAAAGTGACAAGAGTTTGACTGTGTCAGGATAACACAAACTATTCACTTCCTGAATTTTCAGGACATAGACAGAATTCCAAATTTTGCTTGATCAGCTGAAACAATTTAGGGAATTACCTTCTGCAACTTTATTGCCAGAACTTTAGCAAAGAATTTCATGTCAACATTAAGTAAAGATATAGCTGTATAATAGAAGACATTATGAGTCCTCCTCCATGGCTTTCCTAGTAAGGTGATACGTGCCTTGGAGAACAAGGCATCTTTCAAATTTAGAGAAAGCTGGAGGCTAGAAGAATGCTCAAGATTTAAAATAGGTTCAGGAAAAAAGCAAGCTGAAACAGAGGCTTTACTTGTTTTCATATTAAAGCTGATTTTGTCACTTTCCTATTCACAGGTCAGTTCTTCCAGATAGGTTTGCAAAGCTGAATTAATTTTTGTACAGGGCAACACTTCCAATTTACGCCTTACACATTTTAAATGTTTACATATTGAAATGTGTTTCAAAGGCTTCTTATGGCATTTTGTCATACCATATTGTGATATTTGTGTCTACCTGTAAAAAGCAATTAACATCTGCTTGGAGGGGATGGACACTCTTGTTTCATCCTGTTAACCAGATAGATGAACTCACCATCAGTTAACTGAAGAACTGAATGTTGCACAGTCCAACTGAAGCTACATAAAATGACATCTGTAACAACTTGCAATGGGCAGTGGGAAGAGCCTTATATAAGTAATGCCCCTATAAAAATGCGTTGCAGATTTAAGAATGTAGATTTTGGCAAGTAACATCTTCCTTAAGGAAGTTTTTGCTGACTATGCACCCAGTCTCTTTGGGATGGATGTGGTTGACCAGTAAGCCCAGTCCAGTCCCTGACAATTGTCCCTGGTAGGAATCTGCAACTATTTAATTCTTCTTCTACAAAAATGACAAAAATGCTTTAGAGACTAGAATAATAAAACCATGTAGGTTTCTGCAGAGAAAGTGTGTTTTGGGGGATCCTTTGATATGCTTTGTTTATTGTTGCAAGCAGTTGTAAACCACAGTCTATTTTCATTGTTGCTCTACTCCGAGTTGCACATCTGGCTGTCAGTGTCAGCTTGGTGGGAGACTTCTCCAGAGATCAGTGCCTGATAAATATATGTATTCTGCAGCATGGTTCACAGGTCTGGGATTTCTTTCTTTCACCTTTCAACCTTACACTGAAGGCTTGTAAGTAAAGCACAGTGGCTCATTAATGACATCCAAGGTTTCTAGCTAAGCCCAAAGCTCCCCAGTACACACAAAACTTTCAGAAAAATGAGTGAGCAGCATGCCAGCTTGGTCTTTGTTAACCACTTTGACCAAAGCCTTATTTGTTTGCCCATGTCCAATAAAATAGCACATTTTAGTGGTCAACCCTACCGTTGTCTCCCCCCAGGTCCTGTGGAAATGTCTGATGCATGAAGGCACTTGGGTTGTCTGAAGATTAGCAAGGCTATCATGCCTTATTTAACCATTTGCTGGTAAATGTGGAGGTAACAGAAAAGGGAGATACTAAGACGTGACCTGTTCCATGGCATCAACAAAGTACTTAGCACCTCTGCTGTACTGCTGGAAACAAAATGGAAAAGCCAAAAGTTTGTCTGACTAAGCACATCAGAAAGCTGTGTACTCTTTACAAAAGGCTAAGCATGCCTCACTCCCGCAGCTACTTCACCAGGTAATTAGGCATCTCCTGCAATTACTTATTCATATCATTGCAATGCTTCCAGGCCTGAGCAGGTTGTCCCAGCCTGAAAACTGGGACACACTCGGTTGACTTACGTCTCTATTCTCCTACCAGAGAGAGATGTTCAATGAGAGAAAAAAATTGAGGGCCTGTCCCCATAAGCTCAGAGTCCCTCACACAGGGATCTGTATGTATCCACAGGAGGAGACTATGCCCCAAAGAACTTACTGTCTCAGCAGGAAAAGGGGCACAGCCCACAAGCAGAAAATAGAAAGCTGAATCACAGAAATATTGAGACTTATTTCTAGAGAAGTATTTACGTCCTTGAAGTCTAGGTTGGAATTTAAATCTGAGCCCCCAGCTGAGAAACTCAAAACTTTGACAAACTTCTAAAAAAGCTTGCAAACGTGGACGTTACCGCTAACCTTCATATTGATCAAAATTTCCTGGGCTCTCAGAGCACTCCATGAAGGCCAGTGTCCTACTACCCACACCCATCTCTGTGTGCTATGAGTACAGCGTAACTCATGGAAACTCCTAACACTCTGAAAACAAAGATGCTGAGTCCTAAGGAGAACACTGTTGGGTTTGAAACCTGGGCTATTATATTCATGTTTAATATGTGGATTTGGAAAATGGAATTAGACCAGAAATGTATTTTTAATGTGCTTCATTTAGTTTTGCAACTCCCTGCAAACCACACAATCTGCTTTTTCTTTATTATAAAATTTGACCACTGAGCCGGAATACTTCATACATTGTGTATGCACAAGCGAGCTGTAAATAGGCCCTTTCTTTTTTATGAAGAAAGGTTCTTCAAGTGCTTGATACACCATGGCATTTACTTCTGTAAATATTTTTAACTCCTAAACTTTGGACTCTGTTATTTAGAACAATCTTCTTATAGTAACCAGTAAAAATTAATGTGAAATTACTTATTCTATGTTCAGAATTTAAAAAAAAATAAAAACAAAATCACAAAAAAATTACTGCTCTGTGAAAAATCCAAATAATGTATCTTGAAGAAAACCTATCAAAATGACAGAGGACAATGCCAGCACCAATGCCAGGGTGCAATATGCTCTAAATACTAAATTCTGTCCCATTGAGAGCAAAGTCAAAAACAGTATTTAGAACCATCAGTGTTTGTAATTCTAATGCTTAATCCATTAGATTAGCCAGGATCCTGATTTTAGAAATTCTAAAACATTTGTGAAATAATGCTTATGCAAATTATATTCAATATACTGTTCCGGTACTGATATACTTTAGGAGATTAGGAAAAACAAGCTTTAGAGAAGGTGCTATACAGAAACAAATAATCCACCTATTTGTCCCATATCTGAATCATTAGAGAGCAAGGTCCCTCAAAACCAGTTGACTTTTCCAAGCCTGTATAAAATAGTGTATTTATCGAAAATAGTGAATCTATCTGACAAGTGATACCTCACTTATACGTCTGAACAAACAATCATGTATTTGTGGACCCAACTCCTAGTGGACTCCAGTTAAAAACTCTTAAAACCAGGAGGATTGCAAAGAGTGCTTCTGTAGCCATGTAGAACGTTCAGATCTTAAGAGCCTTTCACCTTCTACCCTCCCTGAACTCAGTCTGTAGTTCAACAATATCTTGCTTAAGGAAAAAAATATTTCCTTTCTTACCACTTGTAATGGGAACACATTTCTTCCTTTCTCCTGTCCCTTGCAATAGCAGTGCTCCATTGCTTCATGGAGCTTATCTAAAGTGTTGACTGGGTACACGGACCCATTAAAATCAAGAATGTCCAGTTCAGCCTCAACTCCTGCTCCCCACTCACACAAATTATATAAACATCAGCTTCCTTCCAGGCTGTCTCTTGGACTCAGCTGACTAATTCCTTCCAAAACAAAATCCAGGTTTCACTCTGGCTACAGTTCACTTCATGGACTTCACTTCCCCATGTAGGGCTCCATTTTTCCAGCACGATTTCTATCCTCGGGCAACACCACATGTACTAGGATTTGTGAAAATTTCATGCTTTAAGAACCTCACTCTGGTGGGCTGCAGCACAGCACCTCCATACAGTCTTTAAGACATTTTGAGCTATAAAAATACGAACAAGTAATTGCAATATCTCAGAACAGAGAGAGAGAATATAAAGCCCAGGACCAAGTGCTATGTGATGTGAACATGGCAAGTCAGCTCTACGTGCACTTAGTCCAGAGTGATGCGCACACAGGTCATCTTACAATATTCAGCTTGGACCTCAGGGAATCATTCCCTGAGATACATTTACTTAGATACAAAGATATCATGCAAATTTAATATATCATATATATCACACAAATCAGAGTCCACTGTCCACTCACTAAGAACCACAGAGGTCTAAACTTAAAAACCTACACCTCATTATCAACAGTTGGCAGACCAGAAATTAAACTGCGTTTCAGTTGACATCTGCTGCCAGGAGAAGCTCATTTTTGCAGTGGAAACAGGACAAGTTCCTGGACCACACAGTAAGTGATTCACCAGGACCAAAAACTAAGTATTCCACATGTTGATGACTTTGTCACCACTGTTTTGGCAATCCTTCTACCACCAAGAAAGTACAGGAAATTTAAAACAAGTGCATGATTGGTGCACTTTTTGTCATGCATCAGAAGGTATAAAGAGACAGTTTCTTCAGGAAAAGTGTTATTTAAAGACAGATGGCACCTTCCGGCCCAAAGTCAGTGCTTAGTTTTTACCACTGCTCTTCAGGAGTCTGACAGCTTATGTCAGATATAAATGATTTTATATGCAAAATACCAGGGAAATAATCATAGCCAGATAAATAGAACTGTAGTTATCAAAGCAAAATGTAATTGGGAAGGGTTCTTCCATACAGTCCCATTACACAGTTGCCTGAATATAAAGTACTTTTTCTTCCTTTTTCTTTCAGAAACTGTGGATGAATAACATTTTATGCTCTCAAAAATAATCTAAAGTTAGTTCATGAAAGATGAAAAGATAATTGAGTTTTTCTTTTTCGATTTCGATTATTTGCCCATAAAAAGCAGAACATACTTCTACCAAATGACAGCCTCATGGGAAGAGTTTTGGATTGGCAAGCCTTCCCCCCCCACCCCCAAAGATACATGTTGCAATGAAATGGTTTCTGCCTAACCTAAAACTAGTGTAACAAAGAAAAAAAAAACAAAAAACAAAAACCAAAACAAACAAACAAACAAACAAAAAAAAGAATATTTTTCTTTACTGCTGGCACAGATCTCCAAACAGGTTGGAGTGCAATCAGCAACTTTGACACAGACCTTCCATCTAAGCGTTCTACCTTCTTTCTCACTGATACCAAAAAGATTATTTAAAAAGCATAATACCAAAGGCCCTAAACTGTATTACAAGGATTTCTATCCAGAAACATGCATCTTTTCTGCAGGATGAGCATGTTCACATGCGCATGATGAGTCACATGTGAAAGGTTGGGGAGGGGTACAGCTCCTTAAGCTGTTTTTGTGGTATAACAAACAGAATTTGCAGGTGCAAAAAAGGATTTTTTTTAAACATAAAGCAATCAGACTTAGGATTTCTATTTTTGTAAAAAGTTGCAAAATATGACAGTGTTACAAGGTACTTCATTTTCTACCCATGAGTTTTCCCATCTGTGAAGTTCAAGGACTAGAAACACTTCGCAGAGGCAAGAGGATATTTGTCAGTCCGAGATGAGCATATGAAAGTGTTTGGTAAAGCATCTTCATTTCATGTCATTTAAGTGCAATGTGATAGACTTTACTGACTTGCAGTAGTCTCTTGGTCCTATTGGCTCTGTAACGACCTATCTAAAACCAGATCAGTTGCTGCTGAGGAGCAAATGCTAAGCAGAAGTCAACAATTCCATTTTGGCACCAAAGCCTGGAGACAGCATTCATCCTAATGAATACAATTTGTCCAGGTATTACACTGCTTTGCAAAAAACTTTGCAAAAATCAGCATGAGATGATGAAAAGGAAATGAAGAGAGGTCCAAATAAATAGCATTTCATGAAGCACTGGAAATTTTATTTTTCTCTACAACATCATAGCTACTTCAGCAAACTTTTAGCGAAGAGAACAGCTGTGTTAAGTAAGTCTCATAAATTAGAATGGAACTTCATTATCTCCATCAATTCTTTCAAAACTCTTTTTCCCCTTAAGTTTCACACTACCACTATAAGATGTTACTTTTGCAATGTAAAGATGAAACAAAATGCCAGCAAAAGCATAACAGAGACATTGCCAAGATTAGCAAAGTTCAATGAATCCTGAAGATTTTTCTGATCCAACTCCATTATAAATGGTTCAGGCTTTGCAAATTTTATGGGCCATCTGCAGGCCTAAGACAATTTATGTCCTCAGAATTACATCAGATCTTTAAACTCTATTTTCATGAAAATAAAATAGGCATAAATTTATGCTTAGCAAAATTTCTCTTCTTATACCCAATTATATCAGCAAAATCAATATACAATAAAAGCAGTTGTCTTTTCACACTCGTAATATGTGGTGTCCTTTCATTGTTCTACAATGCATTTAGGCATTTTTAATGTTCTCTCTTCTGCCTCTTCCTAATCTCCTTTCAATCTCAGCAGAGGAGCAGTGAATAAGGTCTGTTCAGGCTACAGTAAGAAGTGACCTGAACATTTATCCAAACCGCAAGCCAAAATGCTTGTGGCTTGACAAAGTTTGGTTAACATTTTTTTTTCCAGGTTTTGGCTCACTTTGGAAGTAAAAGTGACAAAAACTTCACTGAGAGAAATCCATTCTTATAAGATTCCCTTTCTGATTTTACACAGGTGTGAGTTTCAGATCTTCTGGATATCCCATGCACCCAAGTGTTTGTGTAACAGGGCAAATAAAACAGGACACATTTTGCTTGTCTTGCACTCTGAAGTAACACCAAAGAAGTCAAAATCCTCAGTTCTAAAGCATAAATTTACAGTTTGTGTGCGTCATTCAACATATGCCCATACTCAAAATTCTCAGATTCCTCAACAGAGCAGTACTGGTTGTTAAGTCATATGTTAAACTCAACAGTCAGAATGGAGTTTATATTTTTGTTTTCCAGGCATGTGCACCATTTCCCTAATGAATATTCTGCTTTGATGACTTGCTTTTGCTTTTAATTCCAATAATTTTGGTTAAGGGAATTCCACTAAATAAAGTCCAAGAAAGTCTAGTTAAGTTAAACAAGCTTATATTTTTTGGCATAAGGGTGCCACCTATTGTCATGACAATTGATGTGAGAAAAACTTCAGCAGACTTTTTTGGAAAGCATATCCCTATTCATTCCCACTTTAGGTCACTTCCAACCCTTTAGATGATTCAGTTTTGGCAAGATTATGTCTCCTGTATAACATACACCGTCTGTACACATAGATGTCGCTTCTTCCACTATGTCTTAACGCTGAGGAGCAAAGTGATAGTAAGCTCTCACTGTGCCACTCCAAGTATATTTTCATACTTGACACTCCGAAGCTGGTCTGCTCTACACATCACTAGGATAACAAATAAGGTCCCAAAAGTGCCTGTATGCATCAATATCAATGCAAACACATTATATGTATTTATCTACACACATAAATACAAAACTGGCAGGATTTTTCAGTACAAACATATGTATTTGACAAAAACATATCTAACGTCCCAATTTTCATGGTTACTGAAGTTTTAAAAACTATAAACTGGTTCAATACCTAAATTCTATTAGGTACCTAGTTTGGGGAGGTAAGTGCGGGTTGGAGGAGCACCGGGACTAGCAAAATAACAGTTCTACTTAAAACCCTGGAAAAAGCAGCACTACTCCACTTCTGGAATTTTAAATTGCTTCCCAAAAGTATTGTCCCATTTCTTTGACCAGCCACATGTGCAGTCTTTGTAACCACACAAAGCATATTTTTCAGTTATAAAAGTGATGCTATCTTTCTTTAGTGCCAACATAACAACAATAACAACAACATTGACAATGTACTAGCTCTGCTTCAGCCCTTTAACTTTGAACTTGAAGGCTAGGTTTCAGTGGACTTCCAGCAGCTCAAACAATTAAACATTACATATGGGAACTACTATTAACTATGTAGGGAATCTAAAAAGTGTATAAATGAGTGTACTTTTATGTAAGGAAGTGCAAGCTCCAGTACTTCATTTTTGTGGACACTCACCTTTATTCAGTGGTCTTCAATAATGGGTAACAAATGTTCAGGAGTCAGACCACCCAGCCCATGCTAAGACGAAAGAAATACCTATTTCCAGGCCTACTGTTTTGAGGGCCTTTTTGTTGACAAAACACTGGCAGAATAAACACTGTACGGTGTGTCAACAGAACAGTATCTGCCTTTTTTTTTTTTTTTTAATATACCAGCCTTAACTTTTAGCAGATCTGTGGGAACTGAAAAGGCACCAAGACACCATGAAGCTGGCCCATCATATAAAAACCTACCTAGATACAACAGAATCACTGGATTGCTGTTTCTAAGATATTCCACACTTTTGCCATTCTTCAGAGGTAGCAGGATACGGATGGACACTTGTTTCAGAGCATTTATTTGGTTTGTTATAGATTCATGCTAGGTTTGAGTTTTCAGCTTAAGGCTTTTTGTCTTTTCCATCCCGAAGAAGACTTACCAAATCTGAAGTGATGCAGGGTTGTCTTTTTCTGAGCATGCAAGTAGAGAGAAACAGACCATCAAAGGTAGAATCAACCTGGAAAATACAAATACCACTGCTGTTAACATGCTAGTTGAAGATTATTTGAGCAGACGTGACCCTAAAAGACCACAGCTCCGAGTCTGAAATGCCAAGGCTGTGAGTAGTGTCATCCCATTTTCCTTCCAAATCTGAATCCCAAAGGTCAGCATGACTTTGGTGCTTACATGTTCCAGCCATAGTTGCTCTAAAATTAATGTTTGTTTCACCTTCATGTCCAGTGTGCAAAGAAAACAAAATTGTGTTATTCCTCAGAGTAGCAGGAGAAAGAAGAAAATGCTATTAAAATTTGGCTGCTATTTGTAAAAAATTCTTTCTCTTTTTTTTAAAACTTTTTTTTACATTAAAAAGGGGAAAAAAAGGAGACAGAGAAAAGAAATCCCTAGTTCCAGGTTCATGCCATCTACAGTTAGAAACTTGTAAAGGACATGGTTAAGTTTGGACCATCCTATCCCTTTGTAGTCAGCGGGAAGACAGACAACATCTACCACCTGAGATATTCTCTGGAGATACTGGGCTCTGTGACCACAGAATTATTCTTGGACTACAGGGATCATGGCTCAGCTGGTTCAGTTAGCTTTATAACCATAGATTACCACTCACCATCAGCAGATCATTATCTATACACATACAGTTATAACAGAAACTTAATTAGTTCTACAATAGTAGTATTTTCTGCCAACAAGTAGTTCAGCGGGAGTTTCTGTCGAAATTGCTCTGCAGCTCTTGTGGTACTGAAGTCTGCAAGAATTACATGGCGAGTCCATAGAAGGACTTAAAAAAAAAATAAGCCCTGTGTCAGCACTTCTAACACTCAGAGTACTGTGATCCCTATGTGCCAGGGACCCTCTCCTGAACTGATATGCCTAAGTCCTGTCCGCCCAAGAAACAACTGAAACTGGTACAGGTTATTGATAAGCCATAACAATTGCTCTGTGTGACCTATAACATTGCCTTCACATATATAACAGATGAGATGCAAAACGAGTCTGGGACAGGATCCACTTCACAGTTTGGAGAATAATTCAAAGGCAATAAACAAAACCTCTCCATTTTGTTTTGACTTGGTTAGCAGCAGCAAACACACTTCACCTCAGCTGGTAATACCTTCAATGAACTTGCTGACTTGTCACTGATCAACAGATGAGATTAAAAGCTTATTCGTTTGTATCCTGAATGAATGAGTTTAATAAGAACAACTGTTCCTAGTAACACACCAGAACCTTTAATTTGAGCAACTAATGGGACTCCTGAAGGCAATGTCAAAGCACACATCTTCATTGGAGAAGCCACATTACTTCTTTGTAGCCACCTCCCCACAAAGAAAACAGCAACTAAAATAAATAGGCTGAGAACTTTGTCTTGGTTCCAGATAAGCTCTGTGCATGCTCTAAGGAGTCAAAAATAGATTTTATTTTTTTTTTAAACCTTGGTAGAATAAGGTTATCTCTGAAATTAAATCTTTGGAGGGGTTTCCAGGTAAAAAAAAAAAAAAAAGGGTATAAGATTCTGGGCTTCATCTCTCAGCACTTTACAAGAAGTCTATACCCACGTAACTAGATTCAAGTTGTCTTTTCACAGCGATTCGACTGGCTGCAGTGGAATGAGCCAAGTGAATTAGGACTGACTTATTTTGCTATGGGCAATCCTTTCAGGAAGACTCCTAAGTGATATCCCAGGTGGAGGTAGGGAGAAAAAGGGCCAGTTCAGGTTCCCAGAGCATCCAGTGTCAGTCTCAGCCTTGAAAATTGTATAAAGGATGTGAAAACGTATCAGCTGCCTAGGGCTCCATGTGGCTTAAACATCTGCTGAAAACTCAGCAGTGTCCCAGCTTTCTCCTTCACTTTCTGCTCTGAGAAATATCTGAAGTTCCCAAAGAGGCTGACAGAAAAGCTGAGGCCCCCCACTGACACCAGTAAACTCCTCTAGGCTACAGCAGATGCCTCCAGAAGCAGAGAGATGTGACACAGTGTAGAACAATAGGAACAAGGGTATTCAACAAAGATATCCACGCAGGTCCAGACTTCACAGCTTTTGTACGAGGGTCACTAGTTTTTTATAACAGCATTCTGCATTTAGGTTTTAAAATCAGTAAAGATAAATCAGCAAAACATATAAAATTGGAATAAGGGCATTTATCCTGGCATAACTGAATCCACCTTGCTGAGCTATAGTATTTTATCACTGAATCTATAAGGGTACGTGCAGAGAACACCCTAAAGATGGCCTTAGTGTTAGAACTATATATGAAGTCCCAACACCATAAGGTGCTTGCTTAGAGGGACAGAGAATGCTTCAAAACCTTTACTTGAGGACATTTCACTTCTGTAGTATGCCTGGCTACTTCACTCCCACCACCCAAAAAACCACACATCCTTTCAACAAAATTAAATATTCTTGGTGCCGCAGCTTATAATTAGCAAAAACACTGAGGGCAGGAAAAAAAAACGCAAAACCAAAATAAATCTAGCCAGCAGCACTTGGTAAGAGCTCCATATTTATTTAGAGTTACCTTTGTTGGAAGTTAAATGCCTATTATTGTCAGGTAGTGTCAATATATGTTTTGCTTTATCAGTTCTGCTAGCTCGCTCTTTTCCCTCTTTCCCCCACTATAAATTCAATTTTCCTCTTCAAGAGAGTGGGAAAAAACCACACCAAGAAAGCAGACATGGACTCTGACTCTCACACAGCATTTCCATCCCTTGAAATTCAACGTGCAGTTGTATATGATTAGGTTTCCGTTTGCACTTATTTTCTTGGCAAAGGCGAGCTTGGAGCTGACTAGTGAAATACCTCTCCTTTGCTCTATTTTGCCCACCTACTTGCCTTCAAAAGCCAAAAATCACAATCTGATGTACAAAGGGAACACTCAGTGCCTCCAAGTATCCTGCCTTCTCCATTTATTTGCACTGTATATACTCCCCTTGAGTCTAAGCATGCACATCGATTTCCCTCCTTGTCTAGTTTTTCTGCTCTACTGACAGAGCAGCATGATTGACACCATCCATTGTCCACACCAAAATGAACAAACATGAAATGACACCAGAAAGATGCCTCTATCCAACATTTCTAACTAGAGAGGGGAGAAGAATGGTCTTACTCTTGCCCTAATTCCTGACTGAAAATACGACCACAATGTGTCTGAATATATGACCACAGCTTGTCTCTAATATAAGTATCACTTCAGAGCTTAAAGCCACCTGGCCAAAGACCTTTTACAACAAAAGAACCAGAAATAGTTGTAAAAGCTAAAAATGTAGTAAAATCCATGGAACTACACGTTATATAAGTGGGTAAAAACTGTAATAAAAAACTAAACTATCTATTGCCAGCTTCTTCATTTCTGTATGCAACAGTCATGCTCTGTGCTCCTTCTGTGTTTGTATTCAGAAATCTGACACAGGAGAAGGACTGCTTAAGTCCACCTTTGTTGAACTTACTCCATGTCTTGGGAGCCAGCACCTGGCCTACATGTCATGTATGTCTCCAGAGCAGAGCCAAGGGAGCACAAGTGGGAAATGAGCCAATAGATGCCCCAGACAGATGACCATGGGGCAGAATAAACATGTCCATTGGGACTTCTGATTCTGGCCAGTTCTCCTGCTGACTATCAGCACAGAGAATCTGTGTACTGTCATAAAATTGTTCATTCTCACAGGGTAAGTTTTCCCTTCACAGACTGAAAGTTCTAGGAGAAAGGCACAGAGGAAGAGCTACGTGCCAGCATCAGTCCTAATTTTAGTAAAGTCTGTGTTGGTACTACTCACTGGATATCCTCCAATGCTACTGAAGACAACAGAAATCCTTCTTTTGCCATGGCCAGGTATTCACTTGGGCTCTAAACTCACATAACATCAAATTAAAACGTCCACATAGGGTCTGATTTCTGCTGCTCCTGAAGTCAGTCATAAAAGTAGATCAAATTGGAGGTGGAAGAACCTTACTTGGCAAAATCCCCTCTGTCTCTCATTAAGAATATTACAACCTTGCAAGACATTATAAATTTTCTTCACATAAACAGTGAATAATCTGCTTAGCAGTAATAGCAAGAAATGCAAATACTTCCTTAGCCAAAGGCAGACTAATCCTACGCTGGCAAACCCATGCTCCCCACCTTAGTTTGGGAATGGTTAAAACAGTATAAAAGTGTAACACCAGTGGATAAAGCCTGTAGCATGCTGTACAGCCAAGAAGTAATATTTGAATTCATGCGGGGAAACATTTTTGTGTGTTGCGGAGACCAAAACTCAGCTTTAAAGCCCCACGGGAGAGCTGATCTGGAAACGCTGTATAATTCTGTCTTAGTTGCCTCATGGAGCTGGAGTACAAACAGGTGACGTATTGTGTATTCTGGACTTCTCTTTGGAAAACTGGGCTCTAAACCACAAACATTTGTACACAGTCTCACCCTCTCACCAGGGCCATCATCTGTTTAAAAAAAAAAGTGCAGGAAATTCAGTGTGACAAGAGGACTACCACACTCATGATTTTTGCTACTTATTCTGATACTGGGTGGGCTTTTTCTAAAAAGAAAATTGAAAAGAAAGACCCAGCTCCTGAAATCTTGAGAATTTCAGCGTTCCTTTTCTTTTAGCTTCTAGTCTGCAGAATTACAGAGAAAAACCTGGAAACATGAACCCTCAGTTATTTTTGCTTAAAAATATTTTATTTTATAATGGTCTTTCCTTTTGAAGCCTTGGTCATAATATTGCAAGGGTCGACCTGTGATTTAAGAACCACTAGAAATAACAAGATTGTAGATCACTCCCCTGGATATTCCATAAGGTACGATGCAAATCACTAGAATTATCCAATCCACATATTACCTATTATGCAATATTTTTTCTGCCTGGAAAGAACTTCCATTTCTTTTTCTGTGAAACTTTTTTTTTTTTAAATAAATACAATGAGACAAAGACTTACTTCTAAAGACAAACACAATTCTCCTGGGGAATTCCCTGTTTGCTAGATTACTTTATACACTTAGACCAGCCAATTCAAACTGCCTTACATATATATAGTTGCACTAGCAAGTAGTGTGGATGTAATTCAAGTTAGAGGAGCACATTCAGTGTTGACAGTCCAGTTTTCATCTAATTTTGTTTTCTCGTGGACATCTGCCCTGTGTGAATTGCAAGCCATCCACAGTAAGAACACTTGTTTAAAGTAGAGGAGTTATCTACAGATTTTTAACATCCCCTGTGGCTCAGCAAACAAAATAACTCTATGCTGGTAGTCTGGCATCGCCCTGGATTTTGCAGATTGTATGAAGTATACTGCATCCTTCTCCAGAAAGTACCAAACTAATGACCTTGCCTGTTCATTCCTGCCAAGTAGTAGTTGGCAAGTGAGGAACACATTTCAGTGAGCAATGCCTTTTACTGATGACATTTTTACCCTTAAAACTACTTTTTTTTTTACATTAATTTAATTGACCAAACAAAACAATATGGGAACAAGAACGTCAGTTTGCATGTTTCAGAATAACATCATAGTAAACAGGGACTTGTATGTACAGATCCAAGCAATATCAGAAACCAAAGCTAAGTCTGGAGATTCTCACATCATTCCTAAACCTTGTAAGCAGCTCACAGCATTTAAAAACTAGTCAGCAAACCACTTCCCTTTATCAGTTAGTTTTCTGGTGTTGTCATAAGACTATTTTTTAAGCTACAGAAAGGGAATCACAGACTGCATGCAAAGGTAGCTGATGTGAGCCACAGCCTATATGAGCCTATGTACTGGAGCAGCATTAGCAGTGTGCAGACAGTCTGCTTCACTTAGTTTTAACTCTGCTGTGCAATGTACTGATAGGAGTCAAGCTTGAGATAGCAGGGGCTGCAAGAGTCTCTCCAGATCTTGGGGCACAGATAAAGCTTTGCTGAGCTTCAGATGCTCCAAGACTTCCTTGTTCCAGAAGTGTTCCTTCAGAATGCTTCACTAGGGGTTACTGACTTCTCCAATAGCTATGAGCAAGAATACCTGTCTACATCCTTTGCTTCTTTCCTAGGTGGATGGTGTGAGCTACAGGTGATCTTGCCAGGTTTCAGTGCTATTTATCTTCTCCAGGCTGGCTGGATTAAAAGTGACCCTGTGTGCCTATCAAAGTCCCATTTTCACCTGGTCACACCATCTTTAACAAGTTCTTCCACTTACTGAAAGTCTCATTGTAATTGATTTGGTTTTTTTCTCTACAAATCCTCTGGCATTTGAGAACGGTGGTTATCTGAGCACTTTCTCTTTCATTTTTGAATCTCCACCTTGAAATTAAAGTATATTCTCAAATTTATAGTGTATTTAGATGGGAGAAAAATCTCATGCTAATTTAGACCTGAACCCTGCAACCGCTTCCACATGTGCTTTTCTTTATTAGCCTACCATTCCCTGGAATGAGTGGATTCCAGCAAGGTGGCGTCTGTGGCAGCAAGCTGAAGCCTGCTTCAAACTGTTTGCAGGATCAGGGCTTTCTCCTCCTGGAATGCATCATTGTAAAGGAGCACAGTTTTCAAATAAGGCATCTGCGTTCAGACACTGACACTCACTGGAGACTCTTAAATGCTTCTTTTATGTAACTAAAGGTCAAACTGAACCTCCAAATGTGGAATTTCTGACATCCAATTAAGTAGCCCACATTAAAAATTGGGCCAGTGTTTAATTATATCTGGAGAATACATGAGTTCAGCTGAGACAATTCACACTCACCTCATGTGTTTCTCAGTGTTTTCAATGGTGGAACTGAATAAATATTCTTTAGCTCCACAGATGCACTGGATCAAGGTTTAGCTTGTTACGGATAAAAAATAAATCAGCTCATATTTCCTTGACTTCATTTTTCCAGCTTTGTCATTCTGTCTAGGAGCATACTGCACGGTCAAGCCAGGCATGGCTATGCATGTTAATAACCCCTGGAAAACTATGGATACTTCTGTGCAAAATCCTTTTTATTTTTTCCAAATAAATGGTCAAAGTGCACCTGGTGAAAAATACTTTTCTTTCTCTCTCTCTCTTTTTTTTTTTTTTATTAAAGCCTGCATTTCAAAAACCCTAAGTGGAACCACAACTGTGGTGCTGCTTTTCAAATCAAAAGGACAGTACATTCTTCACAGGATATGGCTCCCAGCCAGTTGTTTAATGCTTGTAGGTCAATATACAACCAACTCAGCTTCTGCTGCCTAATTGACAAACCACATATCAAGCACAGGAAGGTTAACAACTGCGCTTTCTTTCACCTAAGATCATCCGTTGAGTCCCTGGGCCCTCAGCCCCTTTTTATTTTATCATTCACAAATATCTACTGTGAGTTCCCTCCAGGCACAACAGACTAACTGCATGTCTGAAAAAAAATGAGACCCCTGGTAAGCAGTGGGTGTCTGGTCACTCAGGAGCCAGGCTAGCTGTTCATCATGCTCCTCGATTTCAGTCTGCCAAAGAGGTTTAGATCCACTGCTCCCAGTGTAAATTATTTGTGGATGAATGAACCAGGAAGAATTTCCTCCAGAATATTTTTGATTAATGGAGTCATGACACCAAATGTTAATGCATTACCAAACAGTCTTGATACAATCCAGTAACCTACTCCAGCTTGTTTGTCAATTATCTGTGTTTTGAGGTAAATAACTTTTTGCAAAAACAAACGTTAAAAGTCTTTGCACAAAAGTGTTCCCCAAAACACCAACAAAGAAGTGGCCTTCCTTTTATTATGGTTTTTCCCGGTATTATTCCCTGCCTGTTTAAAGGCAACAAACCTACTGGTAAGGGAACATTTCTGGAGGGAGGCACCTGAGAAGAGCAGAGAACACAAACATCAACAAAACCCATTGCCTGCTACTGCCCAGGAAAATCACCTGATTATTTCACCCCTTCTGTCCCCTCCACACCATGTCACATATAAGGGAAATACACAGACAATGCCAGACCTCCTCCCAACACTGCAATACCTTAGTATAATGGGATATGTCTCAGACTAGATATGCCAGCAGTAAAGGGGCATAGGAAGTTACTAATATTATTCCACTTAATATTCTTGCCCGGATTCTTGGGGATACTGCCCCTACTATATCATAATAGTAATACCTTGTACTTCACTCTGATGAAGACACAGCGAAGTCCGGCAACGTAGGCTGGGAGGTTTCAGCTCTGTCTGTTGCCATAAGAGATTATATAGTCACATAAAACCATCTGCGGGCATGCTGCTTCCATTAACACTGAATGGATAACTATCATCTGGAAGAGAAATAACCCGGTGAAGTCTCTGACAGCTAGCTCTGAGTACAACATGCATCCAGTCAAAGCTGAGTTATGCCTTGCATTGCAAAGACTTAATAATCCTTAGTCCATCAGGGTTGAGCGTTGATAGTCTGAGTGGCTAAACTCTTATATTTATCCATGAGTTTGATGTGCACCTCCTCTGAAGGAGACACTGAACAGTTCCCTTAGCAGCACACACAACTGTTTCCACCTGCTTTTATTAGCCAGGAGAGACATGCTCTACCAGCTCTTGCTTTCAATGTTTGTAGGGGTTTCTGACCTTTGTTGGGTTTGATGGTGCTGAGCTTGAGGTGTGAGGACTATGCCCATATGATAGTCTTAAAGTGATAGAATTATCTTCCCCACCTAGTTCCAACAGAGGATGCAGATAACTTCACAGAGATGCAGAGTTTGGGTCTGTAGTTTGATTAGTCTAAGTGAAATAATCTTCCCTGTATTGTCTGCAAAAACTAGATCCCTCTTAGGTCTCCTTTCTTGTTACTAGTGTTTGTACTACCAGAAGAAGAGATCAGAATGGCTCTGCATCATCCTTCCACCCACCTGTTTCAGGCAAAAACATCAATTTCTTACCCTCAAAGGCTATTGAAGAACAACATTTTGAGGATATCACCTTTCAGCAAGGACCTCCTTGTGTGCATAGCACAGCTGCGAACGTGTAGCAAAGCAACAGCAGTAAAAAAAAAAAAAAAGATGTGAAATAAAGCAAAAGGAGATACAATACTGCAAAACTGATCAAAACCAATAAACACTTATGTTCAGACATATGCTGATACCTCGCAACATGCCAAACACAAGAGACAGACAACAGAAGCTGGGCTTTGTGTCTAAGCTTTTCCTCTACTTCAAGAGACAAACTCGAGCTTGCTTGATGTTCTCTCTGCTTCCCCCGCAATTCCCATTTTTTCTGTAATACATAGAACTGTATCTTTAACAAGGTCAACACAGTACAAAGGGCACAGATACAGGAGTTCTCACTTTAGGTCATGATGATTTCTGGCAGGAAAATTACTTCAGCTTAGGAAATGCAACTGTATCTTCAAAGATTTGAGAGCCAGTTGCTGTTTCTGCATGTTTGTTTCTTTTCCTTATGTGACATTGAGAAATGCGATTCCTCCTGTATAGGAGGGAAAATTCCAATATCCATCATTTTGAAGGATTACAGTCAGTGCCATTACCTTGTGAATGCAGCTCTAGTCTAAATTACATTTTCTCTTAGGGCACTCAAAATGAAACTAAGCATGAGACATGGAATTAAACTGGATTGGGAACAGAAAGCCTGGGAACCTTTCCTCTTTCCATAAATTCGCTGAAGCCATTTTACTTCGCAACAGCACCATATAATATATTTCCATTGGCCTGGAAGATGAAGCTCAATTTGTTTGAGTAGCTTGGAGAAATGGAATTGTTACGATTTACAAAGTTAAGTAAGAAGTTGGTTTTAGTTTGGTGTTCAAAAGCCAGTTTTCACCTCCCTTGGTTTAATTTTTCAGGCCTTCATATACTTCTGAGCAATTTCGTTTGCATAAAGCTATGCCGGTTTTCTTCAGAATTGATCAGGTAGAACTGTCATATCTATTTCTGCACACACGCAGGGCCTAATACTGTTTTCCATCTGTGCCGTTTTTCACAGAACTGAGATTAAAACCCTGAAGTTTTATTTTTAAAATGAATTGCAGACAAGATTTTCAAAAGCGCCTCTCCATTTCTGCTCCCACTGAAATCAACACTCAAAAATTAAATCTCGCTCCTCTGTGATTACAAGCAAAACCATAAAAATGTAAGCTGATGCACCGTTACCTTCTCTAGTGTGTAGATAGCTTGAAACAATATGTCTGAGGGATTTGAACTCCTGTCTCTCACCCCAGTGGAGTAAATCTGAAACCAGAAGATGACAGTCTGTGTCAACATTGTTGACTCTTCTACAGCTAAGGGTGTCAGCAGAAATGCTCAGCTGAACTTTTGCAGTCTACCATTTTTTTTTCCTCAGTGCCATAATAAACCCCTCTAAAATCCTAAGATGTACCCAGTATCTGTCTGTACAACTTGTTGGAAACAGTAGAGTAGTTCATACAATTTATAACACAACGGGAACTGAAAACACAAAAGGCAGTTGAGAGCAGTAGAGCTCTCCTAATCTCCAGAACACCTCCACAACAGCATCATCTTCTGCCTTCTTCCTCTTTCAAAGAGAAAGTCCTCCTTGCTGCCACCATGCCCCAGCCTGATATATGGGTTATGCAAAAGGTCCTACAGGACAAAGTATGTTTCAGAGACCACAAAAACCTTATTCCCTACCAATACCAAACTCTCAAATCAGACAGGAAATAAAAATAACTGCAAGACATTTATCTGAGGCTCTTTCCTTTTAAACCACATTTACAATTTATGGAGGCATAAGATATGACTTGGGGGGGATGTTGAGGTTGGCAATAATGGATGCAAAACTGTTTTGCTGGGAAGGGACTTCTTCCACTAAGGACAGCAGAGCTCTAACACACTCTGTTAAGCAGCTGAGCAAGAGTTCTTGATGCTCTTCTCCAAAAATTATGTAGCTGCTAGTTGGACTATGTAAAGCCATGGCATTATCCTCAGATGTACTCTCCCTAGGATTACAGAAGTTCACAGGCTGTAAATACAATTACATCAGTATACTTCTTCCTCTATTTGGAAAGAAAATTTTGTATTGCTAAACTGCCTTGTTCTGAGGTTGCCCAGCTGACTCTTATGCCATTCTTGCTGCCTCTTACTCAGCTGACACGGTGCCACAATGGTAGCATTAGAAAGGTTTCTGCTGTCATACTAAAAATAATTTCACAACCCCAGTCTAGGCAGATTTACAAGCAGTTAACAGACTGATAATTTCAGTGGATTACATATTTGGTAGGATTTTGGAAACATAATCTATTTGTTTTCATTTTAGTTTTTTCCTCTTTTTTTCTATCATTTACTCTTGCCAACAAGTCTGTTGAAATGTAAAGCAAATCTATTTTATGTACTGTTACAGCTTTTTAAAACCACAGCAATCAAGTAAATATTTGCAGATATTCAGTGGTTTAATTATTTGGCTATGGTCTGCTCAACGTGTGTGCATAATGTTGGTCTATTTGCAGAACACAACCACTAAGGAATGCCTCTGTTTGTTTCTTCTCTTTCGTATATGCAATATTTGCCATTACCCGGTATATCAGATTAGGAGTGTTATATGAATATACTGATTCTGGCAATGAAGTTTGGAATTGACTGTGTAGATCCTGTTCATCATGTTTCTATGGTTATTCATAAATATTATGGCCAACCTCAGTCAATACATGCTATTTGCAAATGAAATATATATTTTTTTCAAATTGCTGAAAGCTGTTTTCTTTCAAAACTCATTTCAGAGCACTCAGAGAAATTCACTCAACTTTTTATTAATGTCATTTAAAGGATGCCCAATGCAAACACAGTTGTTCAGTGCCAATGTTTTCATATTTGGACCAGTACACCACTTCTATGCATTGTTTATCTCTACACTGAGTTTGTAGGGGAGGACAAGTGGAAGGAGCGGAAAAGCTGATATAATGTAATTTAAAATAACCAAAGAGTCCTTTGCCAGTTTCTTTATTCCCTGAAAAATTAGTGCATTGCCTGGAAAATGAAAGGAAACCTGATCTGTAACTCCAGTAGAAATCACTTGTCATCTATTGTCCAGATATGAGAAATGCTACTTTTCCTCTTCCACACACGCTGCAAGTAGCAATCCAGCTGAACGCTTTGCGGGGACTGGAAGGTCACTAGGGACCAAATGCAATCATCTAGTCCGGCTTCCTGGATGACACAAGCCGTGGAATTTCAAAGCCTATAACTCCTGCTACAGCAACAAGCACGGTCATCAGAAAGACATCCATTCTTGATTTAAAGACTTCCAGTGATGGAGATCCACTATGTTGTTGGATAAATTTCTCCAAACTTGTTAAATAAGCTCATTGTTAAAAATGCAGCCTTACTCCTACTTTGAACGGATCCTCGTTCTTCTATTTGTTGGCTCTTTTTATACCTTTGTCTGTCAGAGTAGAGAACACTCCACAGTTACAATCCTTTGACCATTACAAAATTGTACACTTTGAACAAGGCACTTCTCCTCAGTAAAGTGCAGAGCCTGAAATTCTTTCATCTTTTGATGCAAAGGACTGTTAGTTATTTACTTGACTTTATCTTGCCCTTTAAATAGTCAGTGTACGGAAATAGTTTCTATACAGAGACTATGTCATGCTTTGCTGCAAGGATAGATGATATCTAGTTTAGTCTTGCCAGCCTTTAATATTATCATTACTATTAATATTATTTTACGAGTCAAGAACACCTCCATATGCCTTCACCTCCATCCATCACGCCTTCCAACATAACTGAAGTAGATAAAATACCAATATGAACAGTCAGCACGAACGTCTCATTGATAGATATCAGAATGATATGAGACTTGCAGACATTTGATTCTACTTCCAGGAGACATCACTCAATGCAGGAATACCCACAATCTACTCAATACTCTGCATCCCATCCTGTTTAGAAATTAAAATTGCGAAAGCAAGAAGTAACTCTTCATTTTCCAAAACTTTTGACAGGAATAGAGTTGAGTAGTAAAATAAATTTATTGGGAAATCTCCATCTCTTTTCTTTTGTTTGTGAGTAGCTTGAAATATTCTCAGATTTATTTGAAAGGATTTGTGTACTTCTTTGCCATTTCCCTCCCAAAATAACTTACAAGAAGCTTACTGTTAACATTTTGTTCTTTAATTTAGTACACTGCATTGTGTAAGTTGTTTACAAAAATTAGTCATTACTTTTTCTGTCCCATAACTAGTTACTTAGACTAGATCTGCGAAGGTCAATTTAGGAACTTTACACAGAAATAAGAAATGTCTCAGCCAGTGCTTTAGTAGTCACACATAAAATGGTCGTCTTGTGAACATTACAGAATAAGTATCACAGCAGAAGAGATCAGACAGCAGGAGGCACGCGTTTTGGCATGGGACCATAAGTTCAGGATGAAAAGAGACAAGCAGTAGAGCTGCATACACAGCTGCTAAACGAATGAAATCCTGCTTCTTCCAGCACCTTCCTGGTTGCTGCATCATCTATTGGTAATTACAATAAATACTCTTGCTGCTTTGTGCACATTCAGGAAAAATGGATGCAAAGGCATTGTGAACAGGCCTGAATTGAAAGTCAGCCTTATACCACCTGCTCAGGAGTGGAGAATGGGGTCAGGATGTGGACAGCCAGCTGGCACTTTTTGGAGTAGCATTTAGACTGACCTTAGACTTATTTAATAACACTTTGACAATTGGCACCTCTAGGACCAAAGGAACAGAGCCATGAATTACAGCCACTTGCTTCTCCTTCCTAAGAGTTTGTAAATTGAGGATATCACCCCGTATTTCTTATGTAAAAGTACCCTTTAAAGATAGCATTTTTTCTACATTTAGAGCTTATTCTGGAACTCTCTTAACTAGTGTCTGAATGCAGTTCAAATCCAGTCCCAATGCTGACATTTGTGCATGCTTCTATCCAGTATTTTCTCAGGCAAAACTCCATTGGCTTTGAGAAGGGTTTTGCTTGAGCAAGAACATCAGGTTTGACCTTTCAATTGCACAGTGACAATTAACAACAGCTCCAAACAGAATTTTTTTCTTTCTTTTTTTAAACACAACAAAACAAATCCAGTCTATTACAGAATGTTTGCTGCCACTGAAGCTCTCTTCTCCCAAAACCAACAGAAATAAACTGTTTTTTTCCAAAGCTGCTTCATCATCCCTTGAAGAACCTCTATGGAGTTCAAGAGTTATTAAATCAGTACCTTTCCGAGTGCCCATGCTTGCATCAAATTCAGCAGCACAGTCAGAAGTCTCTGATTCCTATATATGTAAATGCAGCCTAAATCATACATACAAGTACTTCTGTGGCAGAGCGGGCGTGAGAGCTCAGCTCCCATCCAGTCTTCTATCTGTTAGTAAATGCTTTTTCCCCCCTTTCGACCTTAAGACAAGCAAAGGAGATGGTGTGGTTTGGAGTCCAGTCTAATATATCTCCTCTGTAAATCTTGTGAATTGCTATCTAAACAACTGTTCTATAAAGCAAACCCTTTGACTGATTGGTCCCATATGTCATAGGGCCAGGTCAGATATGTATCTCTTCACTTATCCCATGAATGTGAGAGAAAGGCCAGCATAAATTTCATGTCAAATCTATGTTTATTTAATTAGACTATTAACTACATGCAACAACAAAACCTGCCACTGAAAGGAGGAAGGTGACTTTATACTGTGGAGGAGACTATGTGAGTAACTGTAAGTTTATGAGCTAGTCCATTATTTCATTCCATTCATTCATCCACTCACACTTTTTTATTTTTTATTTCTGACATTTAAGTCAGAACTCCACTTTCCAAAACAGCCTGAAGCTCCCTCATCTTTCCAGTGGCTGGAGAAGAAACACTATAGTATGCCCAGATCAGCCAGCTTAGCCCAGTGCTTGCCTACACCGTTGAACAGGAGGCACTTTACCTTCTCTTTCAGACTTGCCTGCTGTTGAGGCTTGAGTAAAATCTTGGCCCCTTGGGAGACAAAAACTCCCACTAATTTCATCAGAACCAACGTTTCCCTCCTCATATGTCCTAGCTAAGAAAAGGAAGCCTAGAAAGGCAGCAATTCTCAGTGGGTTTGGTTTTCTTTTTCCACCCCCCTCTTTCTACAGACAGGTAAAACAGCATAACTGTTGTCACTTAGAGACATTAGAAGTCTTAATTTTGGAGCCTGCCTCTTTTACCAAAAGCATTGCCAGGCAGACTGGAAGCTGTAGCCTACAAGGAACAATACATCATTAATTTAGGTCAACTGCTCCAGCCATCACTTATGGCTTTGGAGAAAAAAGTTGCCCACATGCTGCTTAGGTCCGTACTAGAGTTGTGCTGCATCGCAAGTTAATTATGGAGTGCAACACTGTATGGAAGGGCAGATTACTTCCAGGTTTCTTGCTTTGAGTGTTCCATTCTGTGCACACAGAGCAACCTCATGTTTTAACATTTCTATTCATTCTGACACAGAGCTTGTACAAGTATGACATGCCCCTCCTGGTTTGCCTTGCAGATCGATAGGAATTGCCCATTCTCTCCCTAGCTTGCTAGTATTTTCTTTAGAGTGTGGAGAAACCTCAGATGAGAACTCTATTCATGCTTGGATCTATTTCCTTGAGATGCATGCTGCATTACTCAGGAAAGAAAGCTGAACCTGTAGACAAAATGCTGTCCCACACCTCAAGCACTGCTGGTAAAATACCTGGTTCTGTTGTGCTTTTTAATGCTAGTTACTTGATCTCTCTATTTTATGGCACCACATTTCAGTAGCACCGGAGTACCCCATTGCATAAAACTGACCAAAATTGAGAGCACACCCAGTGTCCATTGAAGATGGGTTTCTATCTGTCCTGTCTTTGGGAGTTAAGAGCTCTGGTTTAACATTTTTTCCCCAAGTGCATTGATTTGTGATTTTTAAGATCAATTTATTTCATGGCTTTTTGTTGTAATTTAGTATGAGGTAGATTAGGTTTTGGCAGGGTTGAGATAGGATACTGTCAATATTGTATTACTTTCACAAGCTTTTCAAGGAGGAAGATTGTGTAGTGTTTCCCACTGATGGTCAGACCCTTTACTGCCTCTGGAAGATCCTGTGTGGTCAGATCCATTTGCCAAGTAATAGTTTATTTTTCAGGTCTCTCTCCAGCTCCACAGAAATGAAGCTATAATTGTCTTTATTAGCTTCAAAATGAGCCATGTGGTCCCACAACTTAGAACAGAGATGGTTGTTCCCTATTTTGATTAACATCCCTTAGAATAGCTAACAGTGAATAGACCACCTCTGTGTGCATACTTAACTGTGGCAGCACCTACCACCAAATAGCTTTAGGTATCATATCCTCTAGTTACTTCTGCAATGAAATTTATCAGATCTGAAAAATATTAACAATGTCATTTGGTAATTTCTGTCTCCTGCAATTGTTTTAGACCATGCTGCATTACAAGAGCTAGCTGACCGGGGAAGAAAAGGGGTTTTTAGTGCTAACAAGTGTTATAGTAAGGATAGGCTCACTGGACTGATGGCGTTACAGAAAACATGGAGTGCCCAAAATACTGCTAAATCAAAATCCAGTTTGAAGTTTTCTTCTGTACTCTTCTTCTTTTCATTCCAGACTATGTCCACCTTTATGCTTGCTGTCATACTATCTTTTAATCTTTTACCACTTCTTTGCAAATCTTGATATCGTTATAACAACAGAACTGAATCACGCTAAGGCATAAATCTTGACAGGACTGAAAGCTGCAAAACAGGAAGTCTTTAAGATAAGTCTATAGCTCAGAAAGTATCACAGAGAGGCCCTAATAACTACTGAGCTGTAGAACTACCAGTTTTGCCAAAAGCAACAGATTTCCTTCTGATCTCAGAGCAACTGTTTCCACACAAATCACATGTGGAGACATTTTATAGGGGTTATGTTATCTATGCCTCTTCTGTTTTCTCCTTGCATAGATTCTTGTATTTTGACACTACTTCTCCTCCCATATAAATGACCTTGTAAATTAAATTTATAGCTTCACAACTGGGGTCAGATCAGTACAGTTTGTTCTAGTTTGGAATATAGAATAGGAAGGAGTGTTCTTAATGGGTTTAGGACAGACATTACTGCCTGGGAATGGAAACAGACTCCACCAATCACTAGAACAACAAACTGGGAATTGGGAATCCCTTGTTTCGTCTTGGCTGGCTGTGTGAACAATTCATGAAGTCTTTCTGTGGCTCCAGTTCACCCATCAGTAAAGAGGAAATCTGCTCATTCCTGACTACTTCAGAGGGAACTGATCTGCATTAAGCACTGACGTATTGACATAGAAATGACTATAAACACATAAATCTAGGTCTCAGTGGTAAATGGTAAAAGTTAAATCAACTCACTGTTCAGGAGAATGACTCTGAGCCCAGCACTCCTACCATACTCCGAGCAAGTTAATTCTTACCCGTGCAGTACTTATAAGATACATCTTTGGAGCTGGCAGGCACTTAACTTTATTACCATATGCATAGTGTGCTTTATCCATTTCCTACAGCAAACACAATGAATGCTGCAGATACCATGGTATTGTTCGCTGTCAGAAATGGAAAAACAGTTCTAATAAAACTGTACATGTGCCAGTGTGCAAAGGCTTCAGGAGAACGGACGGAACATTTGTCCAACTGTTCCTGAAAAGATGATTTGCCAGGCTTTAAATTTCCATCACTTCACCACTTAAAGATGCCTAATTTCATATATTGCTATTGGATATATTCAGTATTCGTCACTGGAAAGTTATAAAACAATCAAATGAAGTATCAGACTGTATAGTCACCATGCAGAGAAAAATGTTGAAATAGAGGGGGTATGAGAAGTCAAGATCCACTAACAAATTCGGGTGAAGAGCAGAACTCAATAGATAAAAACTGCAGAGGCAGTTTTCTCACTGCTACTGACAAATCATGATTATGGCTGCTTCACAAAAAGCTGAACATGTTTTTTTCTCTGCATCTTTCCCACCCCTGTTCCCACCCCAGACTATTGCAGCATTTTGGCTGCCATTTTCCTGCTAAAGGAGTCAAAGTTTAGTAAGCAGGACACAAGACCAGGAGTCAGCACACTTGGGCTTTACTCTTGGCTATGCCAGTGACCTGCTGTTTGACCTTTTCCATCACCCCGTGGAAACAAATAGCACCTTTGTGTGTCTTTATTTCTGTTCCTACGCTTTGCAATTTCTATGAGCAGAGCTGTCCCTACGTGTGCAGGGTGTAATGCATAACAAATTCCCAGTCTTGGTCAGGGACTTGACATCCTCAAACACAAAATAAACCAAATAATTGTTACTAAATGTCAAAAAATGCACTCTCAGAGAAACCAAATGGTTGGCAGAGGAGCCTGTACAGAATTGTCATTCTTTCCATTTTCACTTCCTCTCTCGCATTCAACTTTCAACTTTATATGTTAATCCTACAAATATTCATCCAAAAAGTAAGAGTCATTCATTGCTCATCTTTCAGGCCTAATACTGGTGCAGTCCTTACTTGGGTAGTCTATGCACTTTCTAAATCCATAGGTGCTTTTTTGAAGACCCCATCATGACCAACGGTTAACACATCATGCAGTTTACACTGACAAAGGACAAAAACTATGTAAAAGGCTCTATCCTTTTACATGTTATTCTCCTACATTTTGGATCTTGGTTTCAATTCCTGGAAATAAAAACTGAAACACTTAAAACCTGTCTAAACAGAATGGCCAAAATAATAAGGAAATTATATCGCATGACTCATTGGAAAATTAAGTTTTGTGAGGGTTACCCTGAAATGCTCAAATCTCTCCCTAGTACATAAGCTGCAATATGACAGGACGTCCAGACTGTCTGCACTGCAGGAAGGTTCCCATCCTGCGCTCCAAGCCAGGGACAGTTTGGTGCACATTTGGAGGAAAAATGAAATCTTTGTTGCCATTATGATTTTTTTTTTATTAAATCTGATAGAAGTCTAGACATGTTATAAATAACCAGGAGGAAAGCAATAGGCCTAATATAGGTAAAAGAGTCAAAAGCTGTATGATGCAGTTGATTATCCATACCCCTTTACAGTTACATAAATTCATTATTTATATTCACTGTGATGAATATTCATGTTTGTAAAATGTGATTAAATAATACAGACTATAGTGTATATATATTATCCTATTTATGTTTGAAAACCCAAATAAAAATAACTAATAAATTTTTCCAAACCTACCAAGAAAAAGAAAGCTCTTGTTTTCTTGAATGTGTAACAATGATATAACCCAGGCCTTAACCACAGAGCGCCAGACTCTGGGATCTATTGAAAACTATATCCAAATGAGCAGGCTTGAGCCCTAGAGTGTGGGGTAGCAGCACTAGCACCCTGATCCTTAGACTCTGCTTTACAGTTCACTCTTGGTTAAAGCTGCACTAGAAACAAAATAGGACCGAAGGCATCTGAAAACATACTGTTCCTCAGCAGTGAGGTCATCTTTTATATTCAATCAGCTAGTAGGTAAAATGTATAACAGGAAAATCCAAGTTGAAATATTCGAACTGCCAAGGATTATGAATTCTTTGTTTTGCTTTGGAAACAAATGCACAGTAGAGACTAGAGTCACAGTGCAAGGAAGACATAACAAAGGCTTTGTTTGTAAGGGGATGGAACCACTGCTCTCTGGTCAGGGATGAGGTTGGCTGATGTGTTTTCCATAATAGTCAATTGAACAATCTCAGCACTCAATCCTGGCCAAATAGTAATCTGTTGAATTTATTACATTTGGGTTTTTAAATTAAAATTACCGTCTGTAACTCATGTGTGGTAAACAGCAGAGAACATGTGACAGGAGAAAAAAATGCACCTCATGAAAAGGTGGGCAAATTCCACTTGGTTTGAGGAGCCCAGAGAACTGTGACATTGCACATCGAACATTTTCTTGCTGAGCAGAAAGCATAACAGCTTAATGAGGTTATTTGTTAAAAACCCCTCTGTTCACCTCAGTAATGGTCTGTGCAGCCCAGGTCTGGAAATGTAGTTGGTTTGACCAAAGCGATACTATCAACTGAACAAAGCCAAATTTCATAGGAAAAATGCCATGGTAGCCAGAAATAATACACATACACACACAGAAAAAAATCCCAGCTTGGGTTTTGGGTTTTTTTGTTTTGTTTTGTTTTTAAGGTTTCTGCTCTCACAATCGTAAATGTTCTCAGGACAACAAAAGCTGATTCAATATTGCACCTCTGCGGTCAGAGGTGGGTGAAATCCTGGGCCACTAAACACAGGGTATTTGGACTTCTGCAGGGCCACTCTGTCACCCAGCATTCCTGGTCAATAAAGCTGCTGGTGGCGACTCTATGGTCTAATTCCTATTATTTCAAGCAAGGCTGAAGGCTTAAACCTTTTCTCTCTTTCATTACAACTCTTATACAAGTGCTCTCTTTAGAAAAGCAGTCTTCTGAAAACAGCAAGTCTATTCAGCTCCAGTTGAATTAACCTACAAGGTAGGAATGCCAGTTGGTTACCCACTTCATGCTTTCAGTTTGACTTGTGCCAAACCATGTGTTTGACATGATTTCAGCACAGAAATGGAAATGGGTCTGGACTTAGTGGAAATGTGTCACACTGTACATGCGCAGAGAGGTGCAAATTACCTGCAAAATGATGCTGGCTAAAACTGGCCTAAAAAAATGTTCTGAGAACAAGTCTGTTTCCAGCAATGCTTTTTTATTAACCTTCTTTTGTCCAAGTGTCTGCAAATCCTATGGGTGAATATTTGAATTCATTTTCTAATGAGGGATTCATACAACAAGTGATCCTGTCTTACTGATCCCAGGAAGTCATAAGAGTCTTAGGAGCTACCCAGATAGGGTCTTCTACCCCTCCCATAATATAATTTCTTCCAGTTCATATTTCTTAGTACAAATAAAAACAAATAGAGTGGGACCCTGGACACGTTAGGTGTTGTACGGAGAGAGTCCATGCTTACAGTCCCCCATGTAAAAATGAGGCTCTGACTAAGAACTGGTCATAAAGTCTCCTCGTACAGACAAAGAAAATGGGCACATTCAAACAACAACTCATCCCACCCATGGGATGGGATGTCTCCATAGGTGCTCATGTCTCTTTGCTCTCTAGGAAGAGAGTAACCTAGACAAAAAGTTAACTTTTTTAGGCATTTAGTGATGACTAGTGCTAGATAAGAAAAATCCCATGTTTAAGGCTAACAAAAAAATACTTTCTATCCTCATTTTGCAAATGAGAAAAAATAGGTTAAAAAAAATGATCAGTCACTTGCGCAAGGTCACATAAAAGGTTAGTAGAAAAGCTAGAAGTTAAAACTCAATTTCTTTTACTTCAGCCCTTCCTTCCTCATGGTGAAGAAGGCAGGAAAAAGGTTCTCACTGCTTTCCAATAAACAGCATTGGAAATACATAATTGACTTATTTCACACTTCGTGCTTCCTGTCCACTTCTCTGTGAAAAGAACACTGTCCCTGTTGTTTTCTTTCTTCCTGACCTAATTCAAAGACATAGAAATTCAGGCCTCTTTTCCTGTTTCCTTGGCATTTGTTCCTAGAGGCATTGTTAATGTTGTTATTTTCACTACGGCCTGATTCTTCAACTGAGATCAGTGCAAGACTTGCAACCAACTTGAATGAATTCAGTATAAGGTCTTAGACATAACTGTTTCAATGCAAAAAGACAATAGAAATCTTATCTGAGTTTTCAGGGAAGGTGGTTGTTAAGGTTTTTTCCAAGCCTAAAATGTGAACAGATTCTTTCACACAAGATTTCAGTTTCTTTGACTCTCACTTCACAAACTTCAAGATCTGATAGATCTTTGTTGTTTTCAGATCTGGGACTAACAGAAATAGAAATAATTTTTAAAAATCATGCTGCTTCTATCTGTTCAGCTGAGGCATTAACACAAAAATAGCAGGAGCAGAAGGACCTTTGCAGAAATGTCTCTGAACAAATATTTGGTTCACTATCTGGAGAACATGAGCCAAGTTCTTTTTGATGGTGAATTATTAACAAATAAAATGGCACCTAAGAGTGACCATTTGGCAAACAGAGCATCAGTCACACAACAGCTCATGGAATTACTGAAGTGGTGTTGAAACCACCAGTTACTGGTAGCAAAAGCTAAGCAAAAAAGAATACATTTCTCAACTTTTTCAAAAACCTACCTACTTGCTTAGGTGGGCCATCCAAGGACTGTTAGAAGCAAGACCTGATTTTCTACTTCAAGAGGTCACTCCACAACATCCCAGGCTTCCATTCTCACACCAAAGTACACACAGACTGGAAGACCTTCAAGGCTTATGACAACAGCCGTGAACGCCGCAGCAGATTCAGAGGAACCCTGGTGAAAAGAGCATTGCACAAACATCGGAATCATTGCAGGCTGCTGCATTTGACATTCACACTGGCAGGAAAAGCCTCTGAGTTTAGCTCTGACTCCCCTGTATGATGAAGTGGCCTACATCAACACTAAGTCTAGTTTTGATGCTCTCCTTCAGGACTTGAAAGCCATTTAAAAATAAAATAAGATCAATTTGGCAATTTAAATGTCAGTGAAATATTTTTCCTGTTTAAAAAGAAATATTTATCCAATAATGACAAATCAATACTAAAGCCTAAACCCCAAAATTATTAAAATACTTTAAATTACATTTTTAAAATAGCATATAGTATTAAGAGATACATGTATTTATTGTCAATCCCATATAGAAAGTTAAACACTGAGTAGATCGATGTCACTGTAACCAACACTTACTGAACTGATAGCTAACTTCTGATAGCAGGACCTGTCCTATAGAAAACCAGAAGAAATATTGTCCTAATTCTTGTCCATTTAATCAGTTCTCTAAAATGACTAGTTCATTCAGACTTGGTAAAGAGATTGGGATTTGAAAAAGAAGGAAATTCTCTTTTCCTTTTATAATCCATGCATGAACAGGAAAGCTTGGTTTCCTCTTAGCTATAAGTAAGATAGTTATGAGAGGTTGATGCCTAATAATTTCAAAATGCTGAAGAACATGATAACCAGAAGGTGACCTTTTAATTTCTTTACTTTTATGTTCAACAGGTTAGTTTTACATGCAAAATATCTTCAGATAAATTTTTTTCCCTATATAATCATGAACCTTAAGATATTTTGAACAACTAACAGAACATTTTGGTGGTCTCTTTGTGCATTAGAGTTTAATTCCAAATTCTATCCAAATACAGCCTGAGATGATGAACAAGCAAATAGTTAGTAGATAGCTAGTAAAATGAAAGATATTGTTCATCCTTTTCTAGCATAATTCAAATTCCAGCAAATTTTGGTAGTTAAGAGTCCTAATATTTTGTTACCTAATTTCTTAAATATACACATAGGGATAATAGTATAGCAAAAAAGGTTAGGAAAATTTTAGCTGAAGGAAGAATTTTAGTAGAAATATACCAATGAACATCAAATTTTCAAAGATTTTAAAGTAGATCTAAAACAGGGCCGAAGTGGATTGTTCAATATGTTGTTTATATCAGGACTTCACCACTGATCATATTTAAAAGCAGAAAGGATATCTTTGCCACCCACTGCTTTTCCAGCAAGCAGCATGGGCTTTCAGCTGCATTTTTCTGCCTTCTCAGCTCGCCAGAGGTAGAGAAGCACACGCAGGTTCCCAAAAAAAGAACCATGTGGAGAAAAAACAGTTTGAGAGGCATCTCAGCAGCGGGCTCCTGGTCTACACATCTCTTTTTCTCACTCCATCTATGGTGGCGTTTGACCACATGTACTTCAGCCGGTTCTCCTTCCCCTCTCATAAACCTAAAGATTCTTCCTTGTCTATCACACCATTTCTAGCACCTCCCCTGCAGCAATCACTCCCAGTCTCAAGGAACTCTCAGTGGGAGTGACAGGAAGGTTTTTATAGTCTCTGTCAGGATTTCACATTATTTTGCATGAAGAATATGTGCCCTACTGCCCATAATGTTCACTACCATCCAGTGGCGTGGACTCAAAAGACATAACTAAGAGCACAGTGCCTCAGAGAGTTTGGGGAGGGGGAACACAGCAGCTAGGCTGTTATTTGTATTTAGCTGCTAGAAGGCAAAGACTGTGGAGCAAAGATTGACATTTGTGTTTTTAAGTTGACATTAACATAATGGAAATAGTATGTAACTCCCATCTCCCCAGCCATCAAGGGTCTGTCAGCCTTAGTCAGTGTCCCAACGCCCTCTCGCTCATCCTCCTCAAAGCAAATGAGTCGTTATGCATCTGCCGTTTCTCCCAGAGGCAAGCCCAGCAGGGTCCTCCTTCCCTCTAACTTGCCGTCGTCCAGCATTTTGTGTTTTAGTAACTTGAAACATCCTGTAAAACCTATCAGGATTAGTTTCCAGTATAGAAGCACTTGTACTTGATCCAAGCTAATCAAATGTTCTTCAGATACTAAGCCCCAGGGTTTAAGTGAGCACACCCAACATATTAAGCAAAAATGACCTTCTTAGTGTGGCTACTATATCCTCCTTTCTGACCCCTTTTGACACAATTTTGGCTGAGACAAGACAGAGAGTTAAAGCCATTGTGAATGGGCCAAAAATAATACAGTAAGTGTGTCTCTGATGTCACCAGAATGTTATATCCTGAGACAAAAAAAGCTGTTTTTAGATGGAACTGGATGTTTTTTATATACTAGTAAAATGGGCTTTTTAATAGATAAGATTTTGTTTTCAAAGTCGTATTTCAGTCTTTCCCAATGGAATTAGTAATGAAATTAAGGGTTTTAGGAGCTCGTATTATAATCAAACCGAAGTCTGAACTTACAAGTCATGTATGACCTGGCAGTCAAGAGGTTATGGTGAGTAAGAAGGTAGACCACAGAAAACCAAAGAACAGGAAACTTTCAGGCTAGTGTTGATGGAAAAGCTTTGGATTAGATGGATGCCGGACTGAATAACTTATTTCAAAGCAAACAGCTCTAACAGAAGTTTCTGACCCTTTTATAGAGGAAACGCTGAAGATGTGCACTTCTGAATTCTTACATTATACACGTTAAGCTGCAAAGTCTTATTCCGAGTTATATACAGCAAGATCCATTTTTACGCAACTATACAGAGTGACTTCCCCTTCTTCCATTCATGGGGTTCATCAGCTGACTGACTTTCTTAATTTAAAAAACCAGTATTTATTATTCCATGAAAGTTGCTTTAATGCTCAGCTCATCCATATGCCCAGACAATTTAATGGAATTTCTGGAAGGCCCTGGTTGTACAATACTTAAACAATTCAGTCCTCTGTTAAAATCACTCTTTCTGTGCAGCCATAGAAAGAAATTCATTTTCCACCAGTGATGATTCCAGAGACATCCAGATGTTGACAATTTAACAAATGGCAAAGCATTTCAGTACAATTAAAATCAATCCAATCCAACATTTCCCCTTCCTTCATGAGGGGCCTTGAAACTGGAACATCACACATAAGCATGAGCTTCTATCACTGACAGATATTAAGGGGCAATAAATGAAATGGCTTAAAAATGTATGTTCCCAAAGCCAGTTCCAAGACTGTATGAGGTTGTGTTGCCTTAGCTTTAGTATTGTCTTGGATTCAGGTGAATAGGAGGTTAATTTTAATTCTGCTCACTAAAATGCAACACAACTTGTCAATGAAGAACTTTAGAGTAAAAGGAGGCTAGGCTAATAAGAGGAGCTGATTTCCTTGAGCGAACTTAGACTTGATTAAATTTCTGAAACTATAATGTAACACTAATAACAAATTTAAACTTTGACCGAGGTTAGCTCTTTAATTTCCATTGGAATAAAAGCAAACAGATGTCTCGAGAGTAAAATGAACGAAATAAAAAAGATTTTAAAATTGGACAAAAAGTCCAAATCTCACTAGGGAAGCTGTACATGCAGTTCCCATTCATATTAATTGTAAGCATTTGTCTAAGAAAACACATGTGATCGGTTGCTACAGCTCAGCTGATGACTGGCAACTTGATGACGTGCTTGAGGCCAAAATCTATCTAGAGGCAGCCTCTTGCGCTGACTGGCAGAGCTGCCTGATGTTTAAAAGGATGTTAGTTTCAATTAATATTCAGGGTGTTCAGGTTTAAGAACAAATATTAAAAATTAAAGCTGATAAAACTCAAGATACATTCATTTCAGGGAGGAGAGTTCTCCCCACCTTTTCTATTTTAGGCAAACCTGCTCTGATTACTGGTAGACTTTCACTGGTAGAGCTTCTCATGACAATGATGCAAGAATCCCAGGTCTGCTCTCTCTATAAGGTAGAAATGAGGCACTTGAATTCAAAGAATCTAGTCCTATCAAAATCCAGATGAATATCAAAAAGAGACAGCTCAGTCACTCCCAGAAAGTTCAGACCAACACATATTAACAAATCCGGGGGCCAGGGGAAGGCAAAAAAGGCTTATACAACGCCGCGACTGAGTTATTACTATTTAACTTTCACACACGTAACAAAACTCAGCCAAAAAGCCCAAACCACTGAATGGCCAGGTTCTCTTCTGGTGTGAATCAGCATAGCTCAAACATATGTACTGACTGTATGCTTTTTAAAATAACGACAAGTCAGGTACAAGGCATTTGAGATCTGATTCCTTGTTCCAGGCAGTTATTAGATCCATATTACCATATACTTAGAATAATATTTTTTTGTTTTAAAAATATCACAAGATTTTGGCCCAAGTGAAAAAATAAAAAAAACCCTTTTTTATTTTAAAAACTCCATGCTATATTTCTGGTCATAACTTTGTGGTTTTATGACATGACATTTATTCCTAGATATCAGATGTTAAGAAATACCGGATCACATTAAGATGTAAATTAACTTTATCATCTTCCCAGCTCTAGATCACCTGACCGGGGCCACAATTACTAAAGCTAATATCTTGTTCTATCATAAAGGCTGGTATTTGCTGATCCCACTGATTTTTGCCATGCTCATCCTACAAAGCATGTTTTAAAATCCCTGAGAAAATACATGGTTTGTTTGGAAACATGAAGAAATAGCATATTTGGGTGTCACTTCTCTGAACCTGATTAATTTAAATATTCCAGGCTTGTACTTGCTTAAAATCGTTCCCCATCAGAGCACAGCAATAATGCGGGAGGCCTTGGAGCAGAAGAGACAGTGGGACCAACACCACAGTGCACTATGGTGCAACTGAGCTACTGGGAGCAACACAGGGTTACTGTTTGGAGGAGGGAAAGTTTAGTGCAGAAAGGGAATGGAGGGCAGCCTGGAACAGAGATCGGTGTCAAGGGGGAATCCTGCTGTGAGGAATTTACTGAGCCCAGAAACTGTCTCTGTTTTTATTACTATTTATAAATAAATGATGGTAGTTTTGAAAACTTTCCTTTCACAGCAAAATCCCAAGGTCATGGGAATCAACAATGCCACAAACAGATGATTGAGACGAAGATATGAAAACCTGCAGCTGCGCAGGGTCTGTCAGCTACGGGCTCCCATTCCTTCTCCCCCGTCCATCTCCACTCAACGTTTCTTGTCTCCACTGGATGGGCTCGCTGCACTCTAAGGTGAGCACTACCTCAACACTAAGCCCATGCAGTACTGGCAAATTTAAGAGTAAATCCAGGTTCACAACACACCAGGACACCACTCTTGCTGCTTCCTCCCTGTGAGAGCCTTTTGGGTTAATCCAGGCATTCATTTGACCTCTGCTCTCTCCGCTGATGGCAATATAACTGTGATTGCCATGATGCCCTTTGTCGTCAGTAGGGGCTGGGATTAAAGCCCAGTACAGATAGCACATCCTGAGCAATAGCTGTGCCTGGGAGAGCACTTCAGCTTTGACCCTAGCAGTTTCAGGAGAAAAAGTGAGTAGGCCAGGAGAAAAAGACACATCTGCTTTGAGTGATGGCAAGGAAAGAGTGTAAGGAGAAAACAGCCATGGTTACAAAAGTCAGGCTTCTCCAATGGACTGGCTTCTTCCCTACCCCTCACCTTCCAACCTTGTTTTACGGCAGATCCCAGCCTCTTAAGATCTTCACATCTTTCAACATTTATACTCCAACACTTCCCCAGACAGCCAGACCAACCTGAGAGATTTTCCTGCCATGTACTGCTTGCTAGTATCTTACATTACTTCCACATCCACTGGAGTTCACCTTCCTCTTTTTCTGCTGAAGGAAGGTTCAGCTGCCACTGAATCTACCAGCTCCTGTAAGCTTTAAAGAGCCGAGTCTTTCTCAGTACTCAAATGTAAAAAATTATTCTGCTGGAAATTTGGGAACCATTTAAATTTGAGTGAGAGTGAAAGCCCACAAACTACCTTCAAATCACCAGTAGAGCATGCAGAAACTCATAAAACTTTGCTATGAATCAGTTTCATTCTTCGCAAAAAAACACAGGCGCTTTGTTTACTGCAGGTCCTAGCAGTCATAGCTGTTAGATCACATAGTTCAACATAACGCCTCACATTACAAGAGTTATTATAGATAACAGTAAATTTGTTACTGAAAACTGGGTGTTTTGCAGCTGCTCCTGCAAAATGCAAAGAGTATTGGAATGAAAATTACTTGTCTTAAAAGTAACTTGAATTTGGGCAGCTTGCATGTGCCAATCCACAGACGTTCTGCCTGCGTGAAGCTTACTGGAATACCTTCACTGTCACTAGGGAAGCTCATTCAGAAACAGTTTCTTTTCAATGTGTGGACCTAGTAGGAAAGTTTTCCATCTAAACCGTGTATGTCCATCAGAACAGTTCCCTTCAAGTAGAGGCTTTATTTTCAATAGCAAACTGCAAATCTTCACCAGAAGAGCTAAAATCCATCCAGAAAAAAGATTTTTCAGCTTTTCAAAAAGACAAAAGTTCCCTAAAAAACTAAAACATGTCCAACATCGGCACTAGGTACAAATTGCCTGGAAGCCCAAGACTAATTGCGCCACCGTTTCCCTCTGTAGTCACTCCCTGGGTGTCTCTCTGTAGCGCTAATCCCCAGCTAGGTCTCCAGCTAAGAAATGGTAACGTAACACCCGCTGTGAGTAAGCATCATAGTTCAGTGAAAACTTTCCTCAGCATTTGTTCCTTTGTACATGACTAATCAGGATGTAACTCAAGGTATTTTTCCTACCCTCTGTTTTTAAAATATAGGCGGTACAGACAGTTACATTATAGTGGAAACATTACTCCAGCAACTACCCTTACCAGTAATGACACACATGCTCCTTTCCTCCTATCCGTCCTGACTGTAACAGCTTACTAGCAGGTGCCACTGATTATTCAGAGCTTACAGAAGAGCTGCTTCCAGCTATGAACCAACAAGTGACAAAAGTCACCACAACCAGCATTTCCTGATTCCGTCTTACCTTCTTTCATGCCCTGTTTTCCTGGTCTGCCTTTCAAATGAGCCCTGCTTCCACCGTGACACAGGTTTTCAAGTCCCACTAAATCAGAGTATCACCTTTTAACCCCCACCACCTGGGATGGCAAAAACCCCAAGATTAGTAACTTGCCACTCCTTTTTCTTAAAAAGCAAGCCACATGATACTCGTCTGCAATGTTTCACTGATACTATCTCATCTGCCTGTCTGAGAGTGGGGAAAAAAATATTTCCTGTATTTTTGTAAATATTTTCAGCTGCACAACTACTGCATGTTATTTTGTTTATAAAATACAGGGGGAAGGTACCAGGTTTATTTCCGTTCATCAGCAAATATTTCTCAGTGGGCAATTTCAAGGAAATCAAGAAGATGGCTAACTCTAAGAAAGAAATGAACAATATTAGCCCGGGGAATTTCTTTATGTTACTACAGAACAATGCAGATGAGGCGGCAAGAGATTAAGGATTGACTTTTCAAAATTGTTTAAACACAAATAGGCACTTAATAGGGACTTCAAAAGTCCCCGCAGAGGTTAAGGATCTAACTCCCTTTGATAACACAAGCATTTAGGACATCTAGATTGCCACTGAAACACCAGTGAGGCCATGAAAGCATTCAGAAAGACATATACCTTTTCCTGAAACTGCTTAATGTAATGATTTAATGTAGTAAAAGAAATAATGTAGATGTCATTTCCACAGGAAAAAGAAACACACATCTACTGTAATCTTGGCAGGCAGTGAGGCTCAAACCCTCACACTGAAAAGGTGCGCTGTGATCTTTCTAACAAAACTAAGAGCCTGCATAAATTGTAGCTCTGGAGATACAGAAAGCGCTATTTGCTGTAAAAGTGTGCTGTAGAATGGGAGGTTTTGTTTATGACATTTTTCTGGTTTCTGTGCTACAATAAAGCAGGTTTTAAATGTGAACTGAGCTCAGAAGTTTTTAATTTTGTCAGGACGCCAAATTTTGCTGTTTAATTCCATGTTCTAGGTCCAGTTGTAGCCAAAGAGAAACAATGGTGTATCTTACTGTCTGTGGGACAGAACACTGAGCTATCTCTGTATTTTTCTATATCAAATGTGCTTAGTTCAGGAGTACTGTTCTCTCCATTTTACAATTAAAATCTCTAAGATTTTCCCCTCTGTCCCTTAAAGCAGAGTTTGGAAAAGAAAATGCCTAACTGTGCCATCTGCAAAGGATATGCCATCTCATGTCTAACCAAGCACTGCTGCAGCCACCTAGCTGTGCTCAGGCCAGGTGGCAAACACCACCTAAACGCTCTGTCTTCAAACATCTCACAGTCTGTCCAGGGAACCTTTTGCTCACACCAGATACAATTCTGGGCACAGAAAGGACCTGGCTGAAAGAGTGAAGGAGAAATAATATGGGATTTCCAGTTCCTTTTTCAGTCACTAAGAAAATATCCTTTGAAATAACAATCTTTAAGGTGAAAACCCCCCTCATTTTTACTGCTCCAAGATGTGAGTTTTACTCTTTTATTTTTTTTTTTTAAAAGCAGAACAAGAGTCATGCACGCTTTGGTCATTTGTGAGCCCTGGCAGGTTTCAGAGAGGTTTGAAACTGTGGGATACGCAGTTTTATTACTGCATCTGCAGGCTTGCTGCAGGGAGACATCTCAGAGCTGAAGGGACCTCTCCTGTGCCTCTCTACAAGGTCCGAGCACTGCAGCACCAGGGGACTTTGAATGGCAGCACCATCAATACTGGCCCTTTTCAGCCCAAAGGCGCAGCTTAGAGGTACAATTAAATTCAGTTCTTACTTCCCAGACACACAAAGCCCAGCCATGTCACAACTGCACAGCCAGAATAGTATCTGTCCTTCTGTCCTTATCCTTCTGGCAGGCAAATCCGTCCCCAAATCAGTAGCAAATAACATGTTGCAAAGGCAGCATCAAATCCAATGAGTTCAAGTTCAAACATGTAAGTCCTAGCTAGCCGGGTGGACCATACTGTTCACGTACCTGCTCAGAGACAGGAAAGGTAAAGCTCTGCTAATGTACCCTGCTGAGATCCTGGCTCCAAGTTCACCCATGCTCTTTCAGGTAACTCTGGTGCTCACTCAGTCATGTTTCCATCTGAACACGAGCAGGGAGTATTCCCCATTTACCCATCCTTATTTTTACATGAGGCACAATAGGACCCTGACATCAGCTGGGATTTCTTGCTTCTATTGCAATACAACACTTACAGCTTTCATTTTTAAAGGATGTCCTTTTTTTCAGCTGAAGTGATCCTGAGGCTAATTTCCCATTCACTACAGAGAACAGAAGACCTTCCTGTACAAGTCCCAAAGTCTTAGTAGTGGCCTTGTTTTTTTTCATGTCAGCCAAGAAATAACCCATCCCTGTTGCCACACAAGGACACTTGTTTAATGTTGACAGAGAAGGAAGCGTACCACCTACTGAGTCACCAATGCCACATCCTAAACACCTGGCTTTTGCTTTGCTGGGCTTCCATTTAAGCATGAATCTACCCTAAGTGGAGCTTTAGAAAAAGTCTATAATAAAACCTCAAACCCTCCCATCCAGGAAAGTGTTGTGTGTACATTGTGATCTGCTAAAGTTCACAGACTTCCAAAAGAAAACTGAAATCCTTTCCAAAGCAGACCCATCTGCTTTGCTTTTGTCCAATTTCAGGGATGTCACATCCCAAAGCAAGGTATAAAATTAAGTTTCCTTGAAGTCAGAAATAAAATCACAGCTATGGGGTTTGGTTGGTTGGTTGGTTTTTTGTTTTGGGTTTTGGGTTGGTTTGTTTGTTTGTTTGTTTTAAAGTGACTGCACAAAATTATGACCAAATCTGCCAAGGTTTTAGATGCCTAATCTCCCACTTACCTAACTACCTTTGTGAAAGTTCATCCAAATTCTTACCATTCTCACAAGACTTCTGTACAAAAAAAATACAGATTTCTTAAAGCCAAACTAAAGACATTTCTTACAAATGAAATTCTTGCCTGTTAGGCAATGAATCATTTGCCATCCACAGTACGTAGCTGACAAACAAAGCAGTATTTGCCACCCTCTTGCAAAACACAGTACCACATATTTTGGGAAATGATTCTTCATTAAAAAAACATCGTCTAGGGCAGTACAGTGCAACAGGAGTCACACAAATGTGCTACATCCTGTGACTGGCTCTGAAGTAGGAGTGAAAACAGTCACAAAACATTTTGGGGACAGGAGGAAGCACACTCTTTTCTATGGGACATCAGCTCACAGATGGGCTCCCTCACCTTTGGTTTCTCCTGAGTCAGACCGCAATCCCTTTAACCCCACGCTGAGGAGCTCAGCCTCTTGGCAGCTGTCCCACAGGCAGGATGATCTAGCCAACACTCTTCGAAGGCACTTTCTGCAGCATGCTGCCACAAGGCAGAGCCTGGTTTCCACAATAAAATGAATGTTCACCTACCTAAAGCTTTGCTTCCTTCCGTATCTGCTACCTGAAGAAATGAAACAACTCTGTGCTCAATCTCAGAGACCAAAACCATAAATGCATGGTTTGAAGGGAGAAAGAGGTAAGCTAAGGAAGAAAGTAATGACAAGGAGGGACATTTCTGTAATTCACATCTTTTTCAAGTCCGAGTTTCTTACCTCTTTTAAACTAATGCTTGCAACGCGTAATTTTGAAAAACCTTCTGTGTTGCAGGAAGCACTTGTAACAGCTATGCTTTTTTATATACAAAGTATCGGGAGCATCACCCAGGTCAGTGCATCATTGCACACAAGGGAGAGAAACCAAGCGCATGCAGGCAGTTCCAAGAGCACGGTCACCTCAGTACATACCACCAATAAAATTGCTAATAATGCCTCAGTGAGACGTCCCAGTACAGACTGGAACAAGGGAAACCACTCCTGAACATTAATACGGACTTGAGCCGTTAATGACAGCAACAGTGCATTTTCTTTTCTCAATGCGTATCCTCTTCCAACTGATAGCACTATACTTAAGTAGCAATAGGCCCCTGCCTCAGCGGGACTACAGCATCGCTTTGCTCAAGAAATACCCAGCAAACCACAGCAGGCAACTGCTCTGCTGGAGAAATACCACTGGCAGAATATCCTAACGAAACAAGCCAGCTTAATCAAGACTTTGCTCATGTGCAGAACAGGAAGATAAGATTCCCCTAGTAGCATAAGAATTCTCTATATTGATATTTCCCAGAAGAAAATTCATCAAAAATAAGGAACTTTCTTTTTCTTTTTTTTTTATCTTCCGTCTTTTTTTATTTTAATAGTTTCAACACAAAAGTAAAAAAGCCCAACACGCCCCCCCCCCCCCTTTTTTTTATTTTGTCAAAATAAACTTCAGTTTTCTAGGAGACTTACTGAATTTCCCATAACTGTCCAATTTTCTCATAGAATAATTATTTTTATTGTCATCCAGACTTGCTCTAAAGCCATATTCTGAAATCTAAAAATGCCAAGTTAAACAAATTATTTGTCCTTTGCACAGAGCTCAGCTTCTCCAGACCCTGCACATGAGGAGCCCCTGCAAGGAACCATCCTTTCACAGTCTGATTCAAAGCTCCTCAAACCTCTTGGAGTAGCGACATAGACAGACACATCAGAAAAGGGCAGAAAAAACACCTCACTGCCATTTTATCCTGCAAAAGGAACACCAGCACCCGTTCCCACACAGAGATAATATCCAAATCTGCATCGTAGAACAAATCCAGGAATGACAGAGGACAGGCTGGCGAAGAGGAGAAGATGAGATTACTTTGTGGGTTTTGCCTGAGCCACAGCAGGAGCCTCCAGTAGGGTTATAAGCCCTGACACCATGAGGCTTCTTCACTGCCAAACAACCTCTTGCTCTCTTGCACAAAATCCACCTTCTACCTGCTAAATCAAAACACAAAGACTACAGCAGAGACCTCTAAATTTTGTGTTTATAATAGAAATAAGCCCCACAAACAGTTCCATTTTCTCTAGGTTACGGACTAACTTCCAATTCCAGTGGCTTTGGATAGAAAGCCAGAGCAACCTGGCTTCAGGGGAACTACTTCACATTTCAACCTGCTGCCTCTAACACTGAATTTGAGTTGTGGGGAAGAGGCTATCACGTCAGCACTCTTGCTTAACATCTTGAGTCACATATTACGTTAGTCACAAGACACAGTAATTGTCTTTCCATCCCTTTTCTGTCATTGAGATGAATAACTCCTCCTAGGGGGCAGGTTTTCCTAGGTGCTTTTGGTTGGAAACAAACAGGTCACCTTCCAAAAAGGCTACCAAGCAGGCAAAAAAAAAAAACCAACCAAAAAACCCCAAAACCTACACACAGACCCCTGACTCAGTTATCAAATAATCCTGCAGCGAAAAGAAAAATTGCATATTGCCATTTACTTGTGAAAGGTACGTAGGCAGTCTCAGTCCCGGGGGCTGTGACTGCAGTCTGCAGAGCACCAGCATACAAACCACTGGGTACAGCTGATGGGCCAGACATTCCACTGGTGCAAATGGCTCCATCTCCAGCAAGGGCCCTCCAGTCCATGCCAGGTCCTTTTACTCGCTCCCCTGCTGTCAGGTAAATCATGCACAAGTTATCCTTCTTGTCCCAGTTGATGTTTTTATTTTTTTTTTTTTAAATAAAAGAAACTGAGGGCCTTCTCACGTGCAACCTCCACACTGAAATAACCTCCACGTCTTGGACTACAGCAATGAAAAGACAGGGAGCAGCCGGGCTTCACCTCTGTCCTCAGCTCACTCTGGTGCAGTTCAGTGCCAGAGGGATCAGGGAAGAGCGTCCGCACTCCAAGCATGTTGTTGCTCTTCCCTTCCACTGCTGTGATATTAAGCCATCCAAAAAAACAGGGGGGGAAAAAGTTCAATTTACACAGAATGCCCCAAGCGCCCATAAGCGGGACACGCCAGTACTCCCGGCACATCCCTTGCTTTTCAAATCATTTTTCAACTTTACAGCTCGGTGGTATAACAAAAACAGCTGCGCGGCGTTGTCGGGTCCCTCCCCGAGCATATTTCTCCCCGTCCTTGCTGCTGCTGCCTGCCGGTTAGCAGCTCCTCGGCCCCTTCTCCTCGTGGCACGTCGTCAGTTCGCAGGGCACCAGGTGCTGGCTGGCAGGGCCAATCTCACAAATAAACGGCAAATGTTTTGTGAACTTTCCTTTTTCCACAGGGGAGGGGAAAAATAATGCATCACATCCACGCCAGTCCTGGTTTACACCGCCATGTTTTGCAGAGCCTCCCCTGCACGTAAACATGCCCCGCTTGCTCATGGTGCATTGCGTGTGTTTCTGCGCCTCGCTCCAAACTCCCCCTGTATCTCTGCTGACCTTTTTTGGGGGGGGATTTCCTCACTATTTTCACCACAGATGCTGGAGGCGGGTGGTGGAGGCAGCATTTGGGTGGCCCCCACTGCCCTGAGAGGGGAAGTGCCGGAAGGTTCCTGGGCTCTGGGCCGGGCTGGCAGCAGAGCCGCAGAACCAGGCACAAATTCACCATTGTTTCTTGGGTTTTTTGAGGTATTTTTTAAAATATTTGAGGAAAACCAGGCCTTTCCCTATGCCCCAAGCACTTTCACTCCAAGCTGCAGGCACAAACCCAGCACCAACGAAAGTACCAGGGAGGGAGCGAGCGATGGCCGCCCTCTCTGAGGGGCACCCGCCAAACCGAGCCTGCCCTGCCTGGCAGACCCCTCACCATGAGGAAGGCCGAGCTGGGAAAAGTGCCAGGGGATCACGGCTGCCTTGCCATCCCCTCACCCTTCACCTACCACCTCTGAGGAGAGGCACCCACCTTCCCCTCACCGAACCTCCCTCAGCACCCTCATGGCCACCCCATCTCGCTGCTGCGTAAGGGAAGATCAATCCAAAAGACCCCTCTCTCCCCATCAGAAACTGCTTTGCGTGTTTGGAAATAAGGAAGAGCGGGATGTCCCTCCTCTGCACCGTCTGCGTTTGCAATTGCACAAGGCTGCCGGAGGAGGTGGGGGGGGAGAGCGGTTTGCCTCAGGGGCTGGGGGTGGTCACAGGCAGCCCCCAGCACATCTGTCCCAAGTTTTCCCTGTCCAGGGAAATAAATACTTGATGTATTGCAGCACCATCTGCTGGTTTCTGTAAATTAGACACATGGGCATCTCCTTACAGGGCGGGAAGGAGCGGAAGGGCTTCACGAGTGGTTTTCGTGGTGTGCAAGGCCCCTGTAGTTTCCTGCACATGGGCATTTCCTGAAGATTTACCTCCTTGTAAAGGAATTAATGTACCTCTACTAAACAAGCAGCCTAAGAGAAGCCACCTCCCGGAGAAACAACGGACAAATTAGTGCCGAGTTTAGGGATTTCTCTGAAGAAGTACAATAGGCAAAATCTAGGCTTTTCCCTGTTCCTCTAAAGCAGAGCCTGGTAATTTTGCAGAGCCCTTGGGGAATGATTTTCTGAAGCGACCAACTGATTCTGGGCGCTTCTATTTTTTTCCATATATGTATAACTAACTCAAGGCTCCCTGCCTTTAAAAGCGCTTGCATTTCATGAAGTCCCGAGACGCTGCTTTCTGACACCATGGTCCTGTGACAGGGGCTCAGCCTGGCCACCCGCAGCCGACCGTCACTTCAGTAAGCCCTAGCTGGCTTTCAGCAGTTACTTATTTCAACCGGTTTCCTTCCTGGGCTTGATTCATCCCAACAGTGAATTCATGTTCATGAACTTTATTGCAAGTTGCTCCTTGCTGTTAATTTACAGCCTGGTGAAGGCAAAAGGAAGAGATTTGGATTTTTTCCCCTCTCAGTGCAGTGACTTGAGATAATACAAATATGAAGAAATACATTACTTTGAAATTATGTTATATAGAGGAAGGACACTCGCCTCTTTTGTTTCCTTAAAATTCAGATGCAATACTAACTAAAGCAGTACCACTGGAGACTGCTGATACACACAGGAATTATCAGGGAACTACTGTCTTGCAAAAAACAACATAACTTTCATTTTAACCAAGCATTTATTGCCTGCAGCAGTTAAATGCAACACAGTGTGTGTGCTGAGGATTTGTGCAGAGGAGAGCATAGCTGGCTTTTAGTCTCTCCCAGCTCTCTCTGCCCAAATAATTAAATTTGCATTTCCCCTCATCCCCTCTGCTTATCAATAGCCATGCAGCAACTTGCATGGCAGAGGTCCGGTTTCAAGTGTTTTCCTGGCACAGGGGATGAGCCTAGACACCCACACAGCTGGGCACAGCCAAGCACTACAGGTCTGTTCAATAATGACACCTCTAATTTAACCCTTTCCATCTCTGCTATCTTAGTCTGCTTTGCAGCAGCCCCTCCTCAGTACCCAAGCCACCCTGTAGCGCTTCACATTCCTGTCTGGCCCCCTATTTTCCTAATGATGAGGCCCTGTTTCACAACTAGTGTCATTGCAGCAATGACTAGACAAAAGAAAACTGGTTAGCTCTATAGCGTGTTTGATTTTAAGAAAAAAAAGTTTCCCTTTACAGGGCCCAGCAAATGTCCAAGGTTCAAACAAAGTACGAGGTGCTAACGAACAGAGTCTTGACAAACCTTGTTTTCCTGCACAGGGGCTCAGTACATAATGATTTCATTCAGCAGCTACTGTTCAAGCATGGAAAGTGTTGGTAAAGAAATCCCACAGAGTTCAGACAACCATTTTCCTAACTTAAGCTTCCCCCTCCACTCCTCCCCCCGTTTGCCTTTCGGGCCTCTGCCAGTCATAACATAAATATTCATCAGCTGATATTTGCAGTAGCTGTGAAGTTATGAATGAGGCCAAACGCCTTTCCCTCCTGCCCCATCTGCAAAATGGCAGCTTCTGGTCTTAGCTCATGGCCAAACGACACTTTCCAAAATCCCCAAAGTGCACTTGCAGGCTTTTCAAATTCAGTCCAGTTTTTAATGCGCAAAGCAGAAATACTGTCTACCTAATATTTACCCTGGGATTACTGAAAAAAATATATATGTTACTTTTCTACGCTTTAAACTTTGCAATGCCTTGACGTAATAGACAGAAGTGTTGGCAGCTCAAAATGTTGGTGGGTTTATTTCAGGGGACATGACTGCTGCAGATTTCCTTTCTGAATTGAATACCAGACACTTGAACCATTTGTTGTGCAGAAAAGAGAAACAGCTTTTATTCTTAATGCTGGTTTCTTAACCACCTGGGTGCTGTCAGAAGGAGCCACATGCACTGGAAAACACTTTTAATAAGACTCCTTTAAGCCTGTCTTAAACCCTGGATCCTGAAAAATGGAATCCCCACTGCCTGTCATACGTGCTTTCCCTCTACAGATTAGCGAGGGGCTGCTGCTTTACAAATGTTCCCTTCTCACAAAGCCTGGAATTATGCTCTCAAACCTACCATGGGTCAGCAAGACAGAGAAGCATCTGATGTATCCACACCAGCAAAGTCAAAAGCAGAGATGTCAGAGAAAGAAGACGACAGCCAAGAGCCTCAATGAGTCTAATTCAGCAAGGTACCAATCCAACCAAAATAGCTGTACTGATAGACACAGATGGCGACCTCAAACTGAAGCATCACTGGTTCTTAGAGGCTTAAAAATCCTAACTGCCTAGAGTCATAGGGAAGTTCTGATAAAGAGGCTCAGCAACATTCAGGGTAAGTGAACAGGTACACCTCTTCATAGCTTGGGTGGCACATATCAATCATGCAAACTACCTTATCTTGCCTGATTCACATAGGTTCAGCCACAAATGAAAAAAAAAAAACCAAACACCAAAAACATCAAAAGGGAAGTGATAGGCTTGGTAAGTTTTAGGGATGTTGCATTTATCTGATTTGATTTTCACTATGAAAAAGCCAGAACATTTCACCCCACAAGTCTCCAATATTTTGTGGCCAAAATAGAGCATACCTTCTCAAAAAAACATCTATTTTTCATTTAAACACTACAAAGGACAATTTACCACATCCCTTGGGAACAGTCCAACACGAATAACCTTTGCTGATAAAAAACACCTCGGCATTTTGTTCTTAATACCTTCAGCTTCCAGCCACTGGATCCTGTATGTCTTTGTTTTGAGATGAAAAAGCCCCAAAATCATCTCACTGGTACCTCCAAACCAAGATCAAGTACTCTCTCCACCTTCTTAATAATCAGCTACATACACTTCTTGGTATATTTGCACTGACACAAAGCCTGCAAAGGTATTAGGTCCTGCACGGCTTCCACCTTCAGGCCAAAAGCAGGCTTCATCTTTGTGAAATCAGACCCAAGTTCACCAGCAGGTTCAAGTGAGTACCTCAGGCAGCCTTTAGCTAACATGCTTCAAGAACAGTAAAACTGATAAGCCCGGGGAGCTGCACATTTAGCTAGGGCTTTATTCTTTAGAACCACTCAGCTATGGACATAAATGATTTCCAAAAAGTCAAAATCAGGACAGGAAAAATTATAAGGCAGACATTAGATGCATACCTTAGCACTGCCCCGTTGCTTCCACATGCAAGTAACCAATTTGTGTGTGCACGTCCAGGATGTATTTATACATGTAAGATTGAAAGGCAGCCCCTTAGCCAGACACATGTGCAAAAGTTTGTGTTGCAGACCTAAATCACCTGCTGCAATTGACTTTGGATCACTTGATTTGGAAGATTTTAATTCACAAAGAGAAAATAATGTATCAGGAATTGCTGCTTTTGACACTAAACGCCCCGTAAAATTTACAGACTGACAGTTTTCTTGCAGCAAATTACACTACACCCAAAAAGCTAAAGTTCTTACAAGGTTAAAGACCCCATTTTTATCAGCTGTTTACACACTATCATGCTGCTTAAAAGCATCTTATTGCGGCAATAGAAGTGTCTTTGTGACAGCATAAGTGAATAGTAATTAATTGACATACTTCATTGAACATATTAACAATGAGATGAGCTCTTCTGGCATTTACCATGATGACGCTGCACCACAGGACAGTCTAACTATTGCCAGCACTAGAAACAAAAACAAGGAAAAAAAAAATTAATCACAGCGACACCTTCCCACAGCCAATGAAGCAGTGGGGAAGGGAGTGTACACCAATGCTGAGTAGAAAAGGAAAGAGAAACTTCAAGGAATTTCTCCTTAGCTGTTTTCTCAAGAGAGTGGGAAGGTGAGACTGAAAAAAGCTAGCTATGGAGAAAGAAATATTACTTAACAGGGCTACCTATCTCCTGTGCAAAAGAAGACAACTTTGCTTTGATACATCATGCTGTATGGCATGCAGACACTTGGTGTTACAAAGATTTCAATCTTTTTGGAAAATGCCAATCAGTCACTGCACTTTTCTAACTATCAAAAGCAACAAAGCTCAGGATATTCTCTCCTGGGTTACCCATGTATTAATATATATAGTAATATACATACTACTTTTCTGTATAAATAACCAAAAAGTTTCTGATAGAGGCAATAAAAATCCTCCAAGGTAAATCATCCAGTGCACTGCGGGGAAGATTCAGTCAGAATGGAAACTTTCTCCATGACTGTGCTGCAATCACATCTCTAGAGATCATGGCAGCAGCACACAGTGTTGGCTTAGAGATGCTTTACGTTGCAGCCAACATCTTTGCTCATCATATAGTACTGAAGATTTCCAAACACATCAGTAAACAGCAACACAAATTAATAAACGAGCTTGTGGGCTGGATGTACTCTACAGTTCCATGTTCTTTGAATGCACTCTACATCCTCTATAATAACTGACAATACAACTCCCATCCATATCAGAGCAATAATAGAAAAAGGATTGAGAATCAAAAGGAATACTTTTTAATCTTTTTATCTTTATGGTAAATGGGCCTTTCTGTGATAGATCAAAAGTATGTTTTTATGTTGAGGAAGGACACATACACCCAAACCCAACACACTTGAAACTGATAAAAAGCAGACCATGCAGATGGTTGAACTGTCTGGGTTGTCTGTTCATTAGCATGCCAGCAAATTACTTAGGTTGAGTGTGGTTTTGTAGTCTGTTATGCAGCAGTTAGGAACGTACACATAACTACTTGCAAGTATCCATAGACTCACATGAGAAGACACTGTGATGCACAGTGAGGTCTTCCAAGTTCCTCTGGCATCACTGAATAACCAAAAAGGAAGCTAGAGCTAGAACTATCAGAGAAGTCTTTTGGGCCTGCTGTACAGCTGTGGCAGTCTTCCAGGTTAGCAGTGAGCACATAAAAAACAACGGTTGGGAGACTGAATCCAGGTAAGGTATAGTTTATGGATAGATAACGTGGAGAGTGAAGTACGGAGGTAATAACATACTTGTTTATTTATACGTTAAAGTGTGTATGTCATGCACCAGGGCTGTTCATTTTTCCATTCACACAAGATGGTCTGATATTCACTATCGACTCCGTAGCAGCACAACTTTGGCTTGGAAATATCAGCAGCATTGAGAAGGTAACTGTACAAGCCTTGCCAAACTAAGAACATTCATCACGGCCTTGCCACAAAACTTGCTGCTTTCCTCCAGCTGTAGTCTCAAAATTCCTGATAAAAGTGACAATCATGCACCTCGCGTGACAGCTACAAGTCCCACAAATGTAAATATTGTGGACCTGACAGGATGCACGCAAAGCTTCCAGTGAAACCGATGAAAACTTTGGTGCCTCTTGGGCGGGCAGGGAGAGAGGAGCCTGTAGGTTCAGATTCTCAGCCGACATAGATCAGTACAACTCCACAGATTGCAACAGAGTTATGCTAGCTCATGATTTGGCCCTAAACATTTTGGACAAAGATCGTATCAGCATCTAAACAGATGAAGTGGAAAGAATGTTGTTATGGTGGTGGGCTTCTTTATTTACTCAAATGCATGACCCTTACAGCAGAAATTCTGGAACAGCAAGCCCTAACCTCCTTAGCCCAAGGTCAACACTACTGAGTGAGTAACATGATGTAGGCAAGAGCACTTTAAGGTCTTTGCTAGCCTCCTTTTTAACTTCTTTACCATGGCTATAGGTGGTGTGTAGCCTGGGAACCAGGGACTGGGATCCTCTGCCTTGAGGAGGCACTCTGTGCTCTCTCTACTGACGTAAAGTGCTGCTGAAGCACCATAGGCCACCCATGGCTTACACGAAACTCCCATTTATGCAGGTTTCCTTGTCCCACCTGGCAGACCACTATAACTACACTTGAACTTTAATCCTGAGTAAGGGGCTCTTGAAAAATGAAAAAGAGCTCTTACCTTCTGACCAAAAGCCCTTCACCAACACCCACACCTCATTTCAAAGTATTTCCAAACAGCAAACACCGTGGCCAAAGGTCCCAGGCATCTCTCTTATTCCAGCTTCCCTGTGAGATCAAAACCAAGGACTTTGCAGCAAAGGCTGGTGCAGACACAGCGGCAATATGCAGCATGCAATGAGATCCAATGCCACAACAAAGCAGAGACGGTTGCTGGCACCCCCGGACCTGCAGCCGTGGATTAGGAGCTGTGGAACAAACTCACCAGTAGGCAGTAAGGAAATGAGGTGGATTATTGCCAGCTCTTATTCTTTATTTGCAGATATATTCTGTTGTTGTGCTTTCCTAGGACTGTGACTAGGTTTTCTTTTCCTAATATAAATTTCCCTGTTTGTAAGCCTTTCAAAGAGCTTGCCAGTGGAGTTTCTTATATGAGGGGCGCTTTTTTAGTTTTTCCAGGTTCCTGGGTAGAGAGATGTAAGCTTGTCAAAGGGAATTTGCTTGTACCAAATTCAGTAATTTTTGCTCCCCTTAACTACCTGATGGGAAGGCTGCAGATGTGTAACTCCGGAGGCAGTGACAGTTTGTATTAAAATTATAATAGAGACCCCACCAGGCTAGTTTATCTTTGGTAGAACATGCATACAGACCCAGAGGAAAGCTTAGGTATATGAGATGATCCCACTGTTCAAATTCTCACCTCTGGTCAGCATTCAGGTCTCACCTGTTACAAAGATCATTTATCTCACATTCATGCTAGATTTCTGGGTCCAGCAACAATACATGCTGAACTTATTTGCTAACCATACCAAACAGAAATGTGTAAATACATATCCTGAATTTGTATAAGAGCTGAATTTATGCAATGTTGCCTTATTATAGGATTATTGCACGTTCCTTTGAAGTCTTCATGACCATTCTTGAAAATTAGACGAATCTCATGTGAAATGAACCTAACCATGAGTACCTGGTCTGCAGGAACCTTTTTAATGACAACTAAGTATTTAAATCCACTGCTTTCAGTCCTCCTAACTGGAAAATCTAATATATAGTATACAGAATTAAAGGGTTTAGTATACTGACGGGCTTGGGGAGAACCCAAGTAAAATCACATTATGCTATTGAATTATAGATAACCAGCAAGAAATAAGAGGTCTTCCATTTCCATACTGCAAAGCCACCACAGTTAGATTTTGCCTGGCAAACTGGCAGAGTATAAGACATAGTGCCAGTTGTCTAAGGAGCTCCCCCTTTTGCAAGGAAAAATACACAGGTTAAAGGTTCTGCTGTGGCCCATCTTTACCTCTACACTGTAGTTCATCTGTGGACCTTTCCCATGCTTGTTGGGTATTTGTGATACATGATGTCCACCCCATAGTTACCTGCCTCAAGGAGAACAGCATGATTTATAATTAAGGCAGTGGAATGGAAATTTAAGGGACTTAACTGGGGAAATCGGTTTGTTTCTATCCTCATTTTATAGAGGGAGACTTTCTCTTCCTGTGCCTGTCAATTTACACTTCAGACTCTGTTGGGTAGAGACCCTTGCTTGCAGAAAAACACCTTTGCAGTGCACAATGCTATCTTGACCTTGACTGGCACTTAGAGTTGCTGTTGTCATAAAATAATAATCAATATTAATCATCGTCAGTCTAGTTGTATGAACATCTTCCCCTTGGTTGAACAAACCAACTGTATATATCTACTAGCCTTGCTTATCATAAAGGTGCCGCCAGTGCAATTGATTACTCAATATGGTTAACTACATGAGAACCCTGCAGGATTGTGACAGGGGAGATGTATTGATGGTCTCAGGGCATTCCTATCAGGGTGCTCCTGGACACAATTCATCCTGTCCATCTGAAATGATGACTCAGGAGCTGGAAAGCCCTAAGGGGGAACCAGACCTTTGAAGTTCAGCTGGGACAGCCTCTGGGTGCCCCTTCAAGTACTCAAGGGCATTCTTATATTGGCGCATAACCAACGTACCTATGCAAAGGAAGAAGCTGAACTACAAAGGCGTTTTGCATCTGGAGGACATGTTCTCAAAGCAGCAAAACATCTTTGTTATGAATTTAACATATGTGGTACTCTCCCTCTGTTTGGCAGGAGATAAGAAAAACAGAAGCAAGGCAAAATGAAAACAAAATGGAGCATATAGGCATCGTGAAACAATTACAGTGCTGTGTCTCATTAGTATCTAAATTTGGGATTGCCAATCTTGTTTTAAAAACAGTTTTGTTCAACACTCAGTGACAGAATTTAAAAGCTGACATATCTTGCTGCATTGTGGGCCACAGTCACAGCTGGTGTAAATCAGTATAAACTAATGAAGTCAATGGAGCTTCTCTGATTTACACTAGCTGAGGTTATGGCTCAGTAAGGTTAGACTTGCTTTCTAGGAGTGTTCAAGGAAGCCAACTTCTGTGTGTCCTGTGATGAAGTGGTTATTTATAATGGCCTTCAGTGTGGTTTGGAGCCAAATTTCCACATCAAAAGTAGCTTTATAAGAGATATCCTTACAGTGAGGTTCAGTGCAAAATCATGACTTCAGAAGCCAGCTTTCCTCGTGCTCTCAAGTATTTGATTTCAGCCTGAAAACCATTTGTGAAGCCAAGAAAAGCAGAACCATTCCTGCCTACTTCCCCAGCTCTGCTTCATCTTTGAGTCGCCTGCATATCCAACAGGCCCCGACCTACACTGCCCATTCATCAAAGCGAGTTACTCTAAGTGTCTGTTTATTTATGTTCAGAAATTCCCAGTAAGACAGACAAGTTTCATGCTTAATCTGAAAAATTGGGGATGAAGGTGGAGTTCTTACCGGTTCCAGAGCTATTTGTTTGACTTGGCCACTAGTAAAAATAAAACACAATAACTTGTCCCAGAGTCACAGCGAGAGGTGGAGGTCACAAGAAAACAGATCATGTCTTTCACAGCTCTTCAGCTTCAGTGCACTGAATTATGACTCCTATCGTTTACTTACTGGATTTCCCACCCTGTGCACAGGCTCCAAACATTCAAAAAGCAGCAGGTCTCCGCTTCAAAGAACTGACAGGCTAAGTGAGAGAGTGAAATCTGTCCTGAAGCTACACTAACCTCCTCCTCCACTTTCTATCTGAAAGGTCAGATGGTCTTACAACCGTCGGCTGACTTCTGCGATCCTCTGCTCACCAGACTGCCATGCCTGCAGTCCTGCACCTCTGCTTTTTGGTGCTCTCCTCTGCTGTGTTTAACTGCCAGGGTCTCATGACAAATATGTTTCCAATGCAGCCAAACCTGTCCTCCAGGACCAAACCACCAACGCATTGCAGCTCAAAGGGGTCTTTTGCAGAAGCACATTGGTTTTTCTGAGGAAGACCCTGCTCCCTGCATGTCTAGCCTTGATGTGCTCTATCAGATGTCCAGACAATGTCACAGGCTCTTTCACTGACCTTGTCACTTGGACACAGACTGTCTTCCCTAGAACTTCTTGCTAGAAAAGGGTCTCTGGAGTCTGGTTGTTGAGATCCCAAACCAGGGCTGAAGCCTCTCCAAATCTCCTGAGTGGTTCCTACACATCTTGTCTAGAGTGCTGCTCTCTTCCATATTCTCTTCAGTGGGTTTAATTCCTTACAGGCTCACAGAGGCCAAGGAGACAACTTTGTGGGGATGCTTCCAAAAAAGGGGATCTTCCAAACTGACAGCACCAGAGAAATCAACGTTGTAGGCTATATATGAAACATCAGCATGTAAAAGCCAGCCTCACATCTTATCCTCTTGGGAAGTACCACTTTCTCCTAAAAAGTCCAGGATCATCCTCCTCTTCAACACACTCAGGTTTTGCTTTTGGTCTCTCCTCTCTCTACAAAAGATCTGATAAGTCTTCCTTCATTAAGAGTTGCAATCTCCTTTTCCAAGGAATATTCCTGGTCTACCTCAGAGGTGGTTAGGTAACCCCATTCAGTTGCTGTTCAGTCTCCAGCTTCCCAAATGGGTTGGTTTTTTCTAGGCACCCAGCACATCAGTTAAGTGCTGTCTTTCCGGGTAGATAAATATCAATGTTCCTGCCTTATTAGAACTTTTTCTATGTAGATATTTTTTCTTGGTATCTATGGCTTAATATGGAGCCAGGGTAAAGTCAGAGAATAATTTCACAATTAAAACCATCGAGACACTCTTTGTTGTTTGTCATACAGATAGGCAGATGTACTAAAGTATCGTAAATACAAACTACACCTTCTGTTCCGCCCCAACATCTATGCCTTGATCCGAGGACTGTGATTTATTGTTCCTAAGAGTTCGTTGTGTTCATTTGTTACTTTGGAGGCAAATATTGTATTTTTCTATTTAACACATCCCACAAAGACCTATTATTTTCTCCTGTTATATTGCTTATATTCTCCTCAGAAACACCCTCACAAACTGCAGAAAGACCTGCCACCACCACCTGTTATGTGTGCTACATTTTCTTCTCAGCCTCTTCAGGTGAAGGAACTGTGAGGTAGAATTATGCTTAGACTGGACATTGTTCAGGTTTTAGAATTGTTGAGGGCACTCACCAGTCTTTCTGCTTTCTAACCTGAAATCAAAACCAAACAGTATTCCTGCCTTTTTTTAATAACTTCCAGAAGCAGTTGTGTTGGATTTCTCAAAATCAAGGGAAATTCTCTTCACTGTGGAATATTTTAAAACCAAAAGTCTACCAGGCAAATGCATTTCGTTTCTGTTAACGCCGTCTCATGGCCTGTTGGTATTTGGCTTTAATTATGCTTTTTAATGTATGTCTATTCTTACTAGGGTTGAACTGGAAGGCAGTCAGACAATTCTCAGATAACAAGCAGGAAAAAACGACGTAAACCCACTATCCCAGAGGAACTAGAAATAGTTAATTACGCACAAGTAACAAAACCGGTTTCCTCACCATCAGAATTTATCCTGGACCACAGAGTTACAGAACTTTCTTTGAATCTGGTTGGGGCAAAGACAGGAAACTGCATCTTCTAAACTTTAGAAATAGATCTTAAACATGTAAACATAAGATATTATGCCCCTATCTTTTAAGTAACATTTATATTATCTAAAATAAACAGTCTTTCTGAAGTTAGTCTGTAATTGACATCTGACACAGTCCACATTGCAACAGATATGATAAATGCAGTAAACAGCAGAAATTATGCTTCTCTATGCTCTGTGTAAGGAAATATGAATGTTTCTCAGATAAACTTTATTTTGTTGCTACGCAACCCTCACACAACACACTATATTCTGCAGTAAATAAGAGTACAGATTTTACAACTGAAGGGCAAGCATGTGGCCTTTTGGGTTTTCTCCCCATTTGGAGTTCCAGCCCCAGCTTTAGTTCACATTGTAATATTCCATCATTTTATTACAAAGCTGCCTCTAAAGCTCAATAAGGGATATTTCAAACAGAGCAAAAAGGGAGAGTCAGAATGCACGGGTCCTCCTGACATTGATGGGAAACAAATGGTGGAGCCAGTGATGTCAGTGACAGTGGAACAGTGAAATCAAGGCTTTTTTTTTTTTTTTTTTTTTTTTAAATCCTCCTTAAAAATGAACACTAAAGTTCCACAAGAATTTCAAATACTTCCTGCAGTGGCCTGCACCTAGTAACATTGCTATACCTGCAACTGAAGTGAGACAGATGAAGAGCCACCCTTAGTTTTACCCAAGATGAGTTTAGTAGAGTCTTACCTCCCCTGCCTGCTTGCTTTGGGAAAGGTTACTTTGCAGTATGAAGCTATTCCTTTGTTTTTTACAGTTGCAAAATTCCTCCTGAATTCAGCAGGTATTTGGATCGTTCAGAGAATAGAGGAGCAGATCCTGTATGTCTCTATCCTCATCATAATCATAAGATTAAACTGTCTGAAGGGTGTTCATGGAAACTGCATAGAGCCACTAGGATCTTCCCAAGTCATGAGTTAATACCTCAAGTATTCAAGTTTCTCTTTTGCACATGGCTACAAAGCCTACAAACTCTCCCAGGTAGCATCAGCCTTCACTTGCTGCTGTCAGCAAATGAATCCAGGTGAAAAATGTGACTCAGGGCTCCAGCTGGGTGCAGTTGGCACAGTCTGGTGAAGGCAATAGGGCTATGAGATTTTGCACCAGCCAAGGATCAGACCTCTACCTGATACACGTACTTAATGGTTGTCTGATTTCAAAGGGGTTTGTGTCACTTAAACAGCAAAATTTCCCCAATTTCACTTTGCTGTTCAGTTCTTTACAACTAAGAGTCCTCTGAGCTCCTGCAGCCTGCATGCTACAAGCCCACATGCTTATAAAGTAATAGCACACAGTCGCTAGGGAAATGACACTATGTTCATAAGAAAGCAAGATTTAATCTCTACAATCTACAGTGTAATTTCTCTAAACAGTGAGCAAGAAGTATTTTTTACATTTTAAATTCTGCATTTTGATAGCCATTTGCTATCAAAACATTTCTGTTTATAGTTTCATTTTAATAGCTAAGTTACTTCCAGGCATTTCAGTTGATACTAGCATTTGTTGCAAAACACCTCGAAGTTTCTATGTTGGTCTTGTATAAAGGCCCATCTCTAATCACAACTCCCAGTAGAGCAGCTTTCCTTAAGGGCCTAGGAGAATACGGAAACACCTGTAAAATTTGCTTCAAGTACTTTTTTTTCCACAAGTGATCTCCTACAGACCACCCCTTTCCAGTCAGGATCGCAGGATGAGGCCCCAAGAGTGAACGCAGCTGCTTTTTGTCTAGTAGCACACTTTCCATAAAACAGGCAACACATGAGGCAATAGTCTTCAGACCTAAATCTTGGAAAATAATACTTGATGTCTTCGTATCAGTGTCCTGCCAATTTCTTCTACTCTCCGGCATCCTGGAGGAGAAGTTACATATCAGTTGAAAGACCTGCTTTTCTATCCCACTCTAAGCCTTTTCTTTTTCTATCCCATAGAAATCTACATTCTGTCAGATGAAACCCACCCCTTAGTGACCAAGGATTTGCCAATACTTTTCTATGGATTTATTGCTCTCCTTTTGAAAAATATTTTTACTTGTTTTTTACTGAAGCTATTCAGTTCCCCATCTATAAACAGGGATAACAAGTAGTCCTCTTCCCACCTCTCCATAGCCTAATCTGTTTATCTTGCAAACATTTCCGTCTCCCTTCTGTAGGTTACTACAGCATTTTGCCCAGGGCAAATGAAAGTTATGAGGAAATGTGAGACAGAGGTGATTATTACTGAGAGGAAACATTGATGTCTCACCTGTCAGTGCCATTGCCAGGCAAAACTCTTCCCTCAGCATCTGGAGAACTTCTTTTGCTCCTTCTTCACCCTAGGAGATTAGGAGACAATATGTACTATTATGTGTACATATAGCTCATGTGTGTAGATACACACATACACGTTTGCCAACAAAGTTTCAGTACTTCCACAAGGGATCCCCAGCCATAACTCCTGAGTACTAGTCATAGCAAATTTTAGGTTAGATGGTCTGGATACACACAGACACCACCACACACGTGCCCCTATGTGCACACATATACACACATGGGCATACACTCAGCCTAAACAGCGAGTCTAGGTATCTAAAACCAGAAATTGGAGCTTTTTCTAACTTACTTGATAAACCAAACCCCAGATGAGAGGTCTTCCGATGAATACAGCTTTGGCACCAAGAGCTAATGCTTTGAGAACGTCTGTGCCTTTTCTTACACCACCGTCTAGGAACACCTCCACCTTCCCCTCCACAGCCTCAACAATTTCAGGCAAGACATCAATCTAAAAAGAGTGAAACCAGGAATAGAGCTTGTCCACTTCTGTAACCCTATTTATCTTTTGAATGAACTCTTATGTACAGGATCCAAGCTTTAAAGAAGCTAAATGAGCAATTGCATGCCTAACTGTATGCACAAATAACACAGCTTTGTACTGAAAAATAGTAGTGACTTAGCATGTTAGCAGATATACACAAAGGTCAAATTTATTTGGAGAGTTACATAAATAGAATGAGAATCAGCAGGGTCACACAAAATGTCCATCTGATCCCATGACATGTATCCAACACAAGCCAGTACCAGATACTTGGAAGAATATGAGAAACAGCAGCACAGAGGAGGCCTTTTCTTGATATTACCCCCCAAGCTTCCAGAGTTCACTAGTTTGGGGATGAAACTGAATCACTGTTACTTTTTAAATAACCATCTTAACTTTCTTGTTTAAATTTATTATTCATTTATACTAAGGGCCAGCTAGCATCCAGAAGCCCAGAGGTAGGTACTGTACCTATAGACATGGAGTAAGACAAAGATGTGCCCTAAGGAACTTAGAGTTGGCTGAAAAGTTTTAATGAATATATTTTTTCTTTTGAAAATACATCTGGATTACAGGAATAATTGCAGAGGAATCTTCTTCATATAAGAAAAAATTAGCTTTCCTCTGAGTTTTGAGCAAGGGGGAAAACGCTTTCTTTTAATGCACAGATATGTTACTTTTACCAAGCTCTGCTTATCCCCTACACAAGTGAGAAAGGTAAGGAGGAAAGGTTTTTTACTGTTCCTAAGTTACAAGTGAGTAGCCAGGGAGTTAAGTAACATGTCCACACCACGCAAGAGGTCCCAACAAAGATAAGAGCCTCTTGAATCCAAGCCTCAAGCGTTAACTGTTCCTATAACGCCTAAATAGTTCCTATTCATGAAAATCAGGAGAGACACAAAACTGGAAGCCAAGTTCTAAGGAGACTGGAAACAGTGTGTGGTAGTAAGACAAAAGGCACAAAAACTCATGTCTTTCAAATACGGATGTAATTAATTTCCTTTCTAATGGATAAAAAATGACTAGGAGATGGGGGGGAAAAACCTTGAAAGTGCAGTTTGTTTTTAGATTTGGATTAAAATTTTCTTGAAGTTTGGCACTTGCTGTGATTTTTTTCCCCCCTCCCTTCGGTTTTGCTCTCTTGCCAAACATATTTTGGATCTATTTCCATATACAGAGGCCACTTTGTACATCCTGACAAACTGTACCAACATTAAAGTGCTATAATAACTAAAGTATGATGCAAACCATAATTAAAACATAGATTTCCTCAATGTGTAACTAGACACTGGAAATATTAACCAGCTTGGGTTCAGCTCACGTTCTGAAAACCCATGAAATTAAAGCAAATTATTATGTTTCTGAAACAGAAACATTTAGCATGATCCGATACAGATATTTACATTACGAAAACTGCACTGTGAAATGTAGTTCTTTGTACAACGAAATCCAGTGAACACATCAGCTTTAATAGTGCCCTCTCCACACTGTGGTGTTGCAAAGGAAAAACTCATAACCAGTAGTTTGCAAGTTTAATTTCTGTTCTACTGCAGCTGGCAAAAAATCAATTCATACTTCTTGAGCTTTCTCATTTTTCAAAATGATGTTTTTAATATCCTCATACATTCTTCCTGTTGGATTGCCTCACACACAGACTTGCCCAAGATTTTCAAATACTCTTAGTGAAATTGGGGAACATATTCTCAAAAGGTGACAAGAAGATAAAGAGGACAGAAGTTAAAGAAGAAAAATTCATTTCAGAAGTATTAGGCATCCACACTCCGAAAATTCAGTTCCCCTTAAGGTGTCTAAAACTGAATAGCTACAAAAACTCCAACAGCACAAAATCACATTTGAAAAAAGAACAATCTCGGTGTCTTTTCTGAAACTGGAGGAGTCCTGTCATCAGGGGGGTCTTTTTCCTACCAGCCCCCAGGAGTACCTGGAGACAGTCAGGCAAGAGAGTCTCAGAGGATGATGCCTCAACTTCATTAACCGTTTAGAAAACCATTCGTGCTGGCCTTTGGCTCCCCAGCACAGGGCTGAGAGATCAATGAGTCCACCTGAAGACCTCAGAAAATCAGTGGGTGAAGGAATTCGGCTGGGCAAATCCTCAGCTGCCCCCGAGGAGATAAGCAAAGAACAGAAGTGCTCCAGGGCAGCGGGGAACATGCCAGTGGGACAACAGAGCATAGCAGATAAGAGACTTCACATGCAAAGCACTCCGCAGTGAAAAAGGGCTTACCTGTCCCCCTCTCCCTTCAGGAAAAAAAAAAAAACAACATGGAAAACAGGAGGTTTCTCATCAAGGACACATTAGGAATACTGAAAGAGTCACAACTGGGCTTTGATTATCCTCCTTTTCATTCTCTTTTTACTTGCGCAACTTTCCCACACCAAATGAAGAAGGATGAGTGATGACCGGAATTTTGGGGGTTTTCCTTCAGCCTGAACACATACTTTTTCATTTGCCTTCACTTCTTCCTTTTTTGCCAATTGAGAACTTCTCAAATCCCTTTTCACCTTTGGAAAAGGCACAGGATAGCACAACAAGGAAAAGGAAAAAGGAAAAAAACTGTAACTTAACCACCCTGTACCTTTTCCAAAGATGAAAATGTTTGAAAGGAGAAAAATGGAGAGTTTCATGCTACCTTTAGCTGTTCCGTAACTCTGTAATTTTTCAGAAGTCTCTGAAGAATATTAAAAGGGAAAAACAGCTCTAGTACAACCTTCAGTCAACTGCAAATGGCAACAGGGGGTTTTCAAAAAAGGATGAGAAAGGAAAAATAAAAGAGACTCAAAAAATTTCTTGAAAACTTTCCAATTTCTAAATATTTAACTGACAATAATACACTATCTGAAATTGCTCTTCTAGATTTCCATGCAGGGTGCTGCAGCCAAGGACAGAGTGCCTAGGTAGCTTGAAGAAACAGCCACACGTAAACCCTCCTGTGTCTTTTTGTTTGATCTGACCAAGGGGAGACTGCGTCTAACTCAGAGCATGATGGGACATACATAAAGAAGCGGAGAGAGATTACTGCTCGTGGGTTAAGGCATCACACACACATATTTACAGGTTTTTCCTCCAGTTACCATGTGCTCAGAGAAAGCAAACACGAAGCCAAAAGGTAGAGAAAACCAGAGACTACCGGTGCATATTGGCACCGGTACTTACAGTCGCAGGGACCCCATCAAGCTGCCGTGCTCCATGATTTGACACCAGGATACCATTTAACCCAATCTTTACAGCTTCTTTAGCATCATCAGCTAGGGGGGGAAAAAACCAAACAAACAAGATATGTCCTTCCATTACTGGGAGCTTAACAACAACATGATGAGGGAAATTTTGGGATCACTAAAAAAAACCATCGCCAGCTAATGCAAAGCCACCTTAGGGCTTCGTCCTTCCAAAGCCCCATCTTAACACAGAAAAAAGTTCTATCTTTAAGAAACAAGACCAGAAAAGTCATTTGAAATGTTGGAGCAGAACATTTTACCACTTTGGATTAGCAGCCACTTTGGTTGCTAGCTTTTATTTTCTCTACCACGTCCCACAACTCATCGCTAAGAAATTATTTTGCTAAATGGTTTTCTCCAAGCCAAGATTATGGGTATGATTACAGTAATAATCCATACTTAATGAAACCACTTCACTGTGCTCAGTGCTTTTTTGACAGAAATGAAATCCAGCTTTCCTTTAAGTAGTATACAGCTCAGATCAGAGTTAGAGTTTACAGGCACAATGAACAGAGCAAGTTCCATTTTCCTGGCTGCATCTGATTTCAGATATAACTGACGCGATGCCAGCCAACCAGCTGACTAGTTTAGCGATCAGTGGCTCTGGTCCCTACCTAATGGACTTCAAGGTAGACATACCCTGCAGCACAGCCATACAAACCATCTGACAGCTCCAGGTACTTATCTAAGCAGCTGCTTCTGCAAGCGCCTTGGTTGCTGGGTTCCTAATCATGCATAGGGAAGAGAAGGTTTTTTCCCCCTTTGATTGTTTTTGGCTCTGTTTTGGCAACTCTTCCCTACTTCGCACAGCACAGAAATATGAACGTGCATCCCACCATACTCCATACCAGCAAAGCAGATGCTTGCTGTTAAAAAGTAATGCAATTCTATGCAACTTTACAGAAATTTCCCCAGCGCGAGCACTTTTCCTTCTCTTGTGCCTCTGCGAGAAGTCACGCCTCGCCTCCCCCATGGGAAGTGGTAGAGCTACACACCCCTGAGGATTCCTTTCGCGACGATGGGCAGTGAGGTCAGCCCTCGAAGCCATTTGATGTCCTCCCAATTGACACTTGCATCAATTGCCTCGGCTACATACACGGCCAGTCCACTATTTTCTCCAAAGTCTTTCCCTGAGGAGAATGCCAGGTCACTGCTTGAAAAGTTTTTTAATCTAAAACGACAAAAGACATGGAAAAATAGTCTGAGAAAGACTCATTGTAGCCATGAATCAGTCCCTAATGACAGCATTCCGTAAACCCGTGTTAAACCTTTGCTGTACTGCAGGGTAGGAGCAAAAAAGCCTATCCCAGCATCAGATCATACTCATTAGTAAGGCAAAACCTTTGGCTGGCAAAGCATTATGATAACATTGGTGCAGGTTTCTCTGGCCCAAGGCAACAGTCCTAGTGCTTTCAAAAGAAATAGGATAAAGTCCAAAATCTAGAGGTTCGGTGTCTAATCCACAATCAGGAGGGCAAACCCAGCAGTGAGAGCACTAATTTGGGCTCAACCAACTGTCCTCCCACAGACCTCCTGTGTGACTTTGGGCATCACACTTAACCACTCCTTTTGCCTCAGTTTCCCATCATAAAACAGGAACAACAATATCTGCCAGGAGCAGGATCATCAGAGGCTATGGGATGTTCAGACCCTAGTGCGGTACAGGCTGGATGTGAGAAGAGAACATCAATCTAGCTTGACATAACCCAGGACCCACTGAATTCAAAAGACGCACTTCTACTTACCAGCACAAATCCCCTTAGCTTTCATGCAGCAAATTTGGTTTTGTTTTTGGTTTTGCCTTTTTTTTTTTTTTCTCTCAAATCCAGGGAATTCAGCTACTGGAGGAATAGGGGATTGAGGAGGTGGGAGGGAGAAGGAAGGGAAATTTTGTTAAGCTCCATGAATTAGATGGATCTACATGAAGTCTTGCAAAGAATTCCGAATTTTCATCTGTCCAACAAGACCAACATCCAGCCAGTTCACTGGATGTGTCTTTTTTGTATGTCTCCCTGTAAAATGTAGGGGGGGGGGGAAATGAAGTTCATATGAAAACATTAGCTATTATTTGCTCTTTAGCCCCAAATAGATCTCATGGGTTCTAGGAATTGAATGGTAAGCGACAGCCCCTGTACCAAAGAGTTCACAGACTTACTGGACAAAGCAGGAGAAGGAGAAAAGAAGGACAGAGAAATTCAGGCTGTGCTTGTATTAGAGAAGCTGAAGCAGCCCCGAGTGCTCACAAGCATTAAACCACCGTCGGCGACACCAGTATCGCCAAGGACACCCTTGTCCCACGCAAGGCCAATTGCTCTGTTCTTCAGAAACTGTGTCTCGTTCCACATTGTGCTATTTTATAATCATATTCCACATTTTCGGAATTTTTGCATGGAAACTGGCTAGTTTCACTGCTGACTTTATGCCTGCAACAAGCAGCATTTCACACGGCTTTTCTGTTCAGCTCCAGGCCCAGAAGAAAATGAGAAAGGCACAGGCTCTCAGCAAGATCCAGCTTTTCAGCTGTTGGTTTGCGGAGGGTGGGGTACCCAGAGAAAAACAGAGCCATGGATAAGATTATATAAATAACTGTTGTTATTCTTGGCCTGTGAAATGCAGATCAACACTTGAATGAATGTTGCCTTACATACATTTCTGAGCACAATGGCACCTTGTTGTTGCTTTGAAACTTTGTTGAAATCCTGAAGCCAAGAAAAAGTTATCACGTAACTGAGCAGAGCCCCATGCTAGGAGAGTTTCACCACCAACTCTGCAACAAAACTCTGTCCGAGGGTCATTCTGAGATCTGAAGTGATTAATTCGAACCTTTAAAGATTAATGCAACTTCAGGTTATTTCATGCAGTTCATTCAAAACCTTGTTACAGTTCGGTCAGGTGGGGTCAAAGTGTTTCAGAAATGCTCTATTGTTTTCCTCAAATATTTTTGGGTTATTTGACTCACATTCAAAAACTCTAACCCCAGGCCTTAAAATGACACTGCCCCTAAAAAAAAAAAAAAAAAAAAAAAAGCTATTTAAAGAATTATTTAATTTTTTTCAGGTAAAATGACAGTATGCATTAATAATGTTTTGTCAATCACAGATCTATAGCAGGATTACCATATGGGGCATATTTTAATGTTAGATTTGTCGGGGATTTTTTGTTTTCTGGTGCTTTCCTCTTAAGATTGTACTTTAATACAGAAATCATAGGCAGAGTTAAGGTTGCTCTGTCAACCTTCATCATATCATCTATCAGCTTCAAGTACAAGTGTAAGGGGGAGATGCAACACCCCAAGCTCTGGAGGTGTTTATGCCTGCAAGGTGAAAAATCAGATTCATTGCAGAGTCCCATGGCTTACCTTTAATTTGAATATTACAAAAAAGAAGAAAGACCTCAGGTTGTGATATTATATTTCTTGCTATGTACATGTTATGTATGGTATGTACATAGTATAACGTAACAGTCTTAGGAGACATAGGAGGAGCACTTCAGATCCATTGAAAATATTCAAAACTAGCTTTCACCCAGAACTCAAATCAAAGTTAATTTGCTTCAAAAAATGTTCAGCTATCCTTTGTTTTGTTTTCTCTCCATTTTTGTGTTCATCTGCAGGCTCCAAATAGGAGCAAACACACTAGTCTCAATGTATGCCGTGGCAGACTGTGGTCACTACCAAGACCTACCTGCAAGATTCTCGCAAGATTTTTAGCTCCATTTTGCAAACCCAAGTCCCGGATATCCCATCCACTAAATACTCTTCCAGCCAGTCCTTGGCTGCTAACACTGTACCAGCACTTCAGTATATGTTTATCAGGGTGGTCCCTACAGGCTACCAATTTATATTTGCAAAAGGCTAGTGAAATCAGTCCCCTTGCAACACTGCTGGATAACTCTTAAAATTAAACGCTCCATGGGTCCTCTAGCAGAGAACTAGAATTAGTGCTGAAGTCAATCATGAGGCCACAAATTCATCTGAGAGATAGAAAATGTCTCAAAACGCACATGTGGGTGGAAATTGCCCTCATGGAGAATTTAGAAAGGCTGATCCCCATGTGTTTCTGTATTTGACTAAAAGAAGAGCTGAAGTTGCTTGGAAAGGAGCTCCGTGGACAGTAGCAACATGGACCTGGACCCAGCACAGGGTCACAAGATAACATAGGTTAGAAGGGACCATAACATTGGTTGGAAGGGACATTTGGGGCCACTTAGTCCAGGCCCCCATGCAGGCACAGCCAAGCCTGCAGCTGGATTCAAGTTCAAAGTCAGAGAAGGTTGCACAGGGCTGTGCCCAGCTGAGTTTTGAAGACGTCCAAGAATGTATTGACAGAGGTACAAAGAAATGCCCCATCTCTCTAACTTCGTCAGTCTGCAGCCTCATGTTGCCAGGCACACAATGTCTTTTACAGTCTAGAAGCAGCCAAGAAAGCCTAATTTTGATCCAAAGCAGATCATAGCCCAAGCACCGTGAGAGATACGTGCTCAGTTCCCCAGTGTTATCACCCAGTGCAGCGTGTGGCACCTGGGAGAAATTCCTTGTGCCAGAGGCAAATTTCCCCCACAGCACCTCATGGTGACCACGGCACTGCCACACACCCATCCAACATCCCACCAGCGGGCACTTACCTGAGGTGGGGAGGAAGCTGGAACTTGTTGCGCACATCGTCGATGCGCCTGCCGAGGAACGGCGTGTCCACCGTCACGAAGATCCCTTTGTAGCCTGCTCTCTCCGCACGCTTCACAAGGGATTTGGTAACCTCCCGGTCCTTGTAGATGTAAAGCTGCAGCCAGTGAAGGCCAGCTGGAGCTGCTTCAGCCACTTCTTCAATGGTAGAAGTGGCCCAGGAGCTCAGCATCATCCCTGTCCCTATTGCCTGGCAGGCTGGAGGAACACAAGGATGTATTTGAGATTACCCAGAACAGGGGCTTCTCTAAGCAGGATCACTTGGCTCACAAGGGTGTGTCTGTGCATATAATTTCACGCTGCCTTTCCTCAGTCTTAACGCATTTTCAGCCTTCCAGGGAACGCTACATTAATAGTTAGCAGTCACTAACAGAAGTGGGCTGCTGTGAGAGCTCTCTGGCTTATTCTCTGCATTTATAGGCAAATTTTTGGTGACTGCTGTCTGCACCCTGTTTGGGATGATCCCTGCTCCAATACTGGAAAGGAGAGATATTATAATCAAACTAAGCCTAATCAATATTAATCATTCTTCATCCTATGAGGAGCCTGTTTGTAAGCCCCTAGTGTCTGCCTACCACTTGTCAGAAATTTTGGCATATGCATTTGAGGACATACACACATGTGCAGAGTTTTAAATGATTAAAAAAATGCATTTAACAATTCCAACTTTTTGTGCACTGCCACATTGCTGCAGATTTGTGTTTCACGTCTGTCATTCTCAACACTGCTCTTCAGTCCTCCTCACCGCTGCCACACACTCTCCTTTGAGCATTTTGATCATGGCATTTTTGGCTGCTTTCTCCCACCCCCAAAATGTTCACCAACATTAAACCTATGTTTCTTGAAGCGCTCTTCTAGCAACTGGCTGTTGTCATCCCTACAGAGTGTTCCGGGGCATAATAAAACAGAAGGACACAGTCCAGCAGACAACCTTATTTAAAGGCTCAAGGGGGAAGCTCTACTTTTCTTTGCTTCAACACCTTCGCTGCCTGTCTCAAGCCCTGAAGGAGAGGGACCCCACGTCCATTGTGCGATCCCACACATAAAGCTTCACACTTCTAGCAATAAAAAGTAGAAGCTGTGATCTCACTGAGAGTGGGAGAAACACATCCCAAATGGCAATGTCCCCACCCAGGAGACCCCAAAAGTAAATACAACGATGAGCTGGTACAAGAGACAAGCAGTCTCCAAAGTCTCCCCTGAGACCAAAAGGATGGGTGCTTATGCCCTATGTGTTTTGATCCCTCCTCCTTTACCTTCAAAAGCTGCAAAGTGAAATCACTTCTGAGGTGTGGGCAGCCCCAAGGTTAAATGGCATTGAACAATCCCAGATGGGACCAAGCAGCTGGAGGCTCTGTACTGGCTGCCTCCCCAGGGGTGATTTCCAACCCAGGCTGCACTACAAACCAGCTAACCTCATACAACTGTATTTTTATGAATCTATCACTTATTCTTTCTGGTGTAATCTGTCACTTAATGTAAAATAAAGGAAAACACACTGTAAAGCTCAAAAATATTATATAAAGCCTTATTTTTCTTGGTCTACCGCAGTATGCATATTTTTAATGTAAATGGACCTCTGTTTCAAAATGTCATCCCCAGCCCATCAAGGAATTAAAAAGTGGTCTTTATGACAACATTTTATTAAATAAGGATTACAAGTCTCTTAGAGGGGAAACTTATGAACAGCTTATTCAAACAAATTGGTTACACCCTCCCACAGCCACCAGGCAGCTTTCAAGCAGTGAAAATACAGTAGCAATGAACCAAAACACTCTACATTTCAGCCATTTAATTTGCCCCCTTAAAATTACTGAAAAGAGTTCCCTTTCACAGATTAAGTTCCTAGAAATGAGTTTCTTCTGAAGAACCCACGCATACTGAATGCCTAAGTCCTGTTAAAATCAGCTGTGGTGCGTTATCGCAAATCCTGTAATAAGTGATTCGCCAAATCAAGTCCATTAAGCAATGCTAAGAAACAAGGGATCCGCGTTCCTGTTGCTCTGTCAAATATAAGTTCATGAATGAGAGGGAGGGTTGTTAACCCAGCAATTGCAAAACCCTCAGATCAGATAAGGGGAAAATGTAAATGTTATGGTTCAATCTGCCTTTAGGTATCCATTTATTTCCATTTTTACTTTTATTCCCAAGTCTACCTCTACAGCTCTACGGACACAATAATGGTTGCAAAAGCAAAAATCAACATAGAAACTGCACAGTAAAATATACTCGGTGAATGGAAGATTTAAAACACAAAATAATACAATATCCTTTCAACTTATGGGCATACGTGGCGATAGAGAAGATGCTGCTTTCCTTTTATTTAAGATTAGATTTAAGCAGTTTGGTTCAGTCAGAGTTCAACTATCCCAAACTGGGTTATGGTGTTTTCACGAAAGCATACTCACAAAATTCCTCTCATCTGTCCTGTAAAGTTAACAACTCTCTGGTAAAGCACCAGCTCAACACGCATATTTTGGATCTGCACAGTCAAATTCAAAGTTCACACACACAAAATTTTTCAAAATTTTAGAGATTCCAAGTTCTAGTTTTAGTCGATCTATGCTTTAACTTGATCATTTTAAAGCTTATTTTGACAATTTTCTAGACTTCCAAAAACTATGATACAGAGTCCTGAAGCGTTGCTGGGTTCTGGGGTTTTTTTCTACCTCAAATCAGGTTTTGCTAAAAATACTCCCATTTCTTCCACTTTTAGCTGCACTTGAAAAAACCAGAAGCAATTTGTTTCCTCCAACAACTATATTTTACACTTCAATTTTGGGGTGCTGCAAATGTTACTCTAACAAATCAGTACTGGATCCATATTCCCATGGGATGCTGTTGCAGCAATATGTGACATTTGCCAGAGTTTAAACATCAGATTTTTGTAAACCGGCCTTTCCTCATGCCATTTCAGATTGCTTTTAGGTTTGGTTTTGGTTTTTTTTCCCCAGGTCTTCTTTTAATCCCGAGCATTGCCCAAAGCATACATTTACCTTTGTAGACACTGGAGGCTCCCACTGAGGTCAATGACAGTGCAGAGAGTGTGGCATTAGCCGCACACAGGAGGCTGGAGAAGATTTTGATATCAGGACAATAAGGCTTTGAGTTATTTGTAGTCCACCTTGTTTCAGGGCCAAACGCAACTAAAATTGGGATATGGTGGGGTGCCTAGGAAAGGGGAGCTTCGCAGCCTTCGCTCCACAGCTACCTTGAGCGGGTGTGGGTGCCTCAGCCCCACCACTACCTGCCTGTACTTAGCTCAGGGAACCCCAGAGCAAGGGCATATCTTCACACCAGGGAACATAAACCTCAATAAAATTGTGCTTTCCTCATTCTTGGGGAATTCAACGGAAGTATTTTACATAGCAACAAATCAAGGTTGACCATGGGACAAGACCCACTTGGGAAGTCCACAGGAGAACAAAGCAATAACATTTTTTAGCCCTTTTTTCATCCTGAAACCTCAGAGTCTCCTTCCCACTTCTGATGGGACATTACTCCACTAACTGGTATGGGAAGAGTATGGAGTGTGTTCCTACGGGCAACCCAGAGGCAACATACTTCAGGGGAGGATGCTGGAGAAGAGCCCAGCTTAAGCTTGCATATTTTGTCAGGGTTACCTTGTATGGGAATGGGAACTCTTGCTATTTTTCTCTAGCTGTGCAAATTCCCATCGTTTCCCGTTTAGGGGCATCTCCGAAGCACGGCAGCCAAACTGCCCCACTGCGGTCATTCTTCCCTGAGTCCACCAGTGAATCCACTGTCCCCAAGTTAGGGGCCAGAGGACATTACTTGGGATGAACGTGATGTCCTTCTGGCATGGTGGTATTTCTCAAGAGAAGTAGCTATGTTCTTGGAGCTGCATCTCCTGAGAAACAGAGTTGTTTAAAGTACTTAACACTACTTCCTTGACGAAACACACTTGGCTGAGAAATCCCCTGCCCAGAATTACCTCACTTACCCCTTACAAAACGCTGCATGTGAGTTGCGCCTACGATCATTTTGTTGACACAACGCATTTTGTCAGCTGTGCAGGAAGGCTGGAGGCAGCAGGGAAAAATACGCGTGGCCAAAATGGATCTGGCTGGTCTAGAAGGGCTGCCATGCCAGACTGCCTGCGTACACTTGCATCAGAAAGTCCTCTAGCCACGCTGGTCTCTGGGGGTACTCAGCGCCAGGCCAGTCCAGGCCATGTTGTCCCATGTGAATATTGTCCTCTCAATGACTCTGGAGTAGTCAAACCTCAAAATTAACATTTTATTTTGGAACACCACATGGGTAACAGGTGAAAAATGGGTACAAAGTCCTGCTGTTTTCACTGTGGCTGAGCATAAAAAGCCACAGATCACAAAATCCCTCCTTCGCAGTCACAGGCATGTCCGACGAGCACAAGGAAGCTGAGTTCAGATGCTCAGCAGCATTAAAGCAAACAAAAAGCATAGGAAAAGTCTGTTAAGAGCCAAAGGAACAAAGGTGTTTCTCCCTCTCTGATGGAAATGATAGAGCTGCCAGTAACTCAACTAAAACGGGGCGGGGGGGGAAGATTTTCAGTCAATATTCCTATTCTCTATTTGGCAAAGCAAATGGTGCAGTCACATCGCAGGTGATGGTGAAACCCTTCTTGCGTCAGCAGTAACTCAGAAAGTTGTTTGAGAGCAACTGGAGAGAGTAAACATAAAAACATCAGATCTAAGCAACTATCATTCAAAGTTTTCAAAAGATCTGGCCAAGAACACAGTCAGGCTGTCCAGCCTGATTTTCAGCGAGTCAGACAGAAGTCAGGTATCGCAATACTGCTTCTGGGCTAAAACACAAGGATATAAGGTAATCGCTCAGCAAGAGACCATTATGTAATTAGCAGCAATATAAAAAGAATAGAAATCTCAACAAAATTATGCTACATATCTGTTTATAATCAATTAAGGTTTCAAGAAATTGCTATTTCTTACTAAGCAGCTGGATGGTGCACAAGATTTTGTTTCGGTGTACTTGAAGGTGGGTCCTATTTACAGGAGCACGAGTATTACTACACTTGCAGGGAGTGCTGACTGAAGACGACACGGGGTTCACATTGGTTTGCAAGCACAGTGTGAAGTCAGGACGGCAAGTGAATGCTTTTGCATGGGGGAATAGTGAATCTTCCAATGCACAAATAAGAAAAAAAAAATCATGCAGAATCAGAAGAGTTCTGTTGAAAAGTGTTTAGAGAACAGCCCTATGCTCTTTAATGGTGGCTAAGATTATTCATCAAATCTGGCAAATATTTTTAGTTCAAGAGGTTGAAATTGGAGTGGGAAGGAGGAGAAAAATTCACCTAAGTCAAAATGTCATGTGTTGATATTTTCAAAATGGAAATGTTTTCTTCTGAGCTAACACTTTTGTTTCAGAACAGAACTATGCCTAAAAGCATTAGCTAGTAGGAAAGTGAAACAAAACACTATGTTTTGGATCAAGTGAAACATTTCAGTTAATCCAAAACACTTTTCCTCCCAATTTTTCAGTTTCTACTGAACAGAAAATCCATTATTTAGAAAATTGTCACATACACTGATGAACTACAGCTAAAATGCTAGGAAATATACTTGAAGAAAGACCTGACAAGAGAGCTTTCTCTACAAGGAAGGACTCCAGGTCCATTTAGACATGTCAAAGAAAGCTGAAGAGCAACCTTATTACAGCTTATATGGACAATTTATCTATATTTTTTTTTTTAAGTCTAGCTAACAGAAGTATAAGTAAATCCAACATCTGGATTTGAAGCTGGACAAGTTTTGACCATGATTACAGCTTATTCCGCTCAGAGTGGAGTTAGTTAACCTTTGGAATAACTTACGTTGTGTTGGATGGCCTGTCACCAACAACTTTTAAAACTACAGTTGAACATTTTTCCCGAAAAAGATCTTTTAGTAATGAACAGAATTGTCAGTGAAGGTGCATTTAAGGCAAGCTGCCAGACTTTAGCCTATTTTGGGTAAGATGAAGCTCCTTTCCACCAGCTTGGTTGCTGCAGGAGAGCATCCCTTGGGGAGGAGGAGGAGCAGCAGCAAGGGCAGAAGCTCCCAAAACCCTGACAAGCTCCAAAGCAGGGGGTCGGGAGGGCAGGGAGTTTTACCTAAGGAGAGACACCATGACATGCCCTTGTCCCTAGAGAAGGCATTTACGCTGCAACCTGCAGGCAAACCCGCTGGAAGAGGGGGTTTGCTTAAGGGAATTCCTTGGCAGGACCAGGCATTGTTCTCAAAATACAAAGAGGTAGGGGAAGAAGTTGTTACTGCTACCTGTGCCACCCTGCTCTGCAGGTGAGGATGGTGTGAACCCAAGATTATCTCTTGGGGTTTAACCGCAACCAGGCAGACGCGTGGCTTGTGGCACCTGCTGAGTGGTGCCTGGGCATGCACACCATGTGCTCCTTTGGGCAGCTGCTGTGCCCCCTGACACAAGCCCAAGCACACACCACCTGCTTCCCTGGATGGGAAGGGGCAAGATTCAGATCATGTCTTGCTTTCAAGAACCGTCACAACAGCAGAGGCACCACCATGTACGTCGCTTCCTATATACCTGAGTCAAAAGTCAAGCTTATGAAGTACGCCAGGCTTTGCAAAAGCCACAAGACTATGGATCAGACTTTCTTGGCTTGCGTAAATTGGTGCAGCTAAAGCAAAAGCTGATTTAAAGCAACCAACAATGTGCTCGCTTATATTTCAAAGGTATGGCAGAGTTTAAGAGAAGTTGGATGTGGCAAACCCCCGATCCCAAATGTCCCAAGTTTAAGGGAACCCTTAAGCCAAACGTGTACTTTACAGCTAATTCCTGTCATCTTATAAGGTCAAACGAAAAGTTTGGCACTGAATGCCCCACTCCACCTCCAACCGAAGCCGTATTGTTTCTACAAGAAACGCTAATGCAATACAGAGGGTGTGATTTTAATTATGCTCTCCTTCGAAAGCGATGAAAAATTTACCAACTCCCATGGATATGTTTATTTGACTGCACACTGAAACCATTGCCAGCACACCAAGATCTCCTAGCCTGAAAACCCAAGAACATTAAATGCAATAATCATATGTTAAAGTTTGAAAATATAAGTCCACAAAAGTCAGGAAATTCTAAAATTATCTACCACAACCATAACCCAGGTAGTCAGCCTTATTGTACCACTTGACTTTACATGCCATTTTAGATTTATGCCTTAAAACGTGGCCAGGCCATGGCATCGGTGAGAATTTTTGCTAAGGAACATCCTGAATTTTCTGTGTTTCAAATCTCACTCTTAACATTGCATTAATATGTTTGCACTTAACATTACAGTATAATGCTTCAGAGTTTCCTCCCAGCATAACCTGGACCAGAAATAAACTGCAAGAGTTGCCAAAGGACAGGACAGCACCAAGGCGTCCCGCCGGACGCCGCTTTGCAAGCCAATTCAAGGTATTCGGGCTCCATCGTGTGGAACGCGCCTGCACATGCAATAGTCTTAAAATCTTTGGCTTCCTAATAAATCTCTTGGGAAGAGGAAAAAAAATGTATCCCCCAAACATACTATAAAATTGGAGAAATCTGTTTTTACAGAACTTGCTGCTGGAGTTGTGCTGCAGCCCTTCACGGTGCAGATCACAGCAATGCGGCTGTTTAATGAGAATTAAGAGACCAGCTCCCACTCCAGGACAGGTAATTAGTCTCACTTCACACTAGCATTTGCCGCATTGGTCATGGAAACGCCATTAGATGAATAGCTCAAGCATGCACAGGACTTTTTTTTTTTTTTTTGTTACCTATTTAGGTTTTGTATCCTCTTTCATTCAGTGCTAGAGCACTGAAACATACTGCCCGATGCCATTTGTATGCAACAGGCAAACCGTGTAACCTCTTTCTCAGATTTTGTGTCATCCTGTATCTCAGGTTAAAGGAATAAGAAACCATTTCACATCTGAATTCTGGTTAACGTCCCATTTCTCACAGCCTTTTCGGCAGCAGCCTCCATGCCGGCAACATCTTTGTGTAGCATCTAGCCCAGAGGGGCCCTTATCTCACTGGCTCCCTGGGATGCACTCAAAGAGCTCTCTTCAAAGCAAGTATTTTTCCCAGACGAGCAAAGACTTCTGAATTTCTAGAGGCAGTTCTGTAACAGGAAGAATGTTGCCGTGACAACATATATAGCTATATTTATAGAATGTATGGAAAGATATATAGATAGATGTAGTTTGCCGTTTTGTATTTGTTACAAATGATTCCCCTCTTACATACTGCATTTCTCATCCCTGTTTCACAGCAGGGTAGAATCCGCGCACAAAACAGGCAAAGGAAAACAGTAAAAAAACAAAACCAAAAAGAAACCCAATTACTCTGAGCAGCAACTCAAACCTATCCTGGCCACAGCATCGGGAGCAAGAAACCAAGCCGGACTTCACAACCGGCAGGGACAGTGTTACTCTGTTCAGGGGAAACTTTGCACAGCTTACCTTTAGCAGTAGCCGTCTCTCCATCAGCATGAGCCATGCGCTGCATAGCGGTCGCTCCAACGCAGACCGGCATGCCGATTTTCTGCCCCAAGACTGAGGTTGACAGGTCCATTATGGACACATCCCTGAGCACCCGGGGGTACAGCTTCCATCTGACACAGGACAAATAAAGAGAATAAAAAGCCTGCATCATTGGGGTTATTTACAGTTCCTAATGGGCAAGAGCAGATTTGCCTGCTGTCAGGAGAAACATGGCGATAGCTGTGTCGGGGCTGGAGCAGAACCTCATTGTGTGACCCAGGGCTGCAGCAGGTCCCATGAAATGCACAAAGCCAGGAGGGAGCAGGCAAGGAGGGACAGAAGTCCATGGAGGGTGAAAGAGGCAAAGAGCCTTTGAACAATATTAGCTGGTGTTATTTGAAAGAAAAGACAGGACCTGCAAAATAATAAGGTTCATGGTGAGTCTCAGCCTCCTCGAAAGCCTTGGAGCAGAACTGGATGATAGAGGGTGCGCGTGAACAGAAGTAGTCATCAGCCCCCCACAGTTATCCTTTCTACAGACTAGGGAGCCAAAAGACACGGCATTTTTGGATAAGACTAGCCCAGCCAGCAAGCTTAGCCCTCGCCGTCCCTGTGCTATGGGTCTCTGCAGTGAGACTACACAGAAACGAGCTGCCACGTGGGAAGCGGGTGGGCAGGATGGCTGCCCTGGCTTTCCTCAGCTCGGCAGGGTGTGCAAATCCACTGCACCACATCTCTGCTGGCACAGAGACCGAGTCGCTTTGCTCGGAGATGTCCCGTCCCTGGCAGTCACTGGCCTCTGTGCAACACGTAGTCCCTGGGACTACAGCTACAGCCCCAGGAACAGTCCATGGTGCCGCAGGGACTCCAGACTTCCAGGAAAAGACTAAATGCAGCCACTGTAATTTGGTGCAAGCAAAGACCCGAGTGGCACGACTGCTCTCCCAGTAGGGCAAATTACAATCTAGCCCTTGAATGACGTGGCCCAGCATCTGCTCAACCATTCCTGACCTTGCTTTGCCTTCAACATGTCTGCCAGAAACCACATCAACCCAGAGCTGGGCTTTATGCTCCACTGGGGTCTTCAGCCTGGGTACAAAAGGAAGCTGACTCCAAAACAGAGCAAACTAAAACACATTTAATCTGAAATTATTTTATTGTGGTCAGGGTAGACAACACATACTTGCACACACAGAAATTCATCTTCCCTCCCCACAACAGCAGCATAACAGGATCATGATCCCTGTTGCAGGGTCAACTAGATGACACCGCAATATCCAAATCTATCTTAGTAGGGTTGCATTCCTGGGGGTACCTGTGAAATTGGACTTCTTCCTCACCATCCAGGGGATGTAGCAGCACAGCCACTGTTACTACAAGCCACAAGAGGGTGTGCAATAGTAGGGGCTGCTTCTCCACACGGATGTGTGCTGAGCCAGGCCAAACCCTCTCCGCAAGCGGTGGTAGGGTATGCATCGACCTCTCACTAAGGCATCCCTCCCTCTGAAAGGACTCTGCACTTTTAGATGATGGCTATTGAATTTTAATTACAGAAAATAATTAAAAGCTTAAACTGTAGTACTGCTGAACCTGACTACCTGCTCAGCACTAGAAAGCCTAAGACTGATATTATTATTACTAGCAAGGAGAAAGCAACCTGAGACACTGTTACCCTTGGACTATGCTCTGACCACAAGCAGTGGTCAGCTTCAGCTTGCATATATTAAGCTGACAAGTTAGGAAAAAAAAATAGACAAGACAGAATCTCATAATTTTATAGAAAGATCAAGAGACATTTCCATAAGAAGCCTGTAACAGAGCCAGGATGAGACCCAAGTTTCTGCAGCCCTTGAGCATTGGGTCGTGCCAGCTCTCCAGGAAGCGCTCCCCAGGGAGGAGAAGGATGGTTATGATCCTTGGACGGAGACGTGTAGTTATGGGAATCAGCTGTATTACTCGATGCCAAGACACACACTGCAAGCATGTCTCCTCAGACTTGTTTTCAGGCGATTGTATGTTTGTTATTTTTCAGGGGAGGATGGGCTGAGGGTGGGACAAAGAAAACATGACTTTTTTCTCCCCCTTTCTTCCTTACCCTCATTCCAAAGGCTTTCTCCCAGCTCTGAGGCATCATTTCCCAGCAAATATAAAGAAAACAAAAATCCTTTAATAACCTTGCTCATTTTTATGCTCCAACTCAAAAGCATAAGGGTGTGAAGTATCTCCCTCTTTCCCAGCCTCCTAGTTCCTCTACTGTCCTGGACCTGTCAGATTTTTACCTGGTGTAAACCACTGCCATCTTGAAGCATACGCGTGAGGGTCAGTCCTGAAATACCAACATCCCTGTAGTGCTTTTAGCTTGGGCAAAACACCAGGAAGAGCAAAAATCCTCCCAACAGCATGTGCAAGAAAAATGATGCTGTTTCAAGCAGCGATAAACACTCTCCTTCCCACTCACCTTTATGTACCATCAAATTACTCCATCCATGAACTTTTTGGGGTCCTCAGGCTCATTAGCCCCAGATTTTAAATGTGTCTCTTCCAATGCATTCTGTGGCTTGTCTTCCCCTGGCACCTTATCAGGTCGCATCCTCTAGACCAACATCAAGCCGATACTCAGAACTGAGTGTTTACTGGGTCCCACAAAAAATACCAAAAGGGATTGCTACTTTAGTATTATACTCTTTAAATAAAACCTGACCTTGCTTTGGAAACATGGTTGTGTTCAGCTGTGAGTTTGCTGGACACTTGAAGTGAGGCATTTTCTGGACGAGCCATAGGGAGATGCCCTTAACAACAGCAAGCAAAACCAAAGAGCAGTATTTCCCGCTAACCAGAGCACGCATTCATCAGGCTGTGACCCACCATCTGCTTCCTCCAAGTCTGAGTGAAAAGATTTCCTGGATATTTTGTAAAAACCTTGTATATTTTCTTTAATTCATTTTCTCCTCATCACCCTTATTTTTTTGCAGCCAAGTCCCCACTTGCATGCTGCAATCAGGAATTGCAAGCGAGTGCATATTTCTTTCCAGCTGGAAGTGGGGAGATGCCACAGTGGGGAAGGCAGCGAGCCCTCTTGATTTAGGCAACTTCAGCTAAACGCTGTTTTGAAAGAAGGATGAAAGGAAAGGAGGGAGGATTGGGGGGGGGGGGGGTTCCTTTTCACTCTATGTTCAAAAATTTCAGAATGTAAATTATCTTGCAGTTGGGTAAGAGGGAAGCACTCACTGCTTTCCCCACTCATTTTCAGCTGTGAAAAATGCTGAAATTTTCAAACTGCAACACATTTTGAAGCAGCTCTTGTTTTTCTTCCAAGTCCGTGCTAAATAATCCCTTCGTGCTGCATCGCAAGCGGCGCGTTTGGGCAAGGACCCACTGTTCAGGTGGTCTCCATCCCAACTCCAACCCACTTTGCTAATTTAATCTCCCCTACAGCTCCACTTCCCATCCCAAGGGGCAGGTGCTAGTGCCATGCAAGGCTAAGCAACAGCTGCTTTTGCTTGAGGAAAATTGATTTTCTCTCCTACGGTGTCTTGCCATCCACACAGCAACTCTTTTTGCAGCACTCTGCGAATCTGAGGTGAAAGACATCGCAGAAACGTAACCGCCTTATTATTGCAAGCATTCCTTTCCTTTTCTTCCCCCCTACAACTTCACATGCTTGTTTGACCCCAATCGCATTCTCAGCCTTGCTTTTTTAACCAATATTTAAATTATTTATGCGCCCGGTCATTTTAACACCCTTAATACCTAGCTACAAGACAATGATACCGCTGCAGAAAAACACACATGTATGCTGTAGCTGATAAACAAGCGACTGGTGTTCCTCGTACGCGACAACAAAACGCATCTTCCCCAAAGGCTGCCAGGGAGTCAGTGGCAGAAGGTGTCACAGCAGATTAGCAGAAACGTGCTCCTACAAACAGATATCCCCCTTCATTAAAATGCCGAGAGGGGAGATTTTGGATTGATTTCTTGAATGCCATCAAGCTAAAGGCATCCCGACATTGTCATAAAATCTATTCTCCACTCAGGCCCCTTGGTTCCTTGACAACTTGAATTTAATCACCAGACAGCACGGTGCGGGAAGGACACAGGTGTTTTGGAACGCAGAGCAAACACAGGGTGAATGCAGCCAGACGCTATAGCGAGTAACATAGGCTCCAACATCCCAAATCATCTTCTCTGGCCTTAATGCCTCACCCCAATGCCATCTCCATGTCATTTGAAAACCATTAATAAAAAAAATATAGTTGTCTGGCCTTGGCAGGAACACACTGATGTTGAAACGCAAGCTGTAGTTCTTCCCTCAGTCCCAGAAGAACTGGAAGCTAGTGAAGAGTTACTGTACCTGGTGTAAACCTCATCTTAAACACTGGCCTGTTGGAGACATTTTATGTTCTGGTAGCTGATTACAGGTCCAAAGTACTTCAAGCTTCTGTGCTGTCAAAGGACATTCATTTTATAATCTAATAAGTATGGATTGCGCTGCGCCAAAAGTTGCACGGGCCATTCCAGAGGTATTCCAGCATCTATCAAAACTACCGTTCATTTGCTAGATCACTCCTTAATAATAACCTATTTATTTCTCCATAAATGCAAGATTCAGTTGCCAAAAAAGAAACAACCAGCCAACCCAAAGAGCTCACAGACAAATCCAACACTGATTTTTCTCCAAATATAATCTGTCCTAGCAGCATTGCTCACCCAAATAATCTTGCACCACAAAGGTATGGACTAACAATTCGTGCTTCTGGTTCAGTTTTGTGCTTTCTTCTCTTCCATTTAAACAATTATACACATATCTGTAAATATTTAAATAAACTGTAAACATTTTAAGTTAGGCTGAACCCTGCAACTGAGCATCTGACAGTGGAAATCAATGGGAAATGAAGCTGAACATACTTGTTTCTTTCGCAAAGTCATCTGACTCTGTGATCTTTGTGGCTCAGGGGTGTAAAGTCCATCTTACTTTATATTTACCCACAAGCTGCGCTCAGAAACAGGGAGAAAAAGCAGTAATGTGCTCAGAGACACACAAGGACTGAGAGTCAGAGCAGGCAGCAGTCCTGCACCCTTAATGATTAAGTCATGCTTCCAATAGCAGCAAAGGAAAAAAAAAAGAAATATTTTGAAAGTTGCTTGCGTCAAACAGGTCTTATAAACCAAAATACTGTGAAGTCTTTATACTAGGTTTGTACCTTTTCTAGATGCATTGCCAAGAAGCCATTGCAAACACAGTCTAATAAACTGTTAACCGTAACAGCCCATGTGCTAAGAAAACTGGAATCCACCACCGTGTCTGGTCCCTCAGCAGCGACAAGTGGGAACTGCTGTAGCCATTGAGATCGAGCCCACAGAGCCCTGTGCTCAACCTGCTTCCAAAAAGCTTCAATGGCCCATTAAAGGCGGGGGTCACACCTTTGCAGAGAGGGAGATCCATCTGGCTGCAGGCAGCAAGTGCACGCTACTTACTGGAAATATTTGTTTGCAAATAGGCAGGAACAGGAAGGCACTGGAAATGTTGAGAATGATTTAACTTACGTTTTTCAGTGCTACATAAGGGCTATTTGTAATTCTGGCCACCTCTACTATCATCTCCCTGTTGTTATAGACAGATAAGAGAGCACATTTGTCCATGAAGCTGTAAATCATATCCACGCTACGGCTCTGCACCCTTTCCATGTCATACAGGTGAAGCTGGCAAGCCCCAGCAGACAACTTCAGCTGCGATGCCCATCCTCACTGAAGAGCTGTGCTAGTGTTGCAGCGACCAGAAAGGAGGGGACTGCACGTCTAATGGGGGAGCTGGGTCTCAGGCTCTGATCCCAGCCCTCCCGCTGACCTGCTGGGTGACGGTCAGCACATCACCGCACTTTTCTGTGCTTTGGTGGACAACCAGAAAGAGACGTAGGTGTAGAGCAATGGAAAGGTAACAAGCAAATCTTTGACTTCAACATTTCTGCCCTGTGACCCCTCTCTCTTTGGCCATCAACAAGTTCTGCTGTTTGATGATTTAATAGAGTAAACCCCACTGCCAAGTCTTTTAGACTTTATTAACTGCCTTTTTGGGAGGCGTTTAAATGACCTAAAGCTACAGCGGAAATTAGCTTGTTTTCTTTAAGACAAATATAAAAAGGGAGGGGGGACAAAGACAGAAACACAGCTTCCATCCCCCGCATACCGTCACTGCTGAGGAGCAGGAACCCAGCATCAAGGGCCTTTTAGCCACACAGGACCCAGCAAATTTTTTTTTAATGTGTCAGGCTGTTCAAGGCACTGCTAATTAATATCTCCTTCAGTTCCAGGCTGCCTGCAAGCTCTGCATTTTTGAACACCTAAAACTGGAGGCTCTTATTGAAAATATGATAGAAGATGCCAGGAAAGATGAGGTGAACCTGGACGCCACAGGTGACCAGCCCGATGGCAGGGAGGTCTTCTTATCAGAGACATCTGCCCCTGCAGTGGGACACAGCTTCAGAGCAGAGCTTCTCCTACCTCACCACTAACATCTAGCTCTGCTAATGCCAAAACAGAAAGTGGACATACCCAGTTTTTTGTTTGCCTGTCTCTGGGCAGTTTAGATCCAGCTTCAGTATAATCATGATTAGCTCTAGTGGTTAGTAGTAAAAGGTTCTCTACTTCTACACTTCATTGCCTCTGAGCACTTCCTTTGAGTGTCCTTTCCTTAACATCTCATTTTGGTTTTATGAGGGCAAATAACATCGTAGCATCTGGAAGCATTAGAAAAAAAAAAGTAGGTGAGCACTACTACATCCCCTCCTGCTCCTATTTACTCCTTGGAGCTGGAGCAGTCTTTGGGCTTGTGTTTGAGTAGCCCCAAGCACAAGGGGATTTCCAGTCCGTGATGGGGGCTTCTGCATGGAGCTAAAGGTCTGGAGTGAGTGGTCACAGTGGAGGTTTAGTTTTCTTCTTCTCCTGACATTACAAAACTTTTCTATACTTGTCCCTAAAATTAAGGTTCTGAGCTAATTTCCGTGATCTGACCTTTGAGATCCCCCTATATGAATCACCACCGAGTTTGCTACAGCCTTAAAGTCGCATGGGATTTCCAGCTGAATTGCTCATAGCCCGTGGAAAGGCAACTGGAGCAGTAAGTAGGATTGCTGCTCTACAGCACAAAAACAAAATGGGGAGGGAGAAAGATTAAAGACAAATGGGAAAAATCTTGTTTTGGTTTGTTAGACTCAGAGCTATTTAAGACAAAGCCTTTAGAGATTAGCAAGGACAAGTGCAGGGGGGTTAAATGTCTGCACCAACACTGCACCCAAAGGAAAGGGAAGCCAACAGCTGTTTAAGCAGTTCAGCTGGGCTCAGCCAGGCTGAGGCGATCTGCCTGCAGCTGCCTTCATCCTACTGCAGCACTTGGGCTGATGCTCTGGGGGCAGAGCAACAGCAGAGATTGAAAGGATGGGGAACCAACTGACGACGCAAGTTTTGACACTTCCACCGAATCTGACAGCAAACACTGACTTACTTTGTGTTGACTCTGTACTTCTGAGGCAAAGGGTGACCCGAGTTCAGGTTTTGACAACAGTACAGTGGGCCAGTCTAAGTCAAAACCGGTTTATAGCAGACCCCATCATTTACAATATTTCCTGGTGAAGTGCTGACCTTCTGCTGGAGACACCCCCCCTCCCCCAAGACGGCTTGGCCACCCAGTAGCAAGTCTTGGCTTTCACGGCTCGCTCCCGAGCTAGGATATGCAACTCCTTTTTGCTCGGCTAATCAGCTCTGATGTAGCAATGTTGCACAAGCACTTACCAGGGCAGGCTGTGCAACTAATTCAGTCTAGGAAGAACAAGCAAAAGGCAAAGCTGACTCAGGACCTAAAGGGTACAACCCCACCACAAGAATTCCTTGCTGGCATTATAGCCCAAAATGCAGAAATTACAGTTTCATCAGCTGATTAAATATTGCAGCTGAAGGACTCTTTAAAAGAATTTATGTGAACAAAAGAAATAAAATGCAGGTAAAGCTAAAAAGATGCTAATGGATTTTAGGGACTGCTTTTTGACAAAATGTTACATGGAGGAGTGGAAGGGGAGAGACAGTTGTTCTGAAAAGGAATTAAAGAGTCTTTTTGATAAAAACCCAAAGAAGTTTCAGAAAAATTGAGCTTTGTTCCCACAGAAAAATCTAATATTGCACCATTTCTACAAATAATGCAGATTTTACAACTCCCCCTCCCACTCCAGCCTTAAGTCATCCTCCTACCTTGAAAATGCTGCTACATTATCTGCTAGCGTTTCCTGGTCATCTGCTCCGGATCGGTAATAATCATACACTGATTTGGGGAGGAATTTTTTAGCATACTCTTCAAAATCAGCAATGCAAACTGGTTTTCCAGACATGCTTGCAGATCTCACAGGGTTAGTTTATTCCTACTTCCCTCTCTTTTAAACCCTGTATTTTTGTCTGTAAATCATTAATACGGGACCTCATCAGGATTCAACTTACCTACATACTAAAACAAAAAAATACACCAACTTCTTGTGTCATATTGGACTTCAGCACTGTGTTTTATTGCATGTGGTCAAGGCCAACCTAGAGCATAATGGAATAAAAAATGGCAAAAAGACAGAAAATTAATCAGCAAGGAGAGAAATATGTAGGTGCAGCAAGCATGACTTAAACCTGCACTAAGAGGAATGTACTGTCTCTCACATATGCCTTTATCATCCAAAATATCCCGGAGACTGAGACAAGAGAGTTACTGTTTGTGTCCAAAAAGCAAAATCCCGATTTAGATATTTATAAAAGCAGGTCCCAGCCTGGCATTTAGGACAACTGGAAACTCACTTGTGTTAGGTGTTATTTCCATTAAAATCCTGGATACCGAGTCAAGTTGCAGGGACCCAGCTGCCAGGCAGCTCAGGCATCTAAGGAGTCCTCAGGCAAATGGCTCCTGATTTTAAGGTAATGCCAACTCCACATCCCAGGGACAGATTCTTAAGATGTTATAAGTGAGATGCACTCACCAGCTGGAAATAAAAGTAGATTATCAACGAGATGACACTCATCCAAAGTGTTAACAAACCCGGTTAAGATTTCTTGATTGAATCTTGACTTAAAATTTAACAAATATACATCATTGGCAACAGGTATACGGTATTTGTTTGACAGGGAAAACTTACAAGTATATCATGTGCGTATACGATTCAGTTTTCCGGCTCTGCGCATTTCAATCATTAACAATGCCATTTTATTAAAACCAGATTTTGGGGAGAAAGGAGAAATCGATGCCTTAATCAGTGTTGTGGTTTAGCCCCGGTCAGCAACTAAGCACCACACAGCCGCTCGCTCACTCCCCCACCCCTGTGGGATGGGGGAGAGAATCGGAAGGGCCAAAGTAAGAAAACTCGTGGGTTGAGATAAGAACAGTTTAATAATTAAAATAAAACAACAATAATAATGATATAATGAAAAGGAAAATAATGAGAGAGAGAGAGATGAAACCTTTGAAGAAAGAAAAAAAACCAAACAAGTGCTGCAACCGCTCACCACCCGCCGACCGACGCTGCCGGTCCCCGAACCGCAATCGCTGCTTCCCCTGGCCAACTCCCCCCAGTTAATATACTGGGCATGACGTCACATGATATGGAATACCCTTTGGCCAAGTCGGATCAGCTCTCTTGGATGTACCCCCTCCCCTCCCGGCTTCTTGTGCACCTGGCAGAGCGTGGGAAGCTGGAAAAGTCCTTGACTAGTGTAAGCACTACCCAACAACAACTAAAACATTAGTGTGTTATCAATGTTATTTTCATACTAAGTCCAAAACGCATCGCTATACCAGCTACAGTGAAGAAAATCAACTATCCCAGCTAAAACCATAACAATCAGAAAGAAGCACCCTGAAGCATAGCGCAAGATGTGACAGACTTTGCAGCGCGCACAGGAGCAAAGCAGCGTGCGCCATGCCCAGCACACACCTCTCCGTGGTGCGAGCAGAGCTGGGAGCCTGTATTTTGCTCGCTGTTCGTTATTTTGTGGTGCACTGAGAGGAAGAAACGCAATGCAATGGAAGTACGGCCATCCCTCACGCCCTTCGGTAACATTGGGCTGTGAGTGAGTTGATTTTCTTCATTCTTCAGCCAGGCTGAAGAACTCAAATTCCTCAAGTTAAATACACATATACCTCTGAAAACCACAGCCATCTTCCTTGCTGCTGGTTTATAAATAACAACAAGGAACACAATATTCTGCAAAAATCAAGAAAAAAAAAAGCTTAAGATTCAAAGGAGACTGTCAAATATGTTTGGAGAACTATCTTAGGGGCGGAGGCAGGAAGGATGGTGCCAGCTGTAAGCTCAGTCGTGGGAATCATTTCAAGGAAATGATGGCACTAAGAGATTTGCAGCTATTTCTCTAACTGCTTTCCCAGATGAGGGCATCTCAGATTAAAATGTACAGGGTCTATCTGGGGTCATTTTTATAGCTGGTCAGAAAATCCATGGGAGGAATTACTGGAAATGAATATCAATATACATACAATTACACCATGAGGCATTTATCACACATCAGTGTCAGATACAACTGAAATGCAAACTGGTTTAACATTGACATTTCTCTGCCCTCCCAGCACAGAACTGGGGACACGTCTGCTTTCATTTACTTAAAGTTTGCGTCGCCTGTGCTAAAACCAGGTATTCATCCTAGAGCATGAGACAGTAAGCATTGCATGATAGCTAAACATTTTAATATGTACAGCTGAATTCAACCTTAATGAATTCAAAAGCTTTTAATGTTGCCAGGTTGCACAAAAATTGCTGAAGGTAACAATACTGTTTCACCATTGGTCTCCCCTCGCCCTTTTATAAAGTCTATATTCACTTAAAAAGAGTTAAGCTCTTCAAAACACTTCCCACCTTGATCTTTTTCTCTCTCCAGTTATATGTTCATGTGCCACATTCACATGACATCAGACTGCTTTTACTTTACTGGTCGTTATGTGCCACTCAGGCTGAAAGCTCCCCTTCCCTCTCCTATCGCGAAGTTGCTCACATGCCACCCTTTCCGAATCCCCACAAACATGCCGACCACGTGCCAAAGCCCAACTGGAGGTACCGACTTCTTGCTGCTGCCCAGCCAACGTGCCCTGGGAACCTCCGCAGCCCACGAGTCCACCAGGAGCTGGGGACTCCTCTGTTCCAGCAGGACACCCCCCTTCCCCACTGCTGGCCAGTTTATGAGCTGGGGTGCGGCGTAAACTGCCAATATCAGCACAAAGGAAGCAAAACAAGAAGTTTAATCTGCTGCTGAACTAGGACTATTTGGCCTCTTACAGGTAGCACGAGTGTAATCCCTAGGAGAGTGCAGCAAACATCTCCCCAGCACATCTGACGCTGACATACAGACCGGCTCTGACACAGCTTCCCTCCAAGTCATCAGCTCCTCATTTTAATGGATCTCACTGGATGAGAGGTTTCCTCCGGCCACTTAGTGAGACATCAGCTGTCTGATCTTTGACCTTGAAGCAAAAGAATAGCATCTGACTTAAAAGCAAGGAGTTTGCCCAAGCAGCCATGGCAAACCTCACTGATAAAAGTCAACGTGGGATTCAACCGAAACATTCAGATGTGATTAGGGCATAGGGAAAAACACAGCCCACCCAACACAATCAGGGTAGCGTTAACATCCTCTCCCATATCTGCTGCTTCTCACTTGCTCCTTTGGCAGGTCACTGGGGAATTAGCAATGGAGAACCGTGTCAACCCAACTGGAGCTCGGCTGAACCAGGCTCTGCAAAGGAAACTCTTTGCACTTCAGTTCAAAAAAGGGGTATCGCAAATTCTGGGAGGAAAAACCCCACAGAGGGCTATTAAACACAGAGATTCAGCTTCTGGCTTAGAAAGCGCTCCAATCAAAAGCCAAAAAAGTGTGCTAAGAAATACCACAACATGCTTGCCCTTATATATCTTAATTGCTAGAGAGAGGGAGATCTCTACACAGCATTTTAGTCCAAACCACTGTGTCCTACTGCAGGACCAGAGAGACATCGACAGCCTCCTGTCAACATGCAAAAAACCGCCACAGGTGACAGATAAGTCAGCTGGGATTTTCTCACTTCAGTTAACTGCAGTAAAGATTAACTGGAAAAGTTAACTGCAGAATATAATTAAAATATTTCGATGGCCCAGTGATTACTTATTTCTCAAGACTGTTGTGCAGAGCCATTTTATCAAGTAACATTACTTATGTAAGTGGCTGTTTTGACTTCCAAATTCCCTGTCAGCATTTGTGAATTTCTCCAAATAAAGTCAGAAAATCCCTAGTTGGATTGTGAACACTGTAAGGTAAAGCATTTTCAGTGAGTAGCTCGCATCAATCACAGCTGAAATCAATTTACTTGGGCCTCTCCAAGTCAGTCAGAGGAATCAACAGAAAATATTTGTGACTTCAGCATGAGACTGAGTCGAAAACGATGGACCTGTTGCAGGGACGAGGACGGTTTCTTGGCCATTCAGCACGAACGGTGACTAGGTGGCCCTAACAAGCCCCAAGGAGTGTCTGTTTTGTGACCTCGGTTGGGAAGTCCAGGGACCACTGGGATGGAGAGAGGCTGGAGCATCAAACAGGGGAACAGTTCTCCTGGGAGGATCCGGATGACTGAGTACAATGAAAACAATCCAGGGGAGATCTACAAAGAGGTTCTCGGTGCTGTTTTCGGCCCCGCAACCACACAACGATGACCAGACAGAAAAAGTGCCCTTATCAAGCATGCTTTTTTCATGTCCTTGATGAGGGACTGACGGTCAAACACCTTGAACGACCACTGTCATTTCTGCATCCTCTGCGAGCACGTGAGCTACCGGCACAGCCTGTGCCAAGACGGTTGGCGGTGCCGAGGTTCAGCGCTCTCACCCTGGTGGAATTGAGGTTAACAGATGTGAAAGTCTAAAGTACTAGCAGGCTCTGAGAAATTCTAACGAGCCAAGAAAAATGGCCTTTCCATATAAAAATGGAAATCTAAATGAAAATATTTGATTACTAAATCTCCATTTGTTCCCTGTATGTTTAAACATGGAGCTTTCCTTTCTCCTTAGGAAAGAGAAAGAGGAAGCAAAGCACACAGATTTAAAAGTGTTTTTCTACTGGGAAAGAAACGAAGGTGTTTGGTTAAAAGCAGCAGCCACCACAGTCTTCCTTAAAGTAAAACACAACACTTTTTATTCCCCTGTAGGGAAGGGAATGAATGAAAGGTATCAGCAGACTCGGTTCCCTGGCAAGCGAGCTTACAAATGAACCGCTGGTGCGTGATGGGTTAGGAGTGGAAGCATAAGCAGAAAATTGGAGAAAAGGCAGGCAGCTCCTGGGAAGAGCTGTAAAAGCATCACAAGAGACACGCACCGTTTCCTCCCAGGCAGCCCTTCACAGCCGAGCATCCCCGTGTTTTGTGTGTGTGAGTGTGTGTGTCGGGGGGAAGTTCTCAGAACAGGGAAAAGGAAGGCATCCATTTCCTTCCCACTACCATACTGCAGCCAACAGACCTGCTGCAAAGCCACACAGCTTTTCCTTTTCAATGTCTCATCAGCTCCTAGGCGGAGGCACACACTACTCCACAGCCCTGTTGCTGGAGCTGGGAGTTACAACCGGGCCAGTTCAAAATTCCAAGGTAGAAACTCAAGCTTTTCTATCACTCCAATACAGCCAGAGACTTATCTTCATATTTTCTCTATAAAAATAGAGCTTATGTTTGTCCGATTAAAGTAATTTTCAAAACCCAATCAGATTTTGCCTGTAGTATTCTACCTGCCTGTTTTCATGGGGAAAATTTCATACCCTCACATCACATGACGGAACAAGAAGCAGCTGATTAAATAATAGGACGCAACAAAATGCTCGCAAGGGCTTCGTTTGATACCATCCGCCCTTCAACTTTGCATCAGGAAATCAATACAGCAGAAAAGAAGAAAACCAAATGGCAAATCACCCAACCCATGCAGCAGCTCTGTTCACAGTGAAAGGCAGCTGAGGGAGCTCACCTGAAGCGAACGAATCTGTGTGCTGGATCCGGTAGTTGTTCACATCATCCAAAGGCATCGCAGCCATGGTTCCCGGTAGTCACTTCTCCCTCCAGCACACCCGGCCCTAAGGCCTGTTTCTTTAGCAATGACTGCTTGCGTGAACTGCAACCACAAGATGTGCCATTTACATCCGTACGCTTCTTTTTGACCACATCAGTAGGGAGAAATGTACTGCTGTCCTCCAAATCCCAGAGAGAGTTTGCACGTGATTTGCAGAGTTAGAGGATTTCTCAGCACGGCGGGGCGGGGGAAAACCCTAACCTAACGCAGAGGTACAGAGGTGAAGCCCTCAAGGGTTCAGCGTTACGCTATTTTGCCCGGCAGCCTGCATTTGAGCCCCAGCTGCATTTTATACCTTTGAGAGCGTACTGCTCAGACCAGCGTTACTACAGTGAAACCCTCAGTCTAGGTATGCTTCTTCCAAGTATTTTTTCACTCACGTAAGGAGGAAGCAATTCATTAACATTATTATTAAGTCATTAAAAAAGGTTGGTTGGTTGTTTTTTGGTTTTTTTTTTTTGGGGGGGGTGGTGGTGGTGGTTTTTTTTAAAAGAGTTTAAGGAACCTTCACAAGTCACAGCCTCTACTATTAATTGGAAGATCAGTATTAAAGAAATATCTTTTGTTAATTACACAGATGAGCCATCTACACGCTGAAAAAATGAAAACTAACTACAAGAAGATCATAAATACAAAATTTATATGGAATTTCGGTAAAAATACCCGTAGTATAAATTTGCAACACTTTCATATAAAAGACAATCCTGCATAACATTTCCATGAAAAAAGCTCACATAACAAGTGTTGCCCAGCACGGGTGCAGCATATACAGAGTATTCCAAGACACGCATACAAGTTTCACACAAATCTCGAGGACAGGAGTTTTGAAAGGCTGTATGTATTTCTATCCTCTTTAAGAAGTAACGCACTGGATTTTTTTAATTACTTGCTTTTAAGCATTCATGTTCAGATCCATCAGGGGCTGGTTTTCAGAGTGGCACGCATCCCATTTGCAATTTAAATTGGTTCTCAAAAATCTTAAGTCATTTTTGACATACAGCTCTCGTTTACAAGCCTTACAGCCCTACCCTTAATCAAAACATTTTGAACAGCGTTAGCAGCAGCTTCTCCAAGGACATTTTTTCTATACTGAGATTGCAAGAACAAGTTCCATTTTTTAAAATTAATTGTAACAGAGGACAGATATAACAGAACACTCAGACTGCATGAAAGGTTGATACTGACTTTTTTTTTTGGAAGCAGACCAAGTTTAATACTATTGTAATAGTCTAATTAGCACTATACTTGCATGATTCAATTAAGATCTGTTTTAGCGGGGAAAAAAAACCCCACCCTGATTCTGGAAGGTATCATCACACTCTTACTGAATAGCTAGTGGTCCTTCTGTTAAACACAGCCTTTACAGCATTTGCTACTTATTGTGTGCCGGACAAAAGTTAGTCAAATTTGAGTATCTCCAGTATCATGCTACAATAGTTTTCCTACAAATGTTCAACTAAGTTGGAGATATCAATGGTTGCATAGCATCTGCTTTTCTAAAGTCTTAATCACAATTGAGTGATCTTTGTAATCAGATACTCCAATACATGTCAAATACAGTCAAACTCAAGTTAGCATCAATATTCCCTACTTTATTCATGAAAACACAGGAGCAATGACATACATATTATGTTCAAGAAACCTTGGAAGTCTGTAATTGCTCATTTCCAGATTCACAAGACAGATCTATGAAGAGAAGAACTGCTGTCATTGCCACCTGCTTACTTAATCCTTGCTCATCAGAGAGGATCCTGCAGTTACGTCTATTAGGATGGAAAATACTTAATGTCTTCGTTTTAAATAATCCAAACTTAAGCGACATTCAAAACCAGAGGAAATGTAAGCAGATACTTCAGAGAATCACCACACACAGGAGCTTCTGATCTTTCTCAGAGCTTCTCATAAACCGTGTATCTTGCAGGACAAAGTGTCACTTGTGGTTTTGTTTGGTTTTTAAATTCAAAGACACCATAATGAAATTCAACTCTTGTGAGAACCCCTTATTTGTTTAAACATTCAAAAAGCTCAAATACCTCATCTTGAGTACTGAGAAGAGGTACACTGACTTTTTAATAATTCATATTCCCAACAGCATACAACAAAGCCACTGTGAGGTCTAAGGGTATTCTGTATCTTTTAAGTTAAAACCTCTTTAAACAGCTAAAGATGATTTTAGATGACTGGCTCCACGTTATTACAAAAGCAAAGAAAAATTGCATAAAAATTTAATACTGACGTGCTCCCTCCTACACGCTGAGTATCACAAGATCCTATACAGTATAAAATATCCTCTTTGGTACATAACCAAAGTCACCACTGCCCTCAGTCTGTGCTGGATACAGTCCCACATATTTTTAGTGTCTCTTAGTTTTGGATCCATGACTGAGGGGATATGCCTATTCCTACCTTACGCAAGTTCACGTAACTGGACATACACACCAACTCCTGCCTGTCTCATGAAATATGGTTAAAAGCTTGTTTTCATTTTAGACTTTTATGAGCTCCTGATGCACAGATAATAAAAAAGCAAATACATTGTGGAAACAACAAATCTATACTCCGTGCTTTTAGGTGCACAGTTCTTCCCTGCAGACTACAGTGGCCACTAAGTTTCCTTAATTTTTGCAAATAAAAGCTTAGCTTGAGTTTGGATTGTTTTGGGTTTTTTTGTTTGTTTGTTTCTTTTAAAAAAAGCTGCTGTGTACCTCAACTGCTCCCGAGTTCTGCCATCAGTAAGCTTCTACTATTGCTCAGTTACATGGGACAATACCCAAATAACAGAAGACAAGCTGTTCTCATTATAGTGCAATGTATATATATTATCAACTGTATGTTTGCACATATGTGAAAGCATATTTACATGTGTCCGCTACATGAAATTCAAGCTCCAGACTGAGAACTTTCCGTAAGAAAATTCGTATTCAATATATGCAGCGTAATTTTGTCCTTTGCACAGCTGTTACCAGACAGATGTGAAGTTTCTACCATATGGTTCCAAGACACAATATGCAACAGGACACAGACAGGAAACGTTAAGCTTTCTTAGTAAGTAAATATGCTCTTTATGAGCATTTAAAACCAAAACCAAACAAAATCCAAAACAACTTTCAACACAAATTGGCCCTACTAATCTCAGTCTCAAAGGAAACCAGCATTTTGCACTTGCAACTTGTCTCTTCTAATGAGAGACGATTTCATCTGTTATTCTTGAAGAACAAGATGAAATTCATGCATGTTAGCAAGGTTTATGCAATATATATATTAAAAAACCCAAGATTAAGACACATCTTATGCACATGATCACACATCAACAAAATAAGAATATACAGGACCTCACTCTAGGTATTCCTTACCAAAAAAAGAAAAAGCCTTATATATCATCCAAGTCAAAGGAGGTAAATACTGATATTTTTAATGACTTAAGTCTGCTAAGCACACCTAATGCTGTCTACCTGGCAAGCCATTTTCACTTTACACAGTTCAATAGACACACGTTTATCTTGATGTAAGTAACAAAACCAAAAGCTTCTCCACACTACCCACCCGTGCCTCCCTCTTTTCCCAACGTGCCGATTCCAGTGACAAAAATGTAGAAAAGCGGTCAAAGGTAAAACCTTAAGTGCCGCTTCGGTTAATATTACTAAAGCAGTCTGAGTTCTGCCAAAAATATTCTGAGCTGGAAATGGCAGAACTGCACTGCAGATGACAAGCTTGTACTGGCAAGAAATATACAACTTACAGGCTGCAAAGTGACTTGCTACAAACTCTTGAAGGGGGAGAGGGGTGGAAATCATGTTTTGGCAAAAATCCCCCCTGACCAAAATAACTTCCTTTAAACCTTTTAAAAGTTCAAACATATTTTAAACGTTTAGCTGCCACTCTTCCTCAGCCTGAGGTTTTCAATTACTCAAACTCCTTGGGTCAAAAAACTCCGCTGACAAGCTTGAGCTGTGCAGCATGCCTCCGAATTACCAAAAACTGAAATATCTGGGGGTGTACTGTGTGATAAACTTTCAAAACAAACAATAAAAATGAAAGAGAAAGGTGCTTCAGTTGAAAGTGATAAAAATAAGCCCATCATATACAACGTTTTTAATAGAAGACTAGTAAGGTGCCTTCTCTCGCTAGCTTATCACTTATCTGGTGCTCCTGTGGCATTTGGAAACAATAAACATTCAGACAGAAAAGCCACAGTCCTGCCAAGCTACTGTAAAGAGTTCAAAGTCCTGATCTTGCTTAGGTCACTACTTACAAAGGAACACAAGCATAGATGAACATTTTATAGCTGGTGAACTGACACTCTGTTACACCCCTTTTCTCTCACAAGACTTCAAACAGATAAGATATACTTATTTTGATTGTCACGGCTAAAGTTGTACAATACACAGCGTATGTGCTTATAAAACAAACCCAATAAGCAAGTATTAGCTTAAAAAAAAAGAGAAGCCTGCTGACAGAGCAGAGGTTTTGCGTAAACACAAATGACAAATCAAGTGTAAGCTTCAGCTTCAGACGCACGGTCTGATACTTCTTTGGTCCGAGTGTACAACACACACCATCGAAACAACTATAGTCCGTTATCAGCCACCTGACTTTTACGCTGTCTTACTGAGCTTTCAGTCTCTGAATCAGCTAAAGGTTGTTCACTTAAGTCTTCCATTTCTTCTTCCCCTGATTCTTTCTCAAGTGCTAAATCCTCCTCTGAGTCATCAGCACCTGAATTTGCTGCGTCTTCTCCATCTGAATTTGCTGCGTCTTCTCCATCTGAATTTGCTGCGTCTTCTCCATCTGAGATTTCTTTTATATCTGCAGTCTCTTCCGCATCCTCTGCGGAAAGCTCTGCAGCCTCCTCTGGTTCTTCTAATGCTGCATTCTCCACGTTATCCTTTGTAATCGCTTCTTCTAAACAAAAGAAGAGTTTAAAATACTGAAGTTAGACTGAATCTGAGAATAATGTCTTTTAAAAAGTTATATCACCATGTATGTATTCCAAAATATTCATTAACATTATTAAGACTTGTACGGACCTGTATTTTCCTTGTTTTCAATTATTTCAAATAAACCTTCTCCTTTTTTTATTTCTCCTCCATTTTATTTATTTCTCCTCCATTTTCATTTGGTTTTCTTGCATATCGGGCATAGACAGCTTTCATTTTGTTCCACCAAGTTACAAACTAAAGACAGATCAGTTTTACTTGGCTCCTTGAAGAGGTATCATCAAACAGATCAGTGGGAAAGTGATAAGATACTGGTAAGCTCTGTCAGGTAACAGCTGCTGTTGGGTCCACCAGCCAACCGGATCGCATACTGCACAGGTATGCATAGGTGCGTTTTTTTTTGATAGTGATGAAAATCTAAGGTTTGGCAGAAAGTAATTTTGCACACTTACGAATTCTAGATTTGGCTAAAGTCTTATTGGCAAGTGTCACAGATGCATCTTCATCTTCAACAGCAAACCAATACACACAAATGTATACAATTAAAAAAAAGAGATTCTTAATTACAGTTAAGTTTTGACTCCGCTTAGTAGCACAAATATACCAAAGGAGTTCTGGAGCTTAACACACATCTGGTGCTGACAAGAGACTTTATTTCGTGTGCAAGCTTTCGCCTCCCATGTTCATGGGGAGTAGAATACTATTCAGAAGCCCTCTCACTAAGGATCAGAAAGATGTAGGCGTTCTTTTATTTGAAGGAGATGCAACACCTTTCCCCATCCCCACACCTGCAGTCTCTAGATTCATTTGATTCCCTCTATCTCCTCCTTTCCCCAACCACAAATTACACAGAGAATTTTACAGGTTCAGAACATTGCATCTCCTAATGCAATATAGAGAGTGCATATTAGGGTGTGGAAGTGTCCTGCCAAAGCAAATTCCTTTCTATGTTTAAGCCACAGGTCTAGCAAATACACACTTGCATAAAATGCACAAACCCCAGTACCCTTCTTCCAGACTTCCTCATTTTGTATGCATTTAGCCTCTTCACAGTTGTGGAAGCTAGAACAAATTACTGTTGGTTTGGGGTTTTTGTTGGGTTTGGTGGGGTTTTTTTTGTTTTTGTCTGCTTTGCTATTCTCCAGGTGGATGCTTTGACATCAATATTTTAGAGCCCCACATATCAATCCTTGTCAGTGTAACTAAAATGAATACCTGAATTACAGGTTCACATCTAACTTCTTGACAACTAAGAACTTCTTGTCATTGGTTCACATCTAAATTCTCCCTCCTACAAATGTACATTTAAACTTCAGAGTTCTTACCAGATGTTTCAGCTCTGTATCTTGACTTGGATGGGCAAAGGCAGTCTGAAATCAAAACCAGTATCTGTATAAAGGAAAAAAAAAAGGCATTTATTAGCAAACCATCCCAGCAGCCCCTGCGCTAATAAGTATTTTCCTACTCATCCTTTTTAGATAGACATACAATAAAATTTTCTAAATTTTATTATCTTGCTCGGAGATAAGAGCTGTCCTAAGGAGCTAAATAAAAACACTGAGAAGAAGTGTGTTCTCAGTGTATACCAACCAACATTCTCTGCCTTCTACTCCAAATTGTCCGCCTCCTACTTCCCTAAATTTATTCAGTACTGAAATGGTAATGGCTTGCATCTTAAGAAGAGAGGCTCAGAACACAGTTGAGGAATTTTTATTTATTTAAAACTTATGAAGCCTTCTTGGTCAAGATTTTCCATATTTTGGGATGTTATTCAATTCCTACCCATGGCTCCCCAATACACGATGTGCACTTCCACCTTTTGTGCTCAATTTTGTCTTCCAGGGTTTTTTTGTTGTTATTTAAAGCAGCCTAGTGTAGAACACATACAATCAAAATGCAAGGAAGATATTTGTGTCTTATTGTCATGTGCTAAGAATAATGCAAAGGAAAGAAAAGAGACAGATGATACCATGTTAAAGAAATATAGTTCAATCATTGAAAAATTTTAGAAAAAGCTGCAAGATTAACTTTACATTTTTACAGCTTCTTCAGGTTTAAGTTTTTTTTAAGTGAAGTAGGAAGAAGGAAAGGTTTTTTAAATCATCATATTCATTTGCTCCTAGTTACGCTAACTTTATTTGCGATTGTTTGGTGATGAAAATCTACCATCTAGAAAAATGCAGCTGTTTAAGTTGTATAATGAAACGCATTTGCTCATATATACCAATCCTGTACACATATTATGTACAAAAAGGGGGTTTTGCCTGAATAAACACACTCTGCTTTGAAATCACTTCTCTGTACTACTGAGAAACACACTCATGCAGTTTTTCTTTATTTCACTAACGCTAATATTTGGGCCGAAGGGCAGAGATCCAAGTGCCAGAAACAACCTTTACACTTCCTACATGGAACAGTGATTTAGCAGCCAGTTAAACCACTTCTCAGCATAACTGTTTTAAACAGTCTTTGCAGTTCCGTAACACACTTGCAGACCAAGCACCTAGTCCGAAAGAACTTCTATTCCCATCTCTATCTCCTTTTCCAGCTCAGTTTCTCATTTGATATTGATATTGGAGAGGTCATAGAGCCACATCATTCAAATATTCTGAAAGGAAATAACGCCAGCTCCACAAGTAGAGCAACTTTGAACTGCTTCCACTGATGAAACAACATAGGGCTCAGGATATGGTCCTTAACATTCACATATATAGCTAACAGGTTTGTTTGAATAACCTTCTTGATGTTTTGGAAATTGATACAGGAATGCACCACTTCTGGTTAGTAACCAGAGAGGTCAGATTTTTCAATTACTAATGAGAACTCAACCCAAAAGATCACAGGGGAGAAAGTAGTGAAGTCAGATTTTATTAAAACCAAGCTGTAACCACAAAGCTATGCCCTGGAAGAGAGTAAATCAATGAAACCCCCAAATCTTCAAAGCCTTTCAAAAGATATTTTCATCCTTTCATTTTGTGTAACAGTGCAGCAGCATACTTACATTACTAACTCCCACAAATACAATCCCACTCCAGCTAATAAAAATCTCTCCACAAAGCCTGTGTTTTTCCAAAGTTGGACTTTTTACACAATTCTGCCCAGACACATTCAAGCCTTAAGTACAAAAGTCTTGGATACAAAAGGCCAATATAAAAATCACTTGTTTAGCGGTTGGACTGAACAAGTCTAATTTGAAGCATGAATTTCATAAAAAGGTTAACTTCTTCGAGTGAACCAGTCTTAACCTTTACCAGAAGTAGGTTACAACACTAGAGAGCGGATCTGCCAGTACTGAACACTTACGAATTTTAATAGAAGAGAATAGACTAGACTATTTCAGTCGGAAGGAACCTACAACGATCATCTCATCCAACTGCCTGACCAATTCAGGGTTGACCAAAAGTTAAAGCATGTTATTAAGGGCATTGTCCAAATGCCTCTTAAACACTGTGACAGACCTGGGGCATCGACCACCTCACTAGGAAGCCTGTTCCAGTGTTTGACCACCCAGTAAAGAAACGCTTCGTAATGTCCAGTCTGAACCTCCCCTGGCGCAGGTCTGAACCAGTCCCATGCATCCTATCACTGGATACCAGGGAGAAGAGATACATCATTAAAATAAGGTACTTTGCTATATCTTATCAGTGAAGTTTATCCTTTTTTTCACAAGTTAATGCAAAGCAAAAGTTCAGGGTAACTGAGAAAAAGAAAACAATATGCTTTCTTACCAAACCCAGGAAGAGGCCAATCAATAAGGTAGCCAAGATGAAGATTGCATAAGAAATCCAAACATGAATTCCAAGAGTGCCAGTGAGGTAGCTATGAATTTGCTGGAAATAAGAAGATGATACTTAATAACTTCATACCTAACACCACTTCTGATTTATACTGCTGCCACCATTATATAAATTGATAGCTAATTAAGCCCTAGTCATCCTTAAAAGTGATACTATAATTCTTTTGATACCATTAAATCTTGCTTTTCTTTATCGAGTTGTTTACATTAAAAGGTTTTTTAAGCAAAGGATGCCCAATTCTCTCTTCCTAAGGTACTTGGCATTAGAGGTGCTGTACGTAATCTTACTGTGGATAAATGTACGAGGAAGGCTCAGAGCATACAGGAAAGTATCACAACATTCTTGATCCTTATATTCTGTAAGAAGGTGGCAACTGTTGGAGACAGAGTATCGGGCTAGATGAACCCATGCTGGAACCTGCACATCTGTTCTTATGGCCTCTGTTGTAGGAAGGAGACCATACAGTAAGCATCCCTGATAATGACAGTCACAGCACCAATAGAAGTCTACGAAGCTGAGTATTTAAAAAAAGATAACTTAGAACTTTAACATTTCAGAACCAAAAAAGCAACCAAGTCAGGTTAAAAGCAAGTGTCCTTTTACACCCACTTCACAAGCACATCACCAAGTGGAAAAAAAAAAAACCCAACAAATGTAAACTCACACAGACCTTTACCCCTGTAATCACATCTGAGAAGCAGAGTGGTAGACACTTAAAGTTGACCAAGATCCAAATGCATATTTAAATTTGGGAATTAATTCGTTAACTAAAATTAAGCCATTTAGTTCTTACTCAAGCTCTTTAGTTCTTAAATGAGCCACCCATTCTAAGCAAATTCTGAATAAGTGATTTCACTTATAAATTTAAGAGAATAAACCAAATACAATATTAAGATTTACTTGAAACTGAAGTCTGTTATTAAAACCTACAAATTCAATTGACTGAACCAAGCATCACATAAAATCAGATAGTCTGGTAGGAAGTAAGTTACGACATTAGATCTCTTCCAAGAGTATATCCATTAGAAAACAAACTACAATAAACGTTTACAAGAGTTTGAATATTGAAATTCCAGGGTATTTTTTTTTAATGTCAGAATAGCTTCCAACATTTATTAAAGCATATGGAAGGACAGCACAGCAAGAAGAGTGAGGAAATGTACAGCTGAAATATTCATCAAAGCGGAACACAAATTAGAGAAGGTTTCTTCCCAGAGCATTTAATCTTCCAGGAAGGAAACTAGACAGAGACAACATCATTACATTACACAGCAGCCACGAAAGAGAAATACCAGAAGGCTATAAAAAGTTGATACGATACAGTGAAAGAAAGAATCAAAAGATAGCTTGCACAGGAAATCTAAAACTTTCAGTTATTGTTTGATTCTGGGTCAGTTAGATGCTTACCAGAAGTGATAAAAACTCTGTTCAAACTACTACATTTATTTTTTGTAGCACGTTACAATATTAAGACCTTTTGCTACAAATCAAATACAGTCTCTCAATCTCGGCTACACTTCAGGATTTTAAGAAAGAGTATGTTTCCTGACCAAAATTGGAAAGGTCTGAAAATTCTCAGCATCTGCATGTTACAGGAAAAACTTTTGATAGCTCCCAAATGAAAGTGTCTTGAAATATTTTTAAGCTCAAAGCATACTTCAGTGTACACTAAGCATTTCTCCCTTACTTCTGATAATCACTCCACTGTCCAAATTTGTTGCGTTCCTATGCAAATGGCGCTGAGTTTGAAATCCAGTTGCAGAAAGTCTTACTGAAGAATAAAACCCTTATCCTCTCTTCTCCTGCACGATACACTACATGCAAATGAACTGCGGAAGAGCATAATGTAAAACTCTCAAACTGAACCTGGGTATAATCTTTAGGAGTAGTATTAAATGAGAGAACCTGGTAGACACTAAATGTATTCCTCTTGTTTACAACCATTTTTGCAGCAGCTTTTAAAAAACTACTTTATCATGTTAGCACACTTTGATAGAACATTTTAGCTATACCAAGATAATAACAGCAAGTATTTTTCAGTATTGATGATAATTTTTAAAATCAAACTGCCATAGTCTTAGTACTATGAAATTTATAGTGCAAAGATACCATACATCCAATGTACAGTAAATAAGGAAAAATTAACTCTCATAAAAGGATAATAAAAATATTCAGTTAGGTTTTGACTTCTAAACAGACTATTATTCTAAGTACAAAGAGGAGGTATGGAAAAGAGTACCACATAGTTACTTACCCTGATCCATCCAGAGAGGTGAAATAGTCCTGCCATGCCATGCATCCTAGAAAACAAAAGAAAAGGAAGGAACAGGTTCTAAGACAGAGAGGAGTTGTGAAACCAGAAAAAGATTTTATCTATGGACTTTCAATGCCATTCAGCCCCTAGTAATTATCAGGAGGAGGTTACTGCAAATATATTTATTTTCTCTGTTTTATGTTCATTCAAGCCAGCTCAATGCAAAGCATTGAAACAGTGACTTGAAAGACAACATTTAAGCATAATCAAGAAATACCAATTCCACAGGTTAACCCTATGCAGCCATAACCACCTTCTCCGCAGCTCACAGCAGCATGCAGCCCTTTAGCTCCTCTCCCCATTACTAAATATCCTGTAGCTCTTCCTCATCCTCAGATGAAAAATAAGGACACCCACTGGATCTTTGACATGAATTTACACATAATAGCTTTAGCCAGAATGAAGTGCAGGGCATTCACATCTCTGGTTCATCTTTCACATCTTGAAAGCTATTCTACGCTATCTCAAAGCAAATCCAACGCTCTGAAAACCAATTCTGATGTACTGTATAAGCACTACACTGTTTCCTATTCCAAGTGAGGACACAAGACTTCCTTGTAAAAAAATAAACAAGAAATTCTTAAAGCTAAAGGCTGCCTGCCCCAAGTAGCCAGAAGTCAAAGTAAAATTCTACATAAACATGCATTTAATTGATATTGAAACTGACACTTACATAGTGCTCAGTGGTTGCAATTTTTTTCTTTATATGTTTTTTCAAAGATGATATAAACAAGCCTTATTAGGCATGAACAAAAGCGAGTGCAGAAAATAAACTGCTTTTAAAGGTGAGAAACTGGAAAGCAGGCTGTCAATACAGATTGCTTCTGCAAAGCCTACATGTCTAGGGAATAAAGGCCTTTTGTCTCTAAGCTGTCAACATAGCACCCTTAATGAATAATGACCTATAAAGCATGTTTGTTGTTAATAAAAACAAAGTGTTACATTATAGAAGACGGAGACTTCCATCCTGCTACAGGCTCCACAGCTTCCCATTTTCTCTCTAAAACATAACCTTGAAGATCTTCTAATGTCCGTGAGCCTCGGTATCTGCGAAATACTCCATCATTTGCACTAAAAATCAAAAATACACATTAACACAGATATCCCTAAAACTGTATCTACGGTAAAAACAAAGCCCAAAAAAAACATTATAGGTTTTACTTGCTCAGAAAGTTGAACACCTAAGCATCATGTAATCCCTGATGGAAGGTCTCCGGTTTTAAACAGCACGAGCTTTTGCCATTTATTAAAAGAATGCTAATTTTCTTAAATAAAAATTCGATCACGCTACAGCAAATACAAAGCACATGAGGTTAACCACCAAATCTTTTTTTAGGCACAACTTAGAATTAAAAGCGTGCATATATGTATGCGTATATATACATATCTGCACAACTCACAATACCGTGACTTAAAGGGTTCAATATTTAAAGAATTACATCCTTTTATTGGAGAAGAGATATAGCAAACATCTTTCCTGACCTGTTTTTAACAGTATTGGTAACAGGAGAACTTAGTAAAGTCACTTAAACTAAAGAAAAGCCTCAGATGAGGACTTCAGCAATACAATCAAAGCTCCAAACTATAACCTGAACTGAAATCAAAAGTCAGTATTCCTTCATTTCTACCTGCATTTCAGAGTTACCGTTTAAAACAAGTGACAAGTAGGAGTCAACAGTTACATACTGGTACCGAGTCAACACCTGAAGAATTCTAGCAGTAAGAGAATGTTAGTTTGTACGTGTTTGTTATTTGTTGTTATGTTTCTACAAACAGTGGAAAATTTCTGTACTGTTTTACATGCAACCTAGGCAGTCAATTATTCAAATGAGAAATTTTAGTGACACTTATGTAAGATCAAGTGTGTCTGCTCACATACGGTCAGGTTTCTAGAAGCCAATACAGCAAACTTGCAGCAATTTTTACAAGTGCTATTAAATGTTGTTTCCAGACTGAAAAAAACATCACTTATCTAGGCACAAAACTTTGTAGGAGAACCTTCCACCATAAGTTAAAAATACATACTTGACATTTGTTAAATGCATTGAGCTCCTGAGAAATGTTTTGGAGATCAACAAAAGTGAAATAAGCCAGTTGTTCATTACATCTTCCATGCCACCGTTTGAACAGGACAGGAAAAGAGAACACGTACTGAAACAGACAACTGTTTCTAGTATGACACACTTACTGGTAAATTGTAGGAAGTGTTGTGACAAAGAAACGACCACTCAAGCCTAGAAAGGGAGGAAAAAAAACACATCAAACCGTGAAGTGAAAGTGATATTTCTCAGCATCCTGACTTATCTATAAATACCTACAGATCTGTATTTGTAGACTAGAAAGCAGCAGACTGCCTAGCTTTTACCACTGTTTTGTAAATATAGGCTTACAGTTTGTCTTCAGAAATACTACAAACAGTAATAGATACTAAATACTGTTGACAAATTAGGGAAAAATGCTTACCTTGAGGAATGCTTACTACAAGGTAATTTTTCTACATGGATTTCACTAATAATATTTGCATACAGCTGAAGTTTTTAACCAGACCAGCAGCGTGCCCCTCCAACCAAAAGAAGAGTCACACAAAGGCACCCGTATTCCAGGATGCTGTGTCCTTGTATCCGTGTGTAGTTTCATCCAGATGATCTTTGTTTCATCTAGAAAGTTGGGCCACTAACAGCGATAGCAATGACAATGGCTTACAAACTCTGGCCCCGATTTTAATTCATCCTCTAGCTGATTTTAAATGATTTAGAGCCACACATTTCAGATCTCAAGTACTTCACGTCACTAAATAAATTAATATTTGTATTTGCTTGTTTGTTTCTTCCAAATAATCCACATAAACTGCACAACCAGTCTGTTCTTATTATCCTGTAAGAAGGCTAATCTCACTCGTAAACATGACCATAGCAAGACAATATTTTGGATGTTTCTAGCTTCTTTTTCTTCCTTCCCATACATCATTCCTCTCCACGTAAATACAAATGGTATGCCAACAAATTGATAATAAAGCTTGGGACGTCTCAGCATTCTATTCTGTAAAATACTGCAAGTTTAAGCCACAAGAATCACTTTTAACATCACCTAGAAAGGTGGGTCACGGCAGCATTTTGAGCATCAGACATAAAACAGAAGAAAGGACAAGGGAAGTTTGAAGTAGGGCTTCAGGAGGCTGACTGGAATTGATCCCCACCCTGAAAGTGGGTGTTCCACTGACTGGCAGATCTATAGTAATCTTTTTACAAGTATCACCCTAGACAGTGACAATGTAACGCAACTCGTAAGACAGAGAAATTACCCAAATCATCAAAAAGCAGCTTGTGTGGGGCGAAGGTGTTTGAAATTCTCTGGCCTTCCACTAAGTACTGCTACAGAATAATAGGTGCGAGTGCTCCAGCTGTGTTAGGTACACCATTGAAGATCTCCCAGTGCATGGCTTAATTGGAAAAGAGTCAGCTGTGAAGCATAAAGCTCCCAAACATCTCATAAGCAGGTTGTCTGTACAACACAACTAGCAAAGTTGTCAGGTGAAGACATCGCTCTCTCCCCTCTGCTTCCAAATCTGAGAAAAAAAAAAAGTCAGGGCTACTTGACACTACCACCTCCTGACAATTACAAAAACCTGCAAGTAAGAGAGTAAGAACTTGCCTTAGTGCTTAGTAGTATTATTTACTATTCAATACATCCAACTTAAAGACTGCAGAAATTAAAAACATGATACTAACGCAGTCTATATTGGAAAAAAATACAGCAGACTTCAGAAATCATCAACCCCTAGATACGCAGTCTAATTCCATTAGTAAGGGCTGCATTCCTCTAGCCAGTAACTGCCAGTCATAATGTATCACTGTAAAGAGTACAGTTCAGTTGCTTATCTTTTCCTTTTACAAAGTTCTGTGAAAATCTTTTGGGAAACTAAGTCCTTATTCGGCTTTCAATAAAGCAAACATCTTTGGGCACCAGGAAGTCAGCCATGGAAAAGTATTGTAGCGACAGAGTTTCTGCCTTTAGAGACAAAGAAGATGAGTGATACTGAACTAAGCCAGGTATTTTTAAAAGTTTCAGCAGTAATGCTTTTCCTAGTGCGAGTTCCCCTATGGAATAGGCAAAAGAGGATTGTGGGGTTTTTTTGAAGAGGTTTAAATCAAACCAAGTGCAAGCATCTTTGAAGTTCCAAAGAGAAAGTCGTCTTCATTTCAATTTTTCAGTTTTCTGCCTTTATTGCTATCAGAGGCAGGGTGGTGGAACATTTTATAAAACAGCTAAAAGCTGTGCCAGCACAGGGACATATAAAGTAAACAAAAGCACAAGTGTAACAGCAGAAATAATCAAGCAGAAAGCATAGCTGCACAAGGAAAACTAGGTGGAGAGCCATAAAGAACATAATAAGCTTAAGAGCAGAGAAAGTCATGGGAACACTGAAAGACTCTCCAAAGCTCTTACAAATGCTAGTCAGGCAAACAGAAAACAGAATGGCTAGCTTAAATCTCTCTTACCAGTAGCCCATCTTAGAGCAAATACCACCGGTCTCAGAATGAACAATGAAATCTATAAAATATAAAATCTGTTGCCAAAATGCATCTAAGCATCCTCAAAACTTCAGTTGGAGGTTTCTTGCTTATCTAAGGCACCTCCTTAGAACAGTAAACCCAGAGAGCTAAGAACAGACAGTAAATTGTTTTGGTGCGTGTTTAATACAAACTTGAACTGCCTAATAGTTTAACCTGAAATAGTTTAGCATCTGTCTTTGCAAATCAAAAACTGACATACATCCATTATGAAGTCAACAGCTAATCAAGAGTAGGAAAAAAAACTTCAGTATTTGCACACACACTCTCCCCCCCAAAAAATACACAGAGAATATAGATGCCATCTAAAAATGCAGCTGCTTGAATCAAACAAATACTCAAAGAGGATTACAGAAGATGCAAGAAGTCTTGTTTTAAATCACAGATAAATGTTGTGATCAGGAGCTTAAGAAAGGCATCACAAATACACAGAACTTTGAGATCCAGAAGCATCTCCATTACTTGCTCTTGAAATACTGAATGTTTCAATAGAAAAGATGAGGAAAGAAGCAGCACTTTGAGACTAGTGCATCAAGTGACTGAGATATGCTGCAAATCCATTCGGGCTCTGGTGGATTCATTCTTTGGGCATCTGCTGTAATTAAGCACCGTGAATGGCTAGCTTCTCCTGAAGGTTTTAGAAGTCCAATTTTACGCAACTCTGCACTTATCTAGTGGTTTTCCCCTAATTTAACACATTTTGACTACTTTCAGTTTGATGAAGGGGTTACATAACCAAAGCTAATTAAGGTACCATTGTGCAAGCAAGAACAGGAGATAGAGCACTCAAGCATGCCAACTGAAAGGCTGAAGCATAAGCCTATAGTAAAAATACCTCAATAACTTTGAAAAGCTTCCAAAGGAGCTTATATACCTTCAAAATTACATCAGTTGCCCTTTGGTGCTATGTAATAAATCTTCGTTTTCCAGTTTGAGTATTCATTAGTTTTAGAAGTGGCTACAGTTCTCATGCTTTGTGCTGAACTGGGTATTGTAGGTATATTCCTCATGCTGTGGTACAAATTCTTCATTTTGGGTGAGTCCTTTGACTTGAAGTCAAACATCCTCAGAGGTCAAGACCCTCAGCAACATTAGAAATTCAAATATTTAAGGAACTTCTGGTTAAACGTCACATCTAAGGTCTTAATCTGGCATCATCCAGCAGTCAGAAAAATTTAGACCAAAAGAAAGTATTGAGTACCTGACCCCTTCAGGTCCCAACACTGCCATTCAAGAATAACTCCTTCGAGATCTCAAGTATTTTATTTTTACAGCCTCACTTCTGAAAGTGCATTTTTAAGTTAGTCATATCCAAATGAACACTGCATAAGCAAAAGAATCCCTGTCTAATTGGGAGAAAATAACAGGATGGGATTATAATGGATCCCCATTTGCAGCCTTAACTCCAGAGTAACCATTACATCTTCCACACGCTTATGTGGGGGGGATAAAAAAAAAATCAGTAAAGCTTAGCCTTTTTATTCTAGTAACATCTCTGCCTAACTCTGTTGGTCTTTTGATATTTCTGATAAGGTCTTTTATCCCCTCGAAGCCAAAACAAGCATGAAGCATTCCCAAGAGATGCAGAGGTTTAAACAATATTGGTACTGCTTACACAAACACACATTCAAAACTTTGAAGGGAGTCACTAAAGGAAGAAATAAGATCATATTCATGCTTCCGTGGATAGTTAGGGAACCCTTTTTGTAAACACATTTGCATACGTGCATCCCCAACAAAAACCAACAGTAACGTCTGTACTTTAAAGCACTACTACAATTAAACAAGACAATAAACCGGCACCATCATGGAAACAGTTAAGAACTTACTAAAGCAGGCTCATGCTGTGGTAACGCTACCACACCCTGAAACTCTCGCTAACTGGAAGCTACAGAACTGGATTCTTCCACAGACAGTTCAGAGGAGAGAGGAATGAGACAGGCAGCAGGTTTCAGTGAAGTAGATTAAAATAGAGAGTAAGTCCCTTTTAATACAGTATTAAGCCAGATCACTCCCCCAATTTTTTAATCCTTCAAATTGAGTTTATAAACTTAGGCTCACAGCTATGAACTATATGGAGAAACAAAATGTGGATAATGTTATTTTGATTTAGAAACCTGTTTTCTGACTTGGCTGGTATCCCAGGTACTCCAGGAAAATAACACACACTCCCAGATACTAAGTGGTACTTATATTGAATAATTCCTTTTATTAAAACATTCTATTTCATTCTATACCTGGTTCTTGAGTGACATCCACTTTTCCCACAGTGATATCTAGACGTTCGCTTTCCTTTGCGAAACTCTCCCACGTCAATTCAATCTGTTGACAAGCTGGACACCAAGGAGCATAGCTAAAGGGGGAAGACAGGTTAATATTTTAATATTCTTACATTTACAGACATTCAAATTGATTTACCATACAGAGAAACTACAAACACATCAGTCAAAGGAAAAAAACCTACAGTCTTTCTTATTCAAGTCTACTGAATAAGACAATCAAGTAGGGTTTTTTTAATCAATCCCTACATTCCTCCTCATGTTATTAAAACAAAAGCAGATCTCCACAGACTTGAGAAATTCATATCCAAACCCCTCACCACTTGTGATTTATTCTATTTACATATTAAATAAATCCATTTCCATGGCAGCTATCTGAATTACTGAAGCCAGGCTGTCCTCTGAAGATGTATCCTTCAATGTAACATTCTGTATTGATTTCCCACACCTCAGAACTTCTAGAAATTACATTTGCCTTAGCCCTCTACTCAATACATCAAAGCATGCCCTTTTTGATAGCACTCTGCAGAGATTTAAAAAGAGTGCACATCAAATGCCTACTGCTCGTACCGATTGTCTTTCTCAAGTCTTGCTTCTCCCCCCACCCCACCCCCAGGATTAATTTCAGCAAAATAAGAAACCATGTTTCAAGAGCTGAGTTTTCTATACTACCAACTGGAATAATCAAACCAAGTTTGCAGTTGTTATCAATAATATCAACATGGAAACAGAACAACTAATATGAAAAGACAATATCAGATAAGGCTTAAATGCTGATAAAAGCCCATTTGCCATCTTTATGTGTTTTACCCTAACTTGGTTGACAAAGTCTGTGTCAAACCTGCGCAGCTTGCAATGGTCTGTTAAATATGTAATTAAGGTAACACAGAACAGCTAGGTATAGCACGTAACTGAGCCACGGCAATTGCCCATACACAGATTTAGCCTTCTACAAATGAAGAGAGACCTTTACATGGTTTAACCTTTATTAGTTAACCATTATTAACAATATCATTATTAATAACCATTATTGGTGGGGGTAGAAGTGGAAATGTATATATGCAGGTTTCTGATAGCAAAAGTAGTGGGTCTAGAGACACACTACTTCTCACAGTATTCCATATATGCTACCACCACGCTCCTCATCCATTGTTAACAATCAAAACAAATGTCCTCACGGGCAGAGTCCGATATCCTTAACAGCCCACATAACCACTACACTTTCACTGGGAACCTCTACAAGGAACTCCCTTACTCCTCCAGTTTGTCTGCCAGTACTACTATCTGACCTAAAGAGTGGCACTTTCTATTCTCTGGCTGTCTTCTGATCAGGAATACTTACTTTCTTACTGGCTGCAGACAGATCTCCCCAGCCACCCACAGATGTTTCATGTAAATAAGACTGAACCTAAACCAGGTAATTTCTCACAGAAGAGGTAGAATCAAATTTACTCTGAGTGCTTCATGGTAGTTTTGAAACCTAAGTATTTAAAAAAGGAAATCTTGTCATTTGGAAGTCAAAAGGATACATTTTAAAAATACATGTTATATTTAACTGTACTAGAAATTTATGATTCTAAGTATGAAAGCCAATATCTTGCGTTTTTGAATCAACATCATTCTATGCGAGAGCATCTGAAAAAAGTACACAAATCTTATCCTGCCAAGAAACAGCCCCTCAGTATCTTTTAAAAGGATGCTGGAAACAAGTCTCACATGCAGCGCTGTTTTCCATTGTGCTGCTGGCCTACAGAGGGCTTTTAATAATAGTTTGACAGATATTGTACTTCACAAACAGTATTATTTTATTACAGTAGCTTGACAGCTTATCAGTAAGAAACTGCATACACCCATCAGATAACGCTGCTGATGTTGGTCTAAAATTAAAGACAGAAGTTGAAACATTTTCTAAATCCAGCTTCTCTAGATATGTCAAATAGACATCATGAGATTTTCAAGATCAACACACCCTTTAGCCTGTTTAAGGTACTATTTAATCTTGAAATAGAAATTTGGGCCCTATCAACATTTATGTTTACATTTGACATTCATGAGTGTTTCCTCTAAATGAAATTAAGTGGAATATTCACTACACATGGCTAATGATATAATATGATTATAAATATTTTCTTCAGCTCAAAGCTGCATTAAAATCCACCCATATCACAGTTCGGTAGTGACAGAACGTAACGATGAACTTCACAAGAAGCCTTAGTTGTTGGCTTCCTAGTTTTTATTACCCATATTGGATGTGGGATGGCAACAGTCACATACAATGCTACAAGATCCAGCTACTCAGGCTGAACATTGGCACAGACAATGAGGATTAAAATATTTGCTTTACCTTCCTGAAATTACACATCCAATTTTTGCCAGCCTGGAAACACCCTGTCCCCACATATACAAGAGAGAACTTGCAATAGACATCAGATTTTTGCAAGAGTTTAACTGCTGTTTACTTCAACATCCTCACTTTTCTGAAGCTTTAACGTCTGCATTTGTTACGGATTCAGGAGTGCCTCCTGGAAATTACAAAAACATTCTATGGCCAAAGCTTTATTGTGTCTCCCCCTCAGTCTTAAAATATCACCCCTCACACTTTCTCTTTCAGTAAGATACAGAAGAGTAAAATACTTCACACTTAGGTCACCTTTAACAAAAGTCTCAAAACACTTTTTGCACCCTGAAAAACTGAAGCTTAAAGGAGGTAACTTTATTTCAGTGTAGGCTTCTAATGAATCCTTTAGAACTGTGGCTGATCCATATTTCTGCAGGAGTCATGGTACAACTACCATTCTTATATTCCCTAGAAAAGAACTGTAGGAGCATGAAAGCAGATCCATGCGTGTGCTGTGAAACCAGTCTTCATTACATTTCAGCAAGTCACAAGATGCATGACCAGGTCACTTACAAAAGCAGATGTAATCAAATTTCTTCTGCCATACTCTGCAGACAGACCAGGAAATAATTAGCACCTCGTCAACACCACCAAATTAGGGCTGTTACTCCACTAGCTTCTCCCTTTGCAAAGGGGGGTACCTTTAGCTGTTAACTTGTTGTTTGCACTGTGCCCTATGCCCTACAAGTGTGCCAAAAAAACAGCACTCAGGTCTTTCCAATTTAAAATCAAAGTCCACTGGAATTTAAATGAAGACCTGGGCACTTGGTTAAGGAAAGAAAGTTTTCATTAGCCTGTTACACATTAAAAAGCAATTCACTGATCTCCACCATTTAAAAATCAGGTTTAAACCACCACATACCTATAAATTACACATTGCCAAGTTACCCACCGCAAGCAGGTATCGCACGTCTCTCAACATACACCTCATTTGTGGCATTACATAGCACGAAGTTTTACAACTGAAATATCCTCATGCACTACCCTCCATAAATAAGGCAACTAACATCTATCTACTGGTCAGGCCCATTGCAAGAACAGTTGACTTAAGTGGATTAAAAATCACTATTTCAAAGTAGCCAGGTGTTTTTCAGTTCCTACTCCAATCCATTACAATACCTGAAGCTTTTTCAGAGGGCATAAAGAAAGCAATCCAAAAGCTAAATTTTCAGCTCTGAAAAAGTCAAAAGTAAAGTCTGTGTCTATCTCTGATCTAAAGCATAAAAGACAAAGTTTTGGCTTTCAAATACCAGCAACTTCACTGATGACTGCAATACAAAATAAGTAAATAAATACTTAAGTTAAAACCAGTTTGTGCAAACATGCTATTCAGTCATATCATTAAAGAGTTGATTGATTTTAATGATTTTAATAAGGTTGACTGATACACAGTTTTCAACTCCAAGCCACTAATCTTTCTTCTTGTAGCTGCTTGGCTAGGGAATTCACTGCTTTACTCATTTTCAAGTGAATGTAACTGACTCCATTTATCTACCTTTCCACGACCATTATCGTTAACTATCAGCGTTGAACAGATGTAACCTCGAATACCATTCTACACTTTGCTCTGATGGTAATTTCACGAAGTTGCAAGAATCTAGGAACAAAGGAAAAACAGCTTACAGATACAGGCATGAGAAGATTTGCTGAAGAGGAAAGAGCAAAATAGGTAAGATGAAAGTTTCCCCATTTAGTCTAGTTTTTCTCGATTCAAGACACACAACTTCTTATAAAAGGTACTGCCTACAGTAAACCAAGCTATTTGCGGAATTTCAGATTATTAAAATTAGAGGTGCAAATGTTGAGATAGTACCTAATTGAATGGTAAAAACAATACCAGAATGAAATAATTATTACTTTTGTTCTTTTAAGTAGTTTTGTCTTATTGCTACAGAGTTCATAAACATACAAAAAAGACAGTGCCTGGTGCCTTTGGGTGTCATCAGAGTATCATTTGATTCGTTCTTGTTTCTAAATACAGATAGGTCTTGAGGCAGGATAGGCATTGTTGTAATTTCAACAAAAGATAAGCTTCACAAAGTCAACTATATGATTTTGGTCTACTTTTCAAGCAAGCAGGTGGTAGCCAAAGATACAAAAGTTAGTCCCTGTAATCTACCAATACCTGTACCACAACAGTACAGGCTCTGAAAGCTGACAAGAAGCATCCTCCAGCGTGCCAAAACCCCTCCAAAACAGACATGACCTCTCCACCCAAAAATGGTTGCTCCACAACAGCTAAACAAGTTAGTTTGGTTGCTTTTTTTGGGGGAAGAAGGAGGCTTGTTTGTTTGGTGGGGCATTTTGGTTTTTTTTTTTTTTTTTTGTTTGTTTTTTGTGGTTTTTTTTTGTTTGTTTGTTTTTTTTTGTTGGGTTTTTTTGGTTTTGTTTTGTTTTTTTTTTCCTTTTTGTTTTGTTTTTACAACTGGTTGGGTTTTTTTGGGGGGTTTGGTTTTTTTTTGTTTGTTTGTTTGTTTTTTACAACTGCTGAAGCCCTAGCGATCTCAAAGAGCAAACAAAGGAGGTTTCTTCCCTGGATTCTCCTGCCAAGCTTCACTCAAATGCCTTAACTCACAGACAGGCTGCTGAAGTGACAATACACCAAGGCACTGTTCTGGGGAATTTGTTTCAGGGTGCAAGCTCAAAGCTGTATCTACTTCAGTAACCTGACATCATATCTTTTCCAATAATACCTGAATAAAGGGGATAAGTAATGACATATCATTGTGGTCTGATGCACTAGAAACCAAAAAAATTGTAACCTTCAAGATAACATTTCAAGTGCTACTTTCCATTTGTTCTACAGCTCAGTAACAAAATGCATTTTAAACTTCCAAGAACAAGACAGGAAGCAAAGCAGGATGTATCGTAATCATTCAGCTCTCTAGCTTCAAAAACAAGGAAAGGGTAAGTGTACCATCTGCAATAAAAAAGACACCCCAACAACTTTGCATTCACAAGCTTTTTTTTTTTTTAATATAGCGAAGCTATTTTTAAAATAGAAAGCCAATCAATCACTAAAAAATGACGTGAGATCTAGAACTTCAGCAGATTAAGTTCCATCATTCTACATGGTTTTGTCCCCTTCTATAATAGTAAAGCATCTGCTGCCAAGGATATTTCAGCTGCACATTTTATCAGTTTCTGTTCAGCCACAGCATGGCACAGTAATTAGCCACACATTCAGTTACTTAGTAAGAGTCCATAGATAATTTGGTAACTTCCTCTGAAGTCAGTCAGGAGGGCTGCAGAAGCTTTAGAACTAAAACAAAGTTTTGGTAACTTGATTTTCATCTCCCTCTGTTTTTTGCATTGGTTTTTGTTTGTTTGTTTAAGTATAGGACAAAGAAAAGCCTGGATACTAAGAAATCAAAAGGAAATAAGAGACTATACTCTCATAAGTGACAGAAAATTCCCAATCTTATTGAACTCTCGATCTAAGTTACAATCATTGTTAAATAATTTATGGAATTCTTCAGGAGTTTATTTACACAAAATGTTTCAAGCCAACTGTTTAAAAGCATTAAACCATGTAAATACCAAAACATTCAGCTAGTTTTTTAGCACACTCCCTTGAAACTACAGAGAAAAGTCCTAGTGGGAAGACTGAACCCTTGTGATAACCTGGCCTACTAGATAGCAGGACAATGTTTAACGATAAAGGATAATGAGAAAATAAAATATGGGCCTATGCTATAGGCATGATAAGCTAGCCTTGAAAACATGACTATTACTTACACTATTCTCCCGATTTTCACCTGGATAGAATTCAAAGAGAAAATTAAGGCATTCTTTTTTTAGGCACAGACAGCACTAAGTCTGGGCTGAAACAAATGGGAACCAAAACATTTAACATCTTGTGTGGGAACTAAACTAGAGATTTTCTCGATGGGCAAGTTCCTGAACTACTGCAGGTGCAACAGGAACATATTAAAGAGTTTCATTTGTAACCAGAAGCATAAAGACAACAAGTGTATTACTGCAGGGGGTTTTTGTGTGTTTGTTTTGATCTGCTTCAAAAAGAAGAAGAAGATGTTAAGATCAATCAAGCTTGGAACAAGCTATGTTTACAAATGCAAAATGCACTTTTAAATAAACAGACCAAATATTAGTTTTTGATACTCAGAATAAACACAATATTAAAAATGAAGACAAAAAAAGTTCCTCATATTAACAAATTATTATCTTGCAGCTACAGACTAAAAATAAGTCAATAAGGAAACCATTTATAACAGTTCATTCCAGCATCACACTTGCAGCACTTCAGCGAAGATCCGTGTGCTGCGATAACAACAGTAAGCAAAAAGTGCTGTAATGTCTTTCAGAGACAGAAGTTATCCAGAACATTTTTATCAATGAAATACAGCAGTGCTTCCAGTGCCTGCAATTTTGCCAGCTATGAATAACCGAATATTTACAAAAAGTCAGCCAAGTACACACACTTCAGCTAGGAGGGATGAAGGAAGAAAAAGCCTATTTCCACTACAAGTCCCACACACAAGTAATTTCTGACTTAATCTTCTCTATTTGTGCACCTGAGAACAACAGAAGAATGGTAGCATGCAGTAATTCGCCTACATTACCTTCACAAACAGGAAAACTGACATTAAACAGAAGTAGCAGTACCTGTTCCTACCAGGGCAGAAGGCTTCAGGCCAGTAATCTAGAGCAGGCGACCAAAATAAGCATTTTTTCATAGAGATCCTATAACAACATTTGCATTAAAAAAAAAGTACTGCTTGGAAAACAGAGGTCTTAAACAAACAGGAGGTTCTTCGAGCAAATGAGGTTTTGATGGACAACTGCAGCCTTGCCAACACAAGACCTACCACACAGCATGGAAGGAATCAATGAATTGACATACAGGACTCCTGTCCGGATCACCAACTCTAAACCAGATAAAAAACAGTATAAGCCAAAATCCATCAGCATGAAAACAAATGCAAGAATCATAAGAAATCAATACTAGATCTCAAGCTCCTGTTTAGACACGACTGGGAATCTCAAACTCTCACCAACTCAAGAACAGCAGCACTGAGTTGGCATGCTCAATAAAGACAAAAATTCCTTCTCAGCAGAAGCAGAAAGCACTAGAAACCACAAAAAGTAGTATGGAGAACCAAGGATCTTTCACACACCAAACACTGTACGTAAAATAAAAATAAGTCTAATTTAAGCAATGCAGTAACATGTACCATATTCAGCTAGCACTAAAGCTGCCTTTGCCACCATTGTTACTGTCAGCTACCTGTCACTCCAAACCAGAGTGCATTGTTTCAAGTGGAGTAAAGACTCACAAAGCATTTTAACTGTTCACTACGGCAACTACTTCTGATTTCAGTCAGTTCCTCTATTCTTTCTTCCTCAGGGACATGCACCACTAGGTATTTAAATATCTTCTCTTAGAAATAAAAACTTTGAGTCACCATAAATAACCTTTTTCCTCCTTAAGAATCAACAACTTGTGTAGGAATCGGTAACTTTCATACAATAGCTTCCACATAGGACTAGGATGTCAGAAGTAGAAAAATTTCACTTTAAAAAATAAATTTATTTTCTCTAACTCCAAGATCATCTCTTTCCCCACCTTTTAGAACACAATAAATGAGAAGGGGAAAAAAAGAGACTCAAAAAACCAACCCCAAATCCTTAGCCACAACAGTGGGCAGCCCTGGGTCTCCGAATCAGCTATTTCAGGATTGTTCCCATCTTTTTGATGATTAACACCAGGTGTCCAGTATGATCCTGAACAGTCCAGCCCGAGGGGAAGTGATAGTCTCTCCCTCTAATAAGAGACTACAGATAGCTCAAGTTCAATACTAAAACAAAATTTAAAGCACTTGGGTCAGTATTTATGAGGGAGCACGAGTTCAGATGTTGATGGGCAACCTAGCTGTTTCAACCTGTTCAAACTCAAGCACTGCCACAGGAGTAGCACACATGCCACAATAAAATCCTATTTCATAGCTGCACAGCACACAGATACCACGTGAGCATACAGCCCACTTAAACTATTTTAACTGCTGTCTGAAAAAACCCCGCAAGTTCCTTTTCCCCCTTCTAAATACAAGCAGGTGAGCTAGCCCCCACACTCCAAATGCCGCAGGCATTTCAAGAACAGTATCATGTCACAAGCGAAGCCATGACACCACTACAGTTAGTCAACAGCACTCAAAACCCCAGCCTGCTATAGGCAAACCTCTCTAGCTGTCACCAACATAAAGCAACAGCAGCACTGAAAAGTTAATGAAATCTGATGCGCTTCCCTTGAACAAGAACTCAAGAGCAAGGCGGCTGGAAGCGAGGGTGTACCGGGATATTATGTAACGCTGCTCTGGAAGCCTACTCCTGCCCAACGTTACCTACCAGGTTCAGCCTTCCTAGCTCGCAGAGACTCCAGCGAAAGTCCCAAACGGGTCGGCAGCGCGAGGTGCGGTGCCTAACGCTATTTCCCAGCGGGCAGTTGTCTGGAATAACAGCGCTGAAAGGTAATCAGTGACACCAGGGCTTACTGAGACGAGCCCAGCTTAACCTTGGGGCGCTCAGGGGCCCTGTGCCCGCACAGGACCAGAACCTGAAGGAAAGCTACCTTTACCTCAAGTGAGGTGAGCGTGTGCCCACAGGCCAAGGGCCGACAAGGCTTGGTGGAAGAGGGGCCCACGGGCGTCAGGTGTCCCTGCGTGGGCGCGGCGCGGCCCGCCGGCTTCCTAGTGTGTCCCCCCCCCCCCCCCGGAGCAGCCATTGCGGGGCCGGGGAAGGTGCGGGGCTGCTCCCGCACTTCCCCGCGCGGGGTGGGAAGGCCGGCACCCCCCCGGCCCTTCTCCCCCCGCTCCGGGCCAGGCGTTACCGGCCGTGCCCCCTCCCCGGGGCTGGCGCCGAGCACAGGCCGGCCGCCCTGAATAGGGAACCCCGCCCGCCCGCCCGGCGCCTCTGAGGGAAAGCGGCCGTTACTCACAACTCCAGCATCCACTGGCCCTGCAACACCAGGCTCCAGTTGGAGCCGCTCAGCACTTGCACGCGGCTCCGCGGCTCGCCGGGGCTGCCCGCCCGGGAAGAGGAGGAGGAGGAGGAAGAAGGGGAGGCGGCGGCAGGGCCCAGCACCGCCGCGAAGAGCAGCGCGGCCGCGGCGCAGCGAAGCCGGCCGCCCGCCGCCATGTTTCAACCCGCCCGCCCCAGGAAGTGAGGGCGCGAAGCGGCCGCCGCGGGGGCGGGGCCGGCGCGAGCGGGCGCCGTTGGGCGCGAGCCGCCCGCCGCCTCCTGAGGCGGGCTGTGCCGCCGCCGCCGGCTCTGCCTCCCCTCACGGGGAAAAGCCCCGCTGTCACAGCCCCGGCGGAAGGGCTCCAGCTCCAAGCAGGGCCGCAGGGCAGGTGCTCCGGCCCCCACCACGGCGGTGGCTTCGCTCGGTCAGGTTTATAAGCCCTCCTTGTATTGGGGCGCCCGTAGCGGGACGCCGTGTTCAAGGGGCCGCGTTACGAGCGCTGAATAAAAAGCGACGGTCGCCTCACTGCGATGCTGTTAGCCACCAGCCCTGTCAGGCTGCACCGCGGGATCACGCTTCATCAAGTGTCCACCAGGGCCCCAAGGGACTCTCTGCCCCAGGCAGGCAGCCTGTCCGACTCTATGCATTATTTAGCCGTCCCAGGCACAAGACTTTGTGTTTTTCGCCGACTTCAATGAGATTCCTGTCAGCCCTGTTCCTTTGGCTTGCCCAGGCCCCTCGGAACAGCAGCCCAGCCCTTGAGTGGAATGACTGCACTCTCAACTACTGGTAATTAGCACAATCAACTTCCTTACTCAGCCTGGTAAATTGACCAGAAAAAATAAGGAGAGATCACTGTACAGATCTGAACTGCCTTCCTGTCTGGTAGGAAAATTAGTTCCTGTTTGCTGAAGACTATCTTGGCTCAGAAGTAACTTGTGATGAATTTTCTAAGTTACTACAAAAGTTAATAAGCCCTGTGGTTAAAACTTTTACACACTTCCCCCCCCCCAGCAGAGGGAACAGTAGCAGTCATGGATTTTGTCACGCTTGGCCAGTTTGTCTTGTGAGGCTCCTTTAGATTACTCCCATATATCTCCATAGGAATCTGAGCTTTGATCAAACCATTCCTTAAAGCCTGAGTATAGGTCGGGCCTTTATTTATTGACACTGAAGTGGACTCACCATTCTGGGGACAGAAGCAGATTGCTCCCAGTCAGGAGCAGTTTAGCAGCAGCTATGGGCTTCCACTGAGCGAGTGGGGAGTCGGGCCTGCCCGTAGCACCTCTCACACTGCGCAGAAATGAGTGACAGCCATTTTCCTCATTTGCTACTTCTCAAGAGTAAGTCACCTCTCCCAATGACTCAGTGATATTCTCTCCTCACTAGGTATACAAATAGTACCTGCAATTACCAAAGAAGATTTTTGTCAACAGCTTCCCACCACTGTAGAGATCCTTGCTTTTCTGAGCTGTAAGCTTCTTGCTGGCACAATTAATGCCAGCTGAGGATTAAGTAAGTAAGAACCTCACAGAACACATGTGTCTTCTAGTATCTTCCATGTGATATACTTTGAGTTCAGTCTATGTGTATTACAATTTTTGACAGGACACACACTTGGCTGAAGTTCCCTTGTGAGGAGGTAGTACAGAAAGGACTTTTTTCTGCTGCTTAGTAAGAACTTGGGAAACCTGAGGGAAACATGCTAGTTTTTCTATAGATTCTTTGTGGGGAAACAGTGGGGAGTGATTGGCCAAAACTGAGAAAGGTTTGAGATCTGGTAGAGGCAAATTAGGAGAATTTCTATGACAAAGAGCTGATGTGCAAAAGGGAAGGTTGAGGAACATCTTCTTGCATGGTAGAAGGTGCTGAATAATTATATTTGTGTCCTCAAAGAACATGCAAATGAAGGGGGTGGCAAAACAGATCTCCGTGAAGTATCTAAGAAGGAACATGTAAAATGATGGTTTCAAAAGGACCAGGAAAGAAAGACTCGAGGACGAAAAGAGCAAAAGACTTACTTTATAAGTAATTTATAAGTAATTTCTAGCCACACTCAACACAGAGGAGGTTTGCAGCTCAGGCAAAGTGTGCTCAGGAACGTGGCAGAGTTGCTTTCATTCCTAAAACAGAACAGAGCGTTCCTAAAACAGGGGAGACATGTCGCAGCACTGCTAATCCCTCTGAAGTAGGTCAGGCTTGCAAAACTCGAGAAGATACACCTCATTTGAACCTGATTAGGAGCATGGAATGAGAAACAGACAAAAAGAGAAAATAAGCAGGGCCAGTTAGAGAACTGTCTGCGCCAGACCATTTATTACTTTGGTGATTATTTCAGTTACCCTGTCCCTTACAAAACTTACTCTCCTTTAGCTTCCTTGGGCTTCTGTCAAACCTGTGCATCTTCAACTTTTACCCTATGTGTGTGTGCTGCTCTGCTGGCTTTGCATAGATCTTGAGAGTTCTATTTTTTCAACTTCCATGCTTCCACTTCTGTTATAGAAAAGGTTTAGGAATCAAGCTGTTGATTTAGGTTTTGACAGCTGCTGATGGAAGTGTATCCATTAACCAGAGTTAAGTTTTGGACAATTTTGGAAAAAAAGATTTATGGGTTCAGTTCTGTAGCTGTTTGTTTTAATCTTGATTTTAAAATGGAAAGTTCAACTATAGTATGGAAAGAACAAGTAAGCATGGTGGACCTGAATGAAAGGAGAGACACCAACAATGTATCTTTCTCCTGTTTTGTGATACTGCAGGCACTCATGTCACAAGTATTTCTATGCTGGTATGATAATTTACCTTGGAGACCAGTCCCTGCTCTGCACAGAGGACACCACCAAAATACATTGTTTCCTAGACTTTCCTAGCAGTAATTTCAGTGTTTCTCTTGAAGGACATGAAAACGACTGTGCTTTGTGCTCCATAGGTATTTTCTCTGTGTCAAGTCTCTAAACTTAGTCACTGAACTAAAATTTAGCCTCCTGTGATAGTGTGGCTTTCTACTGGAAAAAGAAGGGAATTTAAAACTCATTGATTTTAGGTGTGTCATATAGAGTGTATAGTTAGAAAACTTCCTGTAAGTTTGTTTCTATTATTTTCTTGTTTATTTTCTACTTTATTGAATGTTGTCCTATTATTAGTTCGTGTGGGTGTCTCGCGGTAAAGCATTCCAGCATTCTTGACGTGTTTTCTTTCGCTGTGTGCCATGATAGATTCATGACACTGCCTAGAGCAGAATCAATTATTGTATCACTCATTTTCCTAAAGCATGTCTAACATCACCATCTATGCCATTTTTTTCAGTTCTATACCAGAACTACCCTCCCAAACTTTTGGAACTTGTTTTTGATGGATTGCTTGTAAAACTAGAAAATAAGAGGTTATTATCACAGAGACAATAGCAATTTTGATATTTCCAATTTTAATTTAATCTGTACGTTTGCCTAATGAAATAATACTTGCAATATATTTTTCACTATGTGAACGGTAAAAGAGTTTGAAACTTGGTTTATAATTTAAGACTGTAGAATGTGGTAGAGAATAAACAATATATGGCCAGAAATAAGTGTTGCATGCATGTTTCAACATGGATTTATTAACCTTAAAGCTTGATATATTTAAAGAGAAGGGTGTAGTTTAAAATAGATAGATCAGTAAATACACAGCGCTGTAACTAGCTGTTGGAAACTCACCGTGGCTCTGCCTTTCATATCTATTTAAAATGAACAAAAACGTTTATACAAGAGTTTGACTTTTGACCAGGAATGTTCATATATGCCCTTCATAAATAAGACTACAAAATTCATTGGAATATTTAAAGAAATATATAGAGCTTTCTTGTTTATACGAATCAAGTTGATATGAATCTAATGACTACCCACCGAAAGGAAGATATATGATGACAAGGGGAAATCATATTTTGCATCTTCATAAAGAAAGCCAGTGAGGATACTGTACCCATAATACTTCTAGCTAAATGTAGCTTTCAAGAACATCTCTGACTAACTTTGAGTTTTGCTGTCCTGAGTGAATGCGAAGAACTAGAGTTCTCCTGTCAAGCACTCCAATTTGAAGATAAGTTATCAGAGGTATTTAGCATTGAAAAATGTATTTTATTATCAAAAAACCTCACCGCTCATTTGTTGTTTATGCTTCTTATACAGGGAAGCTACCGAGGTGAAGTTTGTCTTACAAAGACTGGAACAGCAGTGCACCAGAGTACAATAGTGCTCAGTGTGCTTCCTGCAGCCAGAGGCATCGGTAACCTCCAGGGAGCCAAGATGCCAGAGACAACCTGGTTCAGGAAGCGTACAGTGCCTACGTGGGAGCTAGAGGAACAGCTTGCTTGCTAGCTTTGAAAAGACGACTGCTCAGCAGGGAAACTGGGACAGAAAGAATGAAATTCAGAACCTGAAGGGCAGCCTGTTTCTGGTGAAATGTCTCCGTATTGGTATCTTTACATGTCTTCCAAGATACAAAATGGAGGGGCAGGAAGTCATTTGCAAGCCTTATGTAATATCCAGTCCCATAAAGAAGTGCATGCTGGGGGATGCCTCTACCCACACAGCACTCCACCATGCAGGCATGCCTCCGCATCCTTATCTTTGCATAACTCAAGCATAGACCTCCTACAAGATCATCTCCCACCTCTCATGTGCATCTGTTCATTTTCTGCCTGTCAAACCTCCTCAGAATTTAAACGAAAGAAGTTGCAAGAGATAGGAGAAGAAGCTTTCACATTTGAATGCAACAGATCAGGACAGATCTGATAAGAAATGGGAATTTTTATTGAGTGACTTCTTTTGCTTTTTTATTTTTCCAAGGTGGAATTCTCCTGCTGTGTAAGGAACTGATTCTTGCAATGTATTTTTCCTCAGCAATAAAAATATCTCCAAGGCAGAAGTACAATTCTCTTTTTAGACCTGTCACCTCCAAAGCCTGATATATGTGGCTGAGTGAGTTAGATGAAAAGGTATTATTAGGTTTTTATTAGATTATGATGCAAGCTTAAGCTGGCTAGGCTTGTCAGCCAGTAAATCTAGTGCAAACATCTGTGGCCAAATTCTGTTCTCATACATGTTGCTGTTTATTCCTCTCTACTGTGATACTGGTTCCCCTCTATCAACTGTCAGAAGGGCATGGGTGTACACAGGGCATGATTTACCACACAAATTAAATCAGAAATAATGCTATTAAAGGCAAAGGAGTATGATGTATTGCTATTCTTCCTCAATCTGAAATTCAGACCTTTATCACAAGACTAAGAATTGTTAGATATGGCATGGATATTTATTTATACATGGCTTTTTACCATCAGTGACTTCTTGGTTCAAAAATAACCCTTTTTTGGCTCCTTTCTGGAGCTGCAAGTTGAGTTAAAGTGAATCAAACTGTGTTGAAGTCAGGTAGACATGGAGATCTTCTATTGACTTCAGCAGGGACTGCACAAGAATTGGGTATCTGAAAGCTACACTGGGTACTGCAAACACAGCAAGTGCTTTTTCCTTTCCAGGCAGAGCGATAGTCCCACTAACAATAGGCAGCTCTCTTTACAGTATGTCATACTCATTTGAAGCCTGCTCAGAATGCTGCAGGAGCTCAAGAGTGAAGCAGGCTGCCCAAAGGCACAGATATAAACCCAGGCTAAGCTCACAGATGTTCTATGGCAGAGTATCTACTGTGCACTCTGTAGCACACAAAATATATGCTGTAATTTTGTTTTTAAAGGTCGCAATACTTCAAGACTTCCTGTGAAAAGCGTAAAAGCTCACCTGAAAAGATGGCATGTTTGAGAAAACATAAACTAAGCTTAGTCATAGCATAAGCTAAGTTCTTCCTCGCAGTCAATTTTTGCATAAGTGTCTCAAAGACATATTGCAGCAGAGGCGTAAATCCAGATGCCGCTGCACGTAGTTCTCAAGCCAAGCTTCCACAAATTCCAACCTTTGCAAATATCTTTATATATTAATCTGAATATAGTGCTGAGATAAGCAACTTCTGATGAAAGCCGCAAGATAAACATGAAACAATAAAGAAATATTTTCCAATGTATTGCCGTATCTGCACTCCCTTTCCAGGGTTTGTAGTCATTCTCTCCCCCAGTAAGAAAATACGTCTTCGTCTAAATGCAGTAAAAAAATAACATTTTTGGCCCCATCTGAACAGTTAATGGGTATGTCGGCTTGATATGCATGCCGGTATTGCCGAGACTTCTGCGGGAATAGTCTTCTCTAATAATTTTTCAAGTTTTAATAAAGTAATGTTCACCTCTCCTTCAGTATTACAAAACAGGTCTAAAATCCTTATCCTGGGCCTCCTCTTTAACCAGTGATTACCTACAACTCTGGGCATGTTTCTCCTGTTCCTTTTCCACTGACCTGTGCATTATGCAGACCAAGGACAATGGACAAGTAATGCTCAGTCTTTTTTTTTTTGCCTCCCCTCTTTTTTTTCCCCTCCGTCAACATTTCAAAGAAGGTAAACAACTACACAAGACATTGCACAGCACTGGACAAATCTACCTATACAGAGAAACTTACTAAAATGCACAATGAATGTAAGAAATGTAACTATATTCTGCCATAGCTTTGCCACCGTAATTCTCCTTGCTCTCCCTTTCCCAGGGACAGTTCAAAATAAGCCACTTGAAAGAAGAATTACATGCAATATGATCTGGGTTTGTGTCATCACTAGTGTCCAACAGACATTTCAGGCCATTTATTCTTTGGGCAGTGATCTCAAATTGTTCCTGGAATATTAGGAACATCATAATTTTCAGTTATAGTCATAAAATCACACCACTGATTTTAGAGAGGTTAGTTACTTGAATGAAAATTGGATTAAATCCAAATTTAAAGCAGGGTGAGTTCAAAATTCTTGGTCCTGGCAGTGTCTTTCTCATAACCAGAAAATCCAGATGAATGAAGAGCCGGCTGAAACAAGGTGATTTTTTTTTACCATCGACAGGCTGGACTGTCTCTGCAGCATTGCTACAAAATCGAATGAGAAGATCGCTTATATTTCACAGTGATTTATGTGGCCATAGGAATATTTCTCTCTGCTCTAAGAGGTGACAATAAGCCTCTGCAAGGACATATTTATGACTGGGCCTCTGCTGTTGATGACTAAATGCTCTTACAGGTGCCAAAGAAAATGGGCTACCCCGATAACTCTGCTTGCAGCCTAGTCTCCCTCTGGTACAGGGCATCCCCGTAGCTCACCGGACAGCTGCTCGCCTGTGACGCTCGCCAGGGGCCCATAGGCTGCTGCTGTCAGAAGCCCCTTTTAGGCAGTTTGTCACCTGGGGGTTGCAATTGCCTTTAAAGTAGTGGGACAGTGATCATGGGCCTGCTGTGGTAGTCCCTATTCAGGAAAAACTGTTAGGTTTGGCAGGCGTTTTACTTGAGGAGTTACTGCTGGATTAGGCTACAGATTGTTAGATGGAGAAATTGTATCTTGTTGCTGGGACATAGGAAAGCAGAAGTCTTATTAAATGCAAATTGTCTGAGAAAAAGACTGCTCAAGCTTCCAGGAAGCTGCAATTCTAGTCTTTTATTTGCCAAGGCCACAAAACTCTTCAAATATACAAAGACAATCAGCAACCAGCTATCATCCTGTGATTAAATGCGACTTCCAAAATGTCCGTAAATATTTAAGCCTGTTGCAACTTTCAGAGATGTCATTTGATAATTAAGGTGATCAGTGTAAAGAAAATTATTGATTTTTCTCGGGGGGGTGGGGGGTGTGTTCCTGTGCAGAGCACTTGTGTGATCCAGCCCTAGAATACAAGGGTGTCAGGCACAAAGTCAAGATAATATTTTTCTTTTGAAAGAAAGATGAAAAACTGTAGGGGGTGCACATTTCTCTGAAGTGTGGGCTGATGCTAGGGCTTATTTAAAACTTTTTTCAGAGCTACCCTTTTGCCAAAGAACGCAATAGATGCAATAGCAGATATCTAGAATAGCGTGTTTTGTACAGAATATGAATGTTGATGTTGGTAAGTGCTCAGAGCATTATTTGCCAGCCCTTTCCTGTTAAGTACCGTTTGCTCCACAAGTGGACAACATAAACCAGATATAATCAATAAGTGGATTATGTATGGTAACAATCTAAAGGATGCTTTAAGAATATAAATATGTAGTCTTAAAAGGCTTATTCCAGAAAAGCCCTGGATTGAAAGTTCGTTTTTATTGCTGAAATATTCCTAGCCATGGTGCAGCTTTCTGTGTGGCAACTGTTTCATGAAAACTGTTTCTGGTCTTTTGGCTTCATCCATAAGCTCTTAAGCCTGACTTTCCTGGATGCCTTTTCCCTTGAGGGAAACCTGAAATATATTGTGCTTTTAAAAAAGTTTACATATCCTCGAACATTTTTTTCCATCTGTGTCAACTTGATTGAGTAAGAAACAAGTTATCTTGCTTTGCAAATGGCACGTAGTTTATTATATCAAAGTTACTGAAGAGTAATTTTCCGGGACCCAGACCTGAGCTATAATAACCTGCTGTTGGCATACACTTAAGCACAGAGAAAGAGGCAGTTTGCAAAGTGGAGATCTGCTGAGCAGCACAGTAAGCAGCAAGTATGCTTTGGTTTTAGACCCTCCTGTCTCTGTCAAGGAGACTGTAGATCCAAGTCTTACATTCTAGTCCTGTGACTCTCCAGTCACTCCTACAGCCTGTCCCTCAAGCAAGTATACCACTTCGCATGCTTGACCCTAATTATAGCTCATGTCACAACTCTTACCCAGTGGGAATGTTACTGTCCCACTGTTCAAAACACTGGGAAAGGGTGGAATTCGTATTTCTGTGCCTCGCCCAGCAGAACAGCTTTTGATCCAAGTGCTTCTGTAGCACAAGTGATGGGATAGTCTTTAAGCCGATATTTTACATTTTATTCTCCCATTGCTGTGAATTTTTCCATGATAAATGAATAGGTAAAAATGGGAAAGCATACAACAATGGTGACCTTCTAACACGACTTCTCGGTTTATATCTAAAAACCCCACAGGCAGATATTTTGCTTCTGTCTCAGAGATGCATTAATGTAAGAAAACCACCAAGACTGTAAACCTGCAGGCAACTGAAGCAAAAGGTATCTTGAAACAGCCACGTTAAATGGCCGGGCAGACATTTATACTTGTAACACTGACAGAGCCTTGGCCATAATAATAGGAAGATTACTTTCTGATTTGGCTTCATAGAGAATTACGCAACTATAAATTACCTCTTTCATTTTGATCTAAATACAGAGATCCGTATGCAGGGAATATGTCCTGCTAAGTCACAGCTTCTAACACAACAGCACTCTTGTCCCTCCTTTCACACGTCTTTGTGAAGAAGCTGAATTACATGCCTCATTGAGGTAGAAGAAAAAAATACTTCACTGCAGTTTAGAAAACAGTAAAAATTACTTTAAATGATGAACCCTCCAAGCAATTTCTTAAATGCAACCATATGATTTCCGCTGCAGAAGGCAGAAGAAAGCCATAAGAATGTGCGGGGAGTCACCCAAGTCCCACCACACCCTAAGAAATGAGCTCTGCTGTCATTCTGTAAAACAGAGGGCTGCCATTTGGAAATGTAACAGACATTTTTACAAGTCCTCTTAACAGTCTGCCTACCATTTGCTATTACTTGTGGTTCAGTTGTTTCCCAGTAAAATCTGTTCTGTGAACAAAAGGCCAGACAATCAGAACAACTTTTTGGCTGCTAACAGGTGCTGACTGCTTCCTCTGCCCAAGGATTGTGGGGTTTATGGCTAAAATTTCTTTTGAGGCTTAATACTACCCCTTTACATAAATATCAAATAAAATATCAAATCTCAATAACGCTTGGGACTGCAGAGAAGGTGTAGCCCTTCCCACAAGGTTACTGCAGCACCCATCTTCTGCTGTTTTTACATTCTATTCTTATTTTCCAAGGGTCTTTGGTAGAGGTACAGATAGCTTTTAAAGGGCCAGTTCTCATGTTCTAGGTTCTATTTACTTATCAGCAAAATAAGCACCAGAACCTTCTATAGATACAAAAAAGGTATGTTACAGAAGGGGCTTAAGAACCAATGACTCCAACCCCTACTTTTAGCTTCCTGAAGCCTGTTCGACTAGGTAGAGAACCTTAGAATTACAGACTGCAAACATGCAGAGCATTACGTGTTAATCCAGGCTCCATGGAAAGGTAGAAACCACCGTAGCGGGTGGACAAGCTAAAAAAATCCCTGATGTTAAAAGCTGTTGTAACAGATATAGTGAAGAGCCCTGGCAGTTAGAAAATAGCATTTGCATTCTCAGAGCTAGAAAATTAATTACCTGTTCATACAACCAACAGTGAGAACTAAGATTGTTGTCAGGAGTTCATAGCTACTGACATAAGTAGAAGTTTGCTGAGTGCAGTAGCAAACACAGCTATAAAAAAACCAAAACTCAATTACATTTTAACAAAGCATATCAAGAACCTGTCGTAAGCTACAACCCACCGTACACAAAAACATTCTCTACATACCCGAAACCTGTCTCCCCAGATAAAAAAAAAAAACACCTTTCAGGTCTATATACTTACAAACTTTTACAATAATTGGCTATTCCAAAAAGTCCTTCTCTTGCAAACAGCAGTGTCAAGGCCCTGAGGACACTAATAAGCTCTGTTGGCCCTGACCAGCCTCACCTGGGACCCCTGCCTACACCCCTTCCCACAGGCCCTTGGGCCCCATTTAAGCTCAAGCCTGGACCCTGGTTTAAGCTGTGTTGGGGGATGGTGGTTTTTAAGCTGTGTTTTATGATTGCTTTTAGGGTTTAGATTACAGCTTTATTTTCTGTTGCTTCTAGATAGCTTATGGGCCTGGTTCCTCTTCTTGCTGCATCTGGGGCTGTTGCTGGATCTTCTTGCCTACAGCTGGTACTGTGTGCTGTGTTCAGATCCTGCAGGGTGGTGTTCTGGTTAGGTCTGTGCTGGGGTCACCCTCGGGTCCTGCCTCAGCCCTGCTTATGGGGTTGTGCTGTTTTTGCTGTTACCTGATGTGCTGAGTGGGATGATGGGAAGACTAGGGCTGGAATGAGACTACAGAGAGCAAAAGTTAGTATAACTTTTAAAAGTTAAAAAAAAAATTTTGAGACTTTAGTAATGCTGAGAAGTGTCTAGTCTTCCTTTGAAAATCTCTAGAAAGGGGCAATCCACTGTTTCCCTTGTTAAATTTTTTTAGAGTTTAATTGGCCTAAGAAGCAAGAGAGGAAAGTACTATTTCTTAAAAGGCAAATACTGCATGGTATTTTGTTGCAATAGGATGTATGCTTGTCAGACTCCTGTCAATGAAACCAATAGGATTACAGAGAGTGGGATTTGCTTCTGTAGTTCAGAATAGGCTGTGTAGAGAAACAGGTTACCAGATGCTAAACTAATCTTCTGAAAGAACCTATTACTTCCAGCCTGAAGAGGAATAGTGATTACTGACTCTTCCTTGAAGAAAAGAGATGAGAAGTGAGATGTTTAATGCTGTCTATAGCCAGAGCTTTTTGCATATCTTCTATGCTTGACCAGAAAGTGTGAATATAAGTGTCATATTCAGATCAAACACCCATTTGTGGAGCACCTAGTTTCCATGAATGGCCAGCAGCAGATTCCTTAAGAAATCAAATAAGAAAGGTATATATACTGCTATGCCTAGGCCAGATGCAGTTAAAGCTTTTGAAAGTGTTGCAGTTTCAGTACTTCTTGATTTGGGTTCACCCAGCTACTTACAGTTGGCTTCTAGTTAGTATCACTCTGTATTTTTCTGCAGGGTAGCATAGCAAACCTGGCATGCTTAATAAGATTGCCATGCTGCTTTCACAGCTTTAACTGTCAACTTACTTTTGTTCTGAAGAAATGGAAGGGTTGTTTGTTTAAGTACAAGCTGAAGGAGGAAAAAAGTTAGAGGGGGTGTTTAGACTTCTGAGCTTTCCTGAGGCATGACAAAACAATGCGAATATGCATGTCTCCCCTACTTTGTAAGGATGACTGCCCAGTAAAAATGTCTCTTCTGATCAAAATTTCCTTCCTTTCTGACTTGAAACACATATCTTTCCCCCTGCCAGCACATTTTACAGTACATCTTGCTGTTTTGTAGCAGTTTGCAGTATGTCTTGCTATCTTTGAGCTGCTTTGCAGTCCCTGTTTAGTTGTCTGTTTATCAAGGTGTCCAGGTAAGAGGAGCATTGTGATGGGTTTAATGTTAATGAAGATAAAGGGGCGAATCAGACTCCTTTGTGGTTTCTGGTTTTAAGAGGCTTGAAAAGGCCTGTGTAAGCCCTCTTACACATAATACTGTGTGTACCCCCCAAATTTATTTTTAACCTGAGTATCTCAGGTTAGTGCAACTGGTGCAGATAGAGAATGACTGATGTAGCCCAGGGTCACCAAGCTCATCTGAGTAGAACAGAGTTAAATTTACTTCCTTTGTTGTGTTGTTCTAACAACTCAGTAGTTTTCTGCATGTCTTCTCGGTACCTTATTTGTTTGGACAGAACAAATACCTACTGCTCTTCAGTTTCCAAATAGCCATTCTTCATGTAAGGACAAATGTTGTACTGTTGGGTTTGCTAATAGGATTTTTGCAGCCTATTTTTTATTTTATCCTCGTGAAAGATTTTCCTGACAGATGTAGTAGTTTGGCTTGAAACACACTGGCTTTTTTGGGGAGTCGTGTTCTTCTGGGTTCAGATGTACTTGACAGGCTGTATGATACCAAAAGTGAGCTAAGAGTTTTTTCCAGTACCTCCCCTTCATTCCTACTGGTCACTAACGTTTTACACATCACTAACATTTTGTACAGGTGGGTGCCTTTTGAAACACTTGTGTTTTAGAATACCCGAGTGAGGGTTGTTAATACTTTTGCCGTACTTGCTTACAAATTGGAAATTAGAGCAAATACCATGTGACAGCTCATCCTGAATCTATGGAGTTGAAAGGAAAAAGTTGCTAAGATTAAGTGAATTTGTGGCATTTCCTTTAGTTACCCGTTCACACACTCCTAGACCAGACTCCTCTTTCTGATCTGACTGAACCTAAAGATAAGAATTGCAAGGCTGGATCAGACTAATTTCTGTCAAACTAAGGGTCCTGCCTCAACACTGGCTAGGAACAAATACCTAGAGAAAGAGTACAGGCTTAGGCTGTGCATGCCATCTTTTCTATCTTGGAAACACCTGGTGCTAAGGGTTTCTGGAGCATTTAAGTTATCTTTAATTGTCAGCAGGGGACTTCTGTGAATTTGCTTGTCCCCTCTTTGAACTCGTTCATAGTTCTTGGATCTTTTAGCAGTAGGTTCCACAACTTAATTATGCTTTGTATTGCAGAAGTGGTTCCTATATTTGCTTAAGATCTGCGGCCTCATAACCAGTGGGTTGCCTTTTAGATCTATTACTATAAGAAATAGATAACAGATTTCTCCTTCCCCTCCTTTTTAGGATTCTGCAGGCTGAGTGCTGCTCCACTGTGGTGGAATCTGGGCTGCTGATTTATGAAGTGAAAGCAAATGCCTGCACTAGATGCAAATGCAACTTGCATTTTCTACCTCTCTACCAGTTACTTGGCATTGTAGTATGTTAATGACAGCTTGGAGCAGGTGTGATGAACCAGTTGTGTACTTATCTTTTGAAAACATGATGACAGATTGGGAATGCATCCAGTTAGACAACCCATGTCCTCCTCAACACTTGCTTGTGTTGGTGGATGCTGTGCTCAGTCAATTAACAGTTTGTCAACAGCTGATTACAGGATAGCAAAATTAAGATAGCACCTCCCGCTAAGTAGATTTTGCTTCTCTTGGGATATCGGCACCTTGGTAATGACATTCTGTTTCCAGGCTGAGCTTGTTTTCCTTGCTGGTACTGCTAGTCTCTCTTGCTGTGCAAAGCCTCAGTCTGAACAGCAGCTTTGTGGCAGTTTCTGAGACTCTGAGGGTTTTCTCAATTTTCCTTCACAATGGTAAGGAATTAACACTGGCCCTGAGATGTCTCGGTGACAAATCAAACCTTAAGTCATTGTAATACTGTGGAAAAATTCTCTGCTTCATGGAAGGTGAAGGGGTTGTTTTAATCATGGAACCATAGAACTGCCCAGGTTGGAAAGGACCTCAAAAGATCATCTGATCCAACTTTTCATGGAAAAGGGAGCATAGGCAAGATTATCTAGCACCCTGTCTAGTTGCATCTTGAAAACCTCTGGTGATGGTGACTCCACCACATCCCTGGGGAGGTTTGATCTTGACTGAGCTTTCTCCTGTGGTGTAAGCTTATACATGAATGGCATAAGTGCTTTATCTTTAGGAGAACTGCAGGGTTTTGAGTATTTTTACTTGTCCTTTTCTCCACAAGACTTAACTCCCAAGTCTTCAGCTGTCTCTTTAAGAGGCACCTGAGGCATGTCTATAGCAGCAAGTAGCATGACTGGCTCTTTCTCCCTTCATTGTGAACGCTTGCTTCCAAATCTCTGTTAAGAAATACCCATATTTCTAGGGACCCTTTACATTTTCCATTAGCTGTTTTCTGGTATTAAGTTGATACTTGTTTTTTCTAGTCTGTGCTCCAACGTGGCCAGATTATGTTCTAGCATATTCTATTTATTTGTAGCATTTTACAGTGTATACTTAGGGATTCAGTTCTCTGCAGGAGACAGGTACCAGGCAATTGATTGTGCATTTCCTTAGCTTATAATAAAAGACAAATAGAAGCATAGAGTGCTTTTAAGGATAAAGGTACTGAAATTTCTGTTTCTGCACTTAGTGCAAGGAAATGAGAGCTGTATGGGCTAATGCTATGGCAAATATTTCCATCAAAGAGTGGGGGGAAAAAACACTACCAAATCAGGAAGGCAGCATTTAATGCTCACTTTTCCCAGGAATGCATTAGTGCCCAGACCTCCTAGGAGGCCAATCAGTCCCTGTGAGAACATTGTTATCTGATTGTGTGTACAAAGTAAAGATGGCTTTCTGGAATTCCTCTGTCTAGAAACTGTAGGTCACTAGCATAAATTGAGTGCATGGGCTCAAGATGAGTCCACTGCCTTTTTACTCTTCCATGATGCCAGAGTAGAGGTGGGAGGAGGCAAATTTTCTCAAGCCTGGAACTGGGATGGCAGTAGAAGGCTGCCCATGGAGGCTCTCCTCATATGCTGTACTGTAAAAAGCAGCATCATAGGTTGGAGGCAGAATGCTGAACTTTGTCAATGCTAAGCAGCACTGCAACCTGTATCCGGGTTTGGAGATGCTGCTGGAGTTCAGGCAGGTTCTCAAGGCCAAGTTAACTAGAGATCCTTTTCACATCCATCCTTCATCTCTGCATATGCACACAGCTCTGTATGGCTGATGGCAGAAGTAATCATCTGTGTGATTATTTTCACTATTCATGCTGCATATCTCCTCCACCTGGCTTGCTATGTACAATTTGAGTTCTGCTTTTGTTAGGGAATAGTGTATGGCAGAGAGGCTGGAAGGAATGTTGAAGGGAAATAGGCTAAGAGTTCACTTATAATAGTTCATATGATCTGACCCAAAATGTTTTAAGACTTATTCAGAAAGCTTAGCATGAAGCAATTAAAAGTGTAATATCAGTATACTCACATGAAAGCATATTGAACAAACGTTAGCGTATTTTCTTCCTAATACAGCCTTAAGTCTCTTGCAAGACCCACTTATTCCAGAAAAAACAATATCATTCTAAGCATTCAGAGACCTGACTTGAGCTTTTTAATGTTTTGAAATCTTCTGTCTTGACTTTTGTGAGAGAAATGTGGTGGTGAACCTCATTTCAAGTCACTTTAATTGTGCAACACAATGAAATCTTTATTGAATACTTTCCTGATGTCTTCTCCTTTCCTCTTCCTCTCTTCCCCAGTTCTTTATGGCAGAAATCACTTCTGCAATTTACTTTAATAGGACTTTTCTAGTCCAGGGAGAATTGCTATAGGACAGGTATAAACTTGAATGATCTTTGTCATGCTGGGTGCTTGATGAACTCCATGTTTAGAGACACTTTACCTTGATAGAGCTCCACTGATTGCAGTGGACTGGTTTCTAACATTCCCATTTTTAATGGCATCAAAGCAATGAGGTCAGTATTGTTAGATACACTAGACCTGAATTTTCATATAGACTACAATTTTTTTTCTCAGTTTTTTTCCAGTTTACCTACTTCTGTGTTCTGGAGAGTAGAAACTGTAAGGAACAGTTCCATGTAGGTCTTGCATTGCAGTTAAAATTTATTGATGACTTCAATGACAAAAACAGATGTAAGAAAATCTTAAAACTAAGTAGTGTGTTAATAACCTGCTGTTTTCTTCCTGGGGTATATGTGAGCTCATTACTGGACTCTTGATGGCTGTTGCTCCAATGTATATTTAGAAAATTCTTTTGCTGCCTCTACAGAAGTATTGAACTTGTTTCACCTTGTGCCCTTGTACACATTATAAATGACAATCCCAATTAAAAATAAAACAACACAAACCAAATTATCTTCCTGCACCTTTAGCAACATTTTCTCTTATTTCAAAAACAGGGAGGGTAAATTGAATATGGCAAAATGTGCTCTGTCTGTCAGTCTACATTCTCTGCCCTGGAGAAAATTCAGCTGCACATAAAGATAGGAAATAAAATTACTTGGAGGCCTTAGTGTTAAACAATCTATGTTGGCTGAAACCTAGCAGAATGCTCACAAGCCTTCTCAAATTTTTTATGGAAAACAAGATCTGTCATACTATATGAAAAATGAGTCCTCTTTCTGGAATCATCTCCATTAATTACCAGGTTAAAGCTCGGATTTCCTTACTAAAATGAATTTGGACTTTGATAATTACTTTAAAAGGAACAGTTCCCCAGTCTTGTCTTGAATTTCTTGTCAAAAGATTGTTTCTTAATGCATTTACTTTCATTGCAATAAACTGAAGGAAAAGAAAAAAAAGATGCTAAAAAAGGAACATTAAAACTGTGCAAGGCATGGTGACAGATTGAGACTTGAATTACTGTACAGTCTTGGAAGGAGTGAAAATACCCCCTTCACTCTCTACCATCAGATTCAACTATGTGCCTGGAAGCATGGTAGCAAGCATGCTTGCCTATTTCTTGCTCCAGGAGCATGGAGATGATAAGCAGACCTTCAAATTTCTCTCCTACCCTCTGGCCGAAAGGTGGGTGAACAACCAGGAAGCTCTTACAGATATAATCTGTGTTTTTAAAAAGCTCAGTGAATATTGAGCACTTTATATTCTGCATCTTATTAAAACCCAAGAAAATTAGGCTCTTTGCCAGGTTTAAAAAGGTACTTAGGCTGAGCATTAGAAATCAAGCTTCTTCCTGTGTGAGTTTAGATTCTTAATTTGAGATTATTATTTTTTTTAAAAAAAATCAGACACAGTTGACTTTGAATATATTACACAAGGACATAATGGGTAAGAAGGAGCAAAAAAATATTGGGGACTACAATAAGGCCTGAGCTGAAAAGCTTCTGGAGGCTACTTGTGAGGCATGTTCCAGCTGTAAAATAACTTACTAAAAATACCTTCAGATCACTGTATAATTTAGTCAGCTTTGAATGTCAGATCATACAATGGAACATGTACATATTTTAGAAGGAAAGAACTGATAAAATTAGCCCATTTCTGCTAAGATATTTAACCTGGCAGGCAGCTAAACGCCACACAGCTGTTTGCTCACTGCCCTCTCTGTCCCTGGCCCCCCCTGCAGTGGATGGGGGAGAGAAGTAAAATTTGTGGGTTGAGATAAAGGCAGTTTAATAGGACAGAAAAGGAAGGGAAAATAATTTTGATAAAAATATATAAAATAAGGGATGCACAATGCAGTTGTTCACCACCTGCTGACCAATGCCCAGCCTGTTCCTGAGCAGTGGTTGCTGCCCCCAGTTTATATACTGAGCATGACATCATATGGTGTGGAATATCCCTTTGGCCAGTTGGGGTCAGCTGTCCTGGCTGTGCCCCCTCCCACCTTCTTGCTGGCAGGGCATGGGAAGCTGAAAAGTCCTTGAGTAGTATAAGTACTAATTAGCAACAACTAAAACATCGGTGTGTTATCAATGTTATTCTCATACTAAATCCAAAACACAGCACTGTACCAGCTAATAGGAAGAAAATTAACTCTATCCCAGCTGAAACCAGGACAGATATTACTTGAAGAGATGCTTGCTTTGTGCTGCCATCGTCTCAGGTGTGCAGCAGTGGGGACCAAGCTCCTGGCTGGGTGAGAAGAATGGGTTATGGTCCCTTTGCTGCCACTCTGAACAATTCACCTTATTTCCTGATGCATTTGCTTCCCTGTCTGCAAAAGGACTGAGGAGCAGAGATAAAAAGCTGTCTGTAAAAGATACATGAGAGAACAATTATATACTCCCAAAGGTTTTACTGCTCTTATACTTGGATCTTGTATTTTTCATTTAGGAAGAGTATAGTTAACTAGCAGTGATACAGTTGCTTGGCATTTTCAAGGCAGATATGCAGTATGTTCTTTAAGTAGTGTGTTTGTCTGTGGACAGCATCCTGATTTGACTATCATTGTTCTTGAAATACCGTAATGAAAAATTATTTTTAAAAGCCTCAGTGCAGAGTAACTTTATTTAAATACTAAGAAATCTATGTATTCCTGTTTTGTTTCATTGACATACCAATGCTCAAAGCATCCTATAGAAATTCATCATTTCTTTAAAACAGCTTTCTCTGAAAATTGCAAACAACTTTTTGGATAAATGTACAAGTGCACTTACTGAATGACAGTGTGCTAGGCCCTTCATCTTCCGAAAACCAGAAACTCTTTGTAAAAAGTAATGAGTTCCTGCTGCTTCTCTCCTGGAAATGGATGGCACAATTCATCCCCTATTGCTCCACGCTATCCAATTTTCATTGTTATTAAATAAAGACAAATGGCCACTAGTTCCCTTAGCGGTATGTTCTTACACAAGCAATTTGGGACTTATAGTTGTGGCAAAATGCTGGGTTCATGGTAGAAAAATAGAGAAACATCCACTCTAGTAAAATGCTGTATGCAGATGTTGAAATGAAAGGAGTATTGAAAAATGCTAATCTTTTCCTTCTAGTCTACTTTTTGCACATTCACTACTATCAGTTCTACTCGATTTGCTGATGTACACAAGTTCCTGCATTACAAACTGTTGAGAGGTACTTAAAAATGTGAATAAGAGGTGGAAAGAAGAGAGATGTTGCCTTTGAACATCCAAGGAGAAATGAAAGCCGGCAATGAAAATCTGTCCTGCCATAGGCCTTCCTGTAGAAACAAGAGTTCTTTTTAATAGATCACATTATCTTTGGAAAAGGCAACGGAACATAGGATACTATTTTGGCTTGGAATGTATTAATTTATGTGCACAAAGCAATTATTTAGCCCATACAAATGGGAATATGAAAGTATTAATTGTTGCCAAACTTAAGTGAATAAATGCTTGTTTTTAATTAAAGGATTTGATCCCAGCCCCACTCTGGCAAGACTGCCATTAATTTTAGGAAAAGGAGAAATAGACTCAAATTGGGTAGGAAAAATTAAAGCTCTGAACACATACAGCTTTTTTAATTCTTTGGATATTGGATACTTATGAAGGTTTGGGTGGGAGAAATGCATTTGAGGGGAAGAAATAGATGAATTAATTTAAAATATGTTTTACAAATGTACTCTTGAGAGCTAATGCAGTCTACAGTGCACTAGCATGGGCAAGTTTAGAACTCTTGGCTTTCAAGGCTTTACTTCTTAAACTGGATTTTTTTCTCCTTTTTGCAGCAGGCCTCTTCAATTTCTTGTGTATTGGGAATACATTAGCAGTGTATAGGCATAAAGAGTGGCCTAAGATTTCCAGTAGGAAAAATAGAGGAGTCGTCTAAAAATCACAAATGGCTTTACTTTTGTCAGTGTTAAAGTTTAAGAACATTCTAAGCCTCCTGTTCCAAGCTGGTGTGAGGGAACAGCGACAAGCAGCTGCTCTGCAGGGAAAGAGGAGCCAGGAGCGGAGCATGATGATAATGCAGGCAGGAGGAGTGACCAGGAGGGATCAGGGTCAGATGGAGACCAGTGACCACCAGCTGTGACAAGGCAGGTCTGAGTCCAAGCCAAGAAACCTGGGCAGTGGGTGTTGGTCAGAGTCATGGAGATATGAGTCTGGGATGAGATGAGATGCACAGCTGGGATGGAGCAGAGGCAGGGGCCAGCAGTAAAGCCTCTGCTGAAAATCACTTTCGAAGGAAAGGAGGGGCAGGCCCTCATGTCTATCTTTTTTCACAACAGCTTTTATCAGCAGAGGAACTGCCCTTGGACTCAGCCAGCTTAACTACTTAATTCCCCCAGTTTGCACTCCTAGAAGGGGAAGGTGCTCTGGGCTGACAGCAGGGTCTTTAATTTCTAAATTATATGTGCTAACTGTAAAGGTGTTTCATGTACTTTGCCGTAAGCCCAGAATGCAGGTGATTACAGTAGAATCAGATTAACGCAGCATTTTGCTTACTGCCTCCTACCTATATTTTTAGTAGTCTTTGCTGTTGACAGTGCTTGGGATCCAGTTCAGAGTCAATTGAAACCAGTGGGATTGCTTTCATTGGCTTTGCTGAACCTTGGATGAATACTATAGGCATGATAATCAAAATTTCAGAATAGTGTTTTTTTAGAACTGAAATATAATCTGGCTGCTTTTAGTCCTGCCTTCTATGTTTGTATATCCACAAGCACCGGATTAAATTCTTAGCAATTGCTACATTCATATAACAAGAGTTTTTGCAAAGATTTTAATATTTTGGATATCACTGGCAGAAACTGTGGGCAACAGTTGCAGCACAGTTCAATTGGCCATTGCCCTGCCAGTGTTTTAGACTACAGTTCTTAGTTTTTCACAGTCCCTGAAAGGACTAAAAACTGGCATTTAAGACCGCCGTGCTCTGAAGCATTGAACTTGCAATCAATTAGACCTAAAAAAAGAAATCTGGCAGTTAATATGAAGTTGTGCGGGGCTTGCGGGAGTGAGTTTCTTATTGGTTTTTTTTTTTGATTCATGTAGACATGATGATGAACTTTAAAAAGTTTAAAAATTACTTCATAGAAAACGTAGAGGCCAAAACTATAAGGATTTAAATTAGTGCTTTGAAGGTCAGTAAATTAGGCCTATCTTCACAAGGGAAGTTGAGATGTGATAAAAACATTTCATCCCTAAAGGATATTTCAGCTATAAATTGTCATCAAAGTGCCTCAAAGTTATCTCTCCCTGGTCTTTTATATAATCGAAGATGCATAGTGGAACTTTCTCTTGTATTTTCATTTTGGGCAAATATTTACCATGTTTCAGGCATTCAGTGTTTTTGGCAGAAATGTCAGTTTCTGAATAAAGTTTCCATGAAAGATTTTATTTAGAGTTCTGGCTTTCCCTTGAAAAATTTACCTTCTGATAAATTTTCTGCCAGCTCTTGAGTCATAGCAGATCTATTCCTTCTGAATAGTGAGACTATTCAATGTTGTATGTTTTTATGATAACAGTGTGGGGTGTTTTTAACTAAAGGCACTGCAGTTGTAGTTCTAGCTGAAGAACAGTTTTGCCTAGAAATGGGAGAAATTTTATTCCATGTGTATGATGAACAATTAGAAAGTGTTATTCCAGAGCCTCATACACCTCACTTAAGTTATCTTTTCACAGCTACGCATGGAGAAACACAGTACGGAATTGTATATGAACGCCTAGAATAGCTCAAATTGAAAATACTGGGGGCAAGGCTATTACAGGGGCATTAAAGGTAGAAGAGGGGCCACTGAAGAATGTCTTTTAATGGGGGATTCCCCAAGAGGAAAACCTGTTGTCATTGATGTGTATGTAGCAACTCCAAAGGACAATGAGTGGTCCAGTCAGGCCAAGAAAAAGACAAAGGGAATTAGAACTGGAAGCAGGCTGGCAGAATGATAGATAGCTAGTGGATTAGTCAGTACATGGAAACTTTATTTGGCATTTCTGTAGTCTTCAGTCTCAAAGAACCACCACAATGTTCCCTTGGGAGATTATTTTAAGATCCCAAAGAATTTATGTGCTGTTCTTTAATGTTGAGCAATTTCATCATGTGCTTATCCAGCCTGTGTGGTTTTTTTTTAATTCAGAAGTAACAAGTGCAGAATATCCCTAGGATGCATAGTTACTGCTGTTCTACAGGGGAAAAAAAGAGGTGGGGGGAAGAAAAAAAAAAGTATTCTAGTTTCCAGCACCACAGTAAGTCATTAGTTTCCCCCAGGATCCATTTTGCAGCACACTACAGCCTTTGATTCTCTCACTTATTTTATAGTCATGAGTTCTCTGGCACTAGAAAGGCAAGAGAGACCACATTTGCCATAATGTCATTTATGGGAGACTATGTTAACTGCTAAATAGAAATCTAATTCAAAACAATTGTAAAACTGTTTTCAAGGTTAACTTTCAACCAGAATTCTTGAGGCTTATTCTTAAAAAGTGGGGATTTTGCTGGTTTTGTTGTCTTAGACTTAAATTTGAGTAATCAAACCACAATGGGTTTGAAGTGCAGCTGTGCATAATACTGGCATTTGGACTTGAATATCCAAATAGTTATGATATCTGAAAAGTCACTTTCTTGTGAAATACACTTTCCTCAACAACATTACAGCTAAATTACAGTTATGCCAACAGTGTTAGTTTCCTATGAGGATATCAAAAACTATAGGTTATTGTGGAGATGATGCACGAAAATAAACAAAAGGTTCGCTAAGGAACATCAAGCCTAAAACAAAATCTTGTCCTTGTGTCTGATCAGACGTTAAAATGAAGCACTACTTACTTCCAAAAGCTGGTGACAGATATGTGAAGATTCAGGCAGATTAAAAGAGAAAGGGGCTTTTTTTTTTGAATGCTGGAACAAGAAAAAGAGACTTAATGACAACCCATATTCCTCTGCTTGCACTTGTTAGCCGATCTGTATAATCGGATTACCTATATAAAGTCACGTTCACAAGAGCAAAGTTGAGCGTACTGTCATATAACATTCCTGATCATTTCTCCTTATAAACATTGAGTAAAGCTGAATATATATGAGTCTGAAAAACAATTTGCAACCTGTTGTTTCTTTTATTTTTTATTTATAAAATAAATACTTTCCAAAGAACTTTGGCAAGTATCGGTTTGTCAAAATAAGATATTAACTCAAATTTTTACTAAAATGAACAATTCCAGTTTACTCTTCAGTCAGTCTTGACTGCTGTCAGTGGCTGAGGGATAGGGACAGGCAAGAGAAAGATTTACTATACCTTTCATTCTGTCAGAGAAGCTTAATTAAGATCCAAAATACAATTCCAGTAAGTTTCTGTTAAAACTAACAGCTTAATATTGGATAGTAGATACAACCTTGAGGTTAGTAATGTCACAAGTGATCACTCTTTCTTCTCCTTTTCTCTATCCTCATCAGGTACACATGCATCAGAGCCCAGACCTGAAAGAAACAGAACTGCTTGGGACCAAGGCTCTGGCCTTTTCTCCCACTGATCTGGAAGGACTAAAGCTGTGCTTGGGGTAGGCCTGAAAAATAAATGTTATTGCAGTTTTGTCAATGATGTAATACAGAATGTGAGAATAGAGCTGAGAGCAGCTGGATAATAGACTAGAATATCTGTAGTCTGTTGAAGAAATAAGACAAGAGGTCCATGCAAGCTACCTGTAACATTGTGGGGTGAGGCTGTGCAGGATAAGAATGGTCATGGTATAGTCCTTAAGAATACACAGCGTCAGTGAAACGCATGGTTGTATTAGTGCTACTGCTAATGAACAGTGATTGTGAGTAGGCTTTCTGTTTGGGTAGAGTAACTGAATGACTAGGAAATATGTGACAGTAGCTAGTAGAAGAGTATAAGGAGAGAAAGTGTAAAAGAAGTGGTTGACTGTGTACATAAGGGAGAGAACTTGGGGTTTTTTTTTATTTGGCTTTCCAACAACAGGAACCCGTTAGTGTCTGCTGTTTGGCTATTGTGCATAGGGACCATAGGGCATTATGGTCCCTGGGCTGTTGTCAGTGCCTGGTGGGACAGAGCAGCCAGTAAGTGTGACAGACCCAGGGACGACAGCCATAAGGGGACAGTTCTGGAGACAGCAGGACCTTCTTAGTCTGCTGCAGCCCAGGAAAGGGCTTTTTCCTTTTCTGTCATTGCAATAACAGACAAAGCCAGCTGAGCTTGCCCCGTGGCAGAAGATGCTGGAAGGGCTCAGCATTACTTTATCTCTCATACCTTTAAATTCACATCTCTAATAGATCGCTGGAAAAGCAAGGTATGTGTCAGAAGCTTGGCAAGAGTGTGCAGTGTATTTCTCTGTTGCCTGATGTAACTGTGCTATAACTAGGTGATCCTGTCACTAGGACACGTGCTGAGAAGAGCAGTATAAAGGGACTGAGTGGCTTTTTCCAGAACCCATGCAAGACCAGTGGAATTGGTTAAAACTGGAGTAAACAAGCCCTGTTAGATCCAAGTTGGGGCCATGACTGGTGCTCTACTTCAAAGTCCATGCCAGGTTTGGAAGCAAAGTACTCGGTTTGCACAGCACTGCACCTGTACTAAAGGATCATGCTGAACCTGAGCTAGCCCTACCCAGAGACGAATCTCATGTCTGCATCAGAACCTATGTGCAATAGGTGGCACTGTTAATTTATAACTTGGGCAAACCACCCACAGACAAGTGGGAGTTGATGGTAGCTGCAGTCCAAAAATAAATTTATGTATGCTGGGCTGAACAGCAAGTGAAAACTGCCATTGCAGGTCGGGGAATTGACTGACAAGTGTGTTCAGCTTCTTGCAAAAGTCAAATGACATGTGTAGAAGCAAGCATCAGGTGATCCTCTGAGCCATGGATGTTATAAACCTAGCTCTCCCTTCAAATATACCTGTGTGATTCCCCAAAAAAAGATTAGCAAAACTTTCAATGCCTGACATAATGCAGAACTTCAGGTTTTGGGTTTTTGCTTTTAAGTTCAAATCTGGCAAATGTTCATGCTTTGTTCACTCTCCTTCCTCCACTGTTTTCTTCTGCAGCTTTAATAACTGCTTGTGCCTCCTGTTCTTCCCTCCAGAAAGGGAGGTTTTTGAAGTGTGCTGTGATTCTCTGAGTGACTGTATTTTAAATTTTCCGCTGCTGTGAATGACGTAAATGACTTTAGCAGAGGAATTGTGTTGTTCTAGGTAGCCAGTATACTCATCGAATGCCATGTGTGACTGAGATACGTAGATATGATTTCAGGGCAGCCGTGCTAAGTTCTAGGGGCCGAATAAACTTCACACTCTACATTTCAGTAGGCGAAAGCTCTCTATGCAGGATGGATACCCAGTGGAGACAGTCTGTTCTAATTTTTAAAATCATAAAAGGCTTTTGACACTTGCTCTATTAATTTTCCACTAAGGACAGTGAGTCCTTAAAATAACTGTTTAGCTAACCTCTGTATGAACGGGCTCTGCTTGTTACTACTAAAATTGGAAGTACTCATTGTACTAATGGATTTTGGCTTTTCTCTGCTGCTTTACCTTTATCTTTTAAGCACAGATGTTATTATTTGAACATTGGTTTTCTGAGTAAAAAGATAAAATGTGCATTTAAAATTAATCCTCCTTATCCTCTTTGCCCTCTCCCCTTAGACTTTCCTCTTAGAGGCTCAGAACTGCTGAACAACAGTGCAATTGCTAATGTGCAGTCCTGTCAGCTACACCAACACCACTGAGACTTTGCCTAGCTTTTCTAGCATACCTGTTCCTAGGCACTGGCATTTTTTAGCTTGTCTTCTGTAAGTCTTCACTCTCAGGACATGACTTTACTAACCCAGTTAATAAAGCTAGAGACCTCTATTGTGAATTACGGAGAGGTATGTTGACTCAAAATTTTGTGCTGTCAGTATATTACCAGTTATTTCTGTGCGTTAAGTATTTCATCCTATTTTGATTCTCCATTCCACAAGTTTAAAAGCTCAGTGTGAAGACTTAAGGCTGCTTTGATGGACAAAGTTAATCACTTCAGCGATTCAAGCCCCCTGCTTGATATATCAAGCCTCAAAGATGTATTCATTTGCTAGCCTCAAATCCTAAAATCCCAACTAAAGTATTAGCAGCAGGCTTCAGACTAATCTCCTGACTACCTAGAAGGGGACAAAAATCAGCTGCAGCTGTATACAAGGGGGCTGAGCTGGATCTTGGAGTTGCATCACACACTTGCATGCAATTAATTTTCATCTGATTTAAGATCTCAAATTCTTTGAAAAGAAAAATGCCTGCTCTTCAGAGACCTTCTCTAAAATTGCTTCTCTTCCATGTGTCTTTTCAGGAGGGGGTGAAAGCTTGTTCTAGAAAAACTTGAAGTATATTCTGTGAAAAACTTATAGGTAGCCATGATAACGCAAGATTATTCACTGACTACCTTTAAGAAAAGTTAGGTAAAAAATATAGAGTATGAATCTGGAGTATTTGAATCAATGGTTATCTAAATTTTATTTGAGCATCACCCATTTGGAATCAAAAGAATTCCCAAGATGTAGCACATTTAGCAACCAGTAAAAATTCTGAATTGAAGTTATCCCTATAGTTCCTGGTGTATGCTCTGAGGATTGTCTCAAATATTTTTAATGCCTTTTTCTCAAAGATATCCAATCTGAAGTTGCTCCCAGATTACCATTAGGTCTGACATTTTTTTCTCCCTTTTTAATGAGCCTTTAGTGCAAACGGTGCTTTGAAAAACATTACTGTCTTTGCTTGTGTTGAGGCCCCATTTTTTCATTTCTCTGTCATGTCACTATTGAATTGCTCTGATGTTTTCAACACACAAAGTCAGAAGCTTTTCAGTACTTACCCAATCAACCCATGATTGCTGCCTCATGTATTTCAAAGTGTTGATCTTTGAAATAAAAACTTTGAAATTGGGGTATTCTTGACCTGTTTCTAGCAGTGCTGGCTGGCCTTTACCCAGTGCTTAGGGATTGCACCGAGGACATCCCCAGGCTTGTGTGTGAATGGTGTGGTGAAAGGCCAGTAACTGAGGAATTTGCATTCCTTTTCTGGCATCCATGGTGACTTTCACAGCACAGCTCTCACACATCTAAGTGTTCAATCCATCTCTAACAGACGGAGTGTGGAGGTGACAGAGGAGTAGATATAGTGCTTGTTGAAACTCATGAAGACCATTCCATGGGTTTCAGTGGATGTTACATTAGAACCAAACTATCATCATTTCACTGAAATTCAGGCTACCTATTCAGAAGCCTGTATATGATTTAGCAATATATCCTCTGATTTAAAGAGGATCAGTGCTATAAAACAGGACTTGCCAAACTGAGATTGACAGGATTGTCACTGATAAAAATGTCCAATATAGCATTCAGCAACTGCTGCAGCAATTGGCCCTCTTTACCCCTCTAAACGGAGATGCAAGTCCCCTCAGTCTAGCAGCCCTCACCATTCGGACGCTGGTGGGTGGCTGCGGATGTTTCATTTGGACCTGTGTGGCTGCCAGTGATCGAACCCTGCTGCTGGGTAGGTGCTAACCAGAGCCATGGGGTGAGTGTCTGTAAGAGGCAAAGACTAACGAATGACAAGTGCTTGTGTGCAGGCGCTAACACCGACTCAACCGATGCCTGTGTAGAGGCAGCAGGGAACAGTTTCGGTATAGCTTATCCACTCTGTACGGTGTGGGTGCCTCTGCCATCAGCTGTGTAAATGTCATTAGGAAGCAAAGAATTGCAAAAGCAAGTGTCTTTTGAGCAAACTGCTACACTGACTGTTGCGAGGTGGTTGTCATCTAGCCCTGCACTGAGTGTGACCAGAACAAATGCGGGAATAGGAATGTAGCCAGTGTTCTCTGAAGGGCTGTGAGGATTTTGACTATTTTAGGTGTGGAATAAGCCCTTCAGTTTCCAAAGTGAATTAAAGTATGTTCCAGCAGTGGTAGGCATTCCCTTAGTCAGACACTTTTTATGAAGCCTGCAGCTTCTGCGATACTCTCCACTGTTGACCCTTCCTCTTTATGTGCTTTCGCAGCTAGTCTGTGATAGGAGAGATCTGAATGTTCGCTGTGCTTTCCAGATGTAGGAATCATTTGAGAAGGCTGCAAGCTAACTGCCTAAATCTGTGAGCAGGAGAAAAAATACTATTGCATTAGGTAAAGAACGGCTTGATTTTTTTTTTTCTTGTGAAGAACATGCCTTCAGTAACTCTTTCTGTTAGGAAGGCAAGCAGAAATAGCCCCATTAATGTCTTGTCCATTCTGAAACCTCTGCTGTGACCCTGTTGCACCAGAAAGAGCATTTCGGAGTGTCTTGGCCACTCACAACTAAAGCTGATGTAAAGGTGATTTCCTCTGGAATAGAACGGCTTCTGCCTGCGATTAGGATGGTTGATGGAATGGATGTTATGTTTTAACTGCAAATCACAATAGGTTTCAACTGGAAACAAGAAATCCCAGGCTCCATAATTTTGTTAGGGATAGGAAATAATTTTGAATCCCTCAGATGAAAGTATTAAGATGCTAAGAGTTGTAATTGGGTTATTAATTCATTCTTGAAGTTTAAAATATCAGTTAAAAAAGATATTTGCTCCTGCCCCTTAGGAAGCTATGCATGTCTGTATTGGGTGCTTTTTGGTTTTCTTGCTTTCAGCTTATTTTTTGAGACTTAAGAAATGTGTATTTCCTAGTACTTAAAAGAAGTTGACATACAGTTGTTAAATATTAAATATCAGGGCACAGCATGGGCTGATAGCTGGCTGGGGAACCAGGAGCTGCAAGGGATTTCTGGGCATTCCTTGCCAGCCAGGGCCTGTCCTGCTGCCCCCAGCAAGGGAGCAGGGCGGGCCAGGGGGGCAGCCCCCGGCCCAGGATATCTGGCACCTCTGGGGACAGGCCAGGGTCATCTGGGAAATCAGTCCGTGGATCAGCGTCCAGATCAAAGGGATGCATGCCCAGGCACGGGCACGGCTCTGTGACACAGCTGGGATGTATCTCAGGCAGGGGACAAGGGTGAGAGCTTCAGCTCACAAGGGAGGAAGGGGGGAACTCCCCCAAGATATGTTAGCAGAGCTATTGAGGCAACTCCTTCTAGCTTTCTTCACAGAGCTTACCAGCTCACTAGCCTTGAGAAGTTTAGGGGGGAGAGATATGCTCTAGACCCTGACATCAAGAGCCTGTGTAAATAGGCAGAAAATAAAAAGGAAGAAAATCCCTGTGATTACACTGGGCTTTTAACTCGCCGAATGCTCGCTCCTTGCACATTGTGCAGAGCAGTCATCAATCCAGTAGTACATGCACTAAGTCTGCAGAATTTTGCTCTGGTATTGAATGTATACAAATCGTTGTTTTATTTGCGCTGATGAAAACTTAGCACGATTGAATAGAGCTTTTGAATTAAATTTTCTCTGTCTTACAGTACTAAACAAACCATTTATCAGAAGGAAAAATGTATTATGGGGGGAAAAGGAAGTTTTTATGCTACTTCTGTGGTGTGAATAGAATTCTTCTCTTGCTAACTTCTTTTGGTGGTTTTTAGTACCTCTTTCAGACCATTGATGTTTTCAAATGTCAGGCATGACACTTTAGAAAAGACATATCCCTTAGTTGACAAATTTTAACTGAAATATTGCCACTAGGACATTCATCACTGCTGAGAGCTCTGAGCGGGTCCCAGTCGATGGTGGCAGCTCACATGGCCTGGGCAGCACGTTGGCTTCCGAGATAGCAATCCCATTTGTTTCAGGGATTGTTATAATTAGGGAAGTCAGAGTGGAGCTAAGCACAGCAGTGACTCATAAATGATACCAGTAGGTATGACCAGGGCAAGCAGATTAAGATGGCTTATGCTGTGATTTTGGAATTAGCACGCTTAACGACCGGCTGGTGATACAGTCATTTGGTGTACGCAGTAGCTAATTTCAGTGGGACTGTGGTGGAGTGAGGTACTCGCAGTCAGCAAGGGTACTGGAGTCTGGATGTGTTTTAGCTACACATCCCACCATATTAAGGCTATTGTGTGTTTGTAGACCACGCAGTTGTTTGACAAGCATGTTCTCAGGCAGTACATCTGAAAGTACGCTACTCTGTAAATAAATCTGCCGTATGGTTTGTCAGGTAGGTCTTTGACGCCTTTCACACTTGCTTAGTCAGAAGTATATTACATACAACCCTGTGCACATGACAGAAGAAGCAGCTGTTCTGTGATGTGAAGACATGTGAAATGTAAGTAAATCACTTATAGTTTGTATTACTGGAATACCCGTCAGCCTTGTTTGTGTACTGGAACTGCACTCTGCTAGGCGCTGCACAAACCGAACAAAGACAGTCCCAGCTCCAAGAGCTTAACACTCTCGACATGCTGGATTTGAAAATGTATTAATATGAAAGTCTGTATTTAAGGAAGAGCCTCTCACATTATTACATTGAGATCAGCTCAGAGTACTATAAAATATTCAAATATTCTGATCTGCTGCAAACCTGGCATAACTTTGATTTCATTTGGGTTATCGCAGCAAGTTGACCTCACTAAGATCAATGCTTTATTCTACTATAAAAGCTTAGTCAACCTCCTCTATGTTGCAGCCAGTGAGTCTGGAAAAAAAAAAAAAATTCAAGAATCAGCCTTTCCTTAATAAGCCTTAAGATAGCAGCTCAGTTGTTTTAGATGTTATTTATTAAATATTGTTTAATTAAAAACTGGTTTAACTGATTTGGAGCCTGAAACAATTCCCATTAATGCCCTTGAGAATATTTTATTCAACTTTATTAGCAATTAGATCTAGCTCTTAACCCTTTGGAAACCACCAATAAATGCATATTCAGGAAAAGCAGCTAAGTATTCATTTGGTCGGCTGTCTGGAGACTGCAAATGTTCCAAGGATTAAATAGACTTTTTTTTTTTTTTGCCACTGGGCAAAGTTGTCTGCCAAGTTCTCACCAGATGCATGTTAATAAAGCTGGATTTTATAAACAGTTCTGATGCAGGGTTGAGAGCAATCTGAGTGACTCAGAGCTGCTAACAGGGTAAGCAGAGTTCTCCAGTGCCTTCTGTTAGCTCTGGTTTGAACTGAGATGCAAACCGTAGGCAAATCAAGTATTATTTGATAGTCTTTCCTGAAAATAGTGAGAATCAAGTCCATTCTCTTAGCTGGCAAGTGGCATATCTCAGAAGAGCTGTGTAGTTGGCATTACCTGACATTTGGGGGAATCCTCAGAGAGACCAAGGACCAAATAGTCATGAAGGATTAATTGCCTTCATGGCAAGCAGCAGTGTCCAGGTCAGGGTGCAATGCATTGCCAGAAGAAGGTGGGAAAGGTGTTGCTGTCTGCAGAAGGTGTTCTGGGCAGTTGGCATGACACTAACAGATGAATGTTCTTTTCTGAGCATAGGAGTCAGGTTGGAGTGACGCTTACTTTGCCAAATGCATTGACAGCTCAGGCAAAGGTTTAAGAGCTGCAGACAGCCTGAGGACACCTTGCGAGTTGCACCAGTCCAACTGTAATTTAGAAAGGGCCTGAAACAGATACGCCTAAATCAATTCCTTCCTGCTCTTAAGGTTTAACATCCTCAGTCTGAGCATGTAGCAGCTGTTAATTACAGTAACAAAATCAGAGGTGGGGACTAATGAGCAGAGAAATGTAGGAGGCATGCAGTTTCATTTCCAACCCATTTCTGTGAACAGGAGAGCAAACAGGCAAGCAGCTTTTGGCTGTTCTCTTATGTTTACAAGCTCAGGTAGTGTGCATGGGGGTACAGGAGTGTAAGCTTGGGAGGAGGATTCCTGTGTCCTGTTCTTCCTTCTCAGGGACTCAGAATGACTTGCTCCCTTGAAATTCATGAGACATTGAGATGCAGTGCCAAAGGTGACAAGAACCTTCTGTCACCTTGTGCTCTTCATTACAACTAATGTGGATGACAGTCCTAAAGAACTGTCAGTCATTGAAGCAAGCCCAGAGCTGAAGCTGAGTCAGGAAAATCTCCCCCAAAATTTACTAGAAGCGTTAGCTGCCCAAGAAGAGAAATTTAAGTTGGCTGAGGAAATATACCCGCTGCGTGGCTCCACAAATGTCTAGGGTCTTATTTTAGAAACTAAGAGTCCCTCCCAGAAGCCAGAGTCCTTATTGTCTGCAATTATAAACACAAAAGTTACTGTGCATGGTTGAGGCACCAGATGTTCTTGTGCTATTATGCAAGTGAAATAAAATCAGGGCTTTTAAGACTATGCTTCCTCTCTTCCAGGACTGCTTTTTTTGATTGCTTTTGACAATCCAGGGAGCTTACTGTTACGGACTTCTTCCCACCAACATGTATGTTTCTGTTGCAAATTCAGTCTGGTGTGTTTTATTTCCTTTACCTCTTTTCCACTACATTGTCTGCCTTTTTTTTAATGCTAATAGCTACTTCCTTCAGAGTTATCTATCTCCGTGTGACCATTCTGGAGATTTTTGTTCCTGACAAATAACAAGATAAAACAATAGCTATATCCAAAAGGAAATCCTTTGATAAGACAGAGCTGGAGGTGTGACTGCTAACCAACAACTTAAGAGACTGACCAAGTTTTCTAGCTCAGTCTGGCCCTTATTTCATCTTGGGAAATTAATTTAATTCACTTCATCCTTTTCTTTTACTCTTTGTAAACATGAGGATCATACCCTTTTAGAAGGATGTTGTAATCCGTTAACTCCTATAAGGCTCTCAAGCTGTGTTGCTCTGTAGTAACTACATACAATTTACTTCTACAGTCAGAACAGCAGCATTACTCCTTAACTCTTTTTGCATTTTGTCCAGACTGAATGAATGCCAATTTAATTTTGTTGCATGTGAACTTTTTGTAATTCATACTATATTAAAGAAACAACTTTTATTATCATACTAACTGCGAGCAAAGATAGAGAAGAATAAAGATACATATTTTACAATCTACTAATTCTGGCCCATTTTAGAGAGAGCAAAATACTTAGTGGATTACTTAGGCTAATATCTTTTCTCTAGACTGCTCAAGGTCATATATAATGGATGATGTACCTTTTTGTGTACATATGCATTATGCATGGGTTTTGGACAAGTTGTAATCAGGTCTAGGAATTATGCCAATTTATTATTGGAAAAATTTATGGTATTTAGCACTTATGTAGCACTTTACATTTTTTTCAAGGGGAATTATAACTAATTAACCCTTGCACATCTACAGAGCACAATTGTTATCGCAGATGTGAAATACACTTACAAAAAGTGATTTTTTTCAAAGTTAATACCAAAGTTGGAATTAAACCTCAAATTGCTTACTATTTGTCTTGTGATCAGTTTAACAGGCCTTCCTTTATCTGCAATGAAGAGTTGCTAAAACAAGGACTGGGTTAGTAGAATCCAAGAGTGTTCTGGCTTATTTGAGGGCTTGACACCCTGGATATTACAGTTTGATGACAGAGGTGAGCAAGTAAATATCAAATGGAAGCATCCTGTCATCAGGTCTTACTCTGAGAACATCCTGCTGTTGCTTAGCAAGAACCACAGCTGCCAGGGGAGTGGGATTTTATTTGTTCTTTATAAATTTACCCCACTCAGTTGACTTTTGTACTCCCCAAACACATATGAGACAAGCAATTGCAGGTGACCAAGTGAAAAGTTGAAAGCCACACTGAAAGTAACAGAAAGGAGGGACTGATGAGGTATAGAAAAAGTTTCTTGGCTAAAAAAATTGTTGTTGTGAGTCATTATTGCCTGGGCTTGCCAAAATCTTCTGACAGTTTTCTGTTTGCTAATTACCTATGACTGTAGGAATGCACCACTTACAAAGCCAGTTCCTCTTCTTTCTTGGGAAAAAACCAGTTATGGTTTTAATGAGTAAACTTGTAGCCCCATACTACAAAAGTGAGAAAGAACAGCTTTAGATGAAGATCCTAGATGGCTCTGTTTTCTTTGTGCTTGCCACCAGCGACCTGCCTTCTTCAGGAAGTGGGTAGAGCGTCCTTTTTGAAAACCCTCTAAAGCTTTTAATTTAAAAACAACGCATTTCTCAGAATTGCCATGCTATAGACTCTGAACTGGCATGGGTATAAAAATCTCCGACCTCTTTTTCCTCTTTCTGTGTAATTCCACTGGCTGAATGCACTTGCAACTGGTATTCTCATTCACTATTTCAATGTTGCAGCGTGTATTTTCAGTGTAAGGCAGAAGTGAATGAATGCGATTAGACCCGATGGCACAGATTTGTCTTATCCAACCCCTACGTAAATCGCAGTGTTTCCCAAGCCGCTGTGAAGTGCTACAGCCAACCAGTAAGAAACACCGGACACAAATGAAATGGCATCTAGCGCTTAGTTATGTTCTCTGCATTGCCCATACAACCTGAGTTACTTTGTGGCTTCTGTTACTCATGCCGGAACACCGTTTAATGCTAGGTTTTGCATTCTTCTTATGAGGGATTTCAGTACACTAGTATGTATATGACAGATAAGCATACTGTTTTGTTGTGGGGTTTTTTTTTATGGCTTGCAACCCTGGGTATTAAAGGGGATCTTTCCTGAGTGTTCTTAATTCAAACCTTCTCCCCATTGGCATTTATAGATTCATAACATTTGTGTATCAGCATGTAGTGGTTCTCTCCATGTTCAGATGAATTAGCTGCCAAATGCCAGTCTGGTAAGGTTCTGCTGCTGTGTGCCTCAAACTGTCGCGGGTTTCATTCTTAGCATTTGTACATTTCAAAATTTGCACATATGCACCTATCTCTGACCCATCTATTCTTTGCATGTCCAAGCTTGCAGGAATAGAGGTAATTGCTTGCCTGTCCTTTGTATACTGTTGTATCTGCTTCTCTGCTGAGCTTTCCATAACTGCCTGATTGGTTTTTTTCACCAGTATCTTTCTGCCTTCAGGAAGCAGAAAGTTTGTTTTCCCTCAAGGGTTTAGTTTAGTTTGATTTTTAGTCTAAAAAAAATCTCTGGCTAGGAGATCTTAATTTGCATGGATTCTTCTGACCTTAGTATTTATATACATTGTCATTTTCTGTTTCTCTCATGGTTTCTGCTTGTAAACGTTGGTAAGGGTTATGATAACATTTGTGCCTGTTCCTCTAAACTTTCCTCTTCCTTTTTCATCTGTGAAATTGTGTAAGAAAAGAGCTTTTCAGGAATTCTCTCTTAAAGTCTGTATTTCACTTTGAAGTCAGTGCATCTTTGGAAAATTGGGATGCTCTCGTCTTATCCCCCATGCCAAGCAACAGGCAGATACTCTAGAGAAATGTGCAAAATAACTCCAAACCTAAAATACACCCAAAACAGAACAAATCTTGTCCCCAACTTCTGCAATTAAAAAAAAAAAATAAAAAAAAAAAACAGTAAAGAAAGACAGAAATACTAGCGCAAGTGGGTAAATTGTGCTTTGTTTAGCTTGCCAGTTTGTTTGCTCTGGCCTCGTATGGTCCTAGGTGAGCTGAAGCAGTCATCCCTGTAGAGCTGTTGTTTGGCCCTTGCTCAGAGACCCAGGGTAAGTTGAAAGTCCTGGCCAGACTCCTGCATTGCAGGAGTGCAGTTTAGATCTGTTGTCTTTGTCTTTAGCTATGTGCTGCTTTGTGCGTTTTAAGAATCCTACTAAGGGGTAGTTTTTCTCCTCTTAAAGCATGGGGTGGCGTAAGCCAACTATATTGGGATCTATCTCAACATTTCAAGACAGTCTCTTCTTCATCCCAGGAGGACGTTGGCTGTACTAAAGGCTGAATGTCTTTTCTTCATAAATGCTCTTTATTCTAGTCAACATTGCTGTGGCTATTCGTATTCACATTAAAGTCCAATCCCTTTTTCCTTACAGATTAGGCTTTAGAATAAGTTGTGTCTGCAGAATAAACCGAGTTGTAATGAAAGCTAAAAGGATCTCAAAATGGCTTAGGATCTGATGTACATTTGAGGTCACTCTAACCCTAAGTACTGTTTTAAAGTTATAAAAATGAGAGAATGACAATATAATGTTCGGTGAAAGCATAATTCATCTGGATGTCTTTCGGTTCCCCACATTATTAGGCCTATTAAGAATCTGAAACACTCTGAAGAGGCATTAAAAATTGTTGATGAGAGAAGTTCCCATCAAAGTCCATTAGCATAAATGAGCGGTCACAGTAGCTGGGGCTGACATATTTCATATTATTTTCCTATAAGAGTAAATCTGAACTTCTGAAGAGCTTTCAGGCTCAGTCTTATCCAAAGATGATCTCACATGCCACTTAGCATTCCCATCGTTTTTCATGCACTTTTGTGTGAGGAGCAAACGTTCTGAGAACAAGGCGTATAATCATTTTAGTAGATAAAATAAAGGTGGGAGGAGGGGAAAGAACTGAAGCGTGGCTGCAGGGGAAGACAGTTTCCTGGATTCTCAGCTTTGCTTACCTGTGGTACAAAAGGACTGTCAAACCTCAAAATGGCCACTAGATATTCTATAGAAAAGAAAGAAAGGCTCCAATTCTGCTGTCAGAACCAATAATAGATCCTTGCATATTGAAACACCATGTGGATGCAGAAGGCTTCATAACTTTGTGGTGTAATAAACCTGATATTAAGTATGGTGGCACTTAGCAGTTCAAAACAGGCTGAGCTACACAGAAGGGTCACTGAGCAAAATCTGTAGCTTTTTATCAAAAAATTAAACCAATCAATCATTTCCCTCATTCTTGCCTGTAGAATAAGTCACCTCGACTAAATCAGGTTTGTTTGTAAATGTCCGTATCCACAAAAACTAAAAGAACGCAGTGTGCTGGCTCAGCCTACCCATGGCAAACAGCCTGGATAACACGACCTGCCAAGGTAGGAGCAGCAGTGTAAATGGGGTGTGTGACTGGGCTTCACAAAAGGGCTGTGAACACATTTGTCCAAAACTGCTCATATGAAAGTGGAAGACAACCATCAGTCCAAATTATCAAGAGACTTCTGAAATAAAGAAGGCATCAGCTTGAAAAGTAGTGTTAAAAAAAAAAAGGCATAAAAACTTGCAACAATGGGGAAGAGACCTTGAAGCAGAAACAGCAGCTCCCAGAACTGGGTTTGGCACTGCCAGAAGTTTTCCTGTGGCATCAAGACCTGCCCACCTGAGCCTGGCCGAGCACCCTCTGTGGCAGACACCGGGAGTAGCCTGCATCAAGGTAGGGCACTGTCAGTACAGAGTGCAGCAAGTAGGGGACTCCCCCTCGGGGCGGGGTGTGCATGTTGGCCTGTGTGTGAGTACTGTATTGTGGTTTTCGGTTGTATTACTCATAAAAACACAGCCACTGGAATGTGAAAGTCAGGAAAAGTATTCTAGAATGCAGAGAGCTTTAAAGCAAATTTAAGTTGAATTCTAGCTACTTGTTCCCATCCTTGTGGTGGGTAGGGTGTTAAATCAGAGATGTTGAATAGTTTAATGAGCTCCATTTTCAAAGACTAGCTCAGCGTCCAAATCAGAGCCAAATTTCTCCCTACGGTCTAGGCAGTTAAATACGTGGCCATGTTTTCCGATGGACATTTTGGCATTGAGTGTTCATGAAGATACGGACCTCTTAGGGCATCCCTAACTGAGGTCTTGTGAAAGTCTTGATCCAGTTACACGCACAGAGCATGTGCAGATCTGGTCCAGTGCTTACTTAATCCCACTTGGCTACACACAGGCAGATCATTATTTTTAGCTGTCTTACAGTAATTACAGCAGGTTTTGTGCTTATTTAATCCAACAATTAAATAAGACAAACAAATTTTAGAGGAAAATTTTCTGTGTCTCTTTAAATATCATTTGAATGGATTAGGAAATTGAATTTTGTTTTACTTTTTGTGATACGATAAGTTCAGAAGTATCTAACGTAAAGAACCATTAAACATTTTAATTGTGTATTTATACATTTAAACCCTGTTTATACTCTAAGCAAATTTTAAATGTTTTTTTGTAATTATGTCTTAAAATTATTTGCGTAGGAAGGAGAAAGGTGAAATCACTGGTATATTAGAATGCATTGCTGATTCATGTCAGCATAAACATGTAACATAGGGAATGAAATTAGTATCCTTAATAGCTGACAGTAGAACAGGAATATCTGTAATCATGCTTATGCTGCTTTGCCAGCTGGTCATATCGTTCTGACAAACAGCATTAAACAGAAATGGTATTTTATAGGATTAGCCACTGACTAATGTCTTGATATTCCATGCAAGCATGGATCCTTGAGAGGCATATCCTGCATTTTTAGTCATCTTCATGACATGTCTTTGAAAAAGCAGTGTCGGTTACCAACTGTTGTTCCAAATAAGATTGTTTATCAATATAGATATCTTCTTTTCTCTCTGTTCACATATAAGTTTCTAGCTTTATAATATCGTACAAATTATCCCCTAGATAATTATATACCCTTTAGTGTATGTTGTTCTTCCAAATGTAATAAATGAGTAAAAGATGGGCTAGAACATGTCATAATAGCATTGTGGTCCTTCTACTGTCCTTGTCCTAATAACAGATGGTGTTGCTATTTATGATTCGTATGTTGATCACAATTATTTAATCATTTTTCCAAATTATTGGTATAAATGTTAAGTCTCAGCTTCTGCCTTTTTGTAACTGTCATGTTTTGTCTCAGAAGTTTTTTTTTTTTGTGTAATCATTGGGAATAATCTGTTTGGAAGAATATTAGCTTTTATTGATTAAAATGAGCTAGATTTTTCCTGGATCTCTGGGGGTTATGAATTAGTGCTGCTCTGTTGCTTTGTACCAGTTTATATCACTTGAGGATCTTGGTTTACTTCTAAGTGGGAAATTAATTTTAATGGAAAAAGATCTAAAATATTACTGGGAGAAGACTTGTGGTAAATGCTCATACTCTCACCTCTTGCATTCTTCTCCGTATGAAATTTCGAAGGTTGTATGCGCTTTACAGATATCAGCAAGCCTTTACTATACATGCTTTTACTATACATTTTTATAGTCAGTTCTTTCAGTACCCCTTTGTGGTTTTGCTCTTGCCATCTTATCATAATCTTGCAAATTGTGGAAGCTACCGTTCTGGAGCTGGTCCTTTTGCACAAGTTCTGTCTCTAGAAACACCATTTTTGCACTTTCCCCGTGCTTCTCAAAAGAATACATTTGTCAGGAGTTCGTCATGTGAAGCCACAAAACCTGGGGTACAGCCTGATTAAACAGTTGAGAAACTTGTCCCATTAATGGAAACAAGCTCTGGTTTTCCATCTTTCCATTCACACTTTGCAGTTCTCCTATGCAAAAGACTTTTCTATTGTAAATGCCTGTTGACGGGCAAGTTATCCACAGCAAATATGCATTAGCTTCTGATTTTATTGTCATTAAGGAAGCTTTCAGCTGAAGGACTAACTGATTTATGAAAATCATCAAGGCTAAACCTGGAGTTAAGAAAACATGTATTATAAATGCAACCTAAAAATAATATATGCCACAATTATACTACAAAGATTTTGATCATTTGGGAATAAATTTGATTTAAATCCAAGTGCCAGTGGTAGGAGCCTTACTTCCGAAATATATAAGGAATTATTATAAGGAATTATTATTGCTGTATTTTAGAAGTCTACTGTAATGAGTAAGGATCTTTCTTTTTTAATCTGATATATTGTACTCCACCAGTTATAGTTATAATACAATATTTCTTGAATATTCATATGTAACTCCCCATAAAGTTCTCTTAAAATCGATACTAAAAGGCTAGAATTATTTGAGATGTGGCAATTACTGACTGCAAGAAAATTGTTCTCTACTGAACACTTACAACAAGCAAACCACTGCCAAAATACTGCTGTTAGAAAAAGTGTTAAATAGTGAGTGTAAATCACAAAGCTATCGTGGTGTTTTATATAAAATAGTTCACTAATGGATCACAAACCATGGCAGTTGCATTTATAACAAGCAGATTCCTGAATGTAGACAAATAGTAGGGTGTTTTACTGCATAAGGATTTGAGGATCACTATGTTCCTTAATCACTGGGCTATTTAACAGTTTACTGGTAAGCCTGTGAATTGTCTTCATTGGGTGACTACTCTCATGCTTCAAAGTGTACGTTTGACTATGTTGCTAAATCAGGCACATTTTTAAGACCTAGCTCTTTAGCTTTTGATGCAGCAGTGTCAGCTGGATGTATTTTAGGAGTGCACCAGAGCTGTTTTGGGACACCCAGCTAGGACGGTTTAGAGGGCCTTTGGGGCAGTTTAAGCTTAGCTTGTAAGAGGGTAAGGGCTTCAAAATGCAACCTCCCCTTTATCTGAGAGTATCTAAACCAGTTTCTATGTACTGTGGCAGGTTATACTGGTTGCCACAGAAGAACATAAAGTTTCCTCTTGCTTACTGATGTGGGGACGGGCAGACGGAGGTGTAGAGATGCTATACAATTTCCCATAGAGGTTCTGGCAGCACTCTATATGCACTTTGCTTGGTAGCCTCTTTTTGTTCCATGTGGACTATAACTGTGCCAGAATGGCTGGCTTTTAAATTACAGATGGAGGGGGAATGTGAGTATATTTTGCAGACACCTCACTAATATTGATCTATCCACAAAGTTGCTTACCTGCAATATGAAATAAACTTTTGACTCAAACGTGTGATACAGGTAAAGCAAGCAGAGCTAATAAAGAATGAATAGTAATGCCATGGGAAATGATCACAAATGCAATGTAGCAATTTCTTAGTGTACCTGGGGAAACTCGTTTGTATGCCATGGCACAGACAAAGCACCCGTTTGCCACTGTGTCAAACCTAGCTAGCCCTAGAGAGTCTTCGCAGATTAAATAATGCAGTATAACAAATCCCCTAGAGAGCAGAACAGTCTCTATGCATGTAGCACGCCCATTTCTGAAAGTCTAACTTCAGGAAAGGCAGAGAGATGCCACGCCAAAGGGTGTTTATTGCAGACAACTAAACACCCAAGATCAGGAAGTTAGAATGAAAATATCTCCAAAGACATAAGTGCAGCAACTTTATTACAGTTACACAATATCTTCAGTAGATACAGTTCACTTTGATAATGCCATTATTTTTCATGCACAGCTGATCTTGCACCATTTGGTATTAAGGGACACACATAATATCCCTTTAAATATTTAATAGTATTTTCATACACTGCAAACTGTCAGTGGTCTTATATATTATACATAAAACAACCTTTCCTTTTTCATTTTCTACCTATAAAGATGTGCTGTATGTGTTTCCCTCACTCAGATTTATAACAGACGACAGGTTTCTTTCTGAGTAGCTGTAGATCTAAAATACCTAGCAGCAAAATGGCTTTTAACTCATTTTTATAGCACTGTAAGGCAGTATCTTCCTAATAGCCTTTTCTCAGACCATAGAAATGCTACCATTAGAGGTGGGCTGTGGCTGTCTGTCTCTCTTAGAAAGAAGGAAGTCTTCCACAGAGGTTAAGACTCTTCATTAGAGTACACAACTTTATATATTCAAGCAAAAAAAAAAAAAATCTAACTCCTATCTGTTTTTTAAGCTTTTAAGATGTTTAAAAAAAAAGAGTTATGCAGAAAAGCCTCTTGAAGCTGAGCTCTTAGAAACAGTGCGGGCCAGATTCAAATAGCTATTCTTGGGTAGCACATACTACATATTATTAATCTTCCCCTTTTGCCAAAATGTCAAGTATCTCCAAATACATTCCCCCGTTATCTTAACAGGCATCCTCTCACTCAAACTTTAACTTGATTTGTCAAACAAGGAAACCTTTATTTGGGAATACAGCATAAACTTTGAAAATAGAACAGTTGTGCATTGCTATGATTAAAACACTACCTCCTGGTGAGTTTGAGAGCAGCCTTGTCCTCCATCTCGCAGCTTGAAGTACCGAAAGGCAAGGCCAATTCATTCCTCCTGTCACCAAACCTCTCTCATATTTTGGGGCCAAACTCACGTTTTGGCAGCAGCATCCAGAATCCTGAAGAAGATGCATCTTCCGTGTCCCGCATATTTGCCGTGTGCTTCAGCCAGGCATGCCTTCTGATCTCCAGGCTAATATTTGACATACATGAATAGTCTTAGCCTGCTGCATGCATGGTTTCAGATCGATTGCTTTTTTTTTAGCCACAAGCACACAGGTGAAGTGGAGCGGAACTGAGCTGAGTGCAGCAGGCTGTTGCAATGTCAGAAGGCAAGTAATCCCAGCACCTCCCCACTATGCCTAGAGCACGGCCACATATAAATTCCATTTTTTTCCACTAGGTCCTGAGAGGTGATAGGTGCAGGCCACAGGTAAGAGGTTGCCGTGGCGAGGGTTAGTTGCTGCCTCCTAAAGACAGGAGGGAAATGAAGAACTGATGGATTTTGTTTCATTTGGGAAGTAGTGGCTAGTGGTTTCCTAAACGGACAGCCTCATAAACTGCTCTCAGCTGTGATTTATCTATTCGTCCATTCTCCAGTCTAGCAGGCTGGTTCTTTAAGGGCAGAAATGAGCTTTAAGAGGCTGGCAAAAGGAGCTGTAATTGGGCTAGAGGATTTAAGTGTTGCAGAGGAAAATAAGTATTCCTTCTATTGAAGATTTATAACATTTCAAATAATTTGATTCAGAAAATGACGAAAAAATTGCAGCAGAAGGTCTAGTTCTCCGTGGAGGCATACCTGTATGCCATGTTGCAAGCACAACATTTTGACGGTTCACTGTAAGTAGGAATGTGTGCATGTATAGACAACATACCTATATCACTTATTTTATCCATATGAGGGGAAAAAGGCTTATCAATTCCCTTTCTCATACCTCAGAAAATACCTAAAAATGTGCTCATGTTCAATGTTCTTATTAAAAAAAAAAAGTATGCTGAGCAAATACTATCCCAAAATGCTAATTCTTATAAAAGATGTGTGCATGAGAACAGAGGGCTGAAAAGAAATTGTTTGGCAACCTAATCAGGAGCACAGTCTAGTCTTACTTGAAAGGTTCTTTTTCTGTATGGAGGAGAAAGCTGTATTTCTCAGATAATTACACTTTTAGCTTTGGTGGAAACCACTCAGAAACATGCAAAGGTATTCAAGAGTACAAAATACACTGTCTTGCTAGAAGCAAGCAAGGGGTCATGCTGGCAGTTTGCTGCCCAGCCCTCCCAGGCCACTGTACGCAGTGCCTGCAAACCAGTGTTTCCTAAAGCTTCTCAAACACAGTGCCTACCCTCCCCAGGGAGACAGGCTCCCATCTGGCAGGAAATGTGAATAAGAAGTTGCTCAGGCTGGTACAGCACTGAGGAACAGTGATTCACCCACCAAATAAGATAGGAAGATTTCAAAGCCCATCGGCCCTTCAACCTTGTCCAAGTCTGTGGAGAACCATTATCTTCCAAAGCAGTTCAGGAAGGAAAGTGGGAAAACCATGGCATCTCCATGGCGTATCAGAAGTCAGACATTTCCTAGCAGTAGTGGTTGTATGTTAGAGCCCTTTTGGAGTATCCTGCTAGGGGCTGTATATGAATCAGTCATTCTTGTGTCTTTGCAGTTTGGTTTGAACTTGCTAGTCTTTCAGAGATCTTAAATGTTTCGGGGCACTCTGCAAAGCTGTTTCTACAGATCTTTGTTCTGTTTTTGGTTGGTTTTTTTTTTCTCCAGATTTTGCTTGGATGCCACAAGTTTTATTATTTTATTACTTCCTTTTAGTGAAGTAATGTAGTGAACCCCTCCCCTTCTGCACGTGTTGCCACAGCATTAATAAACTCTGATCATGTTTTTTATTACCTGTTAATGTAACTGTAACTTTTATATACAGCAGTCTGAGATGCATACTGTTAAGATACACTGCAAAAAAGAAATCATTATCTATCCATGAAGTTTCCTCTACAGTCACCACAATAATATTTTGAGATTCACAGTTTGTCCTCTTTGTAGGTTGCATTGCATTTCCTGTTGACTACAAAGTTCTTCCATGCTCGCACACAGAATAACTGGAATTCTTCACCTGTATTAACAGTCTGGTATTTAAAACATTTCTAGTACAAAATGAAATGATCTTATGCCAAATATTGGAGCATGGGGATAGGCTGAGATGTACATGTCCTTTCCCCGTGTAGGATGATGGTGAAAAAATACGTAGGGAGATCTTTGATGCAGAGAATTTCCCCATAGTAGAGACAAAGACACAGAGCTGATGCTGAGGGCATAGAATCTGCTGACTGGGTTCCTCACCTTCCTACTCTACTTTGTTATGTAAGTAAAAGGCCTGACTATTTCCACAAAAAGATTAGAGGGAAACAGTTTTCTGCTAGGGAAGCAAAATGGCCCCAAAACAATGCCTGTGTCTCCACTGCCAAAATTTACTATGTTTTATATTTTTCTACAACAAAGCTAGCATTCTTTTAGCAATGTTCTGTGGTGCAATTATCAGGTAATACCCATGTCCATTTTTTAGATCAGTAATTTGAGGTAGGAGGAGGTTTTCACTGATGGATAGTGGTAGAGTAAGGAAAGAAGCAAGGAGCTCTGACTCTGAAATGCCTGCTTCGCAGAATATAGAGCCTACCTTTGTGCAAATACAGTCATATGTTAGCATTTTGCATCTCCTGTCAAAAATAGATGCCCATCATTAATTTGCTTGTAAAATTCTGGATTTTTAAACAGACGCAGCCTCCATGCTAAGGGCCTCTTGAGTTCCCATATCCCATTTCTGTCTATGAAAATCACCTTTTATGAACTGATTCCAAGAAGAAATCGGCACCTACAGCTCAATGGAAATCAGTGCAATGCCAAGGAAGATCAGTGCTGTGTATGATCAGGCACTTGGATTTGAAGCTCTCTTGAAGCAGGACTGACGCTGCTCTGGCTTTGTAGTGATGAGCTCACATTAGTGAATTTTTGGTGACTTGGAAAATGCCAAGCTGAAGTCACATTTCTGTGTTTCTCCTCTGCTTGCTTTTATGCACTTTTAATGAACCAGTCTGCACGACAGCTATGCTCCAATTGAAATACTTCAAGAATAACTCCTTTTATGTCAACTTTGAGATAGTATCAGTGGTTAGAATTTTATTGACAAACTTGGTACCAAATAATATTAAATGATAACCATCAATTGATGTTTGTATAATGTTAATCACAAGTTCTTTTCCCTCACCCTATACTGCTCCGTTAATTCTTACTGTTGCATCATAGCTACAACATCTGCGTGTTTTTATCAGTGCTGTGAGACGTGTAGGAGAACAGAGAAACAGTATTTGATTAGGTTTCTTGGAAATCTGGACCCAGTTCTCAGCTTGTCTAAGATTTCTTGTAAGATCGTGGTCCCTTAGGGGAGTGATAATACTCACTCTGAGCACACTTCCTCACTTTGTGTGTGTCGCTGACTTAGGTAGTAATGAACAGCCCTTATCGAATCAGCTAACAATGTGTATGTGCAAAATGAGGCTATACTCATGGTGGAATTCTTGGTGTATTACAAGATTATAAACAAGTTAATATATTCTTGGCACTGTAAAAGCAAATAATGTCTATTGTTCTTGGTTATTCTGTTGAATAAATAAAAAATATACTTTCTTTAATTGGCATATACATTCAGATTAATTTTGTAAGCAGCCAGTCCGCTTGCAGGTGATCTGTGAAATACTGGCAACACTGACAGTGGGAATATTAATTCAAATCGCTGCATGTGCCAGAAATCCCCTACGACTACTGCAAATCTCACTGTGTTTAGAGAAGTCCAGACGTATTCTTTATTATAGTCTGTGATGTTCACTTTTTGCTTCGTTCTGCTTGCAGTTCTGTATCTGCTGGCTGCTCTGAAACCTGAGATTTCTTTACAATAATTGCTCTTCCTTATTTGAAATGTTATGTCATGACCTTTTATATATTTACAAGACTACTGGGAAAATGCATGTTGAATCCTAAATTAATCATCAGCTGTTATGTCAAAACTGTTGCATAATCTCAGAAAAAGATAATTGCAAGATAATTTATGTTATTTGCTTTCAAAGGGCCTGTGTGAACTCTCATCGAAGCGGATGGAATGACTTCAACTGAAAGGTGATTGAGCCCTTTCAGTTTGACCCTTTAGTCCTCTTCATCTCTCTCTTTCTGGAACAAGAGGACTTCGGGTATTTTGGAGCTTAATGTCTGATACGAAATGTGAAGAGAAAATGGGAGCAAGGCGACCAGCACTGTTTGATGGTCTTGTACTGCTGTGGAATAGACAGACATTGGCTGTTTCTTCCTCTCCTCCTCCTGCTAGCTATGTTTTGCTCATAAATACCAAGATGTAGCCTGTGGTCTTCCTTAAAAAAAGGCATTTTTCCTCCTTCGTTTAACCTCCTACCTTTCTCTGACAATGTCTTCATGCTTCTAACAATGTCTTCTGGTTGGGAGGTTGGTAAGTGTTGTTTCCGATTGCTCAGCAGGCATCCTGTTAGAGCAGATTGCCTCCCAGACAGCCAAGTGCTTTACCTGCTAGTGCTTTCCCTTGCCACAGAGTGACAGTACCATCAACCGAACCATTCATTGAACCTGTATTTTCTAGCTTCATAGCTTTTACCTAAATCCTAGACGACTGCAGCAGCTACTGTTAGTTCCCGGTGAATGGTGGACAATTTTTTTCCAGAGAATGCACTAAATCTTGAAAAATTCTTACTAAAATTATTAACAATTAGGCAGCAGAAGAGTTTGGAAAGGCTGTAATAGCCTTTTTTGGTTCAACTTGAGCTTTATGGCCATGGAGAACATTGTTGTCCTTAGTTAGTCTGACTTTGGAAGTCGTGCTTAGGCTGCTAGTGGATTGTAGGAGACTAACTAGTCCTCTCTTCCATGTTATTAGTGACCAGACCTTTTTTTTGGATTAGCAACGTTAAGAACTGAATTCAATTTAAATCAGCTTCTCTGAAATGTAACTGGGAGTTGGGTTTTTTTTGCCATTAAGAGTTACAATTCATGCTAAGAGATACTGTGGCTCAAGATTTACATCACAACGCAACTGCACCAAGTCTTAGAAATATAGTTTAGAGCAAATGTTTTCAACTACGTAAACGGTGTTCTGTTGCTTTGTGACTAATGTTTTGTCAGTTGTGGAATTTCACCCTTTACAACTGCAAGTTCTGTAAAATAGCCAGAATGGGCATGAGAGACTGTGATGATTCAGAATAGTGTATTGTAAGAATACTTCTGAAAAGAGAATCGAGAAAAATGTTAGTGGATTATAGTGAGACATAAAATTTTAAATGAGCTGCTTTACTTCAAGATAAGGTATACCATCAAAAAATACTGAAAATACGTCAAAATGCCAATGCAACAAAACCAACACAAAATTTCTCCTTAACTTTTTATCATCTGAAAGAATTATAAAGCCCTTTCTATAAATGTCTAATGGAAATGAAGAACACCTGCTGGTGTACAGCCCCTTAATTTTTAAGCTACTTAAACCAAGCCCTCGTGCTCTGGTGGTCTCTAGAAATCCAGGGCATGTATATGCTGGGCTGCTTGCCTTTAGGTACTAAACGGACAACGGAGTCATCTAGAGGAACCTGAAAGACTAAGTAATTCACCTGAGTTTAAGGAAAGATTGGGGAAGGTCTGAGAATAGAATTCACTTCTTCAGACTCATAATCTCACATCCTTTCTAAAGACAAACCATCCTGCCTCCAGCTGTAATATATTAATTTTTCTAGAACTGTACCAAACTTGTAACCTAGGCCTAAATCCCTTAGCTTCCGTGGCACATGACTCCACCGTGGTAATGGGAAATACAGCTGAGGGCTATTTTCCTTTTTCCTAGAAGCAGAATGTTGCTCTGTCATAGCGATACACATAATAGTTTTGTGGGAATTACAGAGAGGAATCCAGAGAAAGTGTACACCGAGTCTCTCCTTATGCTTCCAAAAGATACCACGAGAGGATTTCTGTAAATTTAAGGCACTGCAAGAAAAGCATAAAACTGGGCAGTCTCCTCTTTGCATGAAGCACAGAGGTCCTGTTCATTTGGCAGCTACAGAGTCCAGAGCACATAAATGTTGGTTTCCAAAAGGGTTGGGGATTTTTTCAAGGCAGTTTCTGCTTTGCAACCCATTTAATATTTTTGTCTTTTAGTTCAACTCACAGCTAAACTTTGATGTAAATAAAAGCAGACGTACAGTCTGCTTTCCAGTTGGTTTTAATCTGCCTACACAGCTGGGACAACAGTTAAGAGCTAGAAGGGGAAGAAAAAAAAAAAGGCAGAGGTGCAGACATTACACTGGTATAAACAAATGCACAGCTTTGAAGTCAGTGGACCTTTGAGAGTTTACACCAACGGTGATTTAACAAATCTGGTAGGCCGTGAAGTCCTTCACAGTTAACTTCAGCATTCTTAAATGTGTTGTACGTTTTATGGACCGGTTTTAACAATCTGCAAAAACGAATTATGCAATAAACTTAACGGGGAAGCAAGAACAGGTCGTATTACATAAAAAAGGGGGAATTAACACTTTCTAGGGAATGCACCTACTGACTTTTTGACTTGTGATTCTAACTGTGCAAGTATTGCGTTAATTTAGTGTTCTTCTGGTAATAATTTTTTTTTAAGGTACAGGTTAGGTGGGTAGGGAGTGTCGAGGCACCGCAAGGGCCACTGGCTCCCCGGTGGTCAGGATGCTGAGGGCTGGGCGGGGGGGTGTGGTGTGTGTCCCATGGGATGGAGGGGCAGCAGGGAAGGACCTCGCCAGCCGGGGTCCATCCCACCATCCCCAGCGAGCAAGCAGGGCAGGCTGAAGGGGCAGCCCCCAGCCCAGGGCATCAGGCACCTCCGTGGGGCTGGGGCAGGATGTCAGCCTGTGGGTGGGGGTCAGGATCAGGCCCCGTGAGGGGAAGCAGGGTCAGACACAGCCCCAGGACGGCAGGGCGGTGGGGCTGGGGCTGGGCGGAGGCTGGGCTAGGATGGCAGCCCATGGGCTGGGCTCCGGTCAGTGGGCCTGTGGCGGAGCTGGGGCCTGGCATCCTGCAACATCACTGGGGCAGGGACTGATGGCCTCGGGCCGAGATGAAATGGGGTCCTGGGCCATGGGCAGAGGTGGGGGCAGCCCCCAGGGAGGAACGGATCAGGGCCGTTATAGCCTGTTAGTGCCCTCAGGGCTGTGACAGGCTGAGGGGAGAAAAGTTTCCGAGTAAAAGGTAAAGTATTTCCATCCAGACCAGTTTCAGGTTCTGATTCTGCCTATGAAATGCACCTGTGAAAAGCACGTGCGCAGAGCTCTGCTAGTCGCCACAGTAATGAATTAATCCTACAGTGACATGAAAAGGGTCATGGTGGAGGTCTCAGGTGCCAGTGGGTGAGGAATTCTGTTTGGCAGCATCTTCTGTCCAGACCATCGGGGGTTCATTCTTCCTCATACAGGGCGTTGTATGGAGAAACGTGGACTGTTTCCTGTGGCATAGAGATCCACAGGTGCCAGCTGTGTATCAGGTCCATCTATCCAGAGTAAAATAGGGTCCGAGTGAGTGTAGCAGTGACTGGATCATTTCATATATGCGAAGACACTATTTGTGTTGTAATTTCAAACGTTATGCATTAATCTTTATTCTCCCAGTATTTTAAAGGCTTTTGTGATGCTGATATGAAAGGAAAAAAAATTAAAATGATTTTGACAGGAAATGGACTTTTGTACAAGATTCCCCCCTCCCCTTCCAATTTCTTTTCGTGCAGCAGCTGCTGTTGCCAGGCTGTCTTTGTTGCTATGGTGGTATTTTGTGTGCCAGAATTTTATATTCACTCTTGAAGAGTCACCTGATTGAGTGGCTGTGCCACATAAGTTATCAGTCTCACTCATGAAGATAAAGGGTGGATCTGACTGCTGTCGTTATGTACGTGTGACATCTAGTAAATGGATTGAATTAAATATAAACATAGTCCAGTGGCCACTGGCCGTGAGTTGATGGAAGTATTAATTTAACAGGTGAATTCTTTTAGTAAATGATAAAAAATAATGAGGGGCTCTCTTGGGACCACTGCATCTGGTAGGTTTAATTTCTTAACACGACAGTCACACGCAAGGCAGTTTCACTACATCTTGTGGCACTCGTCTCTCATTGGTAAGATTTGAGTTCTACTGTCTGCATTATTTGGAAGGTGCTTTTCTCCGAATCACTGAGCTTTTATCAGAAAGATAGGGTCAAATTTTCTAAAGTTCTTTTCTGGAGAGTTGTTCCGTAGAACTTAATGATCCTACTCCCACTGATAATTAAAGTATAATTTGGCCCAATTTAAAATGCAATTAGGATGATATACTTCTGGTGAAGCTGAGTTTATCTTTAATCCCAAATCCTGCAAACACTGCCACTTATGTTTAACTCTTCGTATGGTAGGTGCACCGTTGCATTGAAGTATTTCCAAGGCTGAGGCCACCGCTTCTTTTCAAAATGTAGACTTTCACCAATAAACGCAGGATAGCAAGTGACATTGAGATATTTCATATGTATTTCTCTGAAATCAAGTTTAAAAGAGTAGATTTTATTTTTAATGTGTTTCTCATATCACCTCATGATACAGTCTTTCAGTATAGCTTTTGCCATGTCTTCATTTGACCTGACTTTGATCAACGCCATCTGTTATTTAAATCCGTTATTGCCTCTTTCTCCTATTTGTCCACCTCCTTTTCCACATGTGTATCTAAAACATACTGTGTATTCAGTTTATTCCCCTGGAAATGGAGGATTGGTCCCTAAGCACGTTATATAAAAAATAGTGCTTTACAGGTATATTGCATTCAAATAACGCATATTATTTGCACAAGGCGATCATTTTACTGTCCAGGCTGAGATTTTTGAACCTACAAAAAAGAAAACATCCAGAAATCAGTTCCGGCAGCAATATAAGACCAGCATGTATCGCATCGGATATGTAAAATTTTGAATAACTACCTGAATAAGCCCTCTGCCGAGTATATTTCTAATGGTACACCTCTTCTTTAATTTCTTGGAACTAAAAGGGGCTGAGTCAAGAAGAAATAGAAGATATGCATAACACTTTAGCTATTTTGGCCGAGACAAGAGCAAATAGAAGACTTATGCATGATACTTTAGCTATTTAGCGAGGCTTACTGCACGTTTGGAGAAAGGTCTTGGTCCAATCATCTAACGATAAGCTACTCATACTCTTTCCAGGGGTAGTGATCCTGCTGAGCGTAGCTGGTTTCCAGGTCAGCGAACCCATGCTTTCTGGAAAAGAAAGCTTGAATTTAGATATGCGTTGAATTTAAGTGTTTGCAATATGTACTACGCACCAAGAAATGCATTCTTAGCTGGAGCAGATGCTAATTAAGCAATAGAGATAACACGTAAGCTAGCTATCTGGGTTGGAACTAAAAGTCCCCCTGATTTCACTGAGCCCAGGATTTCAGCAAAGCTGAATCATAAGCACTTTCCAGAACGGTTGTTTAAAAGGCACAGACATAGTGCCATTTCCTTTTGTGCTTCTTCCTCCTTTTGATGTGAAATCCATTAGATATCTGCCATATAAAAGGCATGTTTATCTTCAGCCGAATACCATCAGATTAAAATACTTAAGTCCGAAAAGCCACAAAATTGCTGCAAACAATCCTCCTTATCTGAAATACCAGATACCAGTATCAGAGCCTACACTGAGCTATAGGATCACCTTTTCCACGTTCAGACTAACGGATTGCCAGGAGTCTATGGTATCGTCAGGAATCATGAGGTATCATCACGAATTGTGATTGTTTTTCCCTGACAGAGACTGTAAAGAAGGCTAGGCCAAGTGAAAACGTGTGATGGACTCATTGAGAAAACCACTGCCGAGATGCCACCGTCCACGGCAGTTTTACAACTTCCAAACAGTGGATTTCAGTAGACTGCAGGGAATACAAGTGCTTAAGGGATCACGGATAAGCACTGGAGCATCAGTGCTCTTTGCTCTTATTTTCTGGGGGATTTTAATATTATTATTTTATTTTTATTCTTTTGTATGCTATATACCGGCATGAACAGGCAGTTGTGAAAATGGTACTGAAAATCTCTGTCCCTTAGCCCGTGATAGAGCAGTCCTTACTTAGGTCAGTGCAGCCAAACCTAGAATTTGTCATTGTTTCTTTAAGTCATTGCAAATGAATGGAAATTAAAGCACAGCAGAGAGGGAGCAGACTTTCATCCTGACTGATGTGACACCCGCATTTGCATGGAAGGTTGATAAGAGTAAAAAAATAGATCAGATGGATTAATTGGCCTCGGAAGGTGTACACTGCCTCGACGGACTTTTGGAAAGGAGCAGATTCAAGCTCCCGCTAAAGGCAATGAGAAGTCTCTTATCGAAGGGGAAAAAGTTGGAAGAGGCCCAGAGGAAAAGCTTTAACAACTCTGTGAATAACAGTAACAGCAAAGCGGGAGTCCAATATGCCACTTTTGTAGCTTTTTAGTTGAAAAAAGACCATCCCCCCCCCCCCCCCCCCCCCCCCCCCCCGCTCGGATTGTATACATTTTTACCTAGTAAGTTTTTGAAACATCGTTCCTCTGAAACGAAATCAATTTTTCTTCAAAGATGTTCTTTCTGCATCGTTTGCTTTGTCTATAGTAGGAGTTTGACTGCTGCTCCTCAGTCATAAGGGTCAATCGGAAACCTCTACAGAGAAATTAGAAATCTCATGTGCCGCTATGTCATCATCTGATGCTTTATCTCTGCTACGACTGCACAGGGGCTCTAACCGAGAGAAGGTCATTTGTGGAGCACATAGAAGTTCGTGCTTCGAAAACCTTTCCTTAAACCCCCGAATTTAGGATTTTGCCAGGTGAGAGGATGTTTTGCCGTCTTTATGCCTTTTGAGTTTAGCATACCTAAAACTGACTTAAGGCCACGCGCCTTTGTTCCGAGGAAGCCCCTTGATCTTACAAGAGCAAAAAAGCGTTGGTGAAGTAATTTCTGTGTAGTTAAAGCATCAAGCTTTGACGGGAATTGTGCACGCCACTCCTTAATTTAAGAGTCTTTCCTCTTTTGGCATCGCACTCAGCACTTGGCAGGCAAAGCGCTGCCCTTCCACTCTGCCGCTGCCATAACTATTTCCTAAAACTGCACTCGGCATCCCCCGTGCCCTGCCCGGTCTGAAGCCTGGCGCTGGCGAGAGGCACGGCTCGTTGGCCACAGCTCTCGGTAGGACCAGCTCAGCTCGGCAGGCGCTCGCCTTTGCTCCCTCCTCGGGCGCAGGGGTGCGTTAGCAAAGCCCCCCCCGCCACCCCCGGGGGGGGGTTTCAAGCGTCTCCCGCTTGTCCTTCTCGCTTCGCGGGGGGAGCCGAGCGGCACCGCGCCCCGCGGAGGGCAACTCCCGGGCGCCGGTGTGCGGGGCCCCGGCCTCGGCCCGGGGGAAGCGGCGGCCCCGCGGGGAGGCCCCCGCCCCGCCCGGCCCCGCGGCGGCTGCCGCGCCAGCCTCCGCCGCCAGGTGGCGCCGCAGCGCCGCCGGCGCGGCGCGCTGCCCTCGGCGCGGGGGAACCTCGGGGGCCGAGCCTGGCGGAGCGGGAGGAGGGGCGGGCGGAGGGGAGGGGAGCGGGAGCGGAGCGGGCAGCGCCGCTCGCTGCGGGCCCCTGCGTGTGTGCGAGGGGGAGCGGGCGGGCCGGCGTGTGCGTGCGTGGCGAGCCGGCTCTATATAGAGGATGTGCCGCTGCGTGGCTCGCCCCGGCCGCCGCCGCGCCAGGTCCCTGCTCGGGCGCCGGTGAAGCCTCTCGCCCGGGCAGCCGCTTCCCCGCCCGCGGCGGGTGCCGGCATCTCCCGTGGGGGCCGTTTCCGACGCCCCTCCCGAGGCGGCCGCCTGCCGCGGCTTCTCCGCGCCGGGGTGGGGAGAGCGCGTCGATGCGGTGCAGATGGCCGGGGCGCAGCCAGGGGTGCACGCTCTGCAGCTCAAGCCCGTCTGCGTCTCCGACACCCTGAAGAAAGGCGTCAAATTCGTCAAGTGGGACGATGTGAGTAACTCCCCGCCGCCGCCCCGAGCCCCGCTCCGCCCCGCTTCCCCTCGGCGCGCCCCACGCGGGGCAGCGGCACGGCGGGGTTGTGCAACGCGCGGGGCGCAGCGATCGATCGGGCGGGAGGGCTCCAGCAGACGCGTTGCGGGGGGGGGGCAGGCCCTGCGGGGCAGCGGGGAGCCGCGGCGGGGCGGCCCGGCTCGGCTCGGCTCGGCCCGGCCCGCGGGGCAGGTGCCGGGCGGCGGGGCCGGCCCGCGGCGGAGGAGGAGGAAGAGGAGGAGGAGGAGGTGGCTGGGGATAGGTGTCCCCCGCCCGGGTTGGGCGGCCGCCGTGTGGGGTCTGGGCCGAGCCGAAAGGCGTTCTTGGACCGCCGGCCGGGCAAACTTTCTCCGAAGGTTCTCCCGGCTCGCTTGGCTTGGCCGGTGCGAGCCGTGTTGGGCTGGCTCCTTTTGCAAGCGCCTGCCTCTCCTGCCTCCCCTGTTCTGGCGTGCACGTTGTCACCGCTGTCGCCGCAACATAGTTGTTTCAACCTGTTCCCTGTCTCTCTTGTTCCATCTCCCGTTTTCTCCTCCGAGCCTCCCTCCTTCCTTCTGGCTCCTGTCCTTCTCGTTGTCTCTCTCTTTCTGGTGGGCTCGTCAAGCCCAGGACGAGTTCTCCCAGGGCTCGCTGTTTGGGTACCCCCGCTCATCTCCCTTCCTCCCCAGAAGGCACTCTTCTTTCTTGGCTCATTAAGGCATGAGAGTTGCCTCAAAATCACATCTGCTTTTCCCCTTACTACTTGCTGCTTCCCAACCCTTTACACTTGCATTGCCTCATGGAGGAGTGTGGTTTTCACTTCACCTTTGGCAGCACAACTGTTCAGCAGCTGGGGTTTCTTTCTTCACTTGCAGGCTATGCCCGGGACCGTTTCAGAGAAAGGTAGCTTTTCTCTGTTTAGCTTTCCTTTTCTGGGAGCACGAAAGTAAGACTGCTGTGCTGCAGAGAAGGAAAACAGAAAGGACGAGTCCTCTGCTAGCCTTGCTCCTACAGTGCAACATCGGGTGTCAGCGTCTCAGCGGTGCACGGAGGAGCGGGTGCCCCAAAAAGTCCATCTGCGGATGGTGTCAGGAGACAGAGGGGCTTCGTGAGCCTCGAGCTGCGGTAGAGGAGTTGTTGGGAAAGAAGGCAGGCGTGCTGGACAGTTTGAATGTCAGGAGAATTGGTGAGGATAACTCGTTTTGAGAGCCCTAACGTAGCTCTTGTGTTTTTTGCTACGAATTTGGCTGCGCTAAAGACATCCACAGCAACGACTGGAGGGACAATGGAGAGAGAGGGAGAAGGAGCAGTTCATGTGTCTAACAACTGTTCTTGTCTTGTTACGTGTCGCTGCTTTGCCATTGCTTTCAGCCTGTCCAGCAGCCAAACGTGTGAGCCTGACCTCTATAAACCTGTGATGAACACTCTCAAGGAGGGAAAGAACACCAAAAAACTGGACAGCTTCTAGTGTGAGATTTTATTTACAAAAATAAGCTAATACATTTTTAATAAGCTCAGCAACCTGACCTTGACCACAGTAGTACACATTGGCTTGACAGAGGTTATTCATATTCGGGAACTAAGCTTGAATGACTTGCCTGAGAAAATGTTTTCCTTCAGCTGATATTTTCCTTAGTATGGGAAAAGGCAGCATAACCTCAGCTTTGTCATTGCAGTTATTGTTTTATTTTTGGTAAGCTACCAAGAAATTTCTACAGGTATATGCAGAGGACAAGTTAACGGTGATTTAAGTCTCCAGACTGAAAGTCCAAGCAATGAGGCAACAGTTGAAATTAGCAGTTTAAGGGCTGCTTCCCCAGTGGTATATTGTATGCGTAGAATTTGCAGGAGAAGAGGTGTTCTCCGTGCACAGTGGATGTTCAGTGGCTAACCTGTCTGCTGTAGGCTAATTGGAAAAAATCTTTTCAGTTGTAAACCTAGAGGCTGCAGTAATAAAATACAGCTAAATTCTGGCAAAAGATGTGCATTTCAGGGTAAAGGTGTTACTCGGTGATACACAGGTATTACCTGGTACGCGTGACTGAGACGAGAAGGAGTCCTGTTGCGTTTAGTGAGCGCTTTCATCAGCAACCTTGTGAAAGTTGATAGGTATTTAGCCACGCTGTGCGATGAAGAATACTGGCATTAACTCATTGTTGACCATGCGTTGTGTGCATATGTATGCATTTCCCACCCCCAACCCCCCCCCCGTCTTGCCCATAGAGTTTCTTCCCAGCAGCGGAAGCCCCACAAAATCGAAGATTTCAAGGGAAATGAATCTCTTTTGGCACTCTGGCTGTAAGAGGGTCTTTAGACAAACGCATCTTCGGTGACTTTGGAAAGTATTTGCCGTTGAGTGGCCAATAACCACTTCAGAGTCTTTGTTTTCTGTCAGATTAATCTGCTTGACGGGTTTTTAAAAAATGATGATTATTAATCTGAACGTCTGTGGTCTCTCTTGTAAATAGGCATGCACAAACTCTCCAGTGAAACAATAGGCTGTAATGAGAAATAGTAAACTACAAAATGTAACAGTAAAATAGAATTGACCATAATGAGTACTTTGGATCTGCTGTGCTAACGGGGCTGTTCAGAAAAGCGAGGCTCAGATACTGGTGTTTATTACGCACCATTTTCTATTTACTGTGTGAGAACGGGAGTTCAGTTCTTCCGCACCGCCTGAGCGCTAGGACAGCTTTCGTTCCTGTCCAAGGCATACCCTTGTAGTACGCTTCCCTGCCGTTTTGTTTTGCAGCTTAAAGGTGGCTCTATTGACATTGCTTCGCATTTCATAAAGCAAAAGATATTTTTGGTGAATTCCTACGACTTGTACCAAGTTTCAGCCCAAAGCAAAATTTTTCCAGCTGAGTTATAAACCACTGAAAAGTAGTGTTGTTCTTTTTTTTTTTTTTTTTTTTAAATGGGAATGCTGGAATGATTTCAACCAGAGCATGAGAGGTGTGTAAGGAATTTCATGGTGTGTAGAGTAACGGTTGTTAAAGAATGTAGTTGCCAGCTTTTAGAAGGATGCTGCAGCGAGGTGCGCAGAACAATCCGACAAAAGCTGTAGTGATACAGACTTTAAAACCAATCCCCCCGTGGACTTCCCATCCTGAGCTTCTAGTAGCTCTGTGCCTAATTAGTAACTCGGAGGCCGCTAATAAGGAGATGCGGTACTGATGTTGTTATACGGTCCTTCTCTCTGAGGAACAGCAGTGAAGTCTGCTACATGAACCTCACCCAGTGCCCGCTCCCCACCCCCCCCACCCCCCCCACCCCAGTGTGATGTTGATCCAGTTTGAAGGAGAAACACCTTGCCTGAGCTTTGCGAAGAGGAGAGGAAGAGAAGAGGTTGCATCAACCAGTCAAGATCGCACACAGGCAGGTGGAAGCCAAGCAGCTCAGGAGGTTTGAAAAACTCCATTTCCTCTGCAGACCCTCTTCAGCTACTAAATTGTAAAAGCATTAGGATCAATTAAAAAGTTCCAGCTTTGCAAGGCAAGTCACACTTGTGCATCAGGATTGGATGTAATATCACTTACACCATCCAGTGCCTAACAGTCTATTCACAAATTCCATTTTTGGATCAGGACATAAAGCACTGAAGTCAAACAGATGATGGTTGTCCTGGTACTTTGCTTTTCCTTGCACTGTTTCTGTTTTATTCTGTAACAGTATTACAGGTCGGAAAACAAATTTTAGAATTAACTCTTATTCTCGATATGTAGATTGGATTCACCAGGCACTGAACAGAAATAGCTGACGTCTGAATAGGTGAAAGAGAAAAGTGACTGGTTGCTTAGGTGGTGTTTTTTTTTTTTTTTGTGGATGGGTGCACGTGTGTGTCTGATTTAAGATACCAGTTGGCTGAGCACTCGCTTCTTCAAGTCATGTTTCTTCACGCTGCCTTCGGTTGGGCCTTTATAACTGCTCTTCCCTTACTACTGCGGAGAGACTCTGAGTCTCGTAAGTACTGGTCCGGTCTTTGAACAGATGCGCTCTCGTAATCCTAGGGAGAAGCGATACCTGGGAGAGAGGGGAAAGGCTTAACGAAGAACTGACTTGATCCACTCTGCTGTAGTGAAACCTGGCTTATAATAGCTCTTCCTGATGAGAGTTTTAAAAGAGTTTAATAAATAAAAAGGGTGTAATTAAGTCCATGAGTGAAGCTTTTTTGCAAGGGCTTAAATTTAATGTAGCAGAATGTGCTGCTGCTAGCTGAGAAGGTTAATGAAACCTGAGTATAAAGGGGGACTTCCCTCTGGACTCATCTGACGTCTGAAGGGGCTGAAACCTGCCTTGGCTGTCTTTTTTGCTTTATTTTTGTCTGGCTTGTAGTGGGAACAAGTTAGACATAATTGAGTTAACAAATAGCTCAGCAGCTAGAGCACAGCTGAACTGATGTTTTCTAAGAGCAGTAATTGGCATGCTGAAGCAAGTTAATATGATGGTTTATATTCAAAAATAGATTTGTTTTCAGTCCTTGCTTAAAGGCTTTCTTATCGTCCCTAGTGATAATATGTACTTTACATAAAGAATTTTACTGGTCTCTCTGTGGCTTACACTATTTACTTTTACTTGCAAGGTAACTATATCAGTAAGGTAATGTAACTCTACCTAAACTGAGAGACACGATTCCAATTTTATAGCCATATATTTTTTTTTTTCAAAATATTTAGTTATTGACACAAACCTGCTGATAGGTAGCGTTGTTTAGTGGCTACAGCACTTCACCAGGTATTCCAGTGAGCAGCAAAAATGAACCTAGGTCTTTTAAGTTCTATTTTAATGTCTTTCTCTTAGAGCGTTTTTTCATCTTTAAAAAATGTTTTTGAGCTCAGACAGTGAGTGCTACGTTAAGTTTTCAGGCTTCTTTATTTGTTTAGAACCTTTTAAAGAGGATTATCAGGAGTATGAGATATATCCCCTTTAACCTTTCAAGGAAATATAACATCAGATATCATTATTATGGATAAGCTGAGATCAAACAAAGAAAAAACCTGGACATTTTCAAATGTGATTTTAAGATGTTGGTGCTCAAGTACCTTTTGGGGTTTTTTCCTGCCTTTTTTTTTTTTTTTAAACTCTGCACAAGTCTGTCACTACAGTACATTACTGAGGCCATGAAAAGTGAACAACCATTGTTCTGTGTGTATAAAACTAAAACAATAAACTGAAAAGAGTTTATTTTTTCTGAATGTTTTGGAGTCTGGAGGGAAGAAGCTAGTCCAACATTCTAGAGTTTTTGTTGTTTTTTTCTTTCTTTATTGCTAATCTTTATGTAGTAAACAAATATCAACTCTGTGCTATATAAAAATATTTTATCTAAATGAGTAGAAGTTGTGGCTTTGGTCTTTTGCAACATAGGAGAGTAATTAGAGTTTAAAATTTCTCAACAGTTAACATTTAATAAAGGGGGAAGTCTGAATGTAGTTAACTCCTTTGGAAAGCTCTTGCTGACTTTAGCTTGAGGCGAAAAAAGATTTGGATCCCCTGCAGAATGATTAGATGCCTGCCTCAGAAGATCTGGTGAAGACTTCACATGTTTAAGTGACGGATAACATCTGTGTTATTGTAGCGTCTGAACCCTTTGGAGTGTCGTCGATACCAGGGAAACTGAAAATCAGGAAACAACTCTTTTTAAGTAAATGAGGAATTCTGTGTGAAAGGAAAGCTAACAGTGAATTGAAGTTGTGCACTGTATGCTTTCTTCACTTTAATGTTGGAGTGCTCAAGTTTGTTTTTTTTTTTTGCTAGTATTTTAGGATCAAAGGCTGTGAAATAGAGAGTTAACATTAATCATTTTGGAGTCCTTATTATGAAGTAATAGGAATAGTGCTTCACAAACATGTTTAATTTATTTTCACAAGACCCATTAGATGACAAAATGGGTTCCCAATTGTACTGCTGTAGGTCTAAAAAAAGAGACCAACATAAAAAACTTACTAATTTTTAATCTGTGATTAGATACCTTGGACCTAATTTTCAGACTGCATAGCACCATACAGTCAGATGTTCAGCATGACTCCCCAGTGACTTCACATGAATTTGGGCTCAGCATCTCTAAAATCAGAAAATGAAATGTGGAAACACAGTTCCAGTATTCCCTCAAAATCAGAACACAACATTTACGCCCATCAACAGACTGGTTTAAATGATCTGCTCAGCATCATGTAAGAAGTCTCTGGCAGAGATAAAAACTTCCTGATTGGCATTTGGCTACATTAGCTATAAATTTCTCCCTTTATTCATTCTTTCTTGACTGCATACTTTGCAACATCTACAACAAATGAGGACTCATGCAGTCAAATCAAGACTACATAAGGTAAGGCTATAATTAGCCCAAGAGTACGGACATCCTGAGAAACAAGACAGGGTAGTCTGCTTCTGAGAAGCAAATCCTGCTCAAGGTAGCTCTTTGAAACTTGCAGAGAGTTAGTCTTTAATTAGCAAAATAATGACTTCTGTTGTGTGGTGCCATCACCAAAGTTTCTCCAGGGTTTAACCACTCTAATAGTGAAGAATATTTTCCTGCATGCTGCTACTGAACAAGTGGGATTTCAGTTTACGGGTCCTGTAAACTCAACTCCAGTTTTGATTTCTTGTCCTGCTTCCAACCTCCAGCACTCACTTCACCTTCTCCAACATTTCCGTTTTGCAATCTGTTCCTTTACATGGCAGATTTAGTTCTTCTGTCCTCAGTAAAAGAGGGCATCTTTGCCCTTCCCGATTATTTCAGTGGTGCACTGCAAAACCAGGGGACGGGTATTCTCTCCCTCTCGCTCGTAGTTCGGCTCTCAGTCTAAAGAAATTCATACTGCTAATTGTTTGGGTAATCCTGCTTAGTTCCAGTCCAGGTACACCTAGTGTATTTGTTATGGAATTTAACAGCTAATATATCTGCTGACCATGTGTAAACTGTGGTTTTGCTATTCCTTCTCTTTTGCTCCTTCTCCGCTCTCCCAAACCTATAATCCCCCTGGCACGTGGGGTGGCAAGAAAACTCTTTGCAGGGACTCTCCCCACACCTTTCCCACAGCCTTACGCCTTTACTCAACCAGAGTTCAAGCCCTGTCACCATAAGTGGAAAAAAAAGTTGCAGAATATTTTGCCTCTGCCAGAAGCAATCTGTATTTCTTAGCTTCGTGTTTGGAAGCAGTTTGGCAGAAATTTTCCGAGAAGGTTCAAGCAAATGCAATAATGATGTGGGTACAAGTTTTCAGGTTATATTTGTGGATGTTTGATGTCTCTAAAAATCTGAGGCAAAACCAGGAAACAATGGTCTGGCTTAATAAGGCAGTGCAGTGAGCCCCAACTGTTGTAAGAGCTGAAAATAAAGTCTGGTCTGCTTCTCTTTTTGAAATCCGTGAATTTTGACTGCGAGTGTTTCTAAGGAACTGCATCATTATCTATATGTGATTTATTAGAACACACACTCATCTGACTCACGGTCTTGCTAGTTGACAAGGTACATGTATATTTTCATTCCCCTGTAGGTACTTTCAAGATCCATTAGGAACTTTTCATCTATGGCAGGATTGACCCAATACTTGCATCGCAGGCACACTAGTCCCAGCCTGTGACATCCTCTGATCATTTTTGCGCTGAACCGTGCTTGGCACAAAACACAGCAGCAAGAATGTTACACCCTTGCCTTAATACATACTGAATAAAGTTCAGGGAGTTCTGGGAGCGAGGGCCAGAGCCCAGGACGTAGGTGGCAGAGCGATGCACCCTTATGTAGCCTTTTTTTCTTGCCTTGTGTCTCTTCAGGTCATACCAGTAACGGTTGAGGAGTAGCCACTGTCCCTTGTGGCTGGATGCACAGCCTGGTCGTGGGGGTGCTCTGAGGAGTAGGAGGCATGGGCGTATGGTTAGGAAGGAGCTAAACCAAGGCTTGCACCCTCTTCACTGTTTGGCTTTGTATGATACTGTTTATTGGTCAGTAATATTAAAGTGGAGGTGGCGCCTTTTGCTCACTGATGTTAGATGTAGTCTAGGGGACCCATGCTTAAAATCAGACCTTGAAATGGTTACCTGGCAGGCACTTAAATATGGATTTGTCCATTGATCTTCCATGCCTGTGTTCTGCTGTGCCTGGTTGGTAAGGATCCCAGAGTTCTCTGTGGCACTTTGTGGGCATAAATTTGAAACCTTTTTGTTTAAAAGCAGAAAATAAAGGATATTGCTAATGCATGGTCTGAGGCTGTACAGCCAATTAGGAGGCAACTTAATGGAATAAGTATAGAACACACATTACTCATTTGAGGCTGTGAAATTGGAGGAAAGTAGAGAATTGGCCCTAAGTCATCAAATAAAAAGGTGGGGGACTTCTAAAGGTAAAATTAAAAGCCCTTTAAAAAAAATTATTCATGTAAGCTTAGACTGGTGTGATATGCAGCACACTGGGACTGCCAGGTTAGGGCCACTCCAAGTCTTTCTATTCAAGGAATTTGCAATAGCAATCTGTCAGAAACCAAGCTACTGCTTGGCACAGGCACCCATGGGTGGCATTTAAAAAACTTGATAACCCACAACCGTTTGCATCATTGAGTGATGCTCTGCCTTTCTCTTCTTCCTCTCCCCTTGTTGGTCACGTGGTTTTTGCCTTGGTCACCTCCTCCTGCTTCTTTTCTTACATACTTGGAAGTGTCCCAAGAATCTGGGGCTCCTACCCAAAGGCTGCTTGCTTTGTTGACATCCAGGGGATGGTAAGAGCTATGCCCCTACTAGACACCTAAATATCTGTTAATTTTCAAACCTGTCAGCTTTACAGATGCACAAGACTGACCTTTTCCCCTCCCCTCTGTTTTATTCTCACACTCTGGATCTGCGTGGGTTCGGAAAGAAATGAATGTCTGCTCCCTGTTTGTTCGTCCTTCAAGTTTTATTTGGGTTTTTTCCCCCTTTATCTATTGTGTCCTGTCTGTTACCCTCCTCTTCAGAGTTGTGTATCGTTGGTAAATCTGTTCAGGGAGTTGAGATAGGTCAGCTCTTCGGGTGAGGAATTAATGGGCTTCCGGATACTCTCATGAATGACTGCAGATCTGTCTGTTGGGTAATAAACCACAGTTTTTCCCATATAGTGCAATACTTTTGGTAAATAAATGTACCAGACGATTGTAATTTGAGACATATTTCTATTTCAGAGCCTTGAACCACTCTTCTTCTTGAATGTAGTGCCTATAAGCAGTTTTTCATGTACCTCTTTGATTGATGCCTGCCTTTGCAAGCCCTGATTGCAGAGCAGTGTAAAAGCAACAGACCTGTTCCACGTGACAAAGCACTCCACGTTCATGTGGAGTGGGGAGCAGGACTTGCAGAGCTGACTAGAGAACTTTATTTCCATTCCTTTACACCCAGAACTAAGGAACGTGGCTTTTGGTGGCAGGGACTTAAGAGCTATCGTTAGCTTGTAGAATATGTAAAACATTGTGCACGTGATTCTTATTGCTGCTGTTAACTGTGTGGAAGAGTTCCTAAGACACATGCTACACAGTTACGTGTACAAAGTTATTCTCAGATCCCGTGTTTGACACAGCCTGACAGCATGGCATTCTCATGTTCATCAGCACGTTAGTCGTGCTATGCTTAATGTCGGAGTAGCATGGTTAATTGAGAAAAGAGGCATAATGCACAATGGCCTTTTTTTGATTAAAAAAACCCCTCAGACAAATTCCTGGAGCACAGAGGATCTCCATTTAAGACTCATAATTTTCTCCGTCTTGATGAGGTTTCCTTTATGTCACCTAATAGATACTGAAGGCTCTTTCCCCTCATCCTCTAGTTTTTCTGAGTCTGATTATAGTCAATGTTTTACAACCCACATCCACAAAAGTATTACTTTGACAGCTGTATGTCATCAGCACAGACAAATCCAAACAGCTTTTGGGTTGAAGCAACTGATTTGAAATGATTAACCAGCAAAATTGATTAATCCTAGACATAATCACTTCATACCAGTCTGTTTCCCATCACTTCCTCCCCCCCCCCCCCCCCCCCAAGCTGTGTTTGTCTCATCCAAAGGCAGAAGGGCACTTAGTCTTTTTCTTTCCTCATTTTACATATTTACACACAGGCTGCATGGGACATAGTGAAATAAGCTAGAAAAGGAGAGTTATATCTCCAGAGCAGGGTTTTTTCCCTTTTTGAAAGGTAGAGGCTTGAGAACACTTCAGTAGAATCTTGTGGATATAGACAACTGGACAATGTCTTTTCAGGACTTGGCATTTTTGTAAAATAAATTTGCCTGTTGCACTCAGGGGTACCAGATAACTAGGAGCTATGGAGAAACAGGAAGAAAAAACAGGTGGTACAAATTCCATATGTCTGTTCTCTTAGGGGAAGTGCATACAATGCTGTTCTCTTGTAATGAGGAAAAGAAGGGTCAGTGGCGCTGGGTGGACTAGCTCTGATCCCAGCTGGAATGTTCTGATAGCATCACCTGGCATTGGTACAGCTGCTCTCGGTCCCAGCCTCCAAAACCTCACGTGGCACCCATTTGAGTGTCAGCGTACCTGTGGCACAGTTAATCCAGAGCCTGGATCTTCCAGTTATAAAGAGGACTTTTACGTTCAACTAAGGGTTTGATCTTGTATTTCCTTTTAGTGTAGTACTTGCTTTTCTAGTTGTATTTCTCTTGCGCTGAGATAAAAACACGTTTTATGCTTGACTCCATTTTATTCTTCCACTTGTTCCCCCGCAGGCTTCTGACTGGTGCTGGGCCTGTCACTTAGCTTCTTTGGGTCTCGTTTTTTCTACCTCTAAACTGGCAATAAGTCAACTTCCCTGTTTCACGGATGCCCGTTGTTGGGAGTTTGGTACTCTGTCACTGAGGGCTGTACTGGTGCCATAATATAGAGAAGTGTTATCTGCTTGCCTTGGAAATGGTACTTGCATAAGTTAGGCTTTTTTTTTTTTATTTATGATAATGGTACTTCCATCAATTTTATTTACACTTACAAAAAACACAGTTAAAGATATTTGATTTAAATTTGAACCTACTAGAGCCCATTTTTTTTCCTTAAAGGAATATAGACTGACCTCACATATTGCTGCTTTGGAAATAGGTGAATGCTAAAGCTGTAATATACCTGTAACACTTGAACAGAAATATACATCCTTTGAGGAGGAATTGTGTGTTTTGCCTGGTTTCCCGTGGAGATAAGGCTTAAGCAATTGTTCTGTCTGCCTGTCTTTGTTCTCCTTTCTGTGCTCCCTCCATAACTTTTAAATTGAGTTTGGCAAACAGGTAGAGGTCTCAAGACAAGGGCGTTTTTACAGATGTCATGAAAAATTGTAGAGGAAAGAGAGGAGGAATCCTATTAAGACCAGGCTGCACTGATGTCAATTATTGTTAGGCACCAGGGAGTCATAATGGGTGAGAGATGTAATGAACGCCCACCTGCGGGAAAGGCTTCGGTTAGAGCTTGTATCTCCTGAGTCAGGTACCTGCTGTCAGTCACAATACATGAATATGTAGGAAACCAGGCTGCCTTACTTACAGTACTTACAAATGTGCTTGGTTTTAAATGACCTGAGCTATGGCTGTTACCGGAGTAGACAGGTTTTCAACTGATTTGGAGGTGGGGTGGAATGTATATACCTCCCATACTAAAATCTTCATAGTTGGGTTGTAGAAAAAATAGAAAAATACTAATGGAAAGTAATTGACAAAAGTCTTAAAGCAGTGGATATTATTCCAGGCTTTCTAGGCAAATTCAGTCTTTGTATGTTAAAGTAAAGCTTACAGGCATTTAGCTCTTCTCTGTGTCCGAAGGTTAATTTGGATCAAGGTGGGCAGTGGCCTTCTGAGAACTATGGTACTTCACTATGTGGGCTCTAGTTTGACAGTGTGTTATGTCTGTTTCACTTTATCTACTTCCAGCTTTTCTGGAGTAACTCCATGTGTTGACAAGTCTGGAGTTATTTAGTGCTGTCTTCTCACTAATGGAAATACGTTATGTCAGAAAAATGGAGATTAGGCAGGTGATACTAAATTCTTTTAGTGACATCTTGCTAGTGATACCTTCAGGGTAATTTCTAGATGTTGCAATTCATTAGCATGGGTGGCAAAGCAGCTAGTACATAATTATGTGTTCTGTGTGCTGACATGGGTTTTTTGTTTGTCCTTTTTTTCTTCCAGGACTCCACCGTTGTGACTCCAATTATTCTCAGAACAGATCCACAGGGATTTTTCTTTTACTGGACAGATCAAAATAAGGTAAGAGAAAAGGTTCCTGCTCCAGAATGGTTCTTTCTGTTTTCTGTGGTGTGTGACGGGCAGGAATCGAGAGGCTTCGTGTGCCAGTCCTGGCACCGCAGACAAGCATTACATCAGCGTATGTTCCTCTGCTCTTCTGGGGAGCAAATACAGCAGGGCTGTGGCTCATCCCTGTGCACAAAACTTGGAAAGATGAATGGAAGACTTGGTAATTTCAAGCCATGTTAATGATCAGATGGCCAGGGAGGTGTATAATTGTCCTGGTTTACAGGCAAGGATCCATTTGGGATGCTGTTGTGGCTCATAGTTGGCTTGTGGTTTCGCTGTCTTGCCTCCCGTACACTGACGATTTTGGCTGCGGTGCACGGCAGACTCAGAATTCCCAGAGGCCAGAGCTCCCTTTGAATTCTTCCTCCTGAACTGCCACGTGCTCCCTGGCCGTGCCTGGTGGGCCACGTCACCAAGTTCTTACTAATCCTCGCTGGACACTTACTTTCTTTTAAAAACATTCCGGTATGCTTAGATCAGTATTATGGCTGGGGAGCTGTCGGGAAAGCTCATGGCCTGATTCACCGCTGCGTTATTCCCATTTCACATCCCTGTCACCCTTTGAAATCAGCACTGTCGTGTTTCCAGCTGTTGGAGACTGTGGAGCTGCACCGGGGTGAAAGAGTATCAGTACCCTGGGCAACAGGATGCAGTTTGTTTCATATACCACATCAGACATACAGTAGAAAATGACTGTTGCCGCTGTTATAGCAAAATACTGTATCAAAAATAGGAACTGAATGAGTCCCTCCTGTTTTTTTTTTTAATAGATTAATTTTCAAGTACTTACAAAGCAAGTGCTTGTACCGGTTCCCTGTTGAAAATGGCATTAGAACTTGGTAGCGCTTCAGCGGTGGCCTTGTGTTGGAGTATATGCTAAAATGACTAAATACGTACTTGTAGTATTCTGGCTATGGAAACCTGGTTTACCAGTTGCATAGCTGTTTTTTAGGGGTTCCTGTAGATTTTATGTTTAGATACCAGTGTAAAAATTGCTTGAGGAGGTAGCAACCATTAAATGTGCAAACTGTACAGGCAATTTGCTATTACATTAGATCATATTTATCTTCCTATGTTTGCTTTTTAGAGGAGATGGAGCGCAGTTTTGAGTCAATGTATTTGGAAATCATCGTGGAGTTGTAATAAAAATCTTGTCTTTCTTTGCTTGTGCTTGTACAAGGTGGTGGTTGTTAATAGCGGGTTCATCTGTTGACAGTCTAGAGTTGTTGAATTACTGCCCAAAGAAGCAAAGTGAATGTTCTCAGAAGCTGAAGGATATGAGTGATTTACACCAATCCAGTAGCTATGCCAGAACACGGTGCAGTCTTCTGTTTTGTTCCTTCCCTTGCATAAACTAATTGTATAAGCTGAAAAATAATGGCAAACTTTGTAATAATAAATGGAAGCACACAGTTGATTGGAGAGTTTATTTCACTTTTAATTTGTTTGGCACTAAGACCACCTTCAGTTTCCTACTGTTGTCTGTAAAAACAATGTCTTGAAGCAATTCTGTAAAGAATAGCTATTTATAGGATTGTTGTTCTCATATTCATGAAAAAATGTATTTATAATGCTCAGAGCATTTTTTAAAAGGTTGGATATTTGTACAAGAGACGTAAGTGTCACTTTGATTTTTAAACTTGCAAATCAAGCCTCTCTAAAGGGCAACAAGAGGGATTTTTTTCTGGTTAATAATTCACGACAACTGTGTGAAGCGTGTTTCTAAACCCCATCCTAGCAGTGTCTATTTAAAGACAGTAAATATATTTTTATTGGGGTGCTGATAATGCAAGGATCAGGAAGGAAATGCCACTTTCTGCTTCTTCAGAGAATGGTTGGGTTCATGTTTATTGTGAAATTACAAATATATTGAAAAAGGAGGTTATGTAGGAAATTTTCTTCATTTCCTTCTCTTTGTGTAAAGTGATTCTGTGATGATAGTGGAACTACGTGAAGAAAATATCAGGACAATACACCCTCTTTGTGATTGCTTTCTCTTTTTTCCCCTAGTTGTTATTTTTTAAGCAATTGCTTTTGTCATAACCAGGGCCTGTTATGTTCTGGGTATGGAAGGATGGGCCTTGCTAAACAAAGTGGTGGGAAGCCTGTCTGCCAGCATCCTTGGTCAGACACAGTTTCCTGGGAGCTGACTACAAATGGGTATGGAGACAAGGCACGAGTAGCAGTTATCTCTCTAGCCATTTGACTGACCTGTTTGCCAGACACTGTGCAAAGCAGTAAATTACTGCCTGGATAATGGTATTGCTTTTAAATTAGGAACCTGGCTCCTTTGGTTGCTGTTGCCTTATCAGTAAAGTTACACAAAAATCACATGAATCACTGGGGGCAGGGAGGAGGGGGGAGAAAAAACAAAGTCGCTCCCCTGTGTTAAGTTTTTATTTAGCTTAGGGAACTGGTGCTTGTAGCTCTGCAGCTTTCTCTAACTTGTTGGCTGGTTGAGCTGCTTTTTTCATTGTTTTCTTGTTCCCTTCCTTTTCTGTTTCTTCTCTGTTGCCGGGAAGGGAAAATAATATGTAGTGTCTGGTGTCTAGCAGTGTGTCTGGACAGTCTTTTAGATTGTTCTTCGTGCAGTCGGAGCTCAAAGTTCCTGGTAAAGATGCACGTTCAGTGCAGCCTTCCATCAGTGTCACCAACCCCATCTTGTAGTTCTCCATGAACCAGCAATCCTCCCAGGGTTTGCAGCCCAATCGGCGAGTCTGGATAATGCCGGAGTCGAACAGATGATGGATCAATAAGGCTGCCAGTAAAGTCATTCTTACCAAGAAGTTTCATGTATGTGATCAGTCTGGACTCTTCACTTGCTGTCCCCTGTAGCTTTCTGGTAAGTTAGTTAGTAGCAAATTTCATGCTCACAGGAGCCATATGCTCCTAATAAATCATCCTAGGTCTGTAGTTTCAGATCCATGCCGCTTACGTTACGCCACACGTGAAAGACTGCAAGGGTGGCCATTCTTGCTGTATTGAGGTATTGGTGGCAGCCAGGCTTAGTGGAGCCATCCTTTCCACGTTTATTTTGAAGAGCAGGAACAGAACTTGGAAAGAAGGCAGGCTGAAGAGACAAAGAGTCCCCAGAAGCCTGCTTTGCAGCAGAGTGGACATCTGACAACTTAGAGGCAAGACAAACAGTAAACGAATTCCTCAAGACCCCTTCAATGTAAAATAAGTATCCATGTGCCTTGCGTGTTTCTTCATGAATGTGTGTGATATGACCATTGAATTATGTTTGGGCTGGCTCCAGCGTGTTGTGCCAGGTACCCTGGTCCAGCACGACTGCTTTTGGACATTAACAAGAGCTATATTAAAACGTCGTTGATCAAACTTCTCTGTTTGAATGACTTTATCAGCAGAGCAAACAGTAGCCTAGGATGAAAACACATACAGGTTCTTCTGACCACGGGCCATTTCTCTTTGATTTTTATGTGCTAGGTTCACCTTCGCTGCCCATCCCAGTATGGTCGTACCTGCAGTGAAGGTCTGTTAAGTTCATTTAAGCTCTGATCTTACAATTTGGTAATAATAATGTGGTATCCTGCAGTTCGACATGCTTACTGTCTATTTGCATGTTTATTTTACTGTCACAGGTAAAGACAGTCCTCCAAAATAAAGTCATACATAGCATTTTGCTCTTTTCTGATAACAACAAGGAAATTTAAAACTCTGTTTTAAACAGATGGGAGTACAGCTTTCTGATTTTAGTTGTGTTTTTCAGTATGAAATTTTTTCGTTGCTGAAAGTTCTGGAATATTTGCTTCATCTGTATGCAGAGTGCTGGCTGATTTCATATTATTACTTGAATGATTCTCAACATGGGTTTTTAAAAACAAAATTAATGTGACAAGCTCATGTCTGTTATATCTTATTGTTTCTGTAATGTTTCTTGACTATAGCAAAACCAGGCAATATTCATTGCTTTGTCATATTTTTATGACCTGACGAAAACATATCTCAATTCCTCGCTACTTCTTTTAAAAAAAGGAATGCTGTTTCTTTCATTTGTTTATTCTGGTCATGAGCATTGAAGAAGGATCAGTCAAAACTGGACCAGGTGAGGAGAAGGTCTACTAGAAGAAAAAGGAGTGGTAAGAAAAAGTGTTTCTCAGGAGATGAGAAGAGGCTGGAAGTGTTTGGCCTAGCTAGCAAAGCAAAGCCGGAGAAAGACTGTGATTTCTGTCTGTGAATAAATATATCAATGGATGCATAGTAGGGGAAGTAGGGGAAGAAATATGTATTGTCAGACAGTTTATGCATTATTCTTCTTGCATCCTTTAGCTGGAAGTTACGTTACGCAATCAAATGGATGTTAGGAGAAGACACTTAGCCATTGACTCAGTGCGGTTCTGACACTGCCCAGGAAAAGGAGCAAAAGGAAGAAAGCAACTAATTGCTTTTATGGTGGAGACATTTAGGTTTTTAAAAGGCTGAGGATGGTATAATATGCTGTCATTGTCTTCTCACTCGCACGTACTGACTTATTCCTCTTTATTTTTAAAGCTAGGTTACCACACTGACATGGCAGCATGCCGAAAACGTTAGAGGTTGCAGAGCCAGTCTCATCCACAGCACCATGAAAAGAGATCAGCTAACAGTCTGTGTCATGAAACTAAACTTAGGTGTCGAGTCTCAGGGAGTCGACAGCGATTTCTGAAGCCTTCTGCAGGAGTGCTGTTGTAAACAGATGATGAACCCGTTTGTCCTAAGGAGGGTTGTGTTGAAAAACTACTGCAAGTGCTGAGGTGGTACTTACTCCATAGGAGGGTATGTGTGGCTGAAGCTTCCTTCTGCTAGTTGCCACTAGAGCAGTAGCACAGCCCAACTGAATGGTTTATCAGGAAGGAGCCTGCTTCAGAGGCTAGCTTGCACAATTCATAGTTCAAGCTTTTATGTGTATTTGAGAGAAGGCGGGGTGATGAGACCACAGTGGTATGGAAGTACCTACAGCTGAGTATTTCCCCCAGCTCTGGCTTGCTCAGACTGAGTGAGGATATCTCAAGGCAGAGAGATTCAATCTGTACAGCCTTTTAGTAGTAAGTTTTGTAATTTTCAGGGGAAGGAGCAGGTGTAGTTTCATCTCTTACAGGGATAGGCCTGTTTTTATGTGTGAACATCACTGACAGAACTGGTGTGAAGAGCCTGTAGCAAAAATACTGTACCTTGAGCTGGAGCTTTCTCATTTCATGAGACTGCATGAAGTGGTTCCTTATGATAAAAGAGGAGAGGACTTTTCTGACCTGGAAGGTCCTTTCCCCTTGTGTGTCCTGAGTTGATCATGAGTTTCTCTGGGCCTGAAAACCCAACCCAGACCGCAGAGTGAATGTGTGAAATGGAGCCCGAGGGATCCATAGGATTCTGTAGGGTTAGGCTTGGCTTCAGCATGTAAATTCTGCGGCAATCCCATTGCCCTCATCCAAATGAAAGAAGAGGTGGCCTTTTTCCAGCTGCTGGGGATTTTGGCTGTGTTTATTAAGAGAGTTCTTTTGTGGCTGTTTTGAATTGGGGCTTTAAAACAGTTGGGTCGATATTTATACTGCCCTATGGGTCAAAGATCTTTTCATTACATCTTTATATGGTTTACAGTACATTTGACAAGCATACAATGCAGGCTGAAGTTAATAAATCAATATTTAAAATATAGCTAATAAGTTAATGAGAATAATGTAATATTTAATACTACTAGGTTTAAAAATACCTGCTCCCAACTGTTTGGCTTAATTTATGCAAGAGCAAGGTTACTCAGTGATGCATCTCACTGCTGAGAACATCCAGGAAGTCCATCATTAAACATATATTCACACTTCTCTTCCTGGCATGTAAAAGGGAAAAAAAAAAGCTAAATAACTAGACCCTTTGAAGAACTGAGATTATAAATATTAATTGAATGAGAAAAGATGGTGCATGTCTCTCCACATAAGGGATTAGTTTAACATGTACAATGACAAACTCACTCTTCTTCCTCATTCTTTTAGCATCCCTAGCATTTCAGCAGTCAACCTGTCTTATTATTAATACTGTTTGATAATGACTATTGGATCCATGGGCCTCCATCGCAGGATTTGTCATACAAACAGCCTTTGCTTTAGCTGCAAGACACAGGAGTCAGAATGACTTAGATCCATGGACCACACAGACATTCTACCAGGTGCCGAAAGAGACTTCTATATTTAGGTGTTTATGGAGTGGGTTTTTTTTGTTTATTAGTAGCAAATTCTGTATTAGATGACTTGCGTTCTCAGTGCTGTAGTACTCGTGGTGCTTCTTCATGGACTTCTGTAAAAACATTGTGTATAATCTACATACGCACATTCTCTGGTGTCAAACTGGCATGAAAGAAATAATACCAAAGCTAGGAAAGTTTCTTATCAGAAGGATCCTTGTGATACCAGATTATAATCCTTTCCAATTGAAGGGGGAGTTAAATTCATTCCATAAATGGTGTTGCTCAAAACTTGCACCATGTGGCACTATTCCTTTATCCATTTACTGCGTGTGTGCACTGATCAGGAAGCTACGGGTGGATTGCCTCTGATTTTTGAGGGCAGGGGTCACTCGCTATATTTCAGATGGAAATCTAAGGAGTGAGGGCTTTCAGGCTCTTGAAGGTAGACAAGGGCCTGAGGAGGTGATGCTAGTCTTTTGGCACAATTAAATGGAGTTGGGCTGGAATCTCTTTTCAAAACAAGTCACTCACGTGCTGGAATAGGTGGTACAGACTAGTTTTCCATGGAAATCTGGATGAAAACTCTACTTGGACAAGGAGTAGTGGTGATGTGGAGTTTTGCTTCTCAGTGACACTGGAAATTGGGAGCGAACCTGAAGCAGCTAGTAAAATAACAGTGGTGGCAGAGGAAATAATCGGGGCCTTTGCCTGGGTTTTGCAGTCTTCTTGATTCATGAATTTGAGGTGTAGTGTTAGACCAGGAGCTGCCATAGTGGCCTCAGAAGCTTGAGACCAGGGATGTCATTGCTGGAACGCAAATGCAAATTTTTGGGTAAGAAAATGACCCATAAATACTGACATCCAAAGTTGTGTGTCTGTCACATTTTTAACAGGATATGGAAGAGAATCTCTTTAAGGATGCAACTGCTTGCTAAGGGACTGCTGTAACCATTAGGCTCAGTAGTGCAGAAATCGCAAGTGAGATCCTAAAGGTGAGTTCTTCCTCCAGTGAAGGTGCAGTTATGTGATATACAGGATAAAGTCAAATTGTCAAAAGTAGAAAAGCTAACTAATCTGTAACAGAAGTTCACAGCTTGGGGGTCCTGACACTGGCTTGAAGCAGCTGAGGGAAAAATATTCAAAGGTTGAACTGCTAGCTCTGATAGCAGCCCGAGTGGTAATCCTGGGAAGTCCACTGCATGCATTTGCTTGCTTTTTAATCTAGAAATAACTCCTCACCTGTAGCTCTAAAGGCCTAGGAGTTCAGAAATAAATAACAGCGCATGAGCTAACACCCATACTGATGGGTCCATGCTGGAAACTGTGTGCCAGTGCCTTTGTCAGTGAAGAACACTGCCTCCTTGCTGGCTCATACTACAGAGATCGTTTGAAGGTAGAAGAGCCTGTTGTGTTTTGAAGCGGGGAAAACTTCTGGCTCAACAGTTAAAGCAGTAGGGGAGTCAGCCTAGCAACCGTTCATGCTCCCCTGGAAGTTGCAGCTCATGTTTTTTCACAACCACTTAAAAATCAGCATGTGAGTAGAATAAAAGAAGATGGGGAAAGTCGTAGAGGATTGCCACAGATAGTGAAAATTGAAGGAAATATTTCATGGAGGTCAACTTCCCATCAGACTGCTGATGTAATTTTTAAAAGGAAATCTCTCTGCTTTCAAAACATGGAAATTGTTCAAGGCCCATTAGGGAAATGGTACTACATCAAAGAGAAGGTCTCTAATAAGCATTTCCCACTACTAAATATGTCCCTTATTGTTGTGAGGGAGGCAGGAACAGAAAATGAGTTTTGGGTTTAATCCACGACATAGGTCCAGTTTCTGAAATGAGGAAGCCAAAGAACTTCAAAAAGGGAAGATGACCCTGAAGTCATTCACATTTAGGTACTGTTGAATTCTCAGGTACTGAGAACAGTCCTAAGATATTTTGGGTTATGCAAGAATATTATCCTTGCTGTCTAACTGGAGGTGGGTTGTGACTTTCTTATAAAGATGAGATTATAGGTTGTCTTTTGTTTAGATGGGCTGAGACTTGGTAAACTTTGTCTGTAGATAACAGTAAATGTTATAAAAAAAATAAAAATTGGAAGCATGTGCAAGAGACCTTCATGATCCAGCTGCTGGAAACTGTTTTGTTGTTAGAATTTTCAGCTTAAATATTTCAGTGAAGAAAATTTGTGGCCAAGTCGACCAGCGTACAGTGAAGTGACTTCTTTAATGGATGCCTGTCAAGCCTTCAAATGCTGTGTGACTTAAATAAGAATTTTCTTACCGTTCACAACTCATCAGGTCATAATGTCATTTAATGTTTCAGTATATACTTGGCCTTAACTAATAGCAATGTGCGCTTTTAGGAGACAGCTGGGAGTTGGGTGACCTGGGTACTTGCCTGTTCTTGGTCTTGAATTGCCATAACTCAGCAATGGGCTGCTCTGCGTCCCTGTGCCTGTTTCCACTTCTGCCCTGACTTTGTCTATTCGAGAAGCTCTCTGTGAGTAGGGCTGCAGCAGGGACGCCGTGTTACTGCCTAATTAGCACCTGGTACAGCGTGGTTCCAACCGACTGCAGTACGTGTGCTTTGGTGTTAGAGATGTTAATGTCTTCTAGCTGAGAAGCGCTTGTAGTAAATGGAGACAATGGTGTGTAATAAGCTAGCCTTCAGACTCTCTTCTCCTTAATTAAAAAAGTCTCTTGTGTTCATGCCTGCAGCTTGTACATAGATTTGGTTGAATATGCAGCATCAGCTTTGCTCACTGACCTATTATTAGCACGGTTCAAAAATTGGCTTCTAGGACATCAGCTTTCCTGATTGCTGGGAGGATAACTGATCTCTCGGCATGCCTGTCAGATTGCCTTCTCTGCTGAAGCTCTGCCAGTTCAGATACTTCTCTCTAATGCTTCATATCCTAGCCGTTTTCCCCTCCCCACTATGCTTTCAGTGTTTGTGTGTGGTGTTTTTTAATTAAAGAGTTTTTTTTTTAAAAAAAGGTTTAATTTTAAAAATCTCTTTTTAAGAGATAGTGCAATGAAAATAATGATCTTTGAATAACATATATTCTGTCTCTATACATGTGATCTTCCTGTGTGAGCATATGCACTCCACTAGTAGTCAGCGTTAAGTGATAAATGTGTTTGGAGATTTTGGTTGTGTGTGGGTTTTTTTGTTTGGTTTTTTTTTTTAAGGAATTGGAAAAAAGTTCTTGAAGCACGAGTGACTGGCAATAAATGTCAGTTTTGCACTGATACTTGCCTTACTTGATTTAAGGCTTTTTACCATTAAAAATGTGGACTCGCCCTTGCTTCCCTCTCCTGCCTTTTGCTTATTCCTACGGTCTTGGTATTTTACAGCAGCTCTGCACGCTTGCAGCCGGCATCACGCAGAGCAGAAATGATAAAGCCTTTGGGGTGTATGTGCAGTGTTAACAATGTACACCATTGTACAACGCTGCCTTCCTTTTTGGGGTCAGTGTGTAAGGACAGAAGACACTCTGTAGGATCCTCTCCTAGAGAATCGTCTTTCAGTCCCATCTTCTTTGCTTTAATGACAACTTTCATCATATATCCCAGTACTGGGAAGACACACAAACAACTTCATGCTACAAATCTCGGGGGTTTTAGGTTCACTGTGTCTGTGTGGCTATTATTTTTGAGCATTTCTAACTATGCAGATGCTGTTTATATCGCCAGTCTTCTCCAAATATTCTGCTGGGTTAAAAGGTCCGTAAAATCTTCAGGCAGCCTCTGCCAGTGGCATGTAGAGTCTCTTGTTTACAGCATGGCTTTTGGTTTTCCTGACGTTTTGTGCTACTGTATCTCCTCCGCAGGCAGCGGTTTTGCTACTGAAATTCTGAACTAGCTCTCGAGGATGTCAGACCCCCAAAAGAGGGGAAACTGCAGTGGCTGTGCCTTCCCCTGGCTGTGTTTTGTGTACGTGTGCATGTGCTGTCAGTAGGCAAACCTCCTTTTACGTCTCTTCGGAGTTAGGGCTCTTCACTAGACAGGAAATGACTATTCATCTTTATTACTTTTTTTAATTAATCTTTCCACATACGCAAGTTTTCCAGCGTATTATGACTTCTTGATGTCATTGCCCATCCTTCACTGATTAACGAAAACCAATAATAGGCATATGTTCTCATCTCTGACACGTAGTTTATGACATTTTAGCTCTACTGATGTCGAGTCGTTCCTCATGCACTCACGCTGGGGGGAAGGAGTAGGGACTGCGACATACAGGTTTAGGTTTCTGTCTTCATTCATCTCCCAGGAAAAGTAATTTCTAGTACCTGCATTTTTAGTGTGGAGATTGAGCCTGCTTTTAAGACTGGCACATGTCTTTACCCAAGACGCACTCTGCGTCGTGTGAGTGGAACAAGATGTACTATTGTACAAGAGAACTGTTAGTGGTTGAAGAGCATATTTAAATCCTGAACCTCCAGGGCATGTTAAACACTCGCCTGTCCAATTAGCCTAATAATAATTTTGTCTGAAGGGTTATATATAACACTGCTATTTCAAGGCTACAGTTATCCATAAAAAGTGAAATTCTACCCCTGCGCCACATCCCAAAGAGCTCTCGTACTGTCTGGGGGCTGGGGATTACCAGAACCTACCCCTGTTTTCAAGGCCGGTCACAGTGTGCCTGCAGAGCTTCACCAAGCTGTTTGCTACTGCCGCAGCTGCAACCTATGCAGACACCATCCAGATGACAAAGTCTGCCTCAAAATTGGAGAAGTCTGTGGGTTGATAGCTAATATCACACAGCTGTGCTGCCAGCTATCTCAAGTACTATTAATTGAAGGCTAACTCGCAGCTGACCTAGGTGAATGCTGTCTTGCTGATCACAGTATGTCGAATAAACTGCATAAATTGTAATGTATTTCCTTGTACAATATGTCTCGCTTAAGAAGGCTATGGATAATTTGGACAGGTGATTTACTACTCAGAGAACTGATTATCTCTGATAAACAGCAGTAAGTGCTGTTTAGCAAGAGTAATAATAAAAATGTTGATTAGCAGGGTACAGCTGTCTGGTACTACATGATGCTCACTGAAGCCCCTGTTCAAACAGTAATGAAATTCTGAAGAAAGTGTTTTGTCTTTTGCTCTAGCTGCTCTGGGTTTACTCAGGACAGTTAGATATAAGGCCTCATTTAATAAAAAGTACTGTGAAGTGGAACACTAGTGCCTGAAAGTTAGGAATATGGCCAAAAAATGTGCAGGGAGTGCTATCAGAGAAACTTATGTAATTTATCTTAGGCACTTTCAACATTGAGACTGGGAAAAGTAAAAAATATTCTGCGTTTAAGGGAACTTTAAGAACAATACGGTATCTTACGAAAGGTGGCTTTATCCTGTAATTTCCCTAAAAATAAAGGAATAAATAAAATAAAATTGAAGTGGTTTTTCTGCTTTTAATCCAGATTTGCTTGTTAAATAGTAAAATAAGCATAGGACTATGTTGTTTGTGAAGAATGTCCTTCTAAATGAAGGTAAGACTTGGGACTTCCTGAGCTGTCTTTTCCCTTGCCACTGAAGTCCATGTTGCAGTGGCGCATCTTAAAGTCATCTGCCAGGTGCTCCTACCAGCCAGTCTTCCGTAACCAGGTCTTCACTCCGTCACTAACCCATGCTGTAATTAAAAGTTCCCAGACATGCATGAAGGGAAGGTGACATCATGCGTGTTGGGCAGCAACAGTGCTGTTCCAAGGGCAGTCTGAGTCTTGCAGTTGTCATCCTCTTCCTAGCAGTCACATACCACAGTAGAGGACTAGACTGGATCATTTAATATCATATATGCTTCCCCTGCCCCAGGAAAATATCTGGTTGCTATGATACTCTTGGGATCTGAAGATAGCTGGAACTTTGCCTTTCAGTTCTCTAGCTCGAGGCTTTTCCCCTGAAGTTAAAAGCAACGTGATCGGTTATAATAATACAATGGTCCATAATTCAGTGAGGTGGCTAATAAGTAACTGGTACTTGACAGCAAAGAAAAATGCTTTAGCAATTGTGTTTTAAATAATATGTGTCTATCAGTGCCCTGTCAAAATTGTATTCAAAGGAACTCAGTAGACAGTGTGCTTTCTGTAGGTGGAAAGTACATCCTCTCTGCAGTGTGCGGTTCTGAGTTGGTTGTAAACTACTTGTACGCGGAGTAAGTTAGCTTAGTCACGTTGAACGTTATCAGTAAATGTCATAGGCTAAAATTATCTCAGATAAATTTCTGGCTTTACATTGTACCCTTTTGCAGATATACCAGAAGACAGAAACCTATAGACATTTTTGCCAGTGAAAGTTGCCGGGAAGAGCCTGTCAGAGATGCTGCAGTAGTACTCTTCAAGCATAATGATGTCATGCATGCTAGATGGATGAGGTGAAAAGCTTTTCTCATTAGACTTGCATACAGTATATTTTAAAATGTGGAAAATCAGTTTGAAAAGTGGCACTGCTTCTCTGCTGCCAGAAGTAGGTTTTCAGTGTACTGACTGCAGATGTATCTTGTCACTGACAACTCATACCAGTATCTTTTGCATGTCAGTGTGCTGGATATCCAGATTTAGGTCCCTCTTGCACATACGTTGAACTTCCAATCAGTATTTTTACTGAAATCAAGAAGGGTACATAGGAAGGGGGTATAGGTAAGATAAAGCAAGCTGGAGGTCAAGTTGGCCATTCTGACTTGCACACTGAAATATGTCTGATGTATTTGCTCTTGTCTCTGGAGCATTCCTACTTTTCACTGACAAAAATCATTCTGGCTTCATAGCCTTTGTGTAAGGGGAGAATTAGCTATGCTTTTGTAGTTACAATGTGCAGGGGGAGGTGTCTCAGCCTCTCCAGAAGTCCTGTTGCAAAGCTGATTGTTGAAACAAGATCTCTTAATTCCTTGAAAATGCTTTTTCTCTTGGTTGAGAAGTAACATAAGACATTTCACAATGCGGAGTGAAAGCCTTCCCACCCCCTCCGTCCCCCGGCATTTCATGCAGGACTTACTGGGGTTCAGGCTAAAATGGTGTGTTCTCCTTCCTCTCATTGCTCCTCCTGCCTCAAACTCTACTTCATGCAGAACCGATAGGGTCTGCGTACACAGCTCTGTCTTGATTCATGTCTGAGTTTCCTGGGCATGTCCCGTTTTGTCGTGCAGAAATGTTGCCTGTGCAGAAGGATGGCTTTTGCCATTTCTTTTAGGTTTCTGGATGGGCTGTACAGTGCACACGGGCTGTGCAACTCTGATACATCCACGTTTTTGTTAAAATGGCTCTTCACAGATTGCCTTCAGAGCAGGTTTAAGATGTGAAGGAGACTTGCATATGGTTGGACTGGCAATTACAAACCTAATTGTATATGACATGTCACTTTGTGTCACCTTTCTTCAGAGTGCTCAAATGCATGTATAATACTGTAGCTAAAAATGTGAGCCTGGAAATAACAACATAAGGCTCCTACTGCTGAAGAATACAGGCATTTAGCCACAACCATCCATCCAAATCCTTTGGATTTATGCTAGTACTCGGTCATGGCCACTCAGCAACTTCCCTGGATTTATGCCAGGAAGATGGCTAATGGAACAATCTTTTTATGATCTGTTCAGCTGAATGGCTGTAATAATGTGGGATATTACAGTAACAGATGCTGTTGACCATCCTGCAGTAGATCAAAGTTTGTATATACAGGAACTAAGCACTTCCTTTCAGAGTCACGCGTATAATTTGGAGCTTCTCATTTGTTGCTATGGTATTACATTATCAGAACAATGACATACAGAAGTGGTAATTCTAATGAATTTAGTCAAAAGTGCTGGTCTGCAACTGTCTCAGCTCAGAGCCTGAGGAACAGTTCTTTGGTATCAGTAGTATCACAAAAGGGTGCTCTGTGGACGACTTTCAGACATTGTTGGCATCTGAGGGTTTCAAAGACTTGAAATATGAGTCCAAGCTTGCTAAAACAGTCCTGAGTCATAAGACTTAAGACATGTTTGGCTCACACAGCCATTGCAGTTTTGTGTGGTCTCTCACTATAGCCCCTGAAGCACAGGTGACCAACACCTGGAGTTGCATTTGCCTCCTGGGATTCTCAGGCTTGAGTCTGGCATTCAGCTTTGACAGCACAGTGCAGAGCATGGTGGTGGCTGGCAGGTCACACCTCCCGCTTCCAAAGCGGCTTAGGAGGTGAACAGAAAAACTAAGAGATGGAAATGAAGCATCCAGCTGGTGAGTCCGACTAGACTTTCTTCTGTGAACTTTTTCCTGGACTGACAACAGCATACTTCAGTTTTCCTGTTGTATAAAATGAGAGTGACTGACCAATACGAGATCCCTCAGGGTCTAGAGAGACTTACGCCCCAATCTCACTCTGCTTGATTCAAAAGAGGGATTTGAAGCAGGGAGCTTTAACATCTATAGCTGAGATTGGTGAAACTGAGCTGTTTCAGCTGTGTATTAATTTTGTAGATTTGAATTCAATCTACATGATGATGGCACCAACGTGAAGATAATCTCTGCATCATGAGGGCATTGTAAGTTGACAGTAAATTCCCCAGAGACTAAAAAGATGCCAATTATATGGGTATGACCAAAAGAGTAAGATCTAGGGGAATTAAAAATACTTCACGCATAATCTTAATGGACTGTTTCAGAAATTGTAAATCTGCTCCATTAGTATAATATCTTGGCATCATTAGCTTTGTTGTTTAATTGGCTTGGCTTTATGTTTGGAATATAGATTGTTGGGTGGTCTGAATGTTCATGTATTGATATCATTAATTATACTGTTAATAATTTATAGAATTAGCCTGAGAACATGGGAACAAGCGTGTTATGAGCTGTAGAGTCGTATGCCAAACAAAATAGCATCGTCTCAAGTTGAAGACTTGAACTGAAGAGGCTACTTTTGTCCCCACTGCAGGTCTAGTAAATTTAAGACACAAACTTCATATCACTCGAAAAAAGAATTGCCTTGTGGCTTGCTGGAGAAAAGCTCCTTTCTCTCACATATGTGTTTCTTATCTGCAAAGGTGGAGAGTTTTCCTTTTGCTGGCTAGGCAACAAGCTCTTTATAAACAGCGTTCACATGCATGGAGTTTGCTTGAAAATACCAGTAATGTGTTTCCACATAAGAGGGATGTGTGCAAGGAGAGGGTACCAAGCTTTGAAGTTCAGTAAGATCTGGGAAATGACAAAACTCAATTTAACCTGGGTGTTTCAGCAGAATGGAGATCAGAGTGAATAGAATTACCTGTGCGCATCAAGAGGACTCCACTTAGGGGTCAAGGGGATTATCACCAGTCAGTTGATACTGTTCACTTCAGCACGTTGGGTTTTTTTTTTTCCCCCGCTTCTGCTGGCTTGCAAGAATTGCAACAGCGATAATTTTGTGTGCGGGTATATTTTGTGTGCGGGTATAGCTCTCCTGAGCAGTGACAGATGATTGCTTGCTATCGTCTGTCATTGCCCCCTGCCATCAGATGCACTGCGTTGGAAAGAGCTCTCACAGGGAATCTTGTCAGTCGGTCTCTGAATGCATCCTGCTAACACTGAGAACTGATTGCTGCCTGAGGATGCAACGTGCTGCAGCTGTGGCTTTGATATTTATTGTGGAAGAAAAACTGTCTGACCTGTCAGTTCAGGGTGGTATTGTAAGGGCCAGGCTGCACGTGGCCGAGGAACGGATATGGGCTTTCTGAGCAGGACTGGTAGTTGCCCCGATGGTTGTAGTAGGGAGATTGTAGTTACCTCTCCTTTAATCAAGGAGCCCCAGGGATTACTGTGATATGTACCCCAACATGTTTTATGGGCTCCAGAGGAGGTGGGACTACTTCTTATAGCTCAGGCTCCCACCTGCCCTGTTTGTTATTGAGAGTGGGTCTTGTCATAGGACTGTTTGAAAAGCAGACATATTCTCTCATTTTGATAGTTTTTTTTAAAAATTATTTTTTCATACTTGATTCTGTAGGTGTATATAAAATTAAATAGGATAACTTGCAGAATCAGACTCATTACTTTCAGTGCAAGGAAGCTTCCTCTGGCCAAATGGAATGCTTTTGGAAATCTTGAATGTCATGTTTGACTTTAGTTATAGTCATGGGGAGTAGGAATAGACATTAGTATCTGCTTACTATCATGTAAGGCAGAAGGAACAATTCTGGTTTAAACCCAAACTTGCTTAGATTTTGTTAAAACAAATATTATGCTGTTATTTCTGTCTACATCTGTACTTTTCCCTGCACTTATTAGTTGAGGTGCAGTACTCTAACCTGGATTTGCTAGAAGACACAGGCCATATTCTCATGTGGATTAATAAAGTTATGTTCTGTTTACTTTGGAGAAAAATAACATCTCCTGTGTCTAGATGTGCCTGGTTTTTTCCCCAGAGATAGCCTAAAAGGATATTCTGGTGTTTTATACGTGCCACGAACATAGACCTGTATGCACGTGCTTTTCTTTCTTTTATTTTTCCCCCCTTGTCAACTCACAAGAAGTTAATATACCTGTGAAATGAATGATCTCCCAGAAGAGGCTTGAGAATGTCCTTGGCTAACAGCATTATGATACGAATGGCAATGTTTGCTCCAGAGACTCAATGCCAGTGAGACAGCTACTAATTAATAAACCATTGCATAAATCAATAAGATAAGAAAAAATACAATATATTGCAAGATCCTGTACGATCTGGAAATCTTTTTTTAACTATGCATTCTGTCGAACTGATGTACGCTGATGACGAAGTGAATGATGTGCGTTACCTGATACACTTGCAGAATGTAGAAAAGCCTTTTCCTATTACTTAAGTGTTGTTTCGACCTGCCCTTTTCTTGAATGTCTTCTGCATCCTCTGGTCTTTTTTTTTTCTATCTTACTTACAGAGCAAGTGACTTAGTAATGGTGTATGAGAGATGCTTCAGTAAGTCAGAAACACGTTGAAGTTGCCGAGTGACCCATGGTACAGTGTTGGACTGCTGGTCTTAGTCGAAGTGCTGGTGTGCAGGGGTGAGAAGGGGTGTTGGGGATGGAGGAGTACTGGTTGTTACCTAGCAATCTCAGAGCTGTAAGCAGACTTCTGGCTTGCATCCACTTCAAAACGTTATGCTGCTGCTGATAAACAGCTTTTGGAATTGAAACCTTAGATTGGGAGGCAAGTAACTAATAAATATTGCATTAAAGTGCAAAAAAACCCCAACACCAAACCCACCAAAATGTCCCTTTGCAAACTACGGGGAGATAGCTTAGAGGATTTCCTTTGAACTCCAGAATCTTTTTCAATTAGACCATTTTCTAAGTAGCCAGGCTAAACTGTGTGGTTTTTAAACTTCAGAGTAAGATGAAGATGTATGGTTTTGCAGTTGCCCGACTGGGCTTTGGAAAGTTCCTTCACTGAAGTAGGAAAACATACTGCTTGTTGTGAGGGTTTTTTGGTTTTGGGTTTTTTTGTTTGTTGTGGGGTGGGGTTTTTTTTTTTTTTTGTTTTTTGTTTTTTTTTTTTTTTTAATAAACAAGAAGTATAAATTTCTGTGCCTCTGAAAACTCAGTCATGCAGTATTTTTTAAGTGGGTTCATGTTATGCGTGCTGTCATGATAGAAAGTTACAAGGCTTGGTCTTTGAAGCTAAATTGGTTTCCAGAGATGAGATTTCTTCGTGTTGTGTTAGATTTGTTCCCAGAGATTTCTTCTGCAAGGGACCTTCTTAAAAGAAGATAATTTAAGTGATAATTCATGAGTATGCCCACCACCAACACATGTGGATAGAAGTTCATGTCCTCAGGCCTTTGAATGTTGTCCAGCCTGCTGTATAAAATGAGAAGAGTCACGCTCAGGGGCTTCTGGCTTTTGCTGAATTTGTGGTGCTTAATTTGGAGTCCTAGTATACTAGGAGTGTTCTTGTTTTGGTTGTTCGGGTTTTTTTTTGGTGTGGGTTTTTTTTTTGTGGGTTTTTTTTTGTTGTTGTTGTTTTGTTTTTTGTTTGTTTGGTTTTTTTTTTGTAATGCGTACACGGGCTGTCCAGCTTCTAAGCCCTTGTTCATGTATTGTGTACTGTGAGGCATTGCTGATGAACTGCACACCCTTCAGTTACAGTTCTTCCATGCAAATTCATTCCCATGGCTTAGGGAAAGCCACTGAACGCTCCCATCTAGCAGGCTTGGCATGAAGATGCAGATGATGCTGAGGCCCAAACAACTCCCTACAAACTCACCTGGGGCGTTAGACCTGGCAGAGGGAGAATAGTCCGGGTGATGTTGGCTCCAAAGAAGATCACACGTGGGAGCAAGGGTGAAACATGCTGATAGGACCATGCATGTTGCAAAATTACCGTGGCAGTACCCTGAATAAATCAAGGGCCTCAAATTGAAAGTTTGGGCAGCCTTGGTTCTGTGACTGTGTCTAGATGTGCAAGTGTTGTATCCACAACGGGTGTCTAACATAGGTGTGACACTCTGAAACACATTTATTTTGTTTTAGATAGAAGTTATAGGCAAGTTATCTGAGCATTTTCTTAGCCTTAGGCAGGTGGTGATTTTTATGAAGCATCGTGGCTATGCTGTGCTACGCGCTGCAGGTACACGCAAGCTTGCTGGGCCTGCAGCGTGAGCCAGCAGCACGGGGGCTAGCTCTGACCCAAAAGCTAGTACTGGACACAGAGCAGAGCTGCAGTTAGTAAGCTCTCCTGAGCATCCTTATGCTGATGATAGGAAAAAGTAATTCATTTAGTGTACAGCTCTATTGTTAAACTAGGATTCACTGTACCTTGTGAGTCTGGGGAGGGAAGAGAGGGAAGAAATGTTTGCTTTTTTACTTTTTTTTTTTCTTTTTTTAAATCCCGCTTCTCTTGGTGTTCTCTCTGCAGCCTGCTTACCCTGTGTGTGAGCAAGGCTTCTTCTTGTTGACTGATACTGTTGGCTTAACTCCTGCCTTTTCCAGCTGGCTGCCATGAGACAGGTTCTTCTCTGGGATCTGTCCTTCTGGCAGCAGCGTTTCGTTCCTTGACAATTTAAAAGTCAATTAAAACAATGCAGTTATTGATGCAGATTTCCTCATTGCCTGTAGCTGTCTAATCCCGGAGTGACAGATTAAGTGCTGGCCTGAATAATTTGAACCTTCCTTGCACAACTCTCAAAGAAGTGGACTACTTTCCTTCCTCATAATCCTACAGCAGATGTAGGAAAGGGAAGGTCTGGTGTGGCAATATGGAACATATTGAATATTGGTAGATTATTATCAACCCTGACCATATTTTTGCTAGGCTTTTTTTGAGTTTTCTGTAGTTAAATGAAAATTGGCTTCATTTGTCCTTTGGTTGAAAGGCGAGATGGGCCCGCAGGCAGCCTCTGAGAGAATCCTGAAAATCTCAGCCAGAAGCTGTATGTAATTGTTTCCTGGTGGCATCTTCTGGGAGACAGTGCTTATCTTCCCACCAAAGACTAATTTCTTAGAGTGAAGGTTTTATCTTGCCGTCGCCTGGCTGCGCAGAGAGCATTACAGGCTCCCGGGACTGTGAGATCAGATTTTTCTGTCTGAGATCTTGGCACAAAGTAACTCTTCAGTGTCACCGAAGCTACCACCGTAGCACTGCTGCAGGAGCAGACAATGTTAAATACTGTGGCATGAGCACAGGTGCTTCAAGCCCGTGAAGGGTGGGTATAAATGCACTTTTAGAAAGTGGAAATAAAGTGTATCCTTGGGCAACACTAGTCTGAAACCATCTGAAACAGTGATATCTTCATAAGGGTGTGTCTTGTTTGGCGGGGTATGTTTTCTGGCTGTATCACACCTGTGTGGATAATCATTAGCTCTGTGTCTGAATCTTCTCCCGAGGGCATTTGGCTTCCTGTTTCTGCAGGTGAATAGCAATGAGGCATAATTTAGCAGAGGAAAGGATTTCTGCCAGCTGTATATAATCCACACCTGTTACTAGGAGTGTAATCATTAACTTGGCCTTTTAAAGTAACTGGAAATAATTATCAGCACAGAGGATGTTAGGTGCTAACAAAACTTCCAGGCATGTCCACTTCTTTTAGAGTGGTTTTATGGCTGGTTGTGTGTAAACCTTGACACTTGTTGAAATATTTTGTATGCTGAACTTCTCTAGAAGTGTAAAAGCGGAGTGTAAAAGTGAAACAAGAGAATTTGTAATGCAGAGAATGACTTAATTTGGTGCTTTCTTTGTTATTACTGCTATTATAGCTTTTTCTGCAGTTCAGACGATTTCATTGTTTAATTCTTTGCACTCTTGTGGCAAGTTGGAGTTGGGGAAACTACAAAACACACAAACTGCTGTTGCCATAAGCATTGTTTGCAGCAAGCAGAGTTAAAGGGTTGCACAGGTGGTACTGCAGCCACTTCAACATAGACCTGGAGTTGCATTTGAGAGTAAATCATGTGCTGAAGTTATGCCTTTGGAGTCCTCAGGGCAGCATAGATACTAATGCTTTGTCCAATGAAGTAATGCTATAGTTTAAAAAAACCCAACAAACAACAGCTCAAAATTTTTAAAATAAAAGTAGAGCTGTAGTGGTAAATGCTGTAATTGTAGCTTTCCTGGTATTGTTATTGTCTTTGGAGAAATAAAAAGAGACATTGGACATATGAATGAATTCTTTTTTTTGGTTGGCACAGAATTATTTAAACTTTCTTGAAAATGAGGAGAACCGTCTTAGGTTTAAATCTCATTCACGATTTGTCCTCAGTGTGAAGGGAAAATGACTTCACTGTGTGATTACAGAAGCAGTCTCATTTGCTGTGTGAGCTGGTACGACTTCCAAAGCTCAGGATGCAGCCCACTGCATCGACTAAAGAAAAATGCTGGAATAAATTAATGAGTACACGTGCTTGTTTTTAGGATGAACCTGCTAGTTTGCATGGGTAGAGAGATTAAAACTGAAGCTGGGCCTTGGTAAAAGGGAAAGCCGTGAATTGAACTGTGGAGGACTGGGAGAGGAGTTGTGTGACCAAGGTGCATCTTGCTGGATTGCCACCTTTTCATGTCAGTTTGGGACAGAATCACTCTGATAACCAAATCCTAATTCTTTGCAATGTCCTGACACGTAAATCATAGATCTTACTTTGAGATCCATGGTTTGTGTTAGCTTTTGTGTATTTGGAGGCAGTAATTTCACTTTGAAAGATTCTTAGCAAATTTGTGCCACTGCTGCAATCCGTGTGTTCAATGAAGAAAAGCAGAAATATTAAGTAGAAGAGTTGACGTTCTCATTTGTGATTGACTGGAGTAATTAATGAAAATAAATTTATATAATTAAAGCTGACAAATATAATCTGATGTCTTGTCAAGTTCATTGGCATTACTTTGCAAGAGACTGAAAGTTCTGGGAAAAAACCCTGTAATTGTATTCATATGAAACCTACAGCATTTGTCTTTAACTTATCAAACAACAGTTATTGAAAACATCCCTAGATGCTTTTTACTAGCCTTGTAAGATTTTTGTATTTTTAAGGTATAGTGTTCATTTAAAAGAATTTCTTACCTTGGACATGCAAAAGTGAGAAAATTCATGGCTGCAGCTGAATGAATGAATCTTAAATTCTTCAAGGCATTTATTGTGGCAGATATTACTGTGTCCTTTTGAAATAGTAAAGCTTTTATAGATGGATCTATAAGAGCTAGAGCAATAGAATTTAAATCCTTTGCTTTTTGAGTTGAGTATTAGTTTGATGTTAGCAGGTGCTTCAATAGGTAGAAAACACTTCTAAGACCTCACCTTTAAATTCAGTGTGAGTCAGTGGAGATATTCCATTATTTTGTGTTGGCTGCTACCTGGGATTTGGGAAATGCTGGGCTGTACTGTTTGCTTAGTTTGTGAACATATGCATTTCAGGTGAAGCAATGAAAAGTTGTTCAACTGTACAACAGTGAAGAGTTTAATATAGACACTTTAGAGTATTTTTAGTAGAAATCATAGAGGAATCTTGTCCTATAAGGTCCACTTTGATATTTGTGTTCATTCTCAACACTAATGCTCTGATGCGGTGTCATGTACTGTAAAATTCCAGAATTTTTAATGCAGTCCTTGAAAATTCATAGCTAACCTTTACTCAACAGAAATAAGATTGACCCTGTCCCTAACAGGGGTTCTGTCCTTCAGATGAAATATTAAACCAAGGTCCCTTTTGCTCTGAAGAAGTAGTTCCTGCAGAAAGGGCAGGTTATAACCTTGGTGGATGGGCCAAGAGTCCCCCTCTGTCAGGTTGTAATGTTGAAGGCTGCACGACAAATAATATAGTGCTGTTCTCCTGCTCTCTTCAAGTCCCAGCGTAAACTAATTGCATTCTTGGGAGAATGGGATCCTGACCCGTGACTGGGCATCCTATGCCACTGCAGTGCAAATAATCAGGTTTTTTTAGCAGTCTCTAGTGTATATTTAGTATTTAAAGCCTCAAGCCAAATGTAAAAAGCTGCTTTAATAGTTGCCAGCTAACTGCTTTTTTTGTTGGCTATTATGCTACTTCTCACTAGACATTTAGAAACCAGTGGAAGTTTAGGATGAGATTTTTTTTTTTAAATGCCTAGCTGAAAGACATTCTGGAAGTAATTAGTTGGAAGGTGTAGCAGTGTATGGTGTTGGGGAGAAACGTTGGAACTCATCCAGCATTTCCATATAATCGTTACCCAAATGATATCTGTTCAAGAATGAAAACATTTTTCCAGTTCATGCACCATTTTCGCTTTTTCCCTCTTCCCGAATGTCAGCTCTTCCATTAGATTCAATATATATTTCTGATTATAAACCATACTATTGTATTTTGCATAGAGAATAATAGTAAACAAAGTATTGTTGCCTTCTGTTATGTATCATCTCTAGAAACTTCAGCCATTTGAGCCCTCAGCTTGTTTTACTATGTGTATTTGCTTGTGTTGAATGTGTTCCAGCTCTTCATTTCCCAGGGCATATAAAATTGGTGAAATTCCATGGGAAAGGATTGTTTTGGGTACGTAAACATACTGACAAGTGTTTTTAGAGCTCAGGAAGAACAGGCACTGGAAAGGTGTGGGAGTCAAACATATCCATGTAGCATGCTCATGCACCTTCCTCTTGGCAGCGTGTTGTATTGGGACATCAGAAGACTCATTTTTTCAGAGATTAAGTCTTCCTCAACAGTTTTATCCATGTTGATGAAGTCAGGAGAAAACAACTCTGCTGTTATTTCCTGGACGATATGTATTTACCTCCTCGAAAAGTTATGCAATAAATAAAGCAAGACTTGGCCTGGCCAAGGTTGATGGAAAGTTCCAAAGGAAATGTCTGTGTATGGTTAGTGTTTTTGTTGAAGTTTTTGTTGCACTTGCTAAAAAGAGAAGTAGACATGTAAACATACAAGACAAGCTTTAAGTGAGGCTAAACAGAGATTTGTTTTCCAATTAATCAGATATTTATTATGAAATGCGTAATTTGCAAGTACTTCTTGGAAGACAAACAATAGCTGCTAGGGAAAACAGCAAATTTAAGTGTATTCTCTACTGTTCCAAGCATTCAATTTCCAACTTGTGTATTGTCCTTAAGCCAGTAACCAAACCTTAACACGACATGCTAATTTAAAGAACATGTTTCGTCTTTTCTGTGTTTAGCAGTTCCTCAGTTTGGCTGAGCCAGCCCAAGTTTTTCCTGTGCGCCTTCTGCACGTGGCTGTCCAGCCAAACTCTTGCCTCCAGCCGGCCTCATCAGACTTCCGTTGATGTCTCCGGTGGTGTACTGGGCATGTTGTGTTGGTAGCATCTGCTGGGGAGGATGACTCTCAAATGGAGTGGGGTGAGTGGCCCCCCACGCAGTCACCCTTCTGAGCGTGCTTACAGGGAGATCCTGCAGCGTGGGTGAGTCTGTCTCTTCACCAGGATACGTGAAGAGCTCAGTGCGCGCAAAGATTTCCATCAAAGTTCTCGTTCCCAAACACTGGGAGATCAGGGCGGGAAGGATCCGAATGCCCCAAAGGCTGGACCTGTGACCAACAAGCAGAAACATTTAGCTTGTTGGCTCTGTGTGTGTTGTGAGGGCTGCCAAATCCCTGCAAGAACGGAGTAGGTGTTCCTTTGATTTTGTAGGGATTGCGTTTGTATGTGGTGGTGGTGGGCACAGTGGCTGTTTGCTTGCTTGCTTTTAATAGTGGTGAAAGGGGTTTGCAGAAAGGCAGTTAGTCTTATAAAAAATTGCTTTTGCTGAGAACCCAGTAAGAAATGACCATAAAAGTCAGTGTGCTGTTACGTCCTCCTTCTTCCCACCATCCTGCTGCCACTTTCTTATTTATAGAGCCTTTCCCAAGAACCTCCTTGTAGTCCCACCCTTACATGTCTTGTACGTGTAAGTGCGCTGGAGAAGCAGCACACGCTGTCCAAAGCACAGTGCTTTTGGCTTCTTCTAGTCTTTACCATCCTGAGTGAGAAAAGGAGTCATCTTCTATGGGGCTTTTGATAAGCTTTGGGAAAGTTTTGTCCTCGCTGATGTCCTTTAATTTTTTTTTTTTTTTCCAAAAGAATGAACTTTGAGATAATTGGACCTTGAAAATTAAGTGATTATCTTCCAGATAGCATGTCTGAAATGTATGTGTCTGTGTTCAGAGAGCAATGCCTCAGATGCTTAACATTTTAAAATGCCATTGTAAATAAACAGTCCTTGAAAGTGTTTGCTGGAGATGTCACTGCCAAATTAAGGTAAAAGTCTTGTAACAGGATGTCTGATTCCAGTGGCAGGGAGAATGAAAAGTCCTGCCTTTCTGTGGCTTTTTTTGAGACCTGGAAGACGTGCATCGCTTCTCAGGCAGTAAAAGGATTTGGCTCCATGCACCAAAATACCCACAAGTGGCAAACTAACTGCATGCTGAGAAGGGGGAAGGAAAAAAGGATACGGTCGCTATCTCAGGGATTCTTGTCTCTTTGCAATATATGGGATAAGTGCTTGAACAAGAACTCCTGGGGTACTATGAACAGGGAATTCCTTCTGGAATATTTTCAGAGGCTTCACTAGGCTGCATGGGGGTTTTCTGGGGGGGGGGCGGGGGGGCGGGGGGGGTGGGGAAGGTGGGTTTTTTAACAGGTAGAATAGCATTAAAAAAAAACAATGTAAAGAAAGGCAGAATGCATATAAATAGAGAGGAGCGGAGCCTGGGGATAATCACTGGAAAAGGCAACCACTGCTGCTGTAATTTTCTCAAGTGACGAAGGTGGGAAATGTAGTGACAAAGTCCTGATGTTTGTAAGAACTTCCATCTTTTTGACCAGTGGAAAATGCTATCTGTCTCTTGAGTGGTTTAGGTGGATTTCAGATATTTGTAAATGATTTCAGCAGGTATTTTTAAAACAGCCACAAGAATCGATGGCACAGGTTTTACTTGGAGATTTCCAGGTAACTTTCCAAGTCAAAATGCTAGAAATGTGTTTACTTTAACATAAAACTGTTGATATTCTGTTGACAGCCTAGTCATGAATATTTTCAGTCATTTGATAGTTCAGGCTAGAAATACCAAGGCTTGCAAAGGTCTCTTACTCCTTTGAGCCATACACTGTATCATTTGTAACTGTAATCCTCAACAGCGCCAGAATCAAATTTATAATATGCATCCTCAAGTACTTTGAACAGTGTTTGAGTTCTTATTTGCTGGAAGATAAGTGCTCCTTGAGTGTCTACAAACTTGGAATGGATGTGGAGTACCAGATTTAATGTGGCCTTGTACCGACAGTAACAATATCGTTGAACTATTGGGCGTCAGCATAGCTCAAATGCTTGCTTGCTCCTTTTCTGCATGCTCTCCCTACAGCACAGTAAATGTCAGTAATTATCCCCACTTTATTTTAAATGCCATTGTGAAGGCCAAGTGTTTTAAAATGCCAGTTCGACTTAAACTTAAAGATATTGCAGTTACATTTAGGCTAGAAGGAATTTTAAGGAAATAAATGACCTGTGGCTCCATGAAAGTTTAAGTAAGCAATTTCCTTTGCTAGCAACCAGAATCTTGTTTATCCTCATGTGTGCTTTCAGAGAAATATTAATACTTGCAATACAGTTTTTGTACCTTTATTAAGAAGTCTATTTTATATAAGAGAAAATAATGATTTAGAATGAAGTCAAATCCGCAAGGTTTTGTAGAAGTTACTTTCAAGACTACCATTCTAACTTTCTTTATAAAAATTTTTGGTTTTGAGGAAAAACCCAAGATAATAGAAACCCTGAGCAGACTTATGTGGGAAGCAAGCCACTGGCTATGCTCAGTCACCTGTCTCGTTTCATATGGTGTATCAACAGCATGTTGCTTGAGTATTTCCAGATTCTGGAAGTGTCCTGGTGATAGCAGGTCTCGTTCTACATAGAAAATGCACAGATACACTCATCTCTGTGTGTTGCTTTTCACCAACCTTCACTGGGGTGGTCAAAGCGGGCACAACCTCTTCCACTGCTCCCTGCTGTGTTGGGTGATCTCAAGTGATGTGTTTGTTCATGTTTAGGAGAAAGTGCTTTTAGGGAGGAAAGACAGCTAGGATATTAGTTTTCTTTGGGAAACTGCGAGGACCAGGAGCATGTGCCAAGTGAAATGCTGGTTAGGTCAGAAAAGAAACCCCCATTTCTGAGGAGCAGTGGGGTTGGAAGTGCCTGTGTCTTTGACCATAAGAACAGTGAGTTCTGCAAGCTGTTGTCAGTTGGAGCAGCAGCATCAAAATGCACATGGAAAATGACGTTGGAATTTATGCTTTGAAATAACAAGCTGGGGTTCTTCCACTTTGCTCTCAATTAGTAGTTACATGCTTTTGGCAGAATAAAATAACTTTTCCATTACTAATATTCTGGACTAAAAATGTTATTGCTTCTTCAACAGCAAGCACTTTCAAATTTTTTTCCTATATACAGTCTAGGTGACAAGGTAGAAGAGGAAGGAAGGGAAGAATCGGGAAGAGTATTTTAGTGACTGTCTGTTGGCAATGTAGGAGGTGACTACTGCATCTTAACTGTCGCGTTTCTGTCTCCTGACTCTGTCACAGATCCCCTCTAGGCCAGTCTACATTTGAGTTTCAGTTCATGTTCTAAGTGTCTAGCAACTATTCTTTCACTCAGGACACAGACCAATCCTGATTTTTTAAGTGTAGCTATTTTATCTTTAGAAAGAGAATTTATTTTTTTTTTCCTTCTCTCTGTTCCCTAGCCTGCCTGACACTTCTAAGCCATAATTTAGTTCTTTACTGTTGAAAGTTTCCTTTGCTGTTTCTTAGCAAATGCAGCTCAAAAGAACACGGGTCATTTTTTTCTGGATGCAGCACGAAATCTTTTGCCTTCATATGCAACTATAATAGTAGTAACACGAAGTCTTCAAACATACCATATTGGTGAGTCCACTTCCATGACATCATAATTCTAGATGAGTCTGATGCCCAAAGGACTTGACAGTCTTGCAAATTTGGTGTCCAGTCATTGTGTTTAGGGGGATGAAGTAAAAGTGTTTTCATAATTTGTGAGGTTTTGGTTGGGGCTGGGTGGGGTGGCGTGGTAGTTGTTGTGTATGGGTTTTATTTGGGTTGCTTTGCTGGTTCCCCATAGGTGTTCAGAGCAGCCATATTGCTCAAAATGGGTCCTGGGTATCATCAGTTCATCACCCTAGGTGTGTTTTAAATGCCATTTTGGGTATAGACTGATGACAGAGATCTAGTCCAGTGGTCTAGGAAGAACTAGATTAGAGCCTGACCTAATCTAGTTTTAAGCACAGGAGTTACTCCATTTGAAGCTAATACTACAGTATTTGTGTCCAGTGCTTTCTGGGATTGGTGAAAAGTGCCAAGTTCCTGGTGTTTACTCTCATGAGATACTTGTGCCTATGACTTAATCTGTAACCTTCCCGATGCTTCTGCAGGGAGCCGCTGTACCTATACAGCGTTCAGGGTCTCGCTGCCAAAGCTTGGCACTGCCCGCTGTCACGTTCGGTGAGGCTTTGCTCTTCTGAAGCTGTTTTCCACACTGGTATCTGGTTCAGAAAAAGGAAACCCACTGAGTTTCTTTGCTGCACCTAAATATCATGCTTCAAGGCAACCGGTGTTCAGGTCCAATTGCTTCAATGGCATGTATGTCTTAACCAAGTTATGATAATTGTCTGATAGCTTCCAAAATACTAGTTTCAGGGGGAAGGAGACTATTAAGTTGCACAAATACAGGACTACTTCCACAAATATCCTTCCTAATAGTGTGTGTTGATATTCATTCTGTGTTTGCATCATTCTGAGAAGTGACAGTCTTCTGAGCCATGCTCAGCTCTGTCCTTGAACTAAAATAAAATGTTATTTCCAGAATATGTATTGTACTCGCAAGGTTTGACATCACTGGAAAAAGTTTGCATCCATAGACCTTAAAATTAATATTTGGCTTTCACATCAGTTACATGGCATACGTGATGTGAATGGTTTGATGCACTGAAATTTGTTCATCCTGTTCTGTTCCTTGATGCTGACAACTTAAAAGATCATTTCGTGATGTTATCTAAATCACTTATCCCTGTTGTCCATCCACAGCAGACATGCATTCGTGTGCTAAATTAGTGTCCATAAAGGTCTTAGGGGGAACTTTTTAAAAGGCTGGAAGAATGATTTACGCCAGTAGCTTAGACTATAACTGTACTATCTACCTTTGCCATTGGCTAAATTGACAGGCACCAGTCAGTCAGCCGACTCAGCCAACTAATGAATATTGTACAATTAACAAAAGCTGAATTGTTCAATCAAAAGTTTCAATTTCATGTAATGTCAGCATTAAATTTGCTGTTGTCTATAAGGTTGAGTGGGCCATAGATTTCAGAAGGTACTGCCAGTAAGGGATCATCAGAGATTAATTTCAAGAATATTTTTGGAATGTGATCGAATACGCTACTGCCAAAGGCATTTCTGTCAGTTCATGGCACTTCTGATCTCTGCTTAATTAGAAATATTGAACCGTTCTGGTGTATTTACAAACAGACTCTCAGTGCACAAGTCTTTTTCTCTGATATCCATGTTCCAGTTAGCGCTGTTGTCTCTGTAACATATGGAAGAGTAGCGTGATAACGGAACAAGGTTCCGGAGTCTTTCCACCTTCTACTGTCTGATGCATGTTACTCATGTAGGTACATAATAGCAGTCGCATTCCACATAGCTCAAGAGATAAGTAGCGTATTAACCATTTATCTAGAATTGCAGTTGAGACATTAATTGCCAACTATGAGGGCAATGTCAGATAACTCTTTTAAGTGCATTAAATACATGCAATATTGCCCTGATTTGGCAGGAAAGACTTTTTTCCTTTCTATTTTACACAGTCACTCTAGCTGTGAGGACAGTGTAAAATCACAGTTTTGAAACATGCTTTAAGTTCTTTAGATTTTGTAGCTTGCACATGCAGGGCTTTATTGTATACTTGCTGTGGAAAGCATCTGTCACACTAAAATGAATTTGTCAATGACATAATTATTAAAATGTCCTGTTTGATTAAAGACTTTCTGGTTTTGGATCGATGATAGGGACCTTGTAAAAGTAAGTCTTAGGGTATGGGGTTGCTTCAAGAGCAAGAAACATAAGACCAGAGTTGGTCTGTGAGAAGCTGACTTGAGTAATTTTTTATTTCTGTGAAAACTGCTTCTTATATCCAATAGACACAATTAAAGCTGCATTTATTGGAATGAACAGCCTCACTGCCATACAGGTAGAAGACAGATTATAAAGACGTATGTGATATTGTAGTGGAGCCCCTGAGAATGAATGGTCTAATCAGGATTAAATCAAATTGTCTGGGTGCTGTAATGAGAAGACTCAGGTTTGCTTTTATCCCTCTAGCGAACTGGGAAAACTCTCCACTGCATTTTGCAATGAGAGATTGTGCTATCATTTGGAGATCATAATAGTAGCAATAAAGAGAATGCAAGCTATCTCCAATTTATTTTGGCCCACTTAGTCCAGCACTTGATGTATCTGATATATTGTTTACACTGTGAAGTTAAGTATTTCATCTGTTACATTTAAATGAAAATAAACAGAACCTAAAATAAGGAAAAAGGCGTGATAAGTAAATACTTGGGGAAAAATATTCTTCTGTACTAACAGCACTTTAATAGGGAAGAAAAAAGAAATAAAGCCTGTAATGCATTCTTGTGATGTTTCTTTTATTTTTTGTTGCTACTTTGAAGAGTGAGTTAACGCAGTGCCTAATGCTAGAATTCTAGAACCCGTGCTGCCTCATGGGTTAACGAAACACAGGATTTTCCGTGCTCTCAAATGGATTTTGCCTATAGCTGTGGAAGTCCTGTAGCTCACAAATATTGGCCTTTAGAAATGTAACTGCCAGTCACATCTCTCTGCCGAGATTCGTGTGAGCACCATTCGGAGGCTCTGCAGGTTGGGTGCCATCGATTTGGCTTTGGTTTGGCAGATGAGTGAAGGGAGGAAGGTGGCGATACCTTCTTAATCCTGTGGCTTCAAGCAGTTTCTGCTTTTTGCTCGTGGCTCTCAACATCCTTCATGTGATTCCAGTGACTGGCCAAGCTCTGGGACCTTCTCTTGGCCTGTTCAGCTTCTGTCCCCAGGCAAGGCCATTGATCACACGTGGCCAGTCCTGCTGATTTGTGCAGCTTCTGCTGTAAGCCAAGGCAGAGGATTTTTAATTGCTTGCTGTTAACTCTGGAGGAACTACCATATAATGGATATCATTATATGAATACAAAGAGAACTCCTGGAGAATCTAGATGCTTGTACCCTTCAAAGCAGTTGCTGTTTTTTAACTTTAAATTCTGAGCTATGAGCATTGCAACTTTCAAACAAGTTCCTTTCCTCCATGAAATACGATCGATGCATTCAGCAACACTAAATTAATGTGTTTACATATGGTGGTGTAAAAGGAGAACCTTTCCCCATGTGTTGCAGAGAAGGGTATTACACTTAACTCTCATTTGTAACTTTGGTAAGTTGTTTTAGGGTGAGGAAACCAACGTTTAATGCTTTTCTTTTACGTTTGTTATGTCCAAAAATGTAATTATCAAAGCTGGTGGCTGCATTTTCTCATGGTTAGCTCTCCTTTTAAAACTCTACATGGTGGTGCTGCTGGTTTTTTCATCTTTGCTGTCTTTTACTTTCCATCTCTTTCACCAAACAGTGAGGCTATTCCAGGGATCCCAAAATCCCACTTGGTGTTGTGTCACATCAGACAACAGAAACGTATTGGTTACCTATAAACACAGTAATCTCCAATATCTGACAATGTGGTGTTCTATTCAAAGACCAGCATGGTGTTTCATTTGTAACTCTGGTACGCAGCTTGGGCTCACTTGCTGTCAAAGATTACTCCGCAAAGCAGATGTGAACACTAGCCAGGTGGGGTGGTGAAATATCGTGGGTCTTGTGGTGATGTCTCTCCCAAAGGCTGCATGGGAGAGGATGAAAGTTAACAAGTGTAACTTTTAACTTGTAACTCAATCAATTACAGTGCAGGGCTGGAACAGGTATGAATGCCTTAAAAAGTAGAAGGTATGTGGAGTTATAAGCTTAGGGCAAGATTTGTCCAGCCTGCTTATTTTTCTAAGAAAATTCTCTGAAGTTTAAATTCATTACACTTGGTAGGAAAGGGACTGGAGAAGAGTATTCTCCATGCAAACAAGGGTGACATCTTGATGAGTGTCTTCACAGCTACACAAATAGCACATTTCTACCCTGCCCAGACCTGTGGCTATTGAGGTTGATGAATACATAGGACAGTTGTCTTTCACATACTCTAAATAAAAATTTAAATTTAACCTGTAGCAAGTAAATATTTTTTTTCTGTTTGCATGAAAACCACCTGAGTAGATCTTCTGCTTAAATTTTTTTTCTGCTAGAAGCATCTCCAGCACTCATGTAGAACTGAATTCAGTGCTTTCGATGGGATAGCCAGAAACGGACAAAAAAATGTGAGAGTGTTCCTGCTGCTGTTGCCAAGATAGGAAAAAATAAGTCTGAAACTTGGTAACTTCAGCCATTCAGTTGCCAAGTGTATTTTACATGTGGCTCTGGGTATTAGCTTCACTGTGGAGGAGGATAGAGAAAAGAAGGTGTGAAGGGATCAAATTCATTTATAGTTCATTGTCTCCTTCTACCATGGGCAGTGTTAATAGCTTATACTCGGTCTGTGTCAAAGTGGTGTTTGCTATGGCATTGGTAACAAAAAAAAAAAAAGATTTGTTTCTGGAGGAACACTGTTCCCTTGATCTGGGGATTTGTAGTGAGGTCTGTTGAAAGAGCTGTGAAGATTTGAAGGTGAGAGGATAATAAATTATAAAAAAAACCCCATCCCACCCTAGTGTTAATGCATCATATTAGCAAAAACCTAAGCATTCAAAAACATATAGGATTCTCATATTGAGGTTTCTCCTTTATCACTGAAAATGTTGATGTATTAACCTTTTCTGTTACCGTTTTTCACATGCTGTGAACACACAAAAGCATGCACAAAAGAAACAAAATGAAGTATGGATCCTGAGGTTATATGGATGTAAGACTGCAGTTTAACCTTTTAAGATAAAATGTTACTATTTTTGGAGACACTTCACTTCCTCAGAAGCAGCACTTATTTAGTGAGCTATGAAACCAGCAGATTTATAAGGCTATCCAATTCCAACTCCACTATCAAGTTTTTAAGTATGCTGTTTGTACAGCTGGAAAGGCTTCAGACTCTACTGGGAATACTGGCAGTGGCTTCAGCAACGGGTGGGCATGGGTTGAGGTCTGCCTGGTTACTTTAGACATGGCCTAAAACCCTCTTGGGTTTCATTTATTTGTTCATTGCCCTTGGGAGTCTGTTTGATTTACTGTTGCCAGGTTCTCTAACAGGTCTGGTGGAGTCCTTCACACCAGGCTTCCAGAAAACAACATGACTTTTCATAGCAGATTTCATGAATGTGTAAGTACTGTTTTGATTTGCTGATGAGGTACCACTGCTGTCTGTAGAACTGTTATCAGAAGACTTAAGACTTACGCCAGAAATTGTTTGTGCTGAGCTAATCGGAGCTAATCGGCATCTCTGAGAGAGACTATGTACTTGCCTGGGTTGAGTACGGTGCTGACAGGAGCACGCGGGATGGCCTCTCAGAAATCCAGGGAAACTCTCTGGAGGCTGTGTCATCATCCCCTTGGCAACAACCTTTCAGGAGGGAAGAAGGAGCACAGGGGGATGTAAGACACCTTTGTGCTCCTTGCTCCTAAAGTTTAGCAGAACTGTTTAGTGGAAATTAATGTTATATTTTGGAAGACCTTAAATGACTCACCGAAGAAATTTCTTTGGTTGATGAGCATTATTACATAAGGATGGTAGGACTTTGAATGTGGCTTCATTTGATCGTGGCTCAATTATATGCAAACGTAAAATTTTCTTTTTAACATTTGTTTCTTTTTAGCTGACATTTTTATAAAATACTTAGATTAGTTTCCTTTTGTATACTTGGTGACTGATTCTTGTGATGCTGGAACATTAGAGTAGAGTTGTCTTTTAGTTTTTGAGGAGGACTTGTGTTATATAGCTACATGGTGATTAGAATTATTTGCATAGCTTTCTTTTAATCTGAAGTTCCCAAGAAATCCTAGTTAATCTCCAACAAAAGCATAGTCTTTACTCATACTCCGAGGACTTTACTGTCATGACTTTAAAACATGCTTGCGCTGTGGCCGGCTGGTTGATGCTTGTTTTCAAAGGTTCTGCGCTTATTTTGCATCCATTCCGATCTTAACTTCAAGCACTTTGAAAGACTGCAAAACAGGTTGTAAATACATAGGCTGACCCCCTGAATTTTATGGTGTGGAAGCCGGTCATGTACTTGCTGGTCATAGTGACAGTGGTGTTATTCAGGTAGAGTTCCGAGATTTTGACACATGGAAGCAACTTTCCGAAGCAGAACATTTCTTTCTTATTGTCAGGATACAGTAAGACCAATTAATATGTACATGAAGTAATTTTACCTCTGGAAAAACCTCAGTGGCTGAAGTGAAGCTTCGGCTGCAAGGATGCTGACTGATAAGCCTCTTCCTGCCTGCACTTTATTGCTTAAATAATAATAATTAAAATGCCCAAGTGTGTGTACAATACTTTCTGAGGAACAGCTCATATCTTTACAGAAGATCTAGGGAGTTTTCATCCTACAGAGTGATGTTACGAGCTGAGACTGGCTAGGAGGCGCTACTTGAATGCAGGAGATCCAGGATAAGAAATGATATGATGTGAATAAAAGGCAAGTGCTAATATACCTGATGGCGTTTGATAGGCTGTGTCATTTTCCTTCAGTCTCTTAATGCCTGCAAAGGGGAAGAAAATAAAGACAACGTCAGAAATGGGCTGTACTGAGTGAAGGACAGCGGAGAGAGCGGATGGCGTCTGTGATATCGATGCCCATCTTGAGCTTGTTTGTTTATAGCTTGCATGTCTCATGTATTTGGAAGTAGAAGAGCTATTTCATAGAATAGAATTTGGTCACAGTCCCACAGTAGTGCATACTTGGATAAGGTGGAATAACCTAGTATTTGAATTTTTTTTTTTTATTCTTTGTTGCTAGTAGTAGTTTATAACAGTTTATTAATTTGTTTCTTTTAACGTGAGTGTGTATCCCTTGAGACTGACAGACGCATACTATTTCTAAATCATATAAAGACAGGGCTGTCATCTTACTTCTCTGGCCTAAACTTGAGAAGTGTTTTTGTGTTGGCAAAAGGATAATTTTTGGACTGTGTTCAAGGTCTCAAGATTTTACCATATCTGGATGTCCACTTGCCTGCGTTTGTCCCCTTTGGCTTTCATTTTTCAGCAGCTTACTGGCAGCAACACTGAAGGAAATAGCCAATTTTGCATGACAGACATGGAGTATTCTCAGTAACGGCTCCCTGAACGAGCGAGTACAACTATTCACATCAGAAGTTTAATTGCCAGAATTTGTCTCCTTCGTTTGGAGAACAAGAAGGATGGTTTAGTGGCTGTACAGCTGATTAAAAGTAACCAGGGCTACACAAATTCAGAGATGTAGACAGCTATCAGTTGCCAACTGAGTTAAAACAGATTGTCAGCCAGTTCTCTGTTGATTTGATTAATGACCTGAATCAGTTGGTTTTGAGCATATTGCTGCCAAAGTGTGCTAAACAATGAAAACAGGAAACTTGCGTGTCTTGAATCTCTTTGCTACCATGGTGTCACCAGGCATAAGGAAACGGAGCCTTTGCTGTGCGTGGGCTGAACAGCATGGAGAAGAAAAGGATATTTAAGGACTGATTATACCTCTGCCACACCCAGGCCATGGACCGCTCTGAGATGCGGGAACTGGCAATGATCTGTGAGGAACCACCTGCTTCCTTGAGATTGCAGGGATATATCTCAGCATTTGCTCTCTGCCCCAACATATGTTTCCTGCTCTTGGGTTTGGGACTGTGCAGAGAGCGTGGCTGTAGGAAAAGGAATTTCAGAGTTGCCCTTGGAGCATCTCAGAGCTGCGTATCAAATGTGCAGGGCAACAGGGCTTCCTTCTCCTTCTGTTGTGCCAACAGGGGAGTAGAAGGGGAGTAGGACACAAAAGAGAATGCATCCTAGTTATGGTAGATACTGGGAGCAAGTGGCAAAGGGGAGGAAGAAATCAAGTTTGTTGATTGGGAAACTCCCTATAATTTTGGATGTGGCTGTATTAGGAAGTTTGCACCAGCTCTTGTGCAAGCAAACCTCTCTTGAAGCATCCCGATCTTCTCAAGAAAGCTAAGAGTGTTTGCCTCCTTCTGTAGTTGCTTCACAACAGAGTGTGTTCAGCGTTTGCTAAAAACTTTTACCACTTTAAGTGGCTAAGACTGAAGTTGCTGATGTCCGTGGCTGCATTTTTGAGAGACAGTTTTTGCAAGGCTGGTAGGGCAGAAATGAGTAAGCGTGAGATGATCATTCTGATCCCTGTGGCTGGACATTGTACTAATGACTAGTAATGTCTGTTTCCAGTGTAGGTTGAAGGTGCTGTGAGTAGAAGGCAGAGGATATAGTAGGTGTGAGCGGGTCCTTCCTTATCTCCTGCGATACCTGTTTCATTTTCATCTGTGTTAAATATTATCATCAGCTTCTCTAAAATACTTTGTTGTATTTAGTACTGTGCTTTAATACAGTGATGATTAAGTAATTTCTAAGGTTACTACAAGTCGAAATTATTAAATTATTCTTATGTAAACATCTAGAAGATAAGAGAAATATAAGTCTGTCTGCTGATAAGCCAGGACCAATTAATGAAAGAACTGGTCAGCCTGTTAGCAGAAGTACACTGAGCATTTTCTTTTCCCGGAGGAGCTTTTTTGTGAAACCAGTTCCTTGGCAGACCTGACCAGCGTCTTTCCATGTGCAGTGTGGTAGCAAGCAAGGCAGTGGAGTTATTCTTCCCAGTACCAGGCTACAACACACCCAGGTGAGAACAATTCCATTTCTAGGCTTTTAAGCAAAGGATTTCCTCCATTTTTAGGTTTTAATTAAATATTTTCTTTTTTTAAGCTTTAATAGTCTTATTGGTAATTTTTTCTTCCCTCCTTTGAATAAACTGGCACTTTGGCTCATTAGTTTACTCAGATACACGTGGCTTCAATCAATGAACCTTTCCTGGTGCTCTTGTAGGAACCAAGAGCTGCCAGGCAATAAAGCAAATTGTTGTACAGGATCAGGTGGAGAAGATTTCCCCGCCATGATTCCAAACACATGTACTCACAATTCTCCTGGTAGATGTTTTACAGCTGTGTAAATACTCAATTATTATGTGCTGCTGCTTATCTAGCTTGCTTTCATCATTTCTAAAACTATAATACTGATCTTAATTCTGTGTATAACGTTTCCCCTACCAACTCAAACAACTCTTTCCCTTGAGTTCGTGTTTTTAATTGCAGCTTTAGACCAGCTCTCTCATTTTTAATGTAACATTTCTTTCCTTTTGATCTTGATACCTACGAACATGGTGTAATTAAGTACGCATCTGCCATATCCCTGAAAAACTGCTGTAAAGCTGAAATTGCCCCCATTCTTAATTCAGTGAGCCAGCAAGGTCTAAAGAAAAGAAGCTTGCAAACCACTGATTTTGTTTTTACTGTTACTTTGGGTGTTGTAATATTTTTAAGCCTACTAGTGTTAGTTTACTTGTTATAAGCGCTGCTAACTTCTGTCAGGCTCCAGAGGGCAGTTGTCAGAGCACTTAAAATAGCTCACAGATCCATCCGTCTGATAGCTTAATTTTGAATGTGGCTATTATGGGAAAAGTGAAAGAAAATGCAGACTTCTGTGATGTACCTAATTATGTGCTGTTGTGCCCCATTTCTTCATGATGCATGAGCATGTAACTACAAGATCTTATTCATCACAGTAATGGTGGGTCTGGTCATGTTCTGCTGAGAGCTGGGTGTCCTGATACAAGCTGTGTCTGCCTTGTTCAAGAGTGCAAGGGCTAGCTGAGAGTACTTTCTTATTACTGGCTCATCTCCGATAAGAAACCTGAATGTCTCTAAAACGCATGAGGTGTTCTGGTGCAGTTGGACCGACAGATGTGTGTGTTGTAATAAGGTACTATAAAAAATGCATATATATGCCCTCCATGTTTAAAATCTGTTATGTGAAGAGTTGTTTCTTTTATGGTTCTACTGAGAGATCTCTCCATATTTAGTGTAATGGTGTCTGCAGACTTTCTGTGCAAACATGACAGAAGGGGAGGTGTTTGTCTGAGGTTTAAAATGGTCTAGGAAAAAAAGCAAGTGGTACTTTTGGAGTGGTAGAGGTTACCTTAGCACTCGTTCTGGATTCATCTTCCCTTGTTCTTTCCCAGTCAACAGGAGTTTAAAATACAGTATCCACTGGCCCAGTGTTCTTGAGACAGTACATGTCAAATCATCCGTTCAACCTTACTTAAGTGCCTTGTCTTTTCCTCTGAGCTGTTTGATAATGAGTTAACCATTCTTATTTGACTTTCCTGAATTAGTTTGTGTGGAAGACTATATAAGATGCTAGAGGTCTTATTATAGCTGGAAATGCGCTTTGTGTTAGTAGATGTGGAACATGCTCTCTGCTAATGAAGTTACTCTGCCTTAAAGCAAACCCAAAAGGTACTTCAAACCCCTCTTCCCACCCCCTGAAATACCACACTGGCTGTCACTCATCAAATTCTAAAAAGGGGCGAGTGTTCTTGTAGTCCTTTAGTATAACTCACTGAAGTATCACAGCAAAAATAAATCTTCTGTTTCCTCTGAAGCTGGATGACTTTTCCAGGGAGCTCACTTCCATATTTAGTGATTTTTTTCACAGTAGCAAGTGGAATGGTGTAATTTGAGAAAGTGAAATGTCATTTAATCAAATCAATAGTTTTAAAACTATAGCCTTCCTAAAGAGTTTGTGAATGAATGGGAACACATGGGAAAACTAATATGAGTTAATTTTTACAGCAGCTTGTTGCACTGCATCAAAACTCTGTGTGGATGCTTTTCTTCACCATTAAAGTGGCCTAATTCAATTTAGTTTACTTCACTTCCAAACTTAAGTAACAAAATCATATTAAAGTCACTTTAATTCTGAAGGAAAGCATCCACATAGAGTTTAACTAATCTTCTTTAGGTCATATGTTAAACTAATGTCAGTTGAGTTCCCGGAGCATCTCCGTGAAGTCGTGCCCCGAGAGCTGTAGACCTTGTCTGAGAGCTTTCATTGACCTCAATGACAATTTTATTGCAGATAAAGGTGGCAGCCAGGCCCAACTGTATAACGTTATAGTGTGACTAAAATGCAAATATGTCATTAATTTCTACCCTGTAGATATGCTTGCTATATCCTAATTTGGTTTGATACTGAGTTACTTAAGCTCTAAGGAGAAGTTTTTCAAGTAGTATGTTAAAATAATTTGTTTCATCATTATGCATATTGACTATGGGAGCCTTCTGAAATAAAAATACATACATAGTATTTAAAGCATGCCTTTACATTTCTGTTACAGGTGAGACAGGGTACCTGTTTGCATGTATTACTGGTTTGAATGTAAACGTTAGGGATTGGTTGCAGTAAAGTAGCTGTAACCTGTTTCTGTATTTGATTTGTAGGTTTTAAAAAATGAAAAATCAGGCTTTATGTAAGTGCTTATTCTTTCTTTGATTGGCAGTATCTGAAAAAGACAAATGCAGGTGTGTGTTTCCAGGTTACTGGAACCACCTCGTTGCTCTAACATGGCACCACCCTGTTAGCACTCGGTCGCAGCGGGTATTTTATGGGAGGCTGTGACCCAGCTTTCTGAGTATTTTGTATGTTTTCCTGGGAGGGAGGGGAGCACACAAAAGATAATGAACACGTCACAAGGTATGAGAGACTCCATGTAGGGTCCAGGGGATGGTTGGGTCCATCACATAGGTCATTTGGTCATGACTAATCTGCTGTGGAGAGGGTAAGCTCAGATCCGTGCAGACATCAGTTATTCTGTAGCAGTTGGCCCGTGGCCAGGGATCACTCCTGAAAATCGGTGCCTTTGGAGTACCGATGCAGCAGCCATGAAGGATGGATAGGAAGGGTCCTTTTACCACTTGACTGCACAGTATATTGAGTAAAACATCAGCTGAGATCTTTTCATCCAGAAAACAAGAAAAAGTCGAAAGCATAAGATACGCCACTTAGTGCGTTCATAGATGTCTTCTATTGGTAGGTAATTATGTGATCCAATGGGAGAAGATTTTGTAGGTCTTGGTAGTGATGTCCCAGGAATGTTTAGCGGAGGACAGGCACGGGTTTGTTCGAGAAGTCGTATGCGCCTGTTAAATCTCCTTTCTTTTCGTGTTTTTTCTAAAGGCTGAAGCTAGAGCTTAACAAAGACTTACCTACATTGACCTCTGTGGTATTCTTGAAGCAGACCTCAAACCTCAAGAAAAATCTTTATGTTTTCATATATTCCTTTCAGGACACTCCAGAAAGAAACAGCTTGAAAATATCTTGGCAGATAAAAACATTAGAAGTACGTGAATGGAGCCTCCAAGGCATCCTGCTCTAGCCGAGCTGGCATTCTGTATGGCAAGCAGGAATCCGAGGAGATGCACATCATATTATGTGCGTCCTGATCCTGACCGTTTCTGACAGCAGCTTTAGTCAGTCTGGTTTTTTTTTTTTTTTGTTTTGCACCATCATGTTTTACAGTGCCCTGCTTTAAGGCAAAGCAGTGTTGCAAATGATCATCAGAGGGAGGGGAGAATGCTGAATTCCTGGATTCAAAACGTTTACAGGAATGTTGGCTCTGACTTAAGCACCCTGTGATTGGGACTGTATATGGAAGCCGGTGTTTGCAAGGCATCAGTAGAACTGGGACACGAGCTACTTCAAGAGCTCAGTGTAGTTCTGTTAACTTTCTAAGTGTACGGGCAAAACACTGGCGTAAGAATCGGTAAATTTGGGCCCTAATTTACCATCCAGCCAGCCTGAAAAATGCCATGGCAGGGAGGGCTTATGCCTGAATTCATTGGTTAATTTGTGAGGTGGAGAGTTGTTTGCGGTAGTGAGATACTGTCCTGGAGATTAGTCTGTGGCTACTGCAGCATTTCCCCAGTTTAGAGGCAGTCATAGCAGTTGATCTCTGACCTGAGAGGAGAATTACAGCCTATTAGTATGTGCTAACTGCAACCATCAGCAATCACAGCCCCATCCATAGGTGACATGGTAGCCTTGAAATCCTGAAATGGGTCAAAAGCTGTGTCACATAAAATTGCCTTTGAAAGTGCAAGCTGTCTGGGAGATTTACCAGGCAAGTGGGACAGGGTTAGCATCTCCTCCTGACTTAATCCACCCTTGCACCTGGTTATGGGTTGCGAAAGTCTTTGCTCTTTTAATAGGATGGTTACCCAGCATTCTGGCACGTTCTGTTGGCCAGACCAGATCCAGCGTAGCCCTGTCTGGCAGCTACTCTTGCTGACAGTCTTGTCATCTCTTTGAAGAGAATCATCTATTTCTTGTCATGATGGGGTTCCTCCTCCTTGCATCACCCCATCTGTTCATCGCACTCTCACCCACTAATAGAATCAGGTCCTGGATTTTTCTGTTTGCGTGTTAAAAAATTGTTCCAGAGTTGTCAGTGGAGAATTCACAAGTTTTATTGCATTTCTTGGAGTTGGTTGGTTGTTTCATGATGTGGACGATCTGACAACAGGGACTCTTCTAGGCTAATACAAGCCTCCCACCTCTACAGAGTCTGTTTTCTTGTGTGTTTGTGCTTGTTGTGTTTGAAATAGATGTTCTTTTGTTTCCCTGGGTTGTTAACGTTGCTGTTGGCAAGACCAGATGCCACTGTGAAACACATCGCCATTAGCGTAAATGTGCATGATACCGGTATTTTGACTTCTAAGAAGGTTGTGTTTCCCAGTGAAATAGTAAAGGGGAAGAATGTTTCGCAAGTGATTCATCATTTGCTGAGATGATTCTATATCATCTCTTCTTCAGACTGTTTATCCACTGCGAATGAATGTCATGCATTCCTTTTCATAGAATCATAGAATGTCCTGAGTTGGAAGGGACCCGCAAGGATCATCGAGTCCAACTCCTGTCCCTGCACAGGACAACCCCAAATTCACACCACATCTCTGAGGGCCTTGTCCAAGTGCTTCTTGAATATCGTCAGCCTTGGCGCCGTGACTGCCTCCCTGGAGAGCCCGTTCCAGTGCTCCACCACCCTCTGGGTGAAGAACCTTTTCCTAATATCCAACCGAAACCTCCCCTGGCACATCTTCCTGCCATTCCCTCGGGTCCTATCGTTGGTCACCAGAGAGAAGAGATCAGCGCCTGCCCCTCCTCCTCCTCCCCTTGTGAGGAAGCTGCAGACCGCCATGAGGTCTGCCCTCAGCCTCCTCTTCTCCAGGCTGAACAAACCACGTGCCTTTAGCCGCTCCTTGTACGGTTTCTCCTCTAAACCCTTCAACTTCGTGGCCCTCCTCTGGACACTCTCCAGTAGCTTTATATCCTTGATGTCCTGTGGCACCCAAAACTGCCCACGGTGCTCGAGGTGAGGCCGCACCAGCGCAGAGCAGAGCGGGACAATCCCCTCCCTCGAGCGGCTGCAGTGCAGTGCTCGATGCACCCCAGGGCACGGTTGGCCCTCTTGGCTGCCAAAAGAGGGGATGACAAAAGAGGAACCTTTTATCAAGAGGGCCAAGGTTTCTTTTGATAAAAGAGGAACCTTCCTAAAATAGAAGGTACAAAGCTGAAATTGTACACCTTTAAAATTGCACTCTGACAGTACAGAGACTGTGGATCAATACCTCAGCAAGCTGAACAGATTAGTCTTGTTTTCACTTCAGCTACAGAGCTTTGGCTTCACCTTGCCCAATTCACTTTGTCGGTGGCCTTTTTCCCAAGAGTGGAGCAGAACTAACACTTTCTTTTTCTTTCTGTAATTCTTGACGTAATTTGTAAGCCCTTCAGGGTAGGGACTGCTCCCTACCCCACCCACATCAGCACTCACTAATTTTGTCTCAGGGCGGTAAGAGGTAGGAGAGCAGAAGGATCTTTAACTCTGTCTTTATCACCTTATACTGTTGAATGCCCTGACATAAACATTGCTATGCCAGCAGAAGGATGTTTTGTCTAGTTTTTCTTGGTATAGCTCATTTTTGTTTTCCTGAGTTTGACAAAGCTAAACCATAAATAAGTTTGTCCATAACAAGCATATTTTCTGAGGAAGTGTTGTGGCAAAGTTTATTAAATAATAGACTTCCTCCTAGTGTGTACACGAAGCTGAACACAATTAAGCTGTGTCATGGGTGAAGCCTTATTATAATAACAGATAAAATCCTGAAGCTGGGCGTGCATTTAAAATTGCACAGCCATGCTGAGTGACAAATAATCCAGTACTTCACCCCAGCTGAGGTGTTTACCCAACCGTCTTCTCTTCTCCATGAGAAACGTTTTAAGGTAGATGTGCTTTGCATTCTATTGCCAGAAGTGATACAAGCAGGAGGTATCCCGTGGCACGAAATGCAGAGTTTGTGAGTTCCCCCCAAGAGCATCATGCTGGCAGCTCACTCCCCCCTCTCTGTCATACTGCAGGCCAATTTGGTGACCTTTGGTTTTGCACAGTCAGGAGTTTAATCGTATCTAGACTGGTCCCAGCTGGTAAGATCTCTAAATAGTTGCTTAGTGCTCGACTGGAAATAGAGCGGTTCGAAAAGGAAAAGTTTGGTTTTTGTCGGTTCAGTACGATTGTCTGCTTGCTGAGACACCGACCAGATTGTGCACCGGCGGCAGCTGCTGGGAGCTTCTGAGAACAAGACCCTTGGGTCAGGCCAGGCTGCGCTGCTTCCGTGCGTTCCCCGGGCAGCGTTTCCTAGCTAGAGCCCAAAAGTTACTGTAGAGACCTAAAATGGAGGCCGTTAATACAAACCTTGCTCCTCCACACCTTGGGGGTGAATCCAAGACAGAGCAACCTCTGTGAGTATGGAGCATGCAGGCAACGTGTTGTACTACCGGTAGCAAGCACGAATGTGGCCGGTCAGTCAGTGTAATATAACACGGGGTTCTCGTTAGAAGCAAAGAATACGATGCTTCAGTTTGAGCCTTCCCACGGTTTGTTTATCAATACTTATGTGGGAGGGGAAGGTGCCGTAGTCTGCTCTCCCATGCTGCAGAGTGAAGGTGAAGCAATTCTGTGGACTCGTTGTTTGTGTGGGTGATGCAGACAGAAAAGCTGGTTTTGAGGTATTTTAAGTACTTTGGGTTTGCTTTGTTTCTTTGTGTCCAAACCAGACGCAGCAGAAGTGTTGGTTAACGGAGTGGGAGGCTGTTAGTTCTGCTGGAAGAACATAAGCAATATTTTATAGGATTTCAGTGCTTTCTGGACTGTAACTTCTATTCAGCACTGGACCTGCTCTCAGCATATTGAATTCTCCAGCAGAAGTTTGTAATGGTATGTTGAGATAGGAATTCTGGGATTTTTATTAGATAACACTATCATTCCTCACCTTACAAAAGCCTTTGGTTTTAGTTCTGAATTCTCTGCTGTGCTTATCTACTGCATTTAGCTCACCAGAGCGATCCCGTGCTCTCGTTTCTAAAATTGGGCCTCACTGACATACCTTGGAGTTCCTCTGCGTGCTGCAGTTAGTTCAACAAATACACAAGGCCATCCTTTCACTGAGAGTATTTTCTTTGCAAGTAAAGACCTGATGAGATCTACTAATTTTTTTTTTATCAAGCCACAAAACATTATCTGTTTATTCATTAAAAAATGAACAGAAAAGATTGAGGATGAAGCCTTGGCTATGTGACAAAACATCCCTCAGAATGAAGGTAGTGCCTGGAGCATCTGCCAGTTTATTGGGAAGAGCTAGAGTACTAAATGCCCCAGGGCTGTTTATCAGTCTCCTGAAACCCCTGGCTTTCAGAGGGGCTGGGCTAACCCACTTCGAAAGAAACCAATCCCTGACCCGGTGACTTGAAAGAAAAGCCGTGAGCTGGCTCTGCGACGTCTACTCCCCCATTACGGCATTTTCTCATCTAACCGAACATCTGTCTACGGCGATGCTGTCTGTTTTAACCCAGTTTGTCTAACAGAAATATGCACCAACTGTGTCTTTCTTTTAAAGTACTTAGAATTTATAGTTTCGAGGGGCTAAATAATTTCCATGGCTTAGACACGGGTTGTCTGTTATGGTAACTGCACTGATTGGGAATACTGACAGTCTGACAATTAGCGTCCCAAGCGTACAGCCGCTATGCGATACAGGCGCTGCATTTTTACGGCCGTGGTGTTGACTTCTCCTTGAATGGGTATCTCAAATGAGGATTATAATATTTCAAAATTTTTGAAAAATATTTATTTGGCCTTAAACTTCAAAGTTAAATTGCACCTCTATGAGCGCAATACATTAATGCAGTAGCTTTACTTCTAGATTTGTAGAAGTAAAAGGATTTTTTCCAGTGACTTAGCTGTAATAACTGAGAAGAATAAATGTCCTAATTTAATATTTATGTAGATGTCCTAGTAATAGGCATCTTACATCCTAATTATACAAGAAAGAAAAGTGTCGGTGCTGACAGGAGATCATATACGCTTGGAGGATAAGAAGCACAGATAGATTATCTATCCCTTATTTTACCTCCTTGCATTAACACATCATGAAATGAACAAAACCTATTTTATGATGCACTAATTTACAGCTGTTTGATATTGATACACAGTTGCATATTTTGCTCAATAAGAGTCTGTTGCCATCGTGCTCGGACTTTCTCAGCTAGCTTACAGATTGCACTGCCTTTCTTCCCCTCTGCAAAAGGTATTGTATTACTGGGGTCATTAGAGAAGATATTTATTCATAAGGAATTGGTACCTTAACACATCTTAATTTTCCAACCCTGATATCTTTGGGGTTTTGTTTGATATTTGATATATTTCTTTGAATTTTCTTAATTTTACTATCTGTACTTTTGAAACCTAGAAAATAACTCCATTCTGTATTTATGGATAAACCAGAAAATAATTACCTGGTTTCCATTGTTTAGCTTTGTGTAGTATTTTTTTTGATATATACTGGGTCTATTCATTTATGAAAAAACTCTACTCACGTGAGGGGAATATTACCGACTTCAGTGTATTTAAATCCAGTGAATCGGAGGCAATGAGCATCTTTAGGATTAGAGTACTAGCTGTAACTAGACATGAACTTTCAAGTCCTGCTACAACAGAAATCTCTAACTTAATTCATTATGGCCATTTCTTTTAGGAAAAAAATTTTAAAGGCACATGTGGCGCTTTTCTAGGGAATTTAGGCTCCTTAAATGTCCTTTTGTGCCTTTGAAATCTCTGCTAAAGTTTTTATGAAACATAAAACAGAGGGAATGCAATTAATTAGTGCAGTCTCGTATCATTCAGTAGCAAAGAGGAACTTTTAGAGCCCTACATTATAATAGAAAATTACTGTTATTCTTTAATATTAAACTGACAAATCAGGGAATACAAGGACTAATTATGAAGGATGGAAAACAATCCCACTTTACAAAGGCTTTGTTTATGGCACAAGTTTGCCTGTCAAAGCAGACGGGGTAAAACAACTAAATGACGTAAAATCTCCTGTACTCTTGAAGTCACCTTTTTTTTTTTTTTTTTTTTTTTTTTTTGTTGGGAATTGATGCTTCTTTGTGACTTAGATAACTCCTTTAAATCTCAGGTGCTTTAAAAAAATTGTCTTCCTTTTAAGCAGTGCTGTCTGCTTTGAAAATTAAAGTCTACCCAAGTGGTATAGAGCAGCTAAAGGTTTTGCTGCTTTTAATGAAAATAAACAGAAATTTTAATCAGGGCAGGATCTTTGTCTGACTAAGGGTTGACGGTTTGGTTTGCTTTGGTTCAATTTGACTTTCCTGTCAAATTTTTAGTGACTGTAATGTCGTGATTCAGAAACGCTTTCCAAGGTCAGGGTGTAGCACGAGAATAGAAGTTACACAGCGCACTTAACCCATTCCTGGGTAGGGATGGACACTGTTGTGTTCATCCATGCTACCCTGGGTATAGCTGGGAAGGAGTGAAAGCCAATTTGATTAAACAGGTCTGGGTAGTACGATGGCTGCACGTCATACCTAACAGCTCAAATGCATCTAACCGTTTTTGCTCATGGCTAAATTACAATTTAAAAAGAACAAGCTGATTTCACACGGTGTTCTTTAGCAGTAGCAGTAGTGTGACAGTTGCTTTGTAAACCATTTCAATCTGTTTATTCTGAAGGAGCTTTCTGGGCGATAAGCGATGATCAAACGTTGCTTTGTAGCTCGTAAGTCTGATGCAGCCTGAGTCCTTGCAGTGCTGAGAAGTGCCTGAATGTGCAATAAATGTATGAGATCTCCTTCCATGAATACTTTTAGCGTACCTTGATTGCAAGGTTAACGCTTTGGGTTGAAGGGAAACCTGAATGATAATAAAAGGAAACTGGGTAACGTGGATGCAATAGGGAAAAACTCAGGCTCTATTGAAGTCGGTACCAAAGTTCCCGCGAGCTTTGACGGGGCAGGCATTTTGTTCGCAATACTTCATGTGTACCTTGATACGACAAAACTTTGGGCTGGGACCGGAGTGTTTGTATCTGAAATAGTTTGTGGCCAAATGGGGCATTTCAGCTTAAAAACACAGTGAAAATATATCATAAATGTCAATATCACATCTGAAGGACAATATTTTTTCGTAGTGAAAGGAAGTCTTGCACAGCTGTTCTTAATGTGGGTCCTGCTTTATCCTCCCATGCTGCTCTAGCACGTACATACACACTCCCTAACACACACAGCCCCTCGTGCTGGCTGACGAGATGAAATCAATGCTGCAGATCAGCTGAGGAATATTGTTGTTTCAATGTATTTTAGAAGGTTTCCAATTTAGCTTTACATTGTCGTAGTAATAGACTCTACACAGAGTACTCTTCCTCTCAGGATCTTAAAATGCTTCAAAATAAAACCTATGCTATGCTAATGTGTTACGTTATACTGGCACATGTCGACTTTCATAAGAAAAAGCTCCTGCTATGAAACATCAATTTGCTATACGCCTCACTTATTTGCATGATTATGCATATGTACAGTACAGACCTGATTCCCTGCATTACTGTACCGAGGGCTGGTGGCTCTTGTTGTCAAATCTTTTGTAATTTCTGCTATGCCTTTTTTAAAAAAAAAAAATAATAAAAAAATAAGGGGGAGAGAGAGATAAGCAGTCTGCATCTAGCTTAGGTTAATGCAGCCTTGCTAGTCAGTGCAGCTCCACGGAGTCAGTGAGGCTGTGGTTCAGATATAGCCCAGCCAAGCTCTGTGTCACAGCGGCTGGAAAAGGAATCATGTTTTAAATGTTTTGCTCCAGATCATTTGCTTAAAACAATTTCGCCTTTTGAACCAGCTATAATATTAGCCAGGACATACCATGAAATATAAAGACATACATGCATATATGTGTAGATGCACATATGTGTGTGTGTATATATACAGATGCTTGTGTACGCACACAAATATGCACACACACACACACACAAGTGTAATGGCGTTAATACTGCTGCGTTAGCATATACCGTATCCCATGACTCCAGCAGTAACCGCATACTTTAGTTGCAATCTCTCCTGACTAATTCTTGTGAAATACAGTATTTCTGAATGTGATCTTCTGTGCATTTTAAGAGCTTTAATGCGAGGTTACTCCTCTCTTTCTTAGGTAGAGCTGGTAGAGCATGTTCTCTCCCAATGTTTGAGATGGTGAAATTTTTAAAAGCGATTGCTTAGTTCATCAGATAGACAGCTTTTATAGAACACTTCTGTTTTCATAACAAATATGTACGGTTACACTGGAAAGTACGGAACAGTTCCTTTTTTGGGCCACCAAAGTGAAAATGTTTCCTTTTTCAGCAAAAAAATATTTTTTTATAAAAGTCTGACAACGCATTGGTTTTTGTCAAAATTTCTTGTGAGAAAAATTCTCGTTTGCTTATCAACTCTTCCCGTAAGCCGGGGAAAGAACTTCTTGTGTTGCAGCTTCTCCTCTGTTAATTGCAGCTGATCAGAAATGTAAGCACTTCGTGGCCTGCTGAACAGATGGCGACATCCTCCTTTGGCAAAAAGGTGTGCGCTTTGCCAATGCGATAATTGGAGAAGGATGGGCTTTTGGGTACGCAGTCCCTTCTTCAGGCCCGTCTTGTCTTTACCCACTGGCCCTGTTAACTTACTAAAAGCCATTTCCTCTCCTGCATTTTGAAATCATGACTGGTGCAACATCACTGCTCCTACAGCAGTGGGGATGTGCATCATTTTTACTGTAAGATAAATGGGCAAGGGCAGCGCTTTATTACCTGCCTTCACTTGACCTTCCCTTAAGTTTTAAGAACGTGTCTTTGTTCATTTTTTACAAGGTAGTGACTGTATGCAACCTACCCGGGGCAGAAAGGTACTTTCCATGGCAGAGAAGACAACCCGTGTAGGTGTAAAGCTGCCAGCACTGCAGGCAGTAAATGATTTGGGAAGTGACATGCTGATTGTGTGGGTGGCGGAGATATGTCTGCAGCGCCATTTGGCTGTGTAGGGAATGGGTACGGTTAAAAGCTACAGTGAAAACTCTGGATTGGTTTGGGATATGTTTGGATTTTTTTTAATTTGGGTTTTAATCTTTAGTGCTTTCTGATCTGAAATGTCCTTTTTCCTTTCCTTTCCTTCTCCCTTTAAAAAGAACAAGGGGGAGAGAAAGTAATTCACCACCAAATAATGTTTTCTATCCAGAAAAATCTGTTCTGTCCTTGCTCTGAATTCCTGTTTATTTATTGAAGAAAATAAATATGGGAAATTGCGATGGCAAGCGCAAAACATAGATTATGTTTTTCAGATGGGTACTGGCGGGTTATTGTTGGGTTGTGTTGTTGATAACAAATACTTAAAATGTGGAAATAATTTCATAAAAAACTGCTCTAAAAGCTTTATGCTCTAGTTTTTATTTGTCTTTAAAAGGTCTTTTGTAGACGAGACGACCTTACCCAGGGTGTGCTGGTTTGGACCGCAGCGAGACGGGGAGAGTTGTGAGGGCAAGGCTGGTGCTGATTTTCCTGAAGAAGTTTACTTGGGTTTTGTGAATTCGTGTTGCTGACCAGAGACGTACCAGCTCTTTGTTTTAGACTTGCGTTTCGCATTGATGTGTTCTGGGTATAAGTGCTATTAAAAGCACTCACGGCTCACTGTAGGCATTCTTTCATGTGCTGCCTATAAATCTAGATATTAACAAAATAGCAGGGCATCTTTGATGAATGGTGTAGGGCGAGGGCTTTTTCTGAGCCCCCTCTGAGTCTTTCCTGCTGCCAGGAGGGAGGGAGGAAGTGAGCCTAAGAAATAGTCCCGGGTCTGTGGGGCTGGAAAGTGGTTTTCTCCTTTTGTTTGCTAGCGGAAGAATATTGCCCTTCTTTATTTTACCCAGTATGAATCACCGTAAACTCACGTTATTGTGCTGCTCATTTGCTGCTGTTTTTAAAGAACAGTCTTGCGAGTGCACCTGAAGAGCTGATGGAGGGAGGCTCTGGCTGGTGCTTGGTGTGTTGGACAAATCCTGCTGCTTTGAAAGGACTGAGTGTACCTGACACACCAGGTGAATTGAATTTCTCTTGTTTTCAGGCAAGGTCTCATTTTTCTGCATGTTGGACTATTTATTGAATCTGCTTAATGAAACTACCTAATGTTATGAAAAACACTGATCAAAATGCAGTGCGGGGTTTATTTGCTGTTTGTTTGACAAAGTAGTCTTGAAGGGATGGGGAGAGGTGGAGAGGGAGGGAAACTGATGGCTGCGGTGATGATACTGGGGAACTCCTGATGAATATGATGTGATGAGGCCTAAATATCCTCTGTTCTTAAAACAAGGAATTTCATGGGCAATTGTAGATTCCTCTTGGAATTCAAATCATCATAGTTACTCAGGTGCTGCAAAATACGGTTTGTCAATAATAAGCCACCTCACTGAATGCAGCACTTAGTTCCTGTATATTTTAAGTATCTTTTCAAAGTACTTCCATGTCAAGTACGTGGTTACTTTCTTCTGTTCTCCATTACTCCCTACATTTTACACTAATCCTTCTATTCAAAAGCAGAGACTGGGAACAACATCATTGTTAAATAAGTGGCAGTCATGAGCTTCCTTTCAGCCGGTGCCTATCAATAAGTCCATTTATTAGTTGACCATTTGAAACGGCAGAATTTCAGACATTACAGTACTTATGTCTATTCCCTTTCTTCTTCTTTTTTTTTTTCTTTCTTCAGTGTACAGCAGAGCTTGTAGGTGTTCATTGGCTTTTTATAGTTTTCTTTTTTCTTTTAAATGCACTTAACATTTTTTTAAAGAAGCACAAGGGAGTATATGCAGTGAAATTGCCTGAGTGTTTGGAGCTTTTATTAACATGCTCCATCCCACAGACAAGAACATGTCTTCAAGTTCTTGAGTTCAAGTTTTGTCTGGGCATGAGACCAAGGACTGCAAATATACGTCCAAAACTTACATCCGATCCTATGTTAAACACATCCAGATGGTAGGTGATATTCTAATGTTAACAATCTGCCTCCCCTCCCTCTGCTGCCTTTCCAAGAAGTTGCTGACAAGTCTTTCTGACAGTCTTTTTTAAGTAAATGAGATCAAGTATATTGAAGGTCTTTTATAGCAACAACCCCTGAGAAAGATCAGGTTTTGCACTAGTGCTGCAGAACGTGCATTTGCTTATGCTCTCTCCCTGCATGAACTTTGCAGCTTGTGCTGGTCTGTGCCCTAAAGTCTGGGCACCCGGACTGAAGGAGCAGGGATTTGCAAGCCCTATAAATTGCTACCTGCTGTGAGCATTTGCTTTTTCCTGGTTGTGATGAAAACTCAGAACTAGACACTCTTGCTCATGCGCCTTGCCTGCTTACTGCACCCACGGCCCTGCTGTGCTTACCAGCGCTCTCGGGTCTTGACCTCAGCGTTGCACGCTCAGCAGCGGCGTGGGTTTGAGGCTGTTGTGTAGGTGTTTCAAGGCACTTCTGGCATCTCAGAGCGAGTCCAGCAGTCTGCACGGACACAGCTGTGAGGTATACCATGGCAGAGAAGGCCAAGTGTGATAACATCAAGATCTTGGCACTATTCTCCCACCCCGCTTTGCAGACCTCAAAATAACAGGAACCACTGTGTGTGTTTTGGGGGGCTGTGGCAGAGCTGGCTGTCAAGGGGGTCATGGATGGTGTAGCTCAACCAAGGGCTCCCGATCTTAAGGCTTGTTCTGGTCCTTCTACTCTGTGCATTCCATGCAAATGGATACCATTCATACACTTTATTGCTAATAAGTTGAAAGATTTTTAATAAAGACAGACATTTCTGCATAAACCTATACAGCTTTTCATCCACTCTGTTGAAGAACACTTTTTTCCCTACTTTGTTGTGATTTGGTTCATTCTGGATATAAAGTCTTGCATCTAAATTATGCAGATTAGGTGACATTATTCTAGTTCATTTGAAGGATGCAGAAATTAAGCATTTTTCCTTTACGACCGGAATATAAAAGAGACAGTCTCTCTTTAACAAAGATAATTTTGTTTGTTTTCCTCTAATGATTGTCCTGATCTTACTGGATTTCAGCTCTTTAATTCCTTGTGTCTCCAAAGTTAATATGGCAGTATGTTAGCTTTTCTGCTGGCCATAGTCTGATATTTAGGCATCTGTTAGAAGAGCTGCATTTAAATTACTTTGCGTCATTGATACCTAGCAATTCACAACTAGATGCTGGCCCTGGTAACACAGGTTTCTTCACTTGACTTAGTTTATTCTGCATGTAAGGTAGGCCTGCCTCCCATCCCAGTTTTATCCTGCTCTGCAATTACAAAGTCTCATCTGTCCCGAACCTCCATCAAAGTCTTCTGTGTCTAGTCTAGGCTTCCTGCTGTGCAAGTCTTCAGGAATACTTGGCCAAGAGGAGAAAGGTGCTCGGGTGGAGGTTAGGCTAGATGAGCCCTTGCTTGCTCTTTGACCAGCCTGATCCTCAAATGCATCAAACCCGATGATGATTCCATGTCAAGTTTTTACCACAGCTGATATCCTCTGCCTTCACTGAAACCACCTGTAATTCTGAATGCTGCAGATTTTTAAATTGGCCGGTTTGTGTATGTATTCTCTGAGGTCACATAAAAGCCCTTATTTACCTCCTGCAAATGTAGTGTGCAGTGATGTGAAAGCAGTCCCTCTCCTGAACCGATTGGCTGCGTAGCCATTATATGCCTTCTGCCTTTATTTTTTTTTATTTTTATTTTTTTTTGGAAAGAAATATGTGGTAGCATTAATCTATAAAAGTACTAGTGAATAGGTCCTGCAAAGGAACATTTAAAGTGTGTTTCCTGATGTGTAAGATTTCCTTTGTTGTGTCGGAATAGAATTCTGGAGGAGTTTTACCAGTTGTTTCATAAAAATGTTTAGAAGTGTTTAAAATTACTCATTTTAAAATGGACTTGCACACCGTGGGCTCTGACTTGAACTTTACAAGTGGTGATGCCTGCAAGTCTGCAAATGATGTTCACTGCTGTGTTGGACTACATCCAGAAATTACTCGACTAGGTCGAGGGTTTCCATCCAACTGGAGTAACAAACGTTGCTGACAGGGCAGGAGCAGAGAAGCTCTTTCGGATACACGCTGACTTGGCAGGACTCGCTCACCACTTTCAGGTATGCAGCAGCTCCTGAGCAGTTGCCGCAAAAGATGCATTCCCCAGCGTGTAGAATGTGCTTTTATAATCCAAGTGTAGGTATTTTCACACACAAAAAATTATTTTTAACTTGACGGTGTATTCTGCATATATAAATAAACACCACCCTGTAGGGTAGTATTCTCAGTGTGTTCCACAGGACTGTAAATGTGTCGTGTCAGCAGTAATTAGAGCCACGCATGAGGCGAGTTGTAGGTTTCAGCATTGCCAGCTGTCACCTTCGCAGCCTGAGCACCCTCTGTACCCAGCCGCACTCCTGGTGGACTTCGAAAGGCTTGCTGCAAACCGTGATGTCAGCTCAACCAAGAGTTAAAATTCTATATCTTTTCTGGAAATGTGCTACATGCAACTCCTTCTGTCAAACTTGAGCTATAATGCATTGACACCAGGGAGTCGTCTCTCTGACAGGGGGACTCAAACCAAAGAAAAACGGGTTTATTCATTTCTGTCCTCTCGGGGTGAAATAGCTTTGCCTGTCAACTAATAGTAACTTTTCAGTTTAGAACTAGTTCATATTGATTTAATGCCAACCCAGCCCTGCAGTTTTCCTCATAAAGCTCAGACACCTGCTAGAAGTCTAGAAGGTTGTGCTTTCATGAGGGGGATTACAGACAATATATAATGCACAGTGACTTTTATAATCATTAAGGAGAAACTTGCAGCTTCCAGTCTGCAGGGCTATCTGTGATGGCTGTTCAGCTCCTGAGAAGGTAGCTGCATTTCGGCAGCTCCCTCTAAGCTCTTCAAACTAATCATGTTACTGCAATCATCTGTCTAATTGTCCTTCCTTTAAGCCATTCATTAAGAGGCTTTTGCATCACTCCGTTTGTCTCCCTGAACGAAGATAAAAGTCAGTAGAGCTACAACAATGCGGCAAGTGAAACAAGCTGCCTGTACATTATGTGGATGGATGATAATTTGTTTGCCCGTGTGGTGGCAGGAGAGGGTGGGTCGGGGAAGGGCCAGAAAAAAGCGCTTAAAAAGAAGAAAATCACATTTTTATCTAGTTGTTTTTTCTGTGTACATCTGCGCTCTGTCTCCTGCCATGAAAGATTTAGTGATTTGCTTGTGTGCAAACATCGAACTAAAATTCCTGTAAGCCTCTTTAGTTGGAGGGAAGTCTGTTTTGTGGCTAAAAGGCTGGCCTGGAAATTAGGAGACTTGGACTTGTTTTCCAGGCTAGATACAGGCTTCCTGGGTAAACAAGAAAGGTTCCCTTAACCTTGCTTTGCTTCAGGTCTTGATCTCCAATGTGGGGATTAATAGTACTTCCTCTCTCCCTTAACGTCTTGTCTCCATTGATACCTCTTTGAGACAGCACTTAAACTGATGTCATGTGGGTCTCGTGGAGACCCTGTAGTCATAACTTTTAACAAAACCAAGTTCCGTCCAAAAAGCACAGAAGCCGCTGACTTTCTTGGAGAGCAGACTCCATGAAAAAGTTTATACTTATTTGACTGCCAGTAAAAAAACAACTTTTCAGCTTTTCACAAGATTTGGGAGTACCATATGCCAAACTAAATCTCATCATTTGAATATGCCAGAAAGTATCTTCTAGGTTGTTTCTACTTTGTGGCTTTTTAGTTGTGTGTTTTGTGTTTTCCACTTAATCAGCTGGTGACCAGTTGGCATGAATGCTGGTCTGGGCTGCTGACAAATTTCTCCTTGTCTTTGGTTTGTTTGCTTAGTGCTGCTTGTACGCTTGGGTGTGACTGTTAGAAACGGTGGCCATTTGAATTTAGTGAATGGAGTTTTCTGACGGGTTCTTAATTGGTTTTGCTGCTTTTGATGATAGAGTTGAAAAAAATATTGGGTTTTTTTGGTTTTTTTTTGTTTTGGTTTGGTTTTTTTTATTCCATAGTTTTAGGAAATAATTGTTCTTCAGTTGTTGTTGAGAGGCAGAAAGTTAAAGCAGCAGCAAAACAATCTGCGGATGCCGCTATGCTCTGAGTGGTGCCACGCAGAGCTGTGGCTCGTAGGGCCCTGTGACAGGGACTGACACATACTTCGTTGATTAAAGTTGTGTCAAACACTGGTCCTTCCTCATTTTAATGCAAAGCAACGTTGCATTTGGTTCCGTGGTTGCTCTGAGTGCTAGACTATGTGATTGAAATGCGATGTGGTTAATTGTAAAGCCTCCAAGTAATATGACCTTAATTGCTGGTTTACTGATAAAACACAGAAAGTGATTCTTTAAAATTGGATAAATAAAGACAAGTGAATTTCAGGTATGATATCATGACCGGCTGAAAAGTGATTTGGAGCAGATTCTTTTGATCTGCAAAACATTTGAAAAGCAGGTTTTGAGGATGTAACAAGACTAATGCAAGGCTGATATTGGGCTTTAACGGGCCGTTGACAGCTACGATAGGAAGAGAGTGAAAGGCTTCAGTTGCTACTGGTGAGAGTTCCTTGGCAAATACTGGTAGCTCACAAAGCAACATACCTGGGAATATGCTGAGCAGACAAATCAGGTATTTTGGCATCCTGTATGGAGAGCAGCATGGTGCCAAGCCTGCACTTGTGGCCTCTGCAGCATGCAAAATGCACATTAGTGTTAAACTTTCTCAGCAAGGTGTGAGCATGGCTGGCGTCTGTATGATGATACAAATGACCAAAACAGCTTTTATTGTGGTAAACTAACTCATTGCTGGTTAATAGTGACGTTCTAGCCTGGCTCTGTGCGTTGATGCTGCGGTTTCAAAGCTTCATCACGTTGCACTTCTCTCCATGTGGAGCTTTCCAGCCTTCAGAGTAAGGTGCGTGGAATTAATGTTAGACAAGCTTTGCCAGAGGCTACTGTCCCTTTGTCAGAAGTCACAATGTGTAAATGAGCAGTCCTGCCTGGTTTGAACTAACACGTGTGGAGAGGAAAGTATCCTCCCCTCCGATGGTCCTGCCTGCAGCTGTTCTAACAAGAATGTGGGGGCTCTAGAGGAGGCTGGTGAGTAACCATTTAATACAAACCGCTAGCAGGTAACAATAGTGTCTGCTGTCAGCTACCCAGGCTGGATTACCAGTGACTGCCTGTAGGCAAAAAGCTCAGTGACTCGCTGTTCATCTTCTGAGCCTTCCGATTTCTTCAAAATGTTCCTTGAAGTTGGGCTTAAATTAACTGTTCATAATTATCTCAGGATCCTTCCTTCCTCTTAAGCTTTCTTAACTCTGCAAACACACCAAGAGCCCCGAGTCTCCAGAATATTCTCCAGTTTACTGGAGAGACAAAAAGGTGAATTCAAAGGTTTTACTTTAAACTCTGTCGCTGATGCCACTCAAAGCATTATTTTTGTCTTTACAGTGTGCGCTTTCTTAAATCCTTCTGCTGAAACTTAAATGAATCTGCCCAGTGTTTAATTTCCCTTCCAGTTCTGAGTCTGAGGTGAAATAGACTCACTTAGGCTGAAACTAGTGGTAAGGGTGGAAAAAACAAGTATTAACAAGAATCAACCTGTGTTCCTGTCTATCTGACTTACAAACTAGTCCGTCCTGAATTCACCATGAAATAGTCCTGCTTCCTTTTCATCTGGGATAGCACTTCATGGTCACTGTTACCAGGTGCGTTAAATAGAGTGCTGTAAGTGAGCCCACCTCAGGAAAGGGATTATGTGCGACTAATAAACACCATAGCACAACTGGAAGCGAAAGACCGAGCTGGTTGCTTCAAGGACAAAGAGCCACTACCGGAAATACTTGTTTCTCACGGTATGCAAACAACCCCAATTAACCAGGATATTCGTCAGCTAAGGTAATCCGTCTGTACCCTGACTTTGTACACTTGCGTCCTTCTTTGGACTCTGTCAGAGTGCTGGCATAAGACTTCAAAAATACTTTACACTGCGATCAGCAAGATTGTGGAAAAGCTGTCTGCCCCTAGCGTTTCTTGTCCTCTCGTGTCCTTTTTCACCTGTCACAAGCAATCAGTATGCTACAGTGATGAAGTCAGGACCAAAGATGCCGAAAGGCCCGCTGTACTGATTGTCAAGGAATAGAGACTTGATAACGTGCGTCCTGCCAGGTCGCTCTTACTGTCATCTGCTGGCTGAACTAAAGTCTTTCTCCAGACCTCTCGCCTTAAGAGCTCGTGAGAGAGGTACGTTATTGGTTTAGGAATTCAAACATAACATCTTTCTCCTCTCTTTCTTTAAATACCTCCTTTTAATTCTGCCTTCATGTGCTACCTGAATTTCTGCCAAAGCATTTCTTGTTAATTTTGTAGCGTGTACATGACCTTGAGAGATGATACTTCATTACATATTTGCAAAATGAGATTTTTTTTTTTTTTCATGGGCTAACGGATCTTGCAGTTTACTTCAGGTTAGGGCAGCGACTGGATTTGCTAAAATTTTTTTTTCCTTCTCTTCAGTTTTTCTTGTCATTGTGGCTACATTCCTTCTGTTCGTAAAAGCAGTGCGTTGCTCTTCAGTTTGCAAAAATTGCATAGCGTGTGGATTGGTGCTAAAACAGGAAATAGCTGAGAGGGGAAGAGGCTTGGAGAAAGCTTGTGGCACCAAATGAACACTTTGTATTTCCAGAGTTTTGCTTTCCCAAATATCTAGGCTTTGCATCTGTTTAAGCGATGCATTGGTCTGATGATATGTTTGACTGTGTATAGGAGTTTGGTTGATGTATAAGGGTACTGAGTCAATAAAACAGTTTCTCCATTGCCCAGCAATTTGTGTTTTTTAAAAAAAAAAAAAAAGAGGAGGAAGACTGTGACTCTGTCTCTGTGAGAGTCCTCTGATGCTCCAGAATATTTAACTGCCCTAGGTAGTCAAGGTACATTAATCTACAGTCTCGAAGGATGTGCAGATCTGGGCCTCCTCGTTGGGGCAGCAGATTTTCAGTCGTCATCGTGGGGTTGAACTCGCAGTAGCGGGGTGTTTGCGACCCCAGGCTTTACATGTATGTGGCAGAACACAATTAGATTTGGAGCAGACAGTGATGGAACCTGGCTGGTAAAGCTGATAACTGCTCAACGTGGGCAGGCCGCCTTTGACACTGGTGGCACAGGCACAGACTTACAGGTTGTTACCGAATAGGCTCAGGCAGACTGGTCACCTCTAGAAATTATGGAGGAACGCCGAGACAGAGAGCAGGGAAGGCACCAGCAGCCAACATCTTGTGCTTGGCTCTCTTGTACAGTCATCATACTCCTGAAAGTCTGGGAAAAGCAAATATGGTAGTAACACACCAGCCCCCGGACTTGCTTTGTTTGGTATTCATTAAACATCACACTTTAGTTTATGTACTCCATGTGGTTTTCCCAGAGGGGAGGTTTGTGCTGTTTTTTTCTCAGAAGTGCTCTTTCTCAGAAGCTGGAGGGAGCTCCCCTTTGCCGGGGAGTCTTCGCTTGCTCCTGCTGTGTTTCCCCAGCTTGCAGATGCCTATAGCCACCTTCCTTTGGACTGAAAGGTGTTAGAAGGGCTGCTTGTCAAAATTGGCTTTTTTTAGAGCTGCGTGGGACAACACAGAGTAGCATTGCAGTTTGTTTGGTCCCCAGTCGTCAAATGCCCCATTTCAGCAGTGCAACTTGCAGTTTTTGAAGGGAAGGAGCGTCGGGAGGCCAGAGATACACCTCTGCTTTCCCAGGCAGCTTTTCACTCTTGTTCTGTTCTGTGGCCCTGTTACAACCTCCTGACAACTTTAAAAATGAGTCAGATAGCACCATGATCTAGTGATTTATGGGTCACACCATCCTGTAACAATAATTGTCTGGCTGTTAGCATAGTCACATCTGTTTTCGACTCATGTTCTTCTGTCAATAGCCCTAATGCAGACAAGTAGCTCCTCCACCAGTTGCGCAGGGCTGAGATGAAAGGCTCCGGCTTGGCTGTGGTGTGTGGCAAGCCCTTGGTGTTGTTAATGGAAGCTGACAGTCTAACATCCCGCTCCATCTGCTCCCAATTTATACCTTGAGATTTATTGTCTCTTGAAAAGATAATATAAAGACTTGCGAAACAGAATTACTGGCTCTGAAAGCTGTAGGGGAAGTGTAGCGTATCTCCCCTTCCGTACTTTCAGAGCTAGAAGGCAGAAGAAAGGCATTTGTAAGTGAAAGCAAAGCTGTTTCACAAGGTCTGCTAGGGATGGACAGTAGCCTGTCCCTCGCTCAGGATTCGTGGCTGTCGTTTGGCCGATGCTTGGCTTCAGGAACAGGGACTTTCAGGTCCCTTGTGTTTCTACAGCCTGAACTTGAGAATGTCATTAATTTACAGCCCAGGAGATGCACAAAGTATCCTGGTGAGACCCAGAAGCCCAGATACTCTGGGGGTGACGCCAAAGCTCTTGTTTCTTTGGCATTGCTTTCCCTAGAAAGGGTTGAACCCTGTAGGTACAGAGCAACATAACAACATCACGGTCCTTTACGTCAGTGAAAGCCAGTGCCTGTGGTCAGGGCGGAAGGGAAACCCTGCCAAGGTTTCAGGCAGGAGACAGCAGTGAGCTCCTCTCTGATAGGAGTCTGGCTCCTGTCACTTGGGAGCAGAGCCCAGCCCAGGCTGGGGACATCATGTCAGGAAGAAGTCGACAGGACCTCAGCAACAGGGTGGGTTCTTCGGCAAGCAAAGCAGCTGCTGCCAGGAAGGGTGGGAGCGGCAGAGGCTGCTTCAGGGTCATGCTGGAGCCGTTTGTGGAACTTGAGGAAAATGTTCAGGGGCTGGAAGTCTGCCGGAAGGCTTTATATTGTCTTGTCAATTTATACAGCTGCAGGTAACCTAATGCTGGTTCAGCTGTGGACTGAAGTCCACAGTCCACTGAAGTTCAGCTGTGGCAAGTGCTGGCATTCACAAAGTGGGTGAAGCTCTTGTGTGGTGGGCTTGAAGGCGTCTTGCTGAGCTGCTCCAAATTCCACCTTTCCAGTGGTGCAGAGGAAGGGAAGGGCAATGTCAATCACTGAGGGCAACGGACATAACAAATGAAGCAGGAGTTGGGGTGTGAAGGGAAAAGGTGACATGGGAAAGGTAATTGCCAAAGTTCTCATAAATACCACCTCTGTTTTACCTCCTTATCCGTGTGGTAGTGTTTGAAGTTTTGATTTGATGTGCCTTTATAACAGAAGAAACAACCTGAAAATAAAAATTTATCAAAGCCAAAGGGCGGGGGAATGAAGATGGTGCAGTAACCACTTCTGTGTTTTTCTCTAAAATCTGAAAGAAAAGTAATAAAAAAAGTAGGATCTGGGTATAGATATTTCAAAGTAACAGCTGTAGTTTTTGCAACCCTGTGGGATAGTTCGTAGATAGAGAATTAAGGATATGGGTATGAGAAACATCAGTTGTGTAGAATGAAGCTGAGAAATTTCACGTTTATTGCTAATGTGCCAAGAAGTTAGCATATTCACACCCATCTGAAACACCTAACACTATCTCCCCTCGCTGCAGGACTTAGGCTTTTGAAAAAAAAAAAAACCAACTCAGGAAAATTACTAATCTAGAATTGCTGAATGACTGGGGGAGAAAATATTCACAAGGCAGGACAAGTGTTTGTCAAAATTTTTGGTTTGTGGAAGTGTCAGATTGTTTTAGGAGAACCTGCTGTTTCTATTAGAACACTGCATATTCTACTCGTTGAGTTGCTTGTATTACGTTTAATTTGTTTATACTACTTAATTGCCCATTATAAATGACACAATTTAAAGTTCATCTGTTCTGCTGTAGGAAGTGAGCAAAGTTTTTGTAAAAAAAAAAGTTAGCATTTTTATTGGCAGAACAACTTAAACTTTTCTTTCTAGAAATCTGAGTCTTAAATGTGCAGAACTGTTTTCAAAACCTTAGAACAAACTTCTGCATTAAAAACAGGTGAAAGATCTTTCATGGTCCTGGTCACAGCTGGCTGATAGCTCTTCCCAATCTCCATGGCACTCCAGGTGAGACTGATGTGTTTAGTACGGCTTCCTTGCAAAAAATCTAGACTTTCTGGCTTTACTTATATTGCAAATGCAAATAGAAAATCTAAAGTTGTAAAAAGTTTGTTATTCTTAGCCAGATACTTTTAGTAAGGAGAAAAATACCATTAAACTTTTTCATTAAATTGGGACATTTGCTACAGAACATGTTTTCTTATCATTAAAGAGATTTTTAAAGAAATGATGCTTTCGGAATATAAATAATATATTGCTGATACTTTATATAGTTTCATATTCTTCTTGTAGGTGACAAGATCACCCCAATCACAACTGATGTCCACTGGTAAAATGGGAAGAGTGCTGGGCTTCTCCTGACCAGGCAACTAATTTTTTTCACGAGTCTCTCAGCTGGGCAGCTCTTACGCAAATAAGTGCTACTTCTGTCTCTCAGATCTGTGAATTACAGAATATGGGAATCTTAGGCTGATAAACACTGAAATCACTTTCCGTTGGCTTCAGGGGAGATCTGAATCAGTCCGATAGTGAGAGCAAAACAGGAAATCACTGATTCAAAAAGCCAGATTTGTTGAGTAATTATTGAAATTTTGCCATTGGTCATTTCACTGGAATTCTGTATACTTTATAAATAGAAATGGTTAAAAGCCTCCTGTTGCAGTGTTTAAATAAACATGTTATTAGAGAATTTTAGGAGAAGGTATGAAGAATGTAGCTGAAGTGGCAGCATCACCCTTTTCTTTTGGTTTTTGGTGAAAGGCTCCTTGGTTTTTCTTTTTTCCTCTTATCGTGCTGCTTGAAGGGTTATGATTTAAAAAGAAAGAGAAAAGGTGGGGACACACCTCATTCACAGAAAGGGAGGGATTTTTTTGCTCATTAGGGACCAGATTATGAAAGTGCCTGAATTCTCTGAATTTCAAATCTTAGGTGTTCTAACCACTACATGTGCGCTTTGGGGTTTCCCCCCTCCCACCCTCTCTGTTGTGGATCATTCTCAACACTTGCTCCGGGTAACCTTTGTGAGAGGTACTGTGGCTGCGGGGTATCTAGGTGTTTGCTGCACAGAAGAGCGTTTAAAGGGTGCTGGAGCACAGCATTTACTTTCCTCTGTAGAGCCTGATAGTGATACAGAGCCAATGTCTGGCATCACTGCAGGTTGCATAAGCCTTGTATTTTGTTTTGAAAAATATAGCCTCATAAGCTCAGGCAATTTTTCTTGCTGCTAGTGAGCTTGAGTGCCTTGGTTCTCAGGGTTTTCAAGACAAAATGCCCTGGGAAGACCTTTTTTTTTTTGGGGCGCGGGGGGGGCTTTGTTTTGTTTTTAAGGGGGAAAAAAGATCCTGCGTTTTTTTTGGCTCTCGTTTTGGTCATCCAAAATACTGCAAGTGCCCTTTGGAACTTGAAGACAGTAAGTGTTTGCAATGGGACTACAAATATATATGACCGTCTAATTTAAGACAGAGTTTTAAAAACCAGAAAAAGCTAAGTCCTTTAGAAATTCTCACCACCTTGCAATAGCACTGGTAAAATAGTAGTGAAATAGTTATGGGAAGTGTTATATGGCTAATTTCTCTGATACTTTTGGCATGCGTGTTCGTTAGCGGTTGACTAGTTACAAGATGATCAAGCATTACCAATAAATAAGACTAGACAAGCTTGATTGATGCGGCTGTTGTCACAGCCCATTGAGCTCAGAGGGAATTTGTAATGTTTTTTATAATGCAAGTCACACTGTGCAGTCGGGCTCTGACAGATGTCCTGCAGTAAACTTTGGTGGTTTAAGACCTCACTGGCGGCAAAATAGGCAGAAAGGCTGCTGCAGGTCAGTCTGGCGCGATAGCTAAAATTTATCTTCACCGCTGGCTTAAGGCCCTGGGTTGTGCCTCGAGTGTAGCACCTCACTCCTCTCTTCTGCCCAGCACCCTGTTGTCTTACAACGGGACAGACGTCCATGGAGAGTGAGATGTGACACATCCACAGCACGTTTCACTGGGGAACATCTGGCAGAGCCTTTGCCTGCCTCTTCAGCATATGTTACCTCTTTTTCTTCCTACTTCCTCTGTATTCTATTTACCTCTCTCCCATTCCGAGCTGATTGTGTTCAACGCTTGCTTTGCAACGTTGTGAGTGATCAGAAGCGATGCCGAGCAGCAGAGGAGCAGGCTTCCCTGAAGTCTTTGATTAGATGTCACGGGGACCTGCCGGAGAGAGAAGCAGATGTTTGCATCTGTGTGGAACTAGAGAGGGAGGCTGTGCCGCTGCTCAGCTCGTTGGGGAAGCAGTCGTTTGCAGATTTGCTTCAGAGGATACTGAGGTTCCTACCAGCTTGTGCTTTGAAACAAGTGGTTTGTCTGTTGCTATTAAAGTTAGAAAGTGCAGTAGGACAATATACAAGGGCTGCTCTGTTTTCTTTCTCTGGGAAACAGCAGGGGAAGAAAACAATATACAGCTGTCTAGGTTGTATTGCATGGAAAAGTGTAAAATTACAAGCTGTAGAAAGTAAGTAGAAATGGATATTGAAATGAAGAGATAAAGCTAAAGCTGAATCCCTTATTTCCCCAGACCGCAGGTCACACCACTGCCCTTTGTTATCTGGCCAGGCAAGTGATAACATGGTAGCTAATGATGAAGCAACAAATTTCTGTCCCGATTTTTAAATACCATACTGCGGTATTAATGTGAGCTGCCCTGTGAAATTCAATCTGTTTAAGTAATCCTGCTGACAGCTGTTTTCCTCAGTCCTTGATTCACTGCTCATCTGGTGACTGCCGATTGCCCTTACCACCGCACTGGCATTTCTCTGTTTCCATGGCACTGCTTTGCATATGGAAACAGCGCTGGAGTGTGTGCCCAGTGTGTTTTTACTGTGTTAATTTTTCTCATCTGGGAAAGAGATATCAGGTCAACTGGTTGAACGAAGTTTGCCAGAAATGAGGTACGAATCGGTAACTTCAACTACCCAGAAGCCTGATGCCAGGGACTGAAGACTTGCTGTGGTATCTCTAAAAAACGTAAACGTAGTTTTGTCTTACTACAAGCTTTGCTTTGCTCTTTGCTACAGTTTGGGGATTAAGCTTAAGTTTAGGGCAATATTTTCAAGAATCTGATGATTTAAAATAGGAATTTAATCTTCTAAAAGTGAATTTTTTTTTCCCCAGTGATTTAGAGTCCTAAGTTTCAATTTCAGCAATCCATGCGGTGGCACAATATTGTGAGTGTCGGCTCTGGTGCTTTGATGAGAACAGCTGCTGCGGTGGTGGGCGCACGCAGCAGACAAGAGGGGATTAAACTTCCTAAATGGAGAGAAGTAGTTGCCGTGAATGCTTTGTGGCTTGTAAATGTACCCCAAAGCTTTCCTCTAAAGAAGAATGACTGCCTGACTACTTATGAGTATGCACAAACTCTTTCATTTACACTCTCCAATTAAAAAAAAAAACAACAAAACATCCGCAAAACATTTGAGATGACGTAAGAAGATTGTTCAGCCAGTAAGTTAAAGGCTTAGAAATGCCAGAAGTTGAAGGTACTTTGAGAACCTACTTACAGGCTTCTTATGCACGTGCATTATGTTACAGTCTTTAATTATGTGTTTCTGCATTAGTTTTTCTATGGGTTCTACCTCACTCAGAGCAACAAGTAGGTGATATTCACTGAATGGAAAGAGATTATCTGACATTTTGTTTTCATCTCATTGCTCAGTGTCCGGTATCCATCTCTGATACAGGTCGTTACAGGCAAGCTTTGCACAGATGGCAGCAATGCTAATTGTCTTCTGATACGGCATATGGCATACCTCACTGTGGTATCGAAGAGAACCGCCACAAAGAATTGATCTCTGTTTACGGTACCACTGTCATGCAGGAGATGTTTTCACCTCAGTTGCGTATTTAGAAAGTAGGGCCCAGGGTAAGGAGGTGGAATGTGTCCCTTGACTTTGAGACAGGTAGGCAGGATTATTTTACGGCCTTCTTGAAATTGGGCAGCATTTTATATGCTCCAAGCACAGCTCCCATTGGTTTTGGTTGGAACTAAAGATATTGACCCTGCAGCAAATCAGTCTTACAGGCTCCCACTATGCATCCTCTTCCTTTCCCCTGAAATGGGGAATGCATCATTGGCAGCCTTTTATGCAAGGTTAAAAATACGCCTCACTGCAGTGCTGCTGGGGCATTTGGCACCCAGTCTGCGGGGCTCAGATGTGCTGAAAACCCATGTCTTAATGACTGTGCCCCCTGAGGATCTCCATGCAGTGGTAAGCTGAGCTGCCATATGATTCTTTCCCATGAATGATGGGATAAACGCTCGCCTTTCCTAAACACCGGGGAGACCGGGATAGAACTGGAGATCAGCAGCACTCAGGAGGGCTAATGTATGTCTCTGCTGCGGGGAGGACTGGGTACGAGCCAAAATAAAAATGGATTCTTGGCATGTGCCCATCGTGCTGCCCAGCCAGCTCACCAAGGTCACGGAAGAGTTGTGTGTGTAGATGGAAGGGGCTTGGGACCAGCCTCTGCGTACTGGACTGAAATAGCTTGGTTACGCAGACCTGCCCAGGGAGGCTGGCCTGGCGTCTCCAAGAAACTCTGGGGAAAAGAGGGCTGCTGACAGCAAAACTGAACTGATTTTGACCGTAAGACTTTTGCTTGTCTTCCTGCATTTCCCAGCCTTGTTTACCCATTTTCTTTCAATTCTACTAACAAATGAAGCAGAGATCAGCAGGCAGGAGGCTCTGTCACTGCACACCCTACAGTTGTCCTCCCTGTTGTTCATCCCCTGGGCAAAGGGGGTCTCTCTTGGGACAGCTCTGGTTGGCAAAGCCTCCAGTGCAACCCGTGCCTCTCGGGCCAGGCAAAACAGAGATACACACATGTGCTACTATAGGATTTATGGGGACTGGAGAGGAAATCTTTAGCATTGAAATAAGAGTTTGCAGTTACCAAAAAAAGGAATTATTAGAGAAGTCTGTAAGTTGTATTCTCTTCTCCAACCAAAAGTACTAATTCTGCATTAAAAATATATTAGGAAAAAAAGAGGCATTTGAAATGCCTCATTCTCCTTGTGAGAGCACCCTATAGATATAGTCCACTTAATTGCTATGTGCTTAATTGAGACAGCCACTTTTACTGGGACATCTCCCAGGGAACCATCGTAGCCTAATGATTATCAATGCCAATGGTTGTTGCCTAATCAGGTCAGTGCCATAAATCCCGCTTAACAAGAATGTATTCAGTGAGTATCAAGTGATTAAACAGTGTTTAAACAAGTGTTAATAAGTGTGGGATGCCATGTTTAAACACGGGGAAAACCAAAATAAAATGGAAAGCAATAGATGTGAATCTCAAAAATAGTAAGTGCTGTCTTTGTCCTTTTTCGTTTAGTGTGGGACCTTCTCTGATGAGTCTCAAATCTCATTTGGAATTTTTCATCTTTCATCATGGGGCGAATGGTCCTGTGAATGAAAGCCAGCCGGATGCTTAGGGAATCGGCACTAGCTCCCGACTGCTCTGATTACGTTTGCCACACACGTAGAACTTCCCAAAAATCCTTAAATATTTGAGCGATTTGCAATTTGTATATATTCTGGGATTATTCTTTTTTTGGGGGTGGGGGGGGAAGTGTTGTTTTGTGGTAGGTGATACAGCATAGCTGGAAAGTAGAGAGATAGAGGTGCAGTTGGGATAGCTGAATCCTTCTGCCACTATTGATTTAAGAGTCTTTGGATAACGTGGAAAGCCACTAGTGTGTAGTGCTGGTACGGACTGCCACAATACTTGCGGTCTGTGCTGCAGCCTCCTTGTCCTGCGTACAAAGGGCAGTTGTCTGCCTTTGTCCCCCTCTACAAATACAAGCTGGTCAGAAGCTCACCTCCTTTTCCCATGGCACAACTTACCCCTTAATGGGGAGGTTTACTGTATCAGGATTCTGCTGTGCAAGTTGCGTTCTCCATTTTTTATCTGATCATATGCCCTGATTTATAACAAAATACAATTGTGACATGTTTTGTGAGTATGCAGTACTGAATTAAATTTGGGAGAGAAGCTTAATCAGCTCTCTCTGTAAAAACTAAGAACATGAGGTGTGTGTTTTCTAACAGAAAACTACTGTTCAATATCTGGTAGAAATTCTACAGCATCGAACTGAAACCTCTCGAGTGTGGGAAACTTCATGGCAGCCCTGGAGGTAATGAGTCCATCCCTCTGATGTCACATGAAACGCATACAAGTCTCCATATCCATCTAAAACAGCTACCCACAGCTGCCTTTTTTCACCTTAGTCTTCTAAGAAACAGGCCTCTCTCTGCTGAGCATTTTCATGGCCCTGATTGCTCTAACATTTTGTTTGCAGACTTCTAGGTTTTCAGTTGTTTTCCTAGCAACCATGCCAGCTTTGAGAGTAATCATTCCGTATTCGTTCAGATGCGGTACAGGACGAATCTTTGGAGTTATACGGGGAATTTCACCATTGCTTCAGATTGAAAGGTGAATATTTTATTTTTACTTTGACATGAGGTTAGATCCCAGTGCAAAACAACTGCAGTGCAAGGAAGTACCAAGTCTCCTGTCTTGACACAGTTCCTGCTATTTATTAGTCAGCAGCTCTAGCTCTGTCTGGTCCTTTTGTGAAAGTTTATTTTACCTTTGAACCTGGTTTTATTTTCTCTTTGGTCTTCAGTAATGTAGTGACTTCAGAAGATCAGAGAAAATTTTCATCTTTTACTGCAGAAAAATTTTTATGCATTGAATCTCTCCACTGAAGTAGAATATTTTTTTTTAAATTCACAAAAATGTCATTTGAAATTCGATGTAAGGTTTGGCAAACTTTTTTTTTTTAATTACACTGTAGCTCATATTGATGTTTATTTAAAACAAACAAACAAACAAACAAACAAAAAACCAAAAAAACAAAAAAAAAAAAACAAAAAAAAAACCACCAAAACACAACACCTCTCCCACCCCCTTCCCTCCTCATTCCACACACTAATTTAATGGATCGTTAGGAGTTTTAAATAGAAATAGCTCTGTATTTTGTTACACAGCAAGCTTAGTGTCAGAAGATATTTTGGAACTCACAGGAAGCACAACTGGCATTATAGCAGCTACTTTATTTTTGCTGTGCTTCTCTAGCTTTGCGGAACACAGCCACCAGATGCAAAGGGACAGGTTGTGATAAATCTTTAATAAGAGCCTTATTTAATATTGCAGAACTAAAAACTTGCATAGGAATGGTGGAGATGTTACTGGCACATATTCACAGCATCGAGGTGTGTTCCTGAACTGGGTGAATTTCCATTCTGGCACAAAAATGAAATATCTCTCATTTAAAGTGTTGCTCCTGTAAAGTACTGAGTTATGCAGCTTCTTTTGATATATTTTTAAAAATTCATATTATTTTTATTTCATTTGTAGAAAGTAAGTTCCAAACAAGCATAGAATTTAGTCCTTATTCTGGAAAAACTAACAGGCAAACTCCTAAATGACAAAGCAAAGTCAGGAACGGAAGAAAATATTATTTTCCTCCTGTAAAAGTGAGTCTGAAGCATAGTGCAAATTAGTAGTCTGGTGGCGGTCCTACCATGGGTTTAGGAAAGACAGAAAATGGATGTTAATCTCCTGAATCTTAGTCTAATGTTGTAAGTATAAACCTAGCTTTCCTTTTTAACACAACCTCAGTGGGAGTTAAGGATGTTTGTGCTCCAGAAGACCACGTCTGCTACGAGGCTGGCACTGCAGCCAGCCAGTTACTGTTCAGCAATTACAGCTGCAGAAGGAGAGGCCATCAAAATTCATCTCTGGGTTTTCATGCACTTGTCGCATCCGTGGGGGCTAGCTGCCACGGCTCGCAAGCCAAGCTTTCAAGTGGCGCTCTGTCTTCCCGTCCGCAGTAGTCCCCCTAAGATGGGCATCCTTAGCCTTCCTCTCTTAGTTTGCGCCAGAGCCCGTTGTGCCTCAGGCTCCCCAGGAGTGTAGGAAGGACATTGGCAGAACTTGGCACGACGTACAGGCAGCCCTGTATTTTCTGTTCTCTCTTACTTTATTCCCCATAACAGTAGTTTCTCCGTTCCTTCTGCTGTAGCCTAGGTCTTTTCTAGCACAAAGTCCGCTCCAGTGTAATGCAGTTATTCTTTATGCATCACACTGAAATACTTCTTTCCCTGCTTACTCCTGCAGTGTTTGCATATAACAGGAATAGGCTGGATTAGACCTATTGCATTCACTCATAAGATGACCACTGAGGGGCCGTATTATGGGAGAGGTGAGGATGTGGGAAAGACAACACAAATATCTATGAACTCTGCTGCATTATTTGCAGAAGCCACAAAATAACCTCTTAAAATATGCGAAAAGGTCAGTGAGATAATGGAAGGATTTCACTACCTGGGCACCGGAGGCTGTGTTCCATTAAAAAGGAAGTAAACAGGGAGATATGCGTGTGCAGCTAGCCTTGGCTTTCTTCCAGAGTCAAAACACGTGTGAACTGGCAAAGGAGAGAGCAATGCTTGTAATTTGGAGAATAATGGCTGAGGATGTGAGACTAGAAGTGAAACAGCTGCAAAGGAGCTAACAGAAAAGATGTTGAACATACCTGAATGATGAGGCCGAATCATCAAACTCAGGAGAGATGCAGAACAATGAGAGAAACATATATTAACACCATATTCTTCTGAATAGATGTTAGAGTAGCTCGCCGCCAGATGTTGAGTTCTTTAAAAAATTTGGCTATTTCTTTTTTTGCCCAAAAGAGAACTAACTGTGCCCTTTTAGAAATTTTGTTCCTAATGGTGAGTGTTGAATGCTTTGGAAATGCTGGCCATGGGTGGGATCAAAATCCTGGAATTTATTTCAAGTCTGAATTCTTTCTGTGGCAGCAGCCATCCTTTGGGGCATAGCTGGCTTGCTTTATTCCCTCCCATCATGCTTTTATAAAGGCTATGTTCCTTTGTAACTTATCTTAAGGGCTTTGTTGGGCTGTTGTTTCGTTCCCATCCTAGAGGATTGATGCCATTCAGTTAATCCAAAGATCAAAACCTATTTTTGCCTGGCCTTTTCCCTTTGATTATTTTCTCTCTCTCTCTCTTTTTTTTTTTTTTTTTGGCTTGAGGAATCCAGCAGGAAATATACTGTCATCAACAGAGATCTGATCACGCAGGTCCCCTACAGCAACATTCTGCTTCTAGAGCAGGAGAGAGGTGATTGAAGACAAAAGCCAAATAAACCAAAGGAAGCAAGAACAAATCCTCTGCCCCAAAACATTGCTGCTTTTCAGAGCTGTATGTTTTGGGACTGTCTAGATAAGACAGGAAGGGCACTTTTTGATTAAAGGAAGGAAATCAGCTGTTCGGATGACTAAAATAATGCCAAAGAAAGCAGGTGAAAAGGTAAACAGAAGAAAGAAAGATGAGGTGCAATTAACATGTAGAAGTAACAAATCACGGGAACAGGAGGCTAGAGGTGCTTGCTGGAAGCAAACACAGAATGAGAGGAAAATGGAGGAAAAGATAACGCTTCCTTCCCTCCAGCCTGATGTACCTTCCAGTCTGTCAGCTGCCTTTCAGAAAATCTGGAAGGATTTTGGCACCCAAAAATTGGACTGGATTTTCAGCATCACTCTCCCCTGCATTGCAGGTTTGCCCCCATGGCAGCTTCCCTGGCTGTCCCACCAGCAGTGACTGGACATGAAACAACTTCAAACCAAGAGCTCTCCGCATCTACAGCAGCACCAGGCTCCTGTTCATGTCAGATGAGGCAAGAGAAGGTGGGATTTACAAGGTGCTCCTGTTAGTGGGTCACACGACACCAAAATCAACATTTTCAGAAGACCTCAAGTCGCTAAGGGGGGACCTTTGGAAAATAATCTTAAAATGGGACCTGAGCTGTTTTGAAAGTAACCGGTCAGGATCTTGTTGAACTTGTGTGCTCAAAGACTGGTCTGAGCAGGTTATACATTCATCAGCATCTTGTCATAGCGAAGATACTTGGTAACGTTTATGAAAACCTGTATTCTTCATATGTTCTGAGCCTTGTGTATTTATGTACCGGGCTTTTGTCTGTAGCTTCTTGGAAATATTTCGACTTTCTTCTGTGCCACTGACAATGTGGAGTCCCGTGATTGTTGTGTTCTCGGTTTGTGCTTCCTGGTCAACAAATAAAAAGATGGTTGTGCTAACAGCTAGCAATGTAAAAGCAGCATGGTGCATGGCCATCAAGCTGTGTTATTCTTTCCTGAAAGGTGTGCTGCATCAAATGCTGGCTTTAGTCTTCTGGATTCAGTCCCTTTTTTTTTTTTAGGGAGAGGAAATTGCTGACTTGCACTTGTGAGTTTAATTGCCTTTGATAGAATAGTTGTAGCTCTATTTTCTTGCCAAGATGCCTTTTTTACATATGCTTTATAAACTGCAAGCAGAGTAAATCAACTGACGATGTACTGAATGCCTCAGGAGGATCAGTATCACAGGAGGGAAGGCTCGTGGCAGAACAGAGCCGAAGCCTCGTCTTCCTGCTGACAGTGCCACATTTGGAGGGGATGAAGAAAGGTGTGGGAGAAAAAGATTGGGGAAAAAAATGAGAAAACACCTTTCTGGGTTAGACATGACAGTCGAGAGGAGCAGGAAGGCTCACTGCTGGAGCTGGTGGCCAGAATCCACTTTCATAAGGTGCAGACTCATCTTCGTTGTGTTTCAATCCAGAGTAGAGAAGATTTGAACACCTTGTTAGGTATAGCTCTGCAGATGCACTGGAAGCAATTGTCTTTAATGGGGTAAACTGCAAATAGAAGACAGTTGTCTTTTTGGTGGACACCTCATGTTCTGCCTTCCGGAGAGTCTTTTCATACTTGTGATAGCATGTATAGCTTATTCTTAGCCATGGGAACCCAGAATTGGGAGACTGATGTCACCATCTCTGCAGTTCTTGCTGTATTCGGTTTCCAACTTTTTCAGATCTGTTTCCATCCTCTCTGTCTCCAGATACTTCTTATTAAAATAATTCTTTGTGAAGTGACAGGCACATGAAGACCTGAAAAAGAAAGCAAGATGACTGAAAGTGTTGATAAAAGGCAATCAGCTGGAGAGAGCAAAGCTTGAGGCATCAAACGTGATCTGTCTGGCATGTGCCTAATTAGCATGTGCCTTCAGGCTTGCAGCCGGGCAAGAGCTGGGAAGTTCACTTGGTTTCTCTGCACTGCTTTTTGCATGCAGGAAGAAAAGGTGAAAAAAAATATTCCCTAGGATGAGCAATAGGACCCTGAAAGGCAATGTAGAAAACAAAAAGGCTTGACTGGAGTAGTGAAGCAGATAATAAGGTAATTAGAACTGTGAAGAGTTGACAAAGCACTAGAGCAAGATGAATTGCATCCCCAAATGCTACAGGAAATGGACAAGGAACTAGAGCAGCCTCCCCGAATGAACTTCTGACACCTAACCCTCATTAACTGTAACAGAAGTTGCAGGTATGCCACAAGAAGAGTTTCTATCCTTTTGAAGTACAGAGCTTGCAAAGGGCTGGGAGGGGGGTTGGCATAATGCACACCGTTTACAAGGAAAGCAAGGAGTAAAAATACTATAGATGTCTTTGCTAACAATGAGGAAAACTAGGGAGGGAGGAAGTTGCTCAAAGTTGGTGACAAGATTTATTTGCTAAGAATGGTAGAGCTACCATTGAAGTAGCTAAAAGTCAACAGTTAAGTAAAAAATATTTGCATTCCACACCTCTATCCAATTGGCAGCTATTAAATTAGCAGCACTGTAATTTGTGTTCTTGCAGGTAGGGTCTGTCTTGCGGCGTGTTTGCGTTGGACCTAGCCAAGGACAGCACTGAGCGTGGTATGGGTTTCCAAGCACTGCTGTGGTACAACTAGTAACAATCCTGTCCATCCTTGCAGCTTTTCCTGACATGCTTTTGGTCTGATGCAGCCCTCCCTTCCTGCCCATCACCTTGCCATTATTTAGTATAAAAACAAAAAAAAAAAAAAAGCTGTAAAAGAAACTCAGAAAAATTTGTCTATGGAGATGCTGCCACTTGCTGCCCTTAAACAAGGATAACACGAGAACACAGGAGTCCTTTGCTGGAGTCAGAATCCATCCTCTGTTTTTGCCTTCCCTGAAAATAGTTTATGTACTTGTTAAAATACATCATTTGCAGAAATTATGTAGAGGAGAGCATTGTTTTCCTTTGTTTTTCCTTTTTCTTGTAAATGAGTGCTTGAAACTAATCAGGTTGTTTCTGTTTGGAAAAAATGAGGCAGTTTCTTTAGCTTTTTTTTAAATACTGTATTTTATTTTCCTTGCATTCCTAATATGAACACTGCTTTATATAAAAATGCAAGGCTCTGCTACGCTTCAGTTCTCTGCACATATCCCACATAGGCACATTACTTCTCTCTCAATACCTTATGAGGTTTTTCGGATCATGTTTAAAAATACGTGATTCATTTAATATGAAGATAACCCTAAAAAGAAAGTAGAGTAAAGATAATATGTAGGTATTTTCTACTGACATAAGGCATTTCCATATGGAAATGCCCTCATGGATGTACGTTCTTTTCTTCTGGCTTGACTAATTTTTGATGTGGTAAAATTGTCCTTAGGGTCTTCTGAAAATAGCAGATACCTTCTGTGAGGCAGAATGAGCGAAGGGTTTTGCATTCTCGTGTTATAAAAGTTGATTCAGACTCATTAAGATGAACGGAAAGACTCCCATTGATTTCAGTGGAGTTGAATCAGGCTCATATCCTCAATTTAATGAAAAACATTATCCACATGACTCTCATTAACTCTGTTTGCAAAACAGACAGCAAGAAATGACTCCAGATTTCTTCCGAGACATACTATGATGATGATGATGATGATTATCCTGTAGAGCAGACAAATGTACCTTGTGTTAGAAGAGGATCATTTACTGTCTGGATTTTGCCATGTATTTTTTTCCCCATTACACCTGCTTTCTGCTAAGGCTTGTTTCATGCTGCGAAGGCATCTTCGGGGCGGCTGCTCTGGGGCATCCGTGTGAAAATACAGATGGTGAGATGTTAATGCGGCTGCCGTTTGGTGGGTCAGAGCATCTCTCTGGCGGAGGGCCGTGCTGCTGTGGGTTGTGGTAACAGGCTAATGAGTCACCTGTTGGAGTTTATTTTCAACGTTTTCTTATCAGAAGAGTGACCTATGTGCGGTTTTGGGAAAGCTGCTGTAATACTTCATTGTGATTTTTTGCTTAGCGGTAGGAAATCTCATTTCCTTACACTTTTTTTTTTTAACCTTGAAAACTCATTTACAAATTGTGCCTCGCAACAGGAGGGCAGGATGCCAAGGCATAATAGACTAACACAAAAGAAATGAAATTTGGGCAGGGAATATGAAGCATCTAGTCCTATTGAAATCAGTGGTGCAATTCCTGCTGATGTCAGAGGTGCTGTTATTTTCACCTTTGGTTTCACCTGTTCCTTCAGATGTCGTAGATCCGATGAAGTTATAGTATAGTCTAAGCCTCATCATATTTGGAGTTTTGTTTAAAGTCCTCGTTTCTGCAGTCCCATAATTATGTAACAGCCAGATTTTTGCTTGTTTTAAGGAAGGAATTTTCCTGCCGTTGTAGGTGAAAAGAAAACTTTGAAACAGTTAAAAAAAGAGCAAATAACAGAAAAGCTTAAATGCATCATTTCAAAAATCATACATCTGCTTGTTTGAAGATTTTCTTGGATCACTGGACACAGCTATAAAATGCAAGGTGTCATGTAGATGGAGCACTGGATGTGTATTTTTTGGTGGTGGGGGAGAATACCCAAAACATTATTATTTTTTCCAGCTAATTTAAATGACATTCTGGAAAATGGAGAGCATGTGACTTGCCAACTTTACATACTGAGCTACAGTTCAAACAAGATTAAATGTCTTTGAAGATGACAGAATCAACCAACACCATAGATCTGCTGACCTCAGTCTTTGCAGGCACACACACACGCAAAAGGCCCACTGTTTGTTTTTGCTGATGGATCTCTTCAGTGTCACAGGATGTCTCAATTTATTTCTGCAAAGGGAGGAGACACGGTATGGCTTGCATGTCCCCATTTATTATTTTGAAGTGGTTGCCAAATGTTCTCTTCAATGGTGATACATTTTGGGAAATTTCATGCTTGCTTTTTTTTTTTTTTTTTTTTTTTAATGTTGATTTCCTCTGGGGCTTTTGTTTGTTTTGGTTTTGGGTCTTCTGGTGTGTGTGAGGAGGAGTGGCTTTGGAGGAGTGGAAGGGGGTTGTTTATTTTTCTTTTTTGCCCCTAAAAGAAATAACTTCCTCTTCTCCCTTGTGGCTAAACAACAAGCTATCAAAGGCTAGGAGAAGTTGAAGCTAATGGTCCATGACATGCACCATTGGTTCAAAGAAACCAAAAGTATTTTTTCATATATGTTTTCAAACACGTGTGTGATTTAAAGTCAACCCTCAAATTATTTTGGCTTGCCTGGTTGTGGGAGGACAAATATAATTTCCTTTTTTTTCGGAATTCGTGTACAGCCACACGCTGTCATTTGCTGTACGTTACTAAAGACAAGTTCAGAGGCTGATAGCAAGAGATTTGTGAGGAAATACGTACTAATTCTGCAAAATAGCAGCTGGAAGGCAATGAGCTGCTTTAGGGAAGCAGAAAGGCAAAAAAAGGGTTAATCTTCTCATGGAAAATATTCAGTCAGCATTAGAAGAGAATGCCTTTATTTACAGATTTTTATTTAAAATGGAAATCTGCTTTTCCTTGCCCTACCTGTTTTGCAAGTGAATGTTCTGAAATAAACTTCATTTTCTTTGTGCTCCAAACCCCCCAAATGTATGTAGAAACTGCAGGACAGGGTGAGTATGGGAAGTTGTCTTTCAAGAGCCTTGCTCACGTGTGCTGGTCAGTCAAAAGATGTGCTTGCTACACCTTAATGTGTAATGACATGCTAAATAAACCCGAGGCACTTTGTCATGGTCAGAGTGAACATCCTGAGCCTGAAATAACAGTATGTTTGGTTTTGTGAGGGAGGGAGAGTTTATTTGCGTGAAGGGTCATTTGTGAAATCCTACCTTGCAGACATGAATCCAGCACGAGCTCTGTACAGCCGAAATCGCTGGCAGAGAACGTTATTGCGGTGTATCAAGTGACGTGAATGGTTGCCAGCAAATCTGTCTGGCTGCTGTAGCTACTTTAAAGTGAAATTGAATCTCAGAGCATCACCACCCAAATGGAAACTCTACAGCTGCTTAAGGGTCTCCTTTTGGAGGAAAAAACCAAAACCAAACCACCCCACCGCAACAGTGCTACTGCTGCAAAGCTTCCCAAAGTCAGCAGAGGTGGAGCAGATGTCGAAAGGTCTGTTCGCTGGGGACAAGAGAGGTCTCTTGCCCACATTCAGGCATCGGGAGGGATTGCTCCTAGAGTAGGGACAGTCCCCAAGTAACCTGGTGAGGACAGGGGGTGAGGGTGGTCTCCAGCTGCCGATGGCGTGCAGCAGATGTGCTGTGCCTTGCTCACAGCTCAATCTTAGGGGACCTTTATCCTCTTGTGGGACAGGAATCTTTCTGTCCCTCTGAGCACAGCTACTGCTAGCCTGACCGCTTACACTCAATAGTCCAGCATTGGGAATATTAAAAGGGAGAGAAAACTACAGAAAGGAAGTGGCAGATAAATGGAAGCAGGAACTCCAGATTGCCGGCTGTGACGTTGTACGCTCCCACACGTCCTCAGCATAGTTATTAGGCTCTACAGGGTGCCAGGCTGTTACTTTCAACAAATGTCTGTTTCTAAAATTCCCATGTAACCTGTGGAGGTTTGTTAGACCTGAACCATATATAGGTTGGCATAGCCTCTAGTATTAAATTATGTATATATATGCGTAGTATTACGCTTACGTTTAGTGCTGACTTCTGTTCTTGTGTTTGTTAAGAAGAGAGCGGCCCTAAAAGTAACACGTTTATTCTGTTGCTGATTTTGGAGCAGATTTTAACAAATACCTGAAGTAGCAGAAACCGAAATCGGGTCTTAAAATTTCCCTTCCTTCTTGCCTACCGCTGCGCGCTCAGAGCCCTGCACTGTGTTAGCAGCGTGCTGGGGGAAAGCGTCCGTTAGCTGCGCCAATTTAGCTATGCTAATAACTTCTAGATTTCTGCTTAAGGAGTGTATGGCTGATAGTGTAGGCTGAATAGCTTTGGAAATTCAAGCCCAAGTGAGTCTACTGGGACTTAGCGTTCTTCTTATTGCCGTTCTTGCACATTGAAAAAGCTGCTGCTTGGCCACTACGTGAGAGCGATGCCTTTCACTTTGTACCGGTAAGGCTGGCCCATGAATGACGTCTCTACCTGCGCTCAGATGACTTAGCTTCCAGGCAGGTCTTGCCTCTGGCTTAATCTGGTCCTGCGAGAAGCCATCGGTAAGTTGTGCACAACCTTCCCTTAACTCCCACAGGCAGCAGCTGAATCCACCAACCAGTGCCGCGTGGGGACAGAGGACACTGGTGAGCAGCAGCCACTAGCTTAGGGAAGAAGAGGCCCAGTTCCTTTTCCTTCCCATGCCAGCAAGTCGGGCTGATGCTACATGCAGTGTGTGTGGAGAAGTGCGTGTTTGTCTTCTGGCTGTCCGTTTGATGTGTTGTAAAAGTCGCTTTTACAAGAGGTCACGCTGTCGCTTCTGTAGACGCATGACAAACTTGGAATAGACAAGCAGTGGCTTGGCAGGGTTAGGAAATGGCGAGCCTGAGGAGAGGATGCCAAGAAACAAGTCTTCTGAAGGGACAAGAGGAGAGGGATGAAGCGGAGTAAGTGAAATAGGCGCTGCAGTGAGAGAGAAACAGTTCCTGCCAGTGGAAGTACAGGCAGTGTCAGGCAGGGATTCTGTTAGCCAGGAGGCCGGTCTGGCAGGGCTTCCAGAGCTGGATAGGGAATTTAGCCTTTTTGACCCTTAGCATTTCCTCAGCATTCAGCCAATCTGCAACAAACTAGGAGTAAGTATTTTACCTTTTCCTTTTCTTTTTTTTTTTAAGGTAATTCAGAGACTTCTTAAATACAGACAGGAAAAATTAAATGAAGAGAAATGATGGGACCTATTGGCTCAGCATGCCTGCTCAAATGCTTGTCTCTCCAGATTCAGTGAACTTTTTTCCCCCCACCGGAAAGGGACTGAGATCATCAGGTTATCTCGCCTGTGGAAGCAGGGATAAGGACCGGTGGGTGCTCTCAGCCGAGCTTTGAAGCGTAACTGGCAGTCTGTGGGTGTGTGGCGGCTTCTTCCCCGGAGAAGCTGTGAGCTGTCCTGCCTGCCTGAGTAGGTGTCTTGGAGCCTGATTTAGTGGGAACATCAGCCTGGTTCTGCCATGGCTAGAGGAGCTGCTCAGACTTGGCATCAGTGAGGCATACGTCAATAAACTAGCAGTACCTCTCTTCCCATCACCTGTTTAAGTTAGGAGAAGCAGAACTTGCGCAGGATTTGTTGAGGCATCTGTAGCCCTATGCTAGCCCATTCCCATGCTTGCTGAGGAGCAATTTTTTCTTCCAGTTTTGGATCCTATGATCCCTGCATGAACACTGTATGAGGTACCAAACTCTGCTGCCACTCTTGATTGTGTAGCCACCGTCAAGTTATTCGAGTTGGGATGTGTGCCCCTGCAATGTTTTGCTCAAGGGTTGCAAAGACTGGGCTACTCTGACCCTCCTTCCTTAGAAGGGATGTGCGAAGAAAAATGTTGAAATACGGTTTGGAAGTTATCCTTTGCTTTTTTGGTAGAGATGCATTTCGGAACAGAATGCACACATTTGTACTATATTTAGCACACAGCAAGATTATATTATTGAAGCTTTTTTTTGGTCTGCCATTATTCATTTACACTAATTTTGCTGTTATGCTGGCTTAGAAAGAGACGTTCAAAGTGCAGCTTTGCCAAAGCTCCTCTGTCCTCCAGTAGTCCTAGCAGGATAGGTAATTCATACAAGCTCACGTCTCAGAGGAATTATTCTTGGCCGCCTTCCTCCATTAGCACTGCTAGTACTTATACCATTTATTCCTGGGGGAGTTGAGCAACTCCCACACTCGGTGCATTTGCAAGTTCCAGCCCGAAGCTTACTCTTATCACTAACTAGAAGATGCTCGCAAAAAGGAGCGTGTCAGGGGTGAAGGAAAGAGAGACGGATCAAGACGTGGTTACTTGCAGCGAGCCCTAAAGCAAGTACAGACAGACAGAGTGTTTTTCATGTCGTGTGTTTGGTTTTGAAACTGCTTTGGCCTGCCCCCTGCGTCCCTCCTTTTCACCTTTCTGTAGAAGAAGTTTTGGCTGTCTCAGGAGGAGAAGAGAGAAGCACAGATGTAGCTGGGTAATAAACTGTTATCTGCCTAATCTGCCCTCAGCTAAACAGAGCAGGAGTTCAGGACCTGTGGCCATTAGATGGATTTGTCATATGACAAACTATATCAGCTTATAATAAGTTTGTCACCCTGCTGAAATGTCACGCCAAAAATTTGTCAGCTCTAACTCCGTAACCTCCTGCTCAGTTGAACTGAGTCAAGCTGAGTTTAACTTTTGAACTGCAACTTCTGGAGGCAGCAGGTCCTCAGAGGGCAGCCGGTGCTCTCCCCCAGCCCTGCTGTCACCGTCACCCTGGTGCAGAACACGGGCTTTTTCTGCTGAGGCTCTTTATTCTAGCAGGTGGCCGAGGTGCCTCCTTGCTGCTTGTCGTTGGTATGTTGCCCTTGGGCAGCAGGCTTATAGGCTTTGTGTTCTCGGTCTGGAAGGGAAGGAGGGGTTTGGCTGTAGGTATATGTATTTTTTTTATTTAAAAGGACAACATCAATTTTTAAAGATTTTTTTTTTTCATCTTCATCCAAAACACTTGAATTTTTTTTAACAAGTAATACCTTAAAAATCATTAACGTTATTGTTGTGGTTTAGCCCCGGTCAGCAACTAAGCACCACACAGCCGCTCGCTCACTCCCCCACCCTTGTGGGATGGGGGAGAGAATCGGAAGGGCCAAAGTAAGAAAACTCGTGGGTTGAGATAAGAACAGTTTAATAATTAGAATAAAAGAGCAATAATACTAATATAATGAAAAGGAAAATAATGAGCGAGAGAGAGATGAAACACTGGAATAAGAGGGGAAAAAAAAAAAAAAAACAAAAAAAACACCCAAAACTAAACAACAAGTGCTGCAACCGCTCACCACCCGCCGACCGACGCTGCCGGTCCCCGAGCCGCGATCGCTGCCTCCCCCAGCCAATTCCCCCCAGTTAATATACTGGGCATGACGTCACATGATATGGAATACCCTTTGGCCAATTCGAATCAGCTCTCCTGGTTGTATCCCCTCCCCTCCCGGCTTCTTGTGCACCTGGCAGAGCATGAGAAGCTAGAAAGTCCTTGACTAGTGTAAACACTACCCAGCAACAACTAAAACACCAGGGTGTTATCAACATTATTTACATACCAAGTCTAAAACACAGCACTATGCTAGCTACAGTGAAGAAAATCAACTATCCCAGCTAAAACCATGACAGTTATTTAGTGGGATTTTTTCCCCCCTTGATGTTTGATTGGGATTTTTCACCAGAGGAGGAGTTCTGGGAGTAGGTAAAAAAATATTATACGTTCTGCCAACCACTTAGGCCCCTGTCTCTTCCCTGGGCTCTTCTGCTTCCTCCTGGTCCTCGCTTGTCCGCCAGTAGAGGATTGTTCCCAAACCAGGAGTGACTTCGCCTTTGAAGGCAAAGCCGTTCCCGCAGTGCTGTGCAGAGCGTGTATAACAGCACTGTCCTGTCACTAGCACGCCAGCGACTTGCTCAGAGCAAATACAGCAAAAAGGCAGAGGAGAGCTCCCATGTGCTTCCCCCCCACCCTGTTTCTGAGGGCTTAGATGTTATTTGCCACAGCTCTGCTTAAAACATGGGTGTACGGGACTCCAGTTATGTTGTGGTTTTTTTCCTAAGCGAGATCTGTGATGTCGGTTCTGTGCTGCACGGTGGTAGAAGTGAGATTTTGGCAAGTGCAGTCCAAGCAGCTGCCTGTCGCTATAGATTAGGGAAACAAAGGATGTTGAGGTACTGAAGGAAACATGAAAAAAGGGTCTCGAGCCCACACAGAGGTTTTTTTAATGCTAGCTTGCTGTGCACTTTCTGCTTAGAGAGATACGTTGCAGAAGTGCTGTTAGGAATGTAATTTCCTACTGACTGGTATTATTTTTCTCCTGTATCTTGCCTCTGCATCACTCACTAAATGAACTTTGAGTAATTATATGGTGAAGTCCTCTCTGGACTTGACAATTAGACAGACATACTGCAGCAGAAACACACACACAAAAAAAAAAAGCATAATTGTAAATAATGGATATTGACTGGATCTGCCAAAAGTTGCAATAAAAATTCTTGCCTTAGGTCAATTGTTCCTGGCATACAGATGAAAAAAAGGAAGCCAGCAGTGTGCAGTATAATTTGGGCTGCTGTACATCAACATGTGCCAGCTAGAATTTTTTTTTCCTCTATTTTTTGCCTCCATGGAACTCACATCTATTCCAGAGGTAGAGACAGGACAAGCTTTTGAAAGCACTCAAACACCACAGATCACAGCCGGCACTTCTACATGCCGTGGAAGTCCTGGCTGCCTAACACAGAAAATGTTATTATCCTTTTATTAAAAAAAAAAAAAAAAAAAAAAAAAAATACAACGTGATGTAATGTGGGTAACCAAGCTAACACTTGCTGTTCATCCTTTTACTGAAAATCAGTACTTTACTGAACAGGGCTTGTAGGTTGCCCAGAAGGTTACATGTGAATAGAGTGAGCAGCTGCAGTAAGGAGAGGACCTCTCCGTGATGGACCTTTCCTTTGTCAAGTTCTGCACTAGCTGGGGTAGGGATGCTTCCCGCTTCGCATCTCTTTAACACCGTGTGGTCCCATCCTTTTCCATCACAACTGCAGCCCAAAGACCTGACCACTCTCAGCTGCTCGCTGGGGCTGAGTTACAAGGTGAAATCAGATGGTTTTCTACTGAGAAGCTATTCTGGTATTTCTTAATTAGGAATTGGCCTTTGGCTTCTGCTCAAACTCTTGATGTAGTCAAAGGAGAACACAACATCGAGGAGTCTCACTGACTGTGCAGACTGTGCTGTGGATTAAGGCTATCATGATCTAGAGGAGATTTTGCAATTGTTTATGCCAGTCCTTGGAGAATAAGTGTGGAATGGAGATCGCGGTCTGATTTATATATATAATTTCTGTGATGTATTTCGGTGACGCTGCAGAGCTAATTATAGATGACTATAAATATGCTATTGGGAACCTTTTAAACATTTATTTTAGCACTCTTGAGGAAGCCAGTCCTAAGTTTAGTGGACTGTGGTGAATTATTGACCTAACAAATTATAACCATGGACTACAATACGGTATTGACATTACAGATTGTACTGTTGTCTTTAGAAGTCATTACAGAATTTAATTCGGGGCATGCTGAACTTTGAGATTTACATTGGGCGGGATATTAACTCCATAATATATAAGGCATATGTTAACCTGCATGCATAGTAGACAATTGCTAAATTGTCTTCCATAAAGGCCATAGAAATTACATAATAAATACAAATCAGATTTTTTTTTTCCATCTTTTTGTGCTCAGCTGTAAACGCAGATGTACGAAGGCCTACGGTGAGTGGCAGTTACTACCACAATTCTTAGAAAGAAACCCATTTTCCTACCAGGTATCGGAAACAAGGTCTCTTTTTTTTTTTCCTGTTTGTCTAACCTTTAGCATTCTGGAAACAAAATCTAACTTTGAGGTTGGATGAGAAGAGAAACAGGGACTTGCTACATACGCATATAAAGGGGGAAGTGATGATTCTGCAGGCCCATAGGACACATTTTATTACGAAGTGCATGGTTGGTTCCCAGACTTTTAAGCAGAGGAAGGCGCGGGCCGGGCTGCGTTTCTTTTAACAGTCTCTGAAGCTGCCCAAAGGTTTGGGCCTTGTGGTAAGTCCCAGCAGTAATGAAGTGAGGAGCATAGTGCAAGCACTCAAAATGTACAGTCAATAGCGTGTGCCGTGTGTGGCAGCGTTTGAGATGCCCTTCCCTCGTCAGCACATGCCACTCGTGTACAGGGCACGCGTCGATGTTTTACGTGGGATAGCGCAGGAGGAACCACTGCATCTGCTCCTGAAGTGAAACCGTTTTTGCAGCAGCTGCCAAATGCAGAAACATGCTAAGACAATCGGTGGGAGGATTTCTGTGTTCCAGAGAAAACTCTAGGAGGATTTATGTAGCCAAAGTAAATGGTAATTGTCTGGCTATTTCCAAAGTTTCCCTCTTAAATCCATTCAGGAAGCGAGTCTTTCCTGCTCCATCATACTGCCCGGCTTGTAGTCTGCCTCGGACTCTGACAGAACAAGAAACCCCTTCACAAACAAAATTGATCTGGCCGTAGAGGATGTTGACAAATACTCTCTGCATTGCTGTCATCTCTCTTTGGGATTTATTGCTGGGGGAAAAGATGACGTGCTGATTCCTGTCCCTATATGGCAAGTATAGAAAGAACAAAGGAATGCCTCCAATATTTCTGAAATAATAGAGTCAATATGCCCAGCCTGCAGTTTTATTTAACTAGGAATTTTGGAAAGGGGAAAACTATATACTGTCAATGGAATAATAATATTACATTATTTAGGCTTTTGCTTGATAATGGATCATTGAAAATCTTCTGAGAATCAGAGATGAGCAATAATTTATGAGATGATCAAATGTAGATACTATATCCGGGGAAATGAAAGTCTAGATCGTTTGATTTATTTGGTGAAGGTTAGACATGCTACTCAAATATTGATAGGATCTTTCTGAAGCACAAATTAGTTTGTTAAACTCATAAGAAAAATTGTTCAAAATAATGAAAAAAACTATTAAAATACCATTCCTACTGGTGCTAAAACAGCTCTGTGGTTTTAAACATCTGGGCTTTCACAGCACCTGATGATCTGATCTCCTTCAAGGCCATAATGACAAGGATTCGCTGGGTTGTGTAAAACAGGCTGCTGAAGAGTTCTGCCGTCTTGGGCACATACTTGTTCAAGAAATTAATCTCATGTTTAATCCGGTGTGATACTGTATCTTAATTTGGTTTGCTGCTGCAATAATTGGCTAAGGTTTGTTTATCCATAAGGATAGTTGCACTTGTAGTTTGAGGGTAATTTCCAGTTTAATAGAAAACCCTAGTTCCTTCATAATTTTAATTGGCCACGTTATTATGTTCTCCTTTAACTGAGGTGGTAAATAATTCTTCTAAAAAGACTGAGAGAGATTAAAGCCTCTACCAACCTGAATAAAAACTTATTTTAAAGAACGGATAAACACTGTTAGAATTTAAGAGGCCTTTCCTTATTGAAAAAAGGTAAATTCTGATCTGGACTGACATGTAAAGCCAGATTTTCAGAGAAATTAAAGCTGCTTCTGCAAATTTTTGTGAATGCAAAATTGTATTTGCTTTAGGAAAAGAAACTGGCGTGCCATTACATTTTTGTATGCCTACAGCCCAAGAGCTGTTGATATGCAAATTAGTGTTTAGAGTCAGGTATGGAAGATCCTGGAAATTATAATCCAGACTGAAAAAGAGGTATAAAGTTTTACAACATCACGTATCGGGGGGGGCGGGGGGCCGGGGCGGCGGGGGGCCGGGGCGGCGGGTTCTTTGTTATAGAAGAGGCAAGTTTTGTAACAGGAATATATGTAGAAGATGCGGAAGAAAGAGGGTCGCAAGTCCTTCTGGTTTTTGTTTGTTTTTAAGCAATTGCTACATTTATAGCAAAGCCCTTAAAGCTCTTCATACGTGGGAACAATATGAGAAGACAGTAAGAGCCATGTTTATATTAGGAAGTTTTTTTAAGTTGAGGTTTAGGACATATCAGCTAGTGCCATCAGAGAGTCACGGCCAAAATGTCTTTTCTAAGTTTGGCTTTGTGCTAGCTAATTGCTCTGCAAAAGCTCTGCAATGAAATTCAGAGTTGCACAAACATCTGTAATATTAGTCATTGGTTTGAGTAAATGAATAAGATTACTTAACACTTCATACGTAATGGGAAAAACTCTTCTGTGGCAGCATAGACTTGGATGCCCTTAGTTGTATTGACTAATACCTCCAGGTTTGGTCCAGTGAGGCCAAAACCAGGGTTACTGGAAAGCAGCTGTTTCACATACCCAACGATCGTGTTATGGTTTCTGCACGTTTTATGTTTGCCCATTATTAAGTAAAACATGTTCACTGCAGTTACCCTTGACTCTTCTGTGAGAAGCTTTGTGGATTTGCCACCGGTGGTTTCATTTAAAACACCTTGCAAAAAACAAGAAAGCGTGGTGAAATGTGGCCTATACTTACTAGAGTTTGCTTACCAGTACCTGGGAAAAGATCACGAGAATCTGAGAGCCTGTTTGGTTTAATTGGGTAAAGTATTTTTCATTGGATACACGTAAAGGTCAGGAGATACGTGCCTAAAATCTTTTGTGTCTTTCTACATATCATGCTCCATGCTTAATCCTGTAATTCCTATACAGGAGCTTGGATTTACAAATAGTAATAAAAGAATCTCCAAATATAACCCTAAATATCACTGTTGTCATCATAAAGCTGCAGGAGCTGACCACAAAACATACAAATTCGACCTTCTAGCAAGTGCCTGTTTATTTGCTCTCTCCCCCACCATGCGTCTTTTAACGGGCTTAGCTGTCAGACAGTTTCTAATTTTGAGTATCTTATGTCATCATCCCTACTGTCCTGATTTACAGCCAGCCTAGCTATGTGTTGTGGGAGGGATTTTCAAGGGTGACCAAGCTCCAATTAAAATCTCATCAGTAAAATGCCTGATCTGATGTGTGCATGGATTAAAATCGCAGTAGGTGATTTCACTAACCCTAGCCCTCTACCCAAATGGCATTCTCTTTCCTCTCCTAAATAGATTTGTCTGCTTTCATTGTTGGTTTTCAAACTACTATTTTTCGGGGAAAAAAAACCCCATTGTGCTTGCTGATTTTCCTCTGTTTACTTTCCATAACTGTAAAAGTTTCTTTGAAGATGTCAACAAAAATAGCTGTTTCTCAATCCACGTAATTACTGGAAAAGCATCCATTTTCTAAGTCTGCCAGGCTTTTTTTCTTCTCCTACCTAGCATGCTTTTACCCATTAATAGCCCTTTTTGGTGTTATTCTGGAGGCTGCCTAGCCTTCTTTGAAAGACATGCTAATTCTTACTCTTGATTCTTAACAATAACTTTATTACATGTGAAATTTCATTTAGAAAGAAATGAGACACTTGTTAAGAGATTACTTTGGCTGCAAAGTCAACCACTTAGAAGTTAGGAAATGCTAGAATAAGCTTTATTTTAGTTTCCTTGTACATTATAATAATAATAAGAACATCATATATTCCCCACAGTTTTTTATATTCCTTTTGTGCAAATTGAGAATTTCTGGTGTTCCAGTATGTTCAAACTTGGCTGTGTTTTTACAGGTCTGTTAGAAAGAGAACTTGTTTGACTGTTAAAATCCAGAGGTATTTCTCTAAGCAGGAAGGCATCAGATCTTCCCACATACAAGAATTAGTTGATATTTTTGAGCATGCATAAAACATATTTTCCAAACCATTTTGGCTTACATTCATCTCCTTTGGAGAGATGTGCTTTATTTTAGAAATTGCAGCTTCATTTGAGGAAATTGGTAAAATCACCCTGGCTGCTACTTTAAGAATAAAAAAAAAGCCAACCCGCCCCAGCCCAGGCAATCATCCAGCACGATTATTTCATGCTGAACGGTTAGTTTTGCAAAGAAATGAAAGCTGACATCCAGGCCGTATAATGGAGAGCACTGGACAAGTGCATGCAGCAATATTGTTTTTCTGATAATATGAAATATGAAGAGATTCAAACCAGTCTGCCTGGGTGTCAGATGCCCTTCAGGGTTGCAGGGTGGTTGTGCCCATGGAAACTGCCCTCGAGATGTTTCAAAAATGCAGATTTTGCAGTATTGCACTGCACATTTTAGCGGCTTGGGTACCTCAGTTGTGCGGATCCACAAAGTATTTGGGTCCTAATTTTCTGTTGCAGTACCCTGTTAGGACTGAGCCCTTCGATACTTTCTTCAAGATATGTTTCGGTCACCTTCAAGAACACAAACCTTCTGTTGAAAAGCCAAGAAGTAGTAGCATGCTGTTGCTGGGGGAAAGGTGCTTAGAATAAATATGCTCCAGAGAACAGACCTGAGAACATTTGTGGGGGAGAGACCAGAAGATTGCAGTAAGACTAATTGCTAAATACGGAAACATCATTAGACAACAGGGCTAACCTTGGGTTTGCTGCTTTGCTTTTAACTCTGCATACTGGAAGAAAATATAAACAGGAAAGAGCAAAGAGTGCCCCGATAGGAGAGAAAAATGTCTTTTTTGTGCCTGTGCTGTCAACAAATGGAGACAAGTCACAGATAGCAAAAAAAAAAAACCAACCCTTATAGCAGCCCCCAAACTGTTAGACTGAGGCAATGAAACAAATGCAAAATTATGAGTGTGTTACGGCAGGAATGCTGAACGCAGCCAACTACTGGCACACTTAAGGTGTAGGCTGAAGCGAGTCCCTATTAAGAAAAGTGCATTCTTCAGTTTGATTAAAGATGGGAAGACCTAATCATACATCTGAGTGTCACCAAGTTTTTTGCTGAATTATGACTTGGTTACGTTTTGTGTGTGTGCCTTTCTTGCTCAGAGCAGGTGGCTCCTGCAGGATAGAAGAGCTGATAACTGAGGCTTGAGCGTGGCGGAGGGCAAAATATTCTGGGAAACATGGCTTGGCAAGAACTCAAGGTCTTCCAACAAGTTGCCATTGACTTTGTCTCTCTTGTGTTTGCAGAATGAGCCATATTTCCTTATTCAGTGTAAATTCTGATTTCAAGTACAGCTGCCAAGACTAGAAGAATTTGAAGCAACAACATGCAAATACCTTAATAAAAATAATTTTCCAGATCTATCTCGAGATTTATAAAATAATAAGGAAGAATATTATGCATTCAGATTAATAGTAGATGAATGTAAATTAAATCTTTAGAGATTCACCCCCTGACTCTGATCTGGTGACTTTTTTTTTCTTTTGCTTTGATTTTTAAAATGCACTTATCCATAAACCCTGGAAGCATGCAAAAATCATAATGATTACAGCTTGTACAAAATAAAATAGCAAGAAATTCTTACTCCCCTCTAATTATTTCCCTAATAAATACCGAGCAAATAAGTATGTCCTAAATTCACTTATATTTACAAGGTAAGCAGCAAATGGAAGTAATAAGGGCAATTAAAAAATGGCAACAGCAGGTGAAGTGAAATGGGTGCATTCTGTGACAAGGAGAATCGTTTGTCTGCTGGCACAGCACAGGGAGGAGAATGTGGCCGTTGAGAGTTGCTGCCGAGTTACTGCTCTAGGAACTATGTACATTTGAAGAAGCAAAATATGATCTGCCTAATGATGAACCGATGCTTTCTTACACTTATATTGTGCACTCACCTAAATGATTCTCATCTGTTTGGCTGTTCGCGGACATCTTCAGCTGGTATTGTTTGTGTACCTTCTTCTCCTTGAGAGGAGCAAACTGTCGAGGATCCGTCTAGGAAAAGCTTTTCTTTCTGCATGTGCCACTTCTGCTGCTTTTTTCCAGTGCTGACATAAAGAGCCTGGAAATATAAATCTTCTTTGGGATAAACTTCCATTGAAACCGTTGGAGTGTCAAGACTTAGAAAATAGGCCACTTATGAATTAGTATTTAATGAATTATACTCTTACCTGTCCCCCAGTAACTTTATAGATAAAGCTGTATGGTGGTTGGAATGGTGAGAAGTCAAGGATTTAGCTGTAAATAAATAGGATTCCTTTCAGTCTATACTATAGAAAAGATTTTCTGTGTTCTGTGTTTTCGGATATTGTTCAGTGCATGTATTATTTTCATATTCAGAATGACGTCAAACTCCATTTTGAAAGTGATTTTTTGCATTCAGTATCTAAAGAAAAATAGTCCTAATTTTGCCCACACTTACTAGAATCTATAGAGCTCAGTTCTTATTTCTTTCTAGATTGAATAGCTACTCTTCCTCTCAACTGATTATAGTATGCTTGCATTTATAGACAATATTCATACCCCTCTTAGCCTTCGTTTTGCTGTTCTGTGGAAGCCAAGCTCTTTTAGTCTTCTCTAATAAGAGCATACTCCCAGTTTTGCGATCGCTTTCGAAACCCTCTCTATACCTCCTTCAAGTTAAATTCACCTCTGAGTATTGGTGATCGGAGTTTTGGATTATGTTGTGTCAATTCTGGCTCATGTAATTAATCAAAATGCAGGCAGAGAAGACCTTCAAAGCTTCCTGTGCCAAGAAAAAAAATTATCAGCTTAGTTAGATATGATCTGGCTGGCAAGCTTGTGTTCTCTTTTTTTTGTTTGTTTGTTTGTTTTTGTTTTACCTTCATATTATTATACTCCTTTCATCATCTGCTCTAAAGCTTTGCCTATCAGCCTAATGTGCCTACAGCTGCTGCGGTCATTTCCCCTCCCTTCCATTTTCTAAAATGTAAATGTCTCATGGTTTAACCCCAGCGGCTGGTGGCCGCTTGCTCACTCACCCCCAGTGGGATGGGGGGAGAGAATCAGAAGAGCAAAAGTGAGAAAACTCGTGGGTTGAGATAAAGACAGTTTACTAGGTAAAGCAAAAGCCGCACACGCAAGCAAAGCAAACCCAGGAATTCATTCACCCCTTCCCATGGGCAGGCAGGTGTGCAGCCATCTCCAGGAAAGCAGGGCTCCAGCATGGGTAATGGTTACTTGGGAAGGCAAACACCATCACTCTGAGCATCCTTCTCTTTCTGCTTCTTCCCCCAGCTCTATGTGCTGAGCATGACGCCGTATGGTGCGGGGCATCCCTGGGGTCAGTTGGGGTCAGCTGTCCCGGCCGTGTCCCCTCCCAGCCCCTTGTGCCCCCCCAGCCTGCTCGCTGGTGGGGTGGGGTGAGGGGCAGAAAAGGCCTTGGCTCTGTGCAAGCCCTGCTCAGCAGGAACGAAAACATCCCTGTGTTATCAACACTGTTTCCAGCACAAATCCAAAACACAGCCCCATACCAGCTACTGTGAAGAAAATTAACTCTACTGCAGCCAAAACCAGCACATGTTGTTTTAAGTTTTCTTCAGTCTCTAGGTCTGGTACAGATTAGATGTAAGACCAGGATGATTTATTTAAAAACCCAGTGAGAAATCTGCACCTTTTAATAACAGATATGCTAGCAAAATAACTGAACCCAAGAAGTTTTTGTGTCTTGGGGCGAAATCTTGTCAGCCTGTCTTTTAGCGCTGTTTCAGCTTTAAATACATCCCAGAAACGAAACCTTGGGCCCTAAAAACACGAAGTGCCTTTATTTACAAAGGTCAATTTGTGAGTTTTCAGCTATTGTCTTTAGTGCTTAAGCATCATGTTATAGCTGGAGTTTCCCATTGGAAGTATGCCTGGACTGTGGATTTTCCAGTGAAGTAACACGTGCCAGGGCCTTAGCTAGAGGAGTTGGCAGGAATACACATTGTGCTTCTGCACAGTTTTCACTTTTTACCCTTTTACCTTCTCCCTCCGCAGAAGTGTAAGTGGGGCACGTATTGCTATGTTGAGCCTTAACCTTAAAACTCCTTGTGCTATGTAAGGAGCAGAGCAATTTCAAGTTCCTAACCTCCCAATTTTGTTAAATTTACATGTATAAAAAGTATTTATTGTTTTAATATAAAAGCAGTTAGAAGCTCTGGGCTTTCCTAAAAACATATATTCAAAGCCATAAATGTGGTGGTGTTCTTCTGGATGCATCAGACTTATGCTGTGTGAATAGGAAAGGACTTTTGTAGAAGAACATGGGACATGGTTTAAGAGGCATGGTAGTGTTGGATTTGATGATCTTAGAGGTCTTTTCCAACCTTAATGATTCTGTGATTCTAAGAAGTTCAAAGGACTTGATCTTGTTCAATCTCTGAAAAATCTTCCGTTGATCAACAGGAGATTTGCCTGAGGAGGAGCTGCAGTGTCAGGTGTGGTGGTAGAGTGGTGTGGGGCAGTAGGCAGGAGTTGTATGGTGGCTCTTCCACCGGAGATGAAAGTCTCTGCTCCAGGTGCTCACTATGTGGGGCACTGTGCGGAAAATAATAGACTTTACTTGCTTCAAAAGAAAAGCCATGATACTGGTCTATGTAGTCTGTGATCCCTTGTCAGTGTGAAATAATGGCACAAGAACATCGCCCCCAAAATATGATATGGCCCATTCTGAGAAGGCATTTAATCATCGTAATCACACACGATTATTACTTTTGACATGAAAAGAGAAGTTTCTTAATAGAGATACTGCTTTTTTTTTTATCTGCTGCTTAAAACTTCAATTCACTATACTTCTCCTTGTGACTCTAAAGCTAAAAATTGCCAGGTTATTCTCAGTTACGTGAATAAATATCAGTCAAGCACCATTATGAAGGCTGCCTACAATATGCTTTGTATTTTCTTTTGAAGCAGGTCCTCCCCCAGCTCTTTCCTCTTTTGAATATGGCTGCACCTCATCAGTTCTCCTTTTCCTCCTCTCGTTACCCAGTTGTGCGAGTGGGATGAGCAGATCCATGAGAGCAATTTTAGCAGAACCAAACCAATTCTAACCACTGCATTCGAGGTGCTCATGTCGATGCAACTTCTACTGCCAGCTGCAAGAAAACCAAGTTGCTTGGATGAGAAGCTTCCAGTTTCGAGCCACAGGTGTGCTTGAACTTGAGAGACAAGCTCCTGTTGGTGCAGGACGTCCCGTTGTGTCGCAGCGTAGTGCAGCGGGATGGAGCTTCTGAAAGAGTCGCCGACGAGCTCCCCAAAACATTTAAAACAAGAAAGCAGCCATACAGCTCCTCCACAGCTGACTGGCCATGGGAGGTAGTGTGCTCTAACGGGAAACTAAATGACCAAGGACCCATTTCTAGCTCTTCCAGGGACTGATTTCTCACTTGGTTTATGGCACATTGCTTAGAATCAGACCTGTCTGTGCACGGATAGCCTGGAAAGGTAGAGCACCAGTAGGTAGAGTCCAATGCAAAGGCAGCAGCATGGTAAGGAGACTGCACACTGATGGGTGTGGGACCAAGACGTGGAGATACTTTTCCAGCTTTGCCACTGTTTTCTACTGTGCTGCTGGGAGATGACTCCACACACCTATTTCTCTTTTCATCCACTGATCATCTTGCATATTTAGGCTGTAAGATCTTAGGATTATGGCTTGTTTTTGTTGAGTATATACTAATACTCCAATGAACAGGGCAAGTAGTTTTTTTTATCTGCCAAGCTGACTTTATACCCGATCAAGCCCTGGTGACTTTGGACTGGAACTATAGCTTCAGACTTGGCTGAAGAGGGGGCAGACTAAAGTTTTGTCTGTAATGGAAATTTTCTATTTTTCCAGTGCATTACTTTTAAAATCTGAGATGATTGCTGATCATAACACACTGAATCTTTGGTGTGTCCTTCACCTGTTTGTGCCGGCCAGTTTGCTGCGAGGAAGGCAGGTAGCAAATCTTTACCTCTGCATGTTCTTCTGCTTCACGACTATCTCTTTGCGCCAAGACTTGTGTTGGGAAATGTATGCACCAGTTTCTAGACTGCTTAGCCACAGCATCTGTAAATCCAAGTAAATGAAATTTTCCTTAATGAAGCAGCAAAGAACTATATGCATGGATGCAGAAGACTTGTTTTGCTTTCATTATTAAAAGGGTACTTAGCATGAAAATTCTGTCTCATTTTTTTCCCCCCAAATAGCCCAGTGCTTCATATAAACTGCAGACTGTTTTCCCTGTACTAGAAAATGTTGCTGTTCTTATGCCTCCAGGGATACATTGAGAGTCTGAGCATTATTAAGATAGCAAAAACTTTTCAGATTGGTGGCGTACTCTTCTTATAATAGTGCTTGCTATAAGGGCCTTTCAGTAGGGATGTCATGTAAGTTGGCACTCCATGAAGAACCTGCAAGCAAAGAAACCTTGCAGAGTATATGGAGCTTATTCCCTGAGCAGTTGATTCAAGTCATAAATACTAGCTCTTGCCTTGCAGGTTCTGAGGTCCTCTGACTCTTTTTGAGTTAAGAACAGTTAATGACCACCCAGATGAAGCTTAGCTCAGGTTCAAATTTGCAGATAATTAACTTCGGGTTGTAAGAAGTCATTCTGTTCAAGTGATTTTTGAAAAATTTCCATTCGCTGTGCACCAAACCCCTTGAAATTGTTTTCTTGGAAAAGATCAGCCACCATCCAGTTACAGTTGGTTGTAGTTGTGGTCACCTTACCGGATGTTTAACCAAGAGTGCTGGGAGAGCCACGTGGGGACCCAGGTGTAACGGGGTCCCAAGTGCATCACTCTCCTCCTTCTCTAATGAACAATATTTATTTACTTGCAGAAAGCGGAACAGGAGAGGCTGAGGAAGCAAGCCAGGGAGCTTCTCTGGAGAGGGCTGGCTGGGAATTCACTGGGGAGGTTGGATGTTGGAGGTCAAAGCCGTACTCTGAATCGGACAAAGCACTAAGCTTAACCATTCACTTGCCTGACTCGGGGCTGAATGCCACGAGTTGTAAAGAGGGCGAGTGTTTGCCTGGACTATTTGGTCAGAAATGCTAGCCCAGACCTAAGGCGCTCGTGTGGTCAAAGCAATGTTTAAAACCATCCCTTCTTGTTGGCCGAGGTGCTGTGCTGTGTAAGAGGAGCACATCTACGTTCTTCCTTCCATCTCTATCACTCCCTGCCTCAGGGGATGCCTCTGAGCGCTGTAGGTAGCAGGAGAAATGGCAGAGCACCTCCACCAAGTCTCTGGGGAGATGTAGCGCTGATGAGGACAAACAGCTCCCCACTTAAAATAATTCCCGAGAGAAAGGTCCAAGAGTTGAGCTTCCCCTGTGTGTATGGTGAGATGCGCCCAGTCTCGTGCTCCGAATGGGCCTGGAGTGGATGGGGCTGCTGGTGATTTTCTGCCAGCGTTTATTGGCCAGAAAGGAAGAGCTTGAAAATAAGTCATTTTGAGTGAAGTAGTGGAGGCAGCAAAGTGTTTTCTGTCTCTCCCGCCCCTCAGGAACAGCTGTGCCTGTTTCTCTTTAATTTTGGGTGCCAGGGTGGTGGATTTGTTTTGGGCTTTGGATTTTCTAAGACATGTTTAGAAGGCAGAGAATTCAGGAACCACCTTAACCAAGTTTGAACACACAAAAGGTTTTAACAACCCTTTGGGAAGCCAATGGCTAATCTAGAAATATGTGTTCAGTGTAACCTGAGTATGTGTTCCATTATTTGAATGCCTTGCGATTGCTTCTTCATAACCTCTGGGAGGAGAGCATCGCCTCCAGGGAGCTAGAAGAGGTCTGGTTGTTTGGGGCAGACTGACGAGCTATAGCATTAATATAATTGTTAGGAAGAGTAGGTAGGAAGGTAATAAAATATTTTGAACTTGTGAAGAACAACTTTATGCAGAAAAAACCTTTGCTATTGTCAGGGAGAGTTTTACCATTGACTTCAGGGTGTACATGCTACTGTGCTGCTTGCTTATTGACACAGCAGATGATTTTGATGCCTGATAATTGAATTGTGTGCTGCCAGGAGGAAACATGGAGACAGTTTCTTCAGGGACCAGCTCTCTATTGGGATGCAGCTTATGAATTATATAATGGGACTTTCGGGGAAACACAGCACTACCTCAGCTCAGTTCCCATTAATGTAATTGACAGCCTTGCAATTTCTTCTTGTAGCCGTCGATGCAGGTTTCTGTTAAATCAACCTCACCGGTCCTCTGCAGTTTTTCTTTGGGATGAGGAGACAAATCACTATGTTTCATTCAATTTATTCTTCATGATAATGGGGAAAAATAGCTATGTTTTTAACAGGGGGATTATATACAACATCCCCTAGCTGTGAAAGCGCCCTTTCTAAATTAGCCCTAAATGTTCACTCTCACTGCGGAGAATTTCAGTCCTGGAGTTAATCTGTGTGGCTGATTTATCAGTACACTGTCAAAATTTCTGCAACCTGAACGAGGTGTTTTCTATAAATGGTTGTAAATTGCTGAGTTTGCATATATATTTATTCTCAATCTATAGGGCCAGATACTTCTTCAGCATAACTTGTAATTGTTCCCGATCAGATTCAAATGTTGATCTTAATATTTTCTTTCTAACATGTTGTAAGGAAATTAGTCACTCATAGTTTTATTTTAGATAACATATATTAAATGCAAAATAAAAACAAAAGGAACCCAGAACTGCATAGTTTTTTTGCTTTGAGAAAGATTCAATGCTTTCCTGGTCAGAAAATGTTAAAATGGAGTCTATGTTAAAGAAACATTTCATTATGATTAACTGTTCCCAATAGAAGAAGATGTTGTTTAAGTCTCTGTTTGAAGTTTGTTTCAGCAAAATGGCCTTTTCCCTTTGAAAACTTTCACCAGATGTTGCCATCCAGTAGCACTAAATGGTGCTTGTTTACAAAACTGGCTTAGTTTTTCAAAGTTTATTTTGCCAGCACTGCATCAGACAAACTTTGAACTCAGTGTTGTGTCTTCTGTTAGATCGACTGGTAATATTTATAACAATTAGATAAGCTTTCAGGCACACAGTTTCCTCTTCCGATTTGAAACTAGAAGCAGCAGATTTCAAAGCTAAGTGAAAAATGAGTTTTTAGAGTTTAATTAGCTGTGCACCAGTTAGACCGTAACCCTAACCAGCAATGGTTCCAACAACGTGACCGTGAGAAGGGCGCTCCACAGTTGCTGGCAGCACGCGGCAACACTTCGTACAACAGGGAAAAAGAACATCCGACCAGAAGGGACGTGGAAATGGGGGTTGAACAAACGTAGGTCAGAGCAATACACGACTGCTCAGCCACAGTGAGTACTCAGAGCAGAGTGGAATTATTTTTGTTAGGCATATAAGTAAAGTAATTAGATATCTGGACCAACTAACCCGTGCAGCTGTTGTAACGCACGCCCACTTTTGCTATGTCTCCTTGACATAGTTTTTGTGAAATTCTGTAGGACGCTTGATCCCGCTCTCAGCCCGCCGTGCTGCCGATGGCTCTTCAGCAGAGCTCTCCAGCGGGATCGATAAGGAGTCCTGCTTTGTAGCTGGCGTTACATCACGAACAAGTTCCCAAGACACTGTGATTCACTTGGCATCATTTTGGACAGTTTAAAATAGGAGTGAGCCAGATCCTCAGCTGGTATAAATTGGCGTTACTATATTAAATTCAGATGGGCCTAATTACAAGTGCTCAAGCAGTCACTGAGGATGGCGCAATCCATTGCTTTTGTGAGTGTGTGCTCACCCATAAAAGTGAGATTGCACAATCTAACCCTATATGAATGCGTCTCTGTCTCAGCTGCTAATTGAAAACAAACATGGTAGGTTTAATAATTCACTTCTCCAGAATTTTTGTATTATAAATTACTCGGGGGATCTACCAGTTGCATTAAGAGATGTTACTCTATTGCAAGGTTAGTAAATCCTAACAGCAATGACTGAAGGTCTCTAAGCAGGGAAAAGTTGGACTTGCAGAGGTTTTTGATTGTTGGTTTTTTTATTTTTCTTCTTCCAGTTGCTATGGCTTTCATGCCTCATGCAGCACAGAATGCAGCTTCCAAGCCTGCACGGAGGAAGTCAGTAGCAAAACTCCTGTTGAGTTAAGGAGAAGGGGGGTTTGGGTTGTTTTGCTGCGCAGGAAATGGGGCATTTTTCTGTCCAGTACTTAAGTGTATTTTCCCTTTACAAAAGTCTGTCCACATTTTGCAATAGGGAAATAGGAAATTCTTTTTTCTCTCATTTGGGAGGAGGTTGCTCTCTGTCCTCTTAATTAGTTGTTTGAAAGATGAAAGCAAGTGCCCAGGGGTCAGGGAATTCCAGGAGATTTGGTATTTTTGAACCAAAGAACTTCTAAGAAATGGCACATTATGAATTCTGATTTATCTAAACCCTGCTGAATGCTGCCTGCGGAGGCACTTACATGGATGCATAACCTGCTTTCATCTACTTAATTTAGAGCATAGGCTATAGCATCTATCAGGCTTCTGCTGACCTGAACATACATGTAAAATGTATTTATGGAACCTGGACCATTCCTTTCTGGTATCGGGTGGTGGCTGAGACTTTGGACTTTATTTTCCTGTGGCTTCCGTAATTACAGCCTAGGAGAGAATCCCCCCAAATTAAATGGCCCTGTAAAATAGGGATATAAAGGAATGTAGCAATAGGATTATAAAACCTGCTTTCTATGTCAGAGAGGTAGCACAGCGAAGAGTTAACAGTGCAGCAGGGCCATAAAATGGATGTTCAGGGGGTCAGCCTTTCCTACAGCCGTGCCAGCTGGTCTTGTCAAAGTAGCCCCACAAAACTCTTTCCTAGTCTTCTTAGACTGTCCTTGCTACGTAGGTGTTGGGTCCTCAGGCTATCACATTTTCTGCAAGTGGCTTGGTGGCAAGTGGCTTGAAAGTAGTAGTCAAGACTCCAAAAGAACACTATACCTCCTCATCCTCCTCCACCTGGGAGGATGCAGACCCGAGCAGGGTTGTTGAGGTTCCTTGTGCTGTCCTTGGGGATGCTGGTCATTGCCTTTTCCTTTCCTGTGTCTCTTTCTAATGTGTGTTATTCCATTTAAAAGGGTCTTTTTATGTTTGCGTTATGGGAGGTCTAGTTGCACTTCTCTAAGTGAATAAATGATTCATTCTGTTTGTTGTTTTTTGTTGTTATGTGGTTTTTTTTTTAAAGCTAAAATGCCAGACCAAGCCAACAAAAAAACCTTCTGAATTCACTCTGTGTGTGGCTGAGCATTTTTGTTGAAGATCCATGTTTCTTCAGCATCTGTCCTTTCTTTCATGTGTTTGCTGTTAAAGCCTTTATTTTTAGTCCTTGTCAGTCCTTTCAGTCGGCAAAATTTTATTTTTACAGCATGCTTTGCATGTGCCCATATCTTCTGTAGAACATTTCACAGTGGGCCGAAGACCGCTTCGGGGCACGAATATTATTTACTGTGGTAAATATAGCCGTTGGCCTCTCACCCCACAGGCCATGTTCTTGTCCAGTAACAGCAAACCTGGGCACTTCCACCCTTGCTGAGCGCGTGGTCTGCAAATCTGAAGCGCCGTGGTCTCCGTGCTTGGCTCCGCACGTTTGCTCTGTGCGGTTTCTGCTGATGGACTTTCAGCCTCTCTCTGCCCTGCCTTGGCTTCCCTTTGCTTCATGCTCATGGAATACGCTGGCTCTCAGCCCTGGTTTTTCTTTTCAGTTTCTTGCCTTTTGTGCAATGTTGTCTGGTCTCCTTCTCCCTGTAATTATGTCGTGACTCTCCTGTTTCCTGCCTCAGTTCTTGCTCTGCGTGTGATAAACCCGAATGCAGCTCTGCCGTATTTCATTATTTTCACTTCTGCCAGGATCTAAATGCCTGCATGCTTTAACTCAAAGACAAGTCCTCCAGTGTGCCATTTTCCTGTTATTTAGCGTAGCACCTGCTGCCATACCTGCACACATAACTATTTAATAGTGCTTCTTTGGCTCTTTTCTCTCTGGTTAACTATATATATATAGTTTTATATATATGTGTATATATGATTTTTTTTCCTATGTTGAGCAGCAAGTTTGCCTTCCACTGCTGGTATATCCCAGGTGGTAACATGGTTGAATTGGCACTGTCATGTTGCACAGGAGCAACTTGAGAGCATAACAGAGTCATTCCCTTCTCCCAACGCTTCCTTAAAAGAAAAGGGAGGGGGAACAAATTCTGTTTCAGTTGACAAATAATTTGTAGTGTCTGCATGAGCAGTAGGACTATCATGCTGCATTTTGAGATGTGAATGTGGCATGGACTAGATTTCAGAATAAGTAAAATACGTGAAGACATATTTGTACTACTCCAACATCACTGTGACTGGAGACATAAATTCCACTGAGAGAGGAATGATATGAATGTGGGAATGTTACCATAAAACCCAGGGACAGATCTGTGGCTGGTAAAAATCAGCATTGCTTTTTCACCATTGCAACCGTTTCCCCTTGGTGAGGAGGTGGCCCCATCCAGGGCTGGACACCAGTCGCGCTGAGAGATGGAGAGCTGGTGCTTGCTGTCCTCTGCAATTTTTAGGTATTCCTTATGCAGTTGTCTCATTGAATAGTGAGAGATTACCCAGACTTCGGTGCATTAAGGGCTTTGCTTCACGCGGTATCGAGCTTTGTCCTAACTCCTGGTGTCAGTTGTGCTCGTGTCGCGTGGGAAAAGGATCGATGTAGTTTGAGATCTGGGAGTAAGACAAGCTTCAAACTGGACCTGAACATTGGGTTCACAGACCATCAGGTGCTCCTGAGCTGGAACAGGGACAGCTGTAGACAAGCTTTTATGTACAGTGAGCAGCCGTCTACAGGAGCTGCAGCGCGCTGTCGGAAGAGTGCTTGTATCCATATGCCTTGTGTATTGGTGTAGTTTGGCTGGCTTCCTAAGGAGGTTTACAAAATCTCACCTTTTGCGACCCTGCCTATACTTCTTTCTAACCCCTGCAAGTTTTGATAACCCTTGTCCTCTTTCAGGCAAGTAAAGCAAAAAATAGAGATCTCCAAAGGTCAAATTTCCCCTTAAAAGGCTAGATGAAGAGGCAAAAAAATGCTCATGGAAGTTCAGCAGGTACTGTAACAGAAGAGAACTGGGGTTGATATGGGGGACAGAGGGGAATGTGATGAATGTACGGTCGCATGAGAATTTGGTGGTAGAGCCTATGTCTTGGTAGACAAAAAAGGTCCACAAGAGCCGCGTAGGAGTGTGTCCCTTAAAATGGAAAAGAAATAAGGATACCAAGTAACCCGTGGCAAAGTAACATGTCCATGAGGAAGTATCTTTTTTTTCTTTTCTCCTTGGAAATAAAAAGAAATGTAGTGGCTTTGTCCAGCACAGTGTTTCAAATTCTCCGCACAGTATTTGCAATTACTACTGGAAGGCTGAAGTGCATTGAACTGGTGTAGCTCTAATTGCAGTGTGGTCACACGCCGGCTGAAGTACTTCTAGACTATATTTAGTATGTAATTGAGCCATGCTAACACAGGCTATTAGTCCAAATGCTAGTGTAAATGAGGCAGACAGTATTAAGATGTGCTTTAAGATTGTCAAGTAATGCTAAATCAGGTCAGACGTTCTTGCCATGTCTCGCAGGACGGTTGGTGTTGCTCCTGGCAAAACACGCGTAATGCCGCATGGACGTGCGTGCTTGCTGGGGAGCCGGCAGTCGGGAGTCTCACTGCTCCGGTCCGCAGCATTCCCCTTCCTTCCAATTGCTCCCTGCCCATAAATGTTAAGGCATTCAAGAAAGAACCAACATAGCAACATCCCGAAATGCCCTGTCGCAGGATGAGATCAGGGAAAATTATGTTGGCTGAAGGCTATAATTTGCTGGGTGTTTGGAGAGGTGAATGCTCTGTGCTGATCCTGGAGGGGTGGCAGGCACTGTGGGCTCGGCTCAGCCTTCATCCTTCCCGTGCTGCCAGGCACCTGCAGGAGGGATGGAGACCAAGAAGGTTATCAGTGAAAGGTGATTCTTCACGTTACACGTGTGTAGGGGAGGACAGGAATTTGCCTAACAGAAGCTGTCATCACATGCCAGTTTTGTTCCAAGTACGGCGTGTGTTGTATAACCCACATCTCGAGAGTAACATATGAACTACTAAATGCTTGTCAAAAATACATGGTTTTTATCGAGCAGTAGTCACTAAAGTTGTTGGAACCTGTTACCATTGTAGATATAACACTTCTTGGGTTTTATGTGCACTTTTCAAAACGTTCTGGCAATCATAAAGTAGGTTTTTTTTTTGAAGAGGCAGGGTTTTCTGTTTGTAACATCACCTTTTTAACACTGTGACTAGCATCAAAATGCTAAAATTGTATTAAAAAGAAAAAAAAAAAAAGCACAGCAGCTGGTATTCAGTGATCCAGGAAATGAGCTTGATTCATATGGCTTCTGTATATCATAAGAGACCTGCACGTTTTTAAGGAAACAAAGTGATGCGTCTAAGGTCCTAGTGTTGCTATTAGGATAGCTTAAAGTGCAACAGAGCACTCCTTGAAACTGTTCTCAGTTTGGACAGGCATGATTGCAAACAGGCAAACCCCTGACAGCTGTGGGAGGTGGGGCACTGTTAACACAACAAGGCTTTTTGACTAATGTAATAATTATCTGTGTGGCAATTTTTCTTTCTAGGAGACTGAGCTGCTAGATATCAGCCTTGTCAAAGATGCCAGATGCGGAAAACATGCCAGAGCTCCCAAGGTAGGAATTTTTGCTGTGTGCTTACATGTTACATTGATGACCTAGATAAAATAGAATGGGAATTATATGCAATAATTAAAGAAGAAAAGTTCCCTTAGCTACTAAGTGTTTTGTCTTTTCTCCGTTTAACACGGTTTCTGATGAGAAGCGTTACGATTGTTGAGCCATTGTCGTTTGATTCTGTATGTAAAGTGCTGATGGAAGCTCTGCTGGCAGTGAGGGAACAAAAATCCTGGTTCGTCAAGGTAAACTTACACAAGTTGCTGGCTTCCCTGATGGTAAGGAGCTGACAGTTGTTTAGGTCCATGTTGCATTTTGGGCTGCCTGTTTTCCTCTTTCAGTGCCTCTTGAGGTCAGAAAGAGGGTTGTTTTTTTTTTTAAACTGCCATCAGAGGGGTCAGGTCCGCCCTGATGTATTGCATGCTCCTTTGCTGTCTCTAAAGACAGTAGGTTGTAGATATATGTTCTCTCTGGTGTTTTTGTTTGGATAGACACTACACATCAGAGAAAAAACCAAAGCACTCAGCTCTGGAAGCAAGGTAGTGCCTCGGGGAATCACAGAAGTGATTGGAAAAAAGAAAATCTCCTTAGGGGCCTGAAAGTATGGCCTTGCTGCCGCTTAGCCGCAGTTGAACCGGTGGGGTTGAAGCAGCCCAAAGGAATGCTTCTCCTACCCTTACCTCGGGGGAGGAAAACGGCTGGGTCCGGATGGCCGTGGCTTCCCTGGAGCCTCCCGCTGCACTCCCTCTTCATTGCACCCAGCCCTGGGCCGGGGCACAGGCTCCTCAGCCCCTTGAGGGTAGGCGTTAGGGATGGTTGTTTCTCCGTGCCAGAATGCGATTGTAGTTATCTCTGAACAGACTATTTAAATTTGGTTTTCAAAGCTCTCCATGTAGTGCTGGCAGCATTTTAAAGGCTGACTTAGAATTGAAATGCAACAGAAGTACTTTATGACATCCACATTAATACCAAATGAGTTCACCATGATTAATGGTTCTATGATGAATAGCAATAAAGTATTAACAATGGCTAGAACATTATTTTAAAATGCTACCCGCTTTACAGAGGACATTCATGTTCTTCTAACAAAATGTTTTTAGCTAAAATTTATGCAAAGCTATTGCCTTGGTGACTTTTATTTATTAGGCTGTTTTTGTTACGACATGTTATGGATTTGACAGCAGTGGCATTAAATGAAAGGTATGAGAAAATCCTGACTTTCAGGGTGGTGAAATGCACCACCTGTGTGAATGAGTTTGCTTTTTGTCATTGATTTGTGTGTGGGCAGAATGAAAACAGCACCTGGCTTGCTGTTGATGGGATCTTGCAAATGGTCCAAAACAAAACGTTCGTTTTGGGACCGGACGTGTCAGTTTTGCTTTGATCCACGTTGTGGGGCTGAGCAAAGGAGTGCTGACTGCAGGTGAGCAAGCGTTACAGGAGCCCTGTTTGTGTCACATCCACAGAAGATCTAAAACTCATATAGCAGCAGGAAGGCTTGGCTCTAAGTCAAGCAGTAGCAGCTTGTGATTGCATGGAGGTTTCTAGTAAAAACCCTGCTATATTGGCTTAAGAGAGCAGGACCACGTACGCATGATACTTGCCAAAGTTCCCAGCTTTTCAGAGGCTCTTTTCCACAGCTCTACTTCCAGGTGGGAGCAACCCTTGCTCTCAGGTGAGCATAAATAATGAACTATGCCTAGGTGTAGTTCCTGTATGGGAAAGCAAGCTTCTCTCATGTAGCGTGCAAAGAAGTCATTCACAATCTGCTCGTTGCACGGTAAAAGCGTGATGTCCATGATGATGATGATGTGACGATGCGTCTGAGCTGTGACGGTGAGCCTGAGCTGTGTCCAACAGCATGGCTCTGGTGTGGTTCACTGGTACCTGCAGAGCCTCTTGCCCTGTATGTAATACAGCCACCGGTATAAGCTGCAGACGTGGAACGGAGTTTAGCTGCTGCAGCAACAAATACTTCTTACTGCTGTGGTTCCGCTTAACACAGGTTTATTAGCTATCCCAGAAGTTATTCTCTCATGATTTGGTATGATCTTCATTGACTTGGGAACTTGCTTCCTGTCGTAGCCTTGCCAGGTGGGAAGGACAACAAGCTGTGGTGCATTGCCGCGTCTTTCACTGTAAAACAAGAGATATAGGTGATTTTGTCTTCATTCCCCCGCTACCCCTCCCTCTGCCTGCAGTCTTGGACAGACTTGTGTTAGGGGACTTCTGCCAGTTTATGCAAATTCTTAATCTATTTTTAGAATTCTAAGAGTAGATTTCATCTGTGGGTTGTCATTAAAAACTTAAGAAGCTAATGGGAGTCTTTAAACCTCATTTAGTGTATTTCTGATCTACTGTTACCTTTTGATAGAAATAAGTGTCATCTTTAATAAGCCTTGACTTTTCTATTAAATTTTTAAAAATGTAATTAATTTTTATTTTTATGGTAAACTAAATTTCAGTGTCATTAATGACACCCATAGTAAGATACCAGAAGCTGTTAGGTGTGCTGCTGCAGAAGACCGTCAGCAAGTAATGATTTTAGAGGACTATAAGCAGTCATAGTTACCAAAAATCTCCTTCTTCCCCATCACCATCTGGACTACACGCTTTCTCCCCATATTGCTTCCATATCCACCAGCGGGGACGTTTCTTTGGTGGCTTAATTAATCTGCCAAGCTCCTGGTCTTTTTGATGGCTAGAAACAGAGTCTGTTCTCACGCTGCGTTCAATGTACCTTCTGCACAACCATCAGTATTAATTTCTGAAAGAGAGAGAGAAGCACAAAGGGGTTTTCAGTTACTTTGTCTTTCAGCCTTGTTGGTTGACATTCACTTTTCGTATTATTTTTCCAGAAGTCCAGCCATACATATTTTGTGATCATTCTTGAATGTTTGTTGTTACATATTCTGGTCATTATCATAAGAGAGGGGAAAAAAAAAAAAAAGGCAAAAAAAGGCAAGCTTTTTCATTCTGGAGAAGTTTTCATTGACGAAGGATAAACAGCCAAATGCTTTGGTTTTATTTAGAAGGCATTGTACTCTCTTTGTTTTATCCTATTTCACAGTGTCCCTAAATTTGTTGAAAATGCGTTAGCGTTTTGCTCCAGCAATGAACTCCCAGTTATGGATTGTCTTCGGTAACGCTCTGGATAAGTGGGCTTAGGCTGGGCTCTGGAGAAAGGTAGTATTAGACATGCTCATGTTTTGTATTACCCCCGAGGTCGTAGTGTGTGTAAAAAAGGGTAACAGTAGACTCCAAAAATGGGATACATATATGCACTTATCCTACTCTACGCTGTTCATAATCTCAGAGGTTTTTTTTTCTGGGTTTCTCATCCAGGAGGTCTGGTTCCTTTCTTCATTCCCTATTATGCTTAGCCTCAAAAGTTCCCCTGAAGGCACAAAAGTGCAGCTTCTTCTTCCACGTTGTCAGGGATGAGTCCTTCTGTCTTCAGCTGCTGTTTTCAGAAACGATAACAGAGTTTTCCGTCTCAATGCAATATATATGCAAAGGCTTATTCTCCAGAATAAGGGCAAATCTCAGGCAGCACAGAGCACTGCAGCAGATCTCTAAATGAGAAGAAAAATGAAAGTAATGTTCTGAAGAGAACAAGGAAAGACTTACTAATTGTGTATGTTAGGAAAAAGAGCCTGAATTCAAAATACAATGAAATTTATACAGAAGTGAGGGAATTATAAGATGATTATCAGGACTTTGCCTTTTTAGTAAGCATTAGAATCATTTAGGAAGGGAACAAGAGAAATTTTGAGGACGGGAGATTAATATGCAGTTCATTTTTTTTTTTTTTTTTTTTCTCCTTCGGAAGACGTGACTGCCCATAAATTCAGTGCGGCCTTTTTGAAGCGTGGCATGCCTTTTCTCACAGCTTGCATTGACTCAGAGCTGCTGCCGGTGTCAGCAAGGGTGCAGCATCAGGATGCTCAGGGCTCACGTTGTTTGTACTTTGAAATGCTGAAGGAATGTGAAAATCGTTAGTTGCAATGAAGCAATTATTTATTTCCTTTTATTCACACATTACCTGGTAGCACTCTCTCGAGCTTTGTTTTGATGTGCAGACTAACGAAGAGACGTCTTTTCCCTTGTAAAGTTTAGCGAAGCGATCTGCGGAATAACACAAGGAGCCGTGAACAGAAGCGTACACTTTTGTACAATGAGGCATAGAAATAGCTCTGAATATTCACATACCTTCTGTGAAGCGTGGAAGCGCCACTCAAAAGGGGGTCCATGTTCTTAAAAAGGAGACATAGCTAAAAATGTCATGCAGCAGTAAATACTGGTGAAAGGTTAGGTGGTGAAAATTTGGCAGCTGCAAGCATGCTTGCACGACTAGGGAAGTCACACTTTTTACTGTCTTGTATTTACCTTAGCCAATAACAGTTTCTATGGAAACTAAAATCTTAATGCAACTGTATAAGTGGTTTTAGTCACAAGAAGAAGTATCAGGATGAGTTGGCAGGAGTAAGGAAATAACCCCATGGCAAATGTTCATATTGAAAACTTTTGATGCATTTGATCAGTCTGTTTTCCCTCAAAGATACCATAAATCATTCAGCAGGAAATTAATTTCTTTAAATGACATATGCTATGGAACCTGTAGGAGATGAAATGATGAATGATGGAATCACTCTAATGCCAAAATGTTTATAGAGCCTAGTCCCCAATTCTAAAAACACTCGCAGCTCCCCTGCCCCAAATTTTCTCACTTTAACAAGAAAGCTCTACAGAGAAAAATAATAAAGCTTTTTTAATGTCAGAAATTTGCCAAGACCTCAACTACTATTAATATCATCACCAGCCTCTCTGTATTTAGTGGGTTTTCTTGAAATGCTCAAGTAGAGTGAGATGATTTCAGGAATACCTCAGCTATAATTGAAAACCAACGTGCTTCTTCCTCACTGCAGAGGGTTTGCTGGCTTCTAATACGTCTGTAGAGGAAAATAAATATTTCATGAACTAGACGGGCTTAAAAACTATAAGGAAAACCAACAAGGAAAGTCTAAATAATAATCTGGCGATTTTCAGGGAGATGAGGATGTTCAAGTCTATTTGAATTGTCCAAGCTATCAGGACTGCTGTCTTCTGCGTCTGCTTCTGTACTCCATTGCGCTGACTTAGAATCAGTAGGATTTTACTGACATTTGGGTAAACTTTATGCAGAGAAGGAGAAAGTAAGACTGCTGTCTGTTAGGCTGTTAATAATCTCCTGTTTCTTCCTTCATTATTTAACTTACTGCCTGAATTTACAAATGCAGGTCAAGAACTTTTTGTGAACCCACTCAAAGCACACATATGCAAAAAAATAAATCGCAGATAGCGCTTGGTTGATTTGCCTCTGAATAAGGCTCTGACTTCTAATTTACGAGTCCAATGACAAGAGCCTGTCAAAATAAACCTAATTCAATCACTTGATTTCCTTATGGGGTATGTGAACTTACAATTTTGCTGGTAGCCCGTGATTTTTATGGTCAAATTTTTTGTTTTTCTTTTATCAGAAGAACAAAAGAGGCTTCTGTCACTTCTGAAATATTTGAAAGCTGAGCAGCTATTAATTTCTTTATCATAAAGTCTGTGCTGGGACAATTACGTTGCAGTCTAATCAGCGTGGTTATTAAATACATGTGGGAAATGGCAGATAGACTTTTTTTCCTTTTTTTTTCTTTTTTTTTTTCCTTTTTTTCTCTTTGGTCCACTCAGTACATTCCCTGAAGTCAGCTGCCTACACGGATCGCGCAGGAGAGCAACAAGCCTGCCTTTTGCAAAACCAACTTCTGTCGCTCTGCCTGTCTCAAACGCTGCTATTGCTGTTATTTTTATCTGCTGATAAATGCACATCGCTTTCCGTTCAACAACCTTGGTGCTAAATTAAAAACTCTAATGTAAATTATGCCTAAGCAATGTTCTATTTCTGCCAAAAAGAAATAAAAATGGAATATGCATGCAGCTCACCTTCTTCCCACTCACCTCAAGGATAACAGTGACACCTCGAACATCGCCCCCAATTTGTTCGTTCTTCTGCATGACTGCTTTTTTTTTTTCATCATAATGATTAAATTACATAAACATTTTCTCTAGGTTGAGTTTTACTTTATTAAGGAAGGTTAAGATTAATTTCTTTGGATGATATTTGACTGGTGTTCAGGCGGTCACAGTTATAAAGACAGGGAAATGCAAGTAGTTGAAATGCTGCAAACAGCGTGGGAGCTGCGGTCGCTGTGAGCACGAGGGAGTTTTGCCTTGGACCCTCCCTGGGGCATTAAGCCTCGCTCTGCCCTTCTTGCCCACTTCCCTGCAGCTTGGCGTCGCCTCTCTTCACCAGGCTGAACAGGCTCCTAATGGCACGCGGCATCTTTCGCTCTTCCGAATTTGCCCCGCAAGTGCAGATTTTATCAGAAGAGGTCTCCCCGCTGCCCGCAGTAAAGCCCTGCTGCTTATTCAGGAATGAAGGCAAGTTTCTCTATGCCTTTGAGCTTTTGTTTTTGTTTTTTGTTTTTAAAATCTGTTGAAAGTTAACTTCTTTGGGGAAGAGTCTCATCTCCAAAGATAAAGCTGTCAGCGCTGCTATCCGGGGAGCATAGAGGGCAGGTCTTCACTTCTCCATCACCTGGAGAAAAGTCACCATCAGAAACATTATTCATGCTATTCTGGAAGCAAAGCAAGGCTTCCTGAAAGCAAACGAAGCCTGGGGCATTCAGTAGCAGCCACAGGAGCCATTTTCTTTCTGCTTCATCGGGTCACAAGTCATGTCTCAAACACGGTGGCTTGCTTAGCGGAGTGGATGAGCACAAGCGCTTCGCACCTGCGCTCTGGAGCCTGCAGAGATTCCTTGCTTGCCTCGGAGTGCGGTTCACTTGGCTGCTCATGCCTGAGGCTGAGGCCACCTCTGAGATGATCAGCATCCCAGAGCACCACCAGGATGGCCCAAATTGGTGAAGGTGATTTTATTTACAATCCTCTAATCCTTCAGGCACTGGGACCTTTTCAGAAGCTTGTCATACACTGTATAACTGAGCTCTCTCTGGGTAGTTCATCAGATTCGCTATTTACTAACATTCAGGGTATTGTAGAAAGCACAGGGCTTTGTCCAAGGCTTTCACTATGAATCATTGCCAAAAAGATCTGATTATTCTTTTTCTGCTCGCCGACGGTTTCAGTTAGCTTTCTGTGCTGCCTGGTTTTATGTTTTTCTTTGTTATATTTATAAAACATACATCTTCTTTTTGTTTGTATACTTTCATGCCAAAGTACGAAGTACAAAGTATGTAACAAGAAAATCTGTATTTTAAGAAGCGCAAAGGCATTTTATTAATGCGATTTTAAAACTTGACATTTAAATTTGAAAAGGTAGAATAGGACACTGCTCAATTAAATATGTGATATTTGAGTTGCTGAGAACACCAGAGAGTGTCAGTAAAGCTGTGCTTTAAATGCTACTGCTGAAGATGCTTTTGAATAAACCTGTGTAATTATTTTTCTTTTTTTTTCCTTTTCTCCTTTAGTTTGATTTTTTTTTTTTTTTGTGATTTTGGAGAGAGACTGACAGAGACTAGCTTTGTGTGCTCTCAGGCACACATAATACTATTTTAAATCCATACATAAGCCACTCTCGTGAGCGTTCAGACTGCGGCAGTGGGGGTTAAAGTAGCACACTGGAGGGCAGGGACTCATCACTTGACATCTGCATGAAGCACATGCTCAGTTAAGTTCAGTGCTACGGTAATATTTCCTGTGATAACTTAGTTGATTGTAGCCACCTCCACGCTGTTTGAGCTTGAAGGTTTAAATTCCTCTTCTTGCCTTTCCCTGCCACGGGATAGGGCTTGCAGGAGGGGAGGTGGGTTGCAAGGTGGCATCTCTCGGCTGGTAGGTACCAAATCTGGTGAGCCTCGCGGTTGCTGCCCTTGGCAGCCGTCGCTGGGGTGCGATGGTGGTGTGCTGTCACTGGCCCACCTCGGTGACGAGGCCGTATCCAGTGTCAGCAGCCTTTTGACAACATTTGTGTTGCTGATCAGTGATAGGGGACATGGATGTCTTATTACTGCCTTCACAACTAATAACACTAATGAGATGAGAATGCAGCTGGGACAGCATGTCCGGCCGCAGCTATCACAAACCCACACCCACTGTCAACTGTGATAAAGCTCACTCGAATCTGGCACATGGCATTTTTACAGTGGCTGGCACAAAATTTAAAAGTTGTTGGGCCAATATAAAGTTATTCTGGAGGTGCTTTTTGTGATGCTAAGATGTTAATATTGCCTATCAATATCCTGTGTTATCTGTGTGTTATCTTCCACCCCCTGCGTGTTCATAGCCACACGTTACCTTTCGACTTGCACGAAGATCATAAAGATTTGGGAAAGTACAGTCCATTTTTTCCAGTGTTGGTACAGTATCTAAAAGAGCAAAGTCCTGTTTCATGAGTAGGGCTCCTAAGTGTAATGCTAATAGAAAAACTAAGAAGTAAAATGTTGCTTTCCATAAAGATAAGAAATGCTGCATTCAGCCTCTGTCATGAACGCTCAGTTTGGAAAGAATTTCAGAATTTTTCATTGGAAAATGTAAAGGTACTAAGTAACTGAGTCATACTAGTCTTTCCTTCTGAGCAGTAATCTCCATCTAGAAATACTTCATAAATATTAAAATACATATTTTAGCAGTAGTGTGGAGCTGTGCATCCAGAGAGAGATCTGGTGGCAGTGCAATACCCTCAAGCTTCAAATGTGGAATCAGCAGGCTCAAGTGAAAATGCCAAAGCAGAAACATTTTTCTGCAGTTGTTTAGAACAAATGATTTAAATTTCCCCATTTTTTTGGACTCCAGTTTGGGGATTTGTCCATGGCATCCCTTATCTTGCAAATAACTGGTTGGAGAAAACTGCTAGGTTTTAATTAGTTGCAAAGGTTTGATATAATTGTTATCTACGTATAAAGGGCTCATTCAGTATCTCCTCATGGAACTGAGCAAAACCATTTAGGCTTAGAAAAGAGAGCACTGCGAAGCAATAGGATTAGGTGTAGATCCCGAGTAACCATGGCTGACAGAGACACCCGTTTCTTCGCAACCGGGTGAAAGTGCCCCCCTGCTCAGCTCTGCAGGGAAGAGCATTTCACTGGCGACAGGACGGCAGGGCGCTGAATTGCCAAGGAGGAGCGAAGGGTGATCGGCGTTGGCGAGTCGTTATCCATGTTGGATGGCCTGTGTGCTGCAGAGGATGTCAAACCCTGCCTGGAAACCCTCAGGCAAATGGCAGGAACTGAGCAATTTGTGATTGAGTTTAAATAAGTATAAACTGTCTTTGGTCAGAGCTTGTAACTCGAGAGATTTGGTTTTGAGATTTAGGAGTTGTAAAAAAAAAAAGGTCTCCTTTAATACTGAAGTCATTTAAGCTTGCTTAAACTCTATTAGAACAGCTTCCAGCTTCAAAGTTCGTTATCTTCCATATTACGTTAGCACTTTCCCGGTCTTGCAGCTAAGCACATTTGGCTGTAAAACTGCACATTCGCCTAACATTTTTTTAATCTGTACTTGTATGCTGTCCAGTACAGATGTCTAAGAAAAAGTGATGGGAAGAAACTTGACTCTCCAAGCTAAAACTTTGATCATAAAATAATTACAGCCCCTGCCATAAATAATCCTTGTTTCATCGCTGTGGTTTTTCAGTCTGTTTGCTTGTGTCCCAAGGCATGTCTGCCGGTCGGACACCCCAGCCGCACCAGTGACATGAAGTCAGGGCAGATGTACTGCTGTGCCTTGTAGTGACACACGGGTCCTGCGGAGAGACCTCTACCAGTGTCGCAGGGGAACATTTTATTACGAATCTGAAAGTGGGACTTAGAAGAGTCAGCTACAGATAAGGAAGCTAATGGGAGCAAATGGAAATAGCCAGGGGTCTGGGAGAACTCTAAAGCAGCAGGAAACTATGGCTATTTCCAATGTAATAATATCAGTATATTCACGTTAAATCCATGTTACCGTTTTTCCAAAGCATCAAGTAGGAGTGAGACTGCTTTCTTTTGCTCTAGTCTGCTGTGGATGTATAAAAAGGTAGAGGCAAGGGCATCCAAATATCCGGTAGGTTTTTTTTTTATACAGTAGGATATTTCTGAAAACAAACCAAACCAAACACTTTTCATTTTTAATTATAAACAGAATTATGCTGCCAAGTAAGGCATATGAATACTTCATTTTTAAATAAATCCTTATCGCTGTGTTGAGCGTGAGTTGCCTGTCTCTGGCTTTCTCAGCTCCATCGCCTCCCAGGCTAATCCCAGTTAAATAAACAAAATTATCAGCTGTTGCCACTAGGGAGTTTAGACACTCTGTTCCACTCCTGGGGTGTTAATGAACCATCAGCAGGGATGTTCCTGCAAAATGGATGGCATGGCGACACTTGCTGATACACAAGCAGGTGCACGTGGGAGCAAAATGATTATCTGTATGTCAGTGCTAAAAGAACATTTTTCTGAGGGCTAAAGGTCTGCTTCATGCATTTTTCAACCCTTGGTGATTCACTGGAATAAAGCATAGTGTATTCCTGGTAAAGACTGCTGTGTGTTAAGATTGATACACAGCTACACCTGATCTAGCAAGGTTTTTCTGGCTATCAGTTGCATTGTGGATACATCCTTCCCAAGGAGAAGCATTTCTACCACTGCAAAGCTGAATGGGTAAAATTGCCATAGCCCATCCTTGATATGGCATATCTGCACTAGCAGTGCATATAGGCAGAATTAGGGGCTATTTTCTGCACGTGGGCAGCCTTTTATATGGTTATTAGCACTGCAAGTGTCCAGTGTCCTTCGTATTTTGTCTTTTGATGTTAAAAATCAGGTCTTCGCTCCTCTTGGGAAGATTGATCTGCTGAGAAATCCCATGCGTGGACCTATGTGTCATTCCTGTTGTATGGAAATCATCGTACGGGATGTGTAAGAAAGTAGGTGAATTACACGTTTCCAGAAGTTACCCGCTCTTGAGTATGAACTTGAGTTCATACCCCTGAAGTGTAGATAGAATTATTAACCAGCCTAAAATTTCAAGGACCTTACTGAAATACTGACAATGTACCAGTGCTCTGGGACTGTGGCATGTCCTGGAAAGTAGAGGGTGCAGAAAGGGCAGATTCAATGCTGATCAGCGTAGCTCTGTTTTTAGTTAGTAGAACGATCTTGATTGAATCGCCAAAGAAAGCAGAAAAAACCCGAGTGTGTAACTGTAAATTACAGCAATCTATTAAAATGCAGGTTTGCTCTTCTAAAGGTGGATTCCATGTGGTTTAGGTTTGTGAGCTTCTGAGTTACGTTGTTTAACTTGGGGAATTTGGATAAAAACCCAGTTACCTTACTTTGGAGAAGAAATACCCTTGGCTGGGAGTTTTTGGCTGCGGTATTTTTCAGTATCCAGTTTCTTTGTTGTGTTTCAGACTTAGAATGAACTTGCAAACGTGCAATTTAGGAACAGGCCTAGATGGTAGCTGCTATTTTTCCACCCTGTTGTGCAGTGCATCTGTGTCCGGGTTCATTCCCATCAAGGGAGACCAGGTTGCCGATACTAGACTTCCAATGGTGGTTCATTGCTCTAACACCCATTGAAAGAACATGTTTTTTCCTCATTTTTCCAGGAGGAACTCAAAAACAAGTGTCAGTATAACCTGCAAATACTAACCTAATAATCTGGGTTGTTTGAATTCTGCCGTACCTGCAATAGCCAGTACCTGTGCTGAAGAGCAGATGCGATGTGCAGACTGAAAGGTGAGATGTCGTGGGGTTAGGTCTCTCTCCAGCAAGTTGCGAATCCGGCAAGGTTTGGCTGTATGTAGGGCCTTTGGGTCTGAATTTTTTCTTTTCTTGCAAGGAAGTTATATCCATCCTGGTCCTAAGACAGCGTTAAACGTTGTAGTTTATCGCAACTGTTAAATAATTGGATTTTTTAAAAAATAAGTCAGAGGAAATAGACCTTTTTGCTGTGTCCAAATACAGAAAAAAGCATTACCAGCTCAGTGATTTTTATAACAATTTTTGTGATGGAAGGTTCTGGTAGTTCAGGGGAGCTGCACTGACTGCAGGTCTGACTTGCAGTGCATCCTAAGTGCTTTTTTCCTGCTTTGAAACACACCCAGTATTGATAATGCTATAACTGAAATTACACAAAGATTTTTTTGTTGTTGTTGCCGCTCTGAGTTAACCTCCTTCCTCCAAGATTAATGAAATACAGAAAAAAAAATCTATATGAGAAACTGTATGCTGTAGTCGTGAATGTTTAGTATAAATGGCTTCAAAACGATGTTTGCTAATGAAGTGGCAGAAGCAGAACAGTCGAGCGAGGTAGGGTCACCGTATAAAGGGAAAAGGCAGTCACATTAATCTCAGAAATAATGGGAGCAATTTGCATGTCATTAAATGTTTAAAGAAAACCTGAATTCAGGTAAACTAAACAGACTCGTTGAATGGTTACTTGCGTGTTGAGACAAATAGAAGAAACTAGCGTGTATCGGGATAGCTGACGGAGCCGTGGCAGCAGATCCCAGCCCTCCGAGGGTGGTGGGAGTTTTGCTTTGGCTTTTGCTGAGACCCAGGCTCCCTTTGTCACATTAAAGAGCAAAGCCAACACGGCTTGTTTTCTGCAGTGTATTTTCAGTAAAAAATTCTAAACCACAAAATGGTCATTTGGCAATTTGAGAAGGCAGGCTGATTTTAGCTAACCTAGTTAGTCCAGTTTTGCTGTGGTTTGCCTTGGGAAGGACAAAGATGCCTTTCTGCCCTTCTTCCCAGAGCCAGCTCTGGGGATCTGCCCCGAGCTGCAGCCCACCAATCTTCCCCCCTTTCTTTCTTTGTGTTTACGTGCACCTCAGACAACACTGTGGTTCTGTAGGAGAGAATATCACCTTTTTCTCCAGAAATATTTATATCTATTTGTTTTTAACGGTGGTAAAATCTTTGTTCGCAGCTGTTGACTGTTGCTACCAGGGTAAACGTGCAAGTTGTCGGTGGGTGAGCGGGAGGGGAGGAGGTTGTTTATGTCTCGGGGTGTGTGTGTTACAAGTCAGTGCAGGAACAACACTTTCAGAACGGCTGCAGAGGTTTGGTTTTGCTTGGTTTTAGCTGAAAGAAGAGGAGAATTTATTCTGCGGTTGCTTTCATACTGTCCTTCAGAGTGGTCTGCTGGGGTGCTTTGGGAGCTGAGGCTGCTGATGGTGTAGAGATTCGCTCCTGCTTTGGTCAGTGCCTACATGTCAGCTTTCGTTCTCACGGTCTACGCATGGGTTTTGATTTTCAGCAGTATGAACCAAACATCTTTGCTGTAGAGGTGGCAATGTTAGAGTTACGCTCGTATGCACTAGAGTAGTTGAAGTTAAAATAAGTTTTTTCACTCCTCCTGGGACCTATGAGAACATCAAGCCCTTGCAGATGGTGACCGTTGATTTTGTTAAAGGGGTGAGGTTTGTCCTTGGTTGCATGTCATCATCACTGACACGTTAATCGCTGCATTGTGTTCCCCGCTGTAGTCAAAAGTGGTGACACTTCTGCATGTTTCAAAGGAACTATTGCTGCTGTAAATTGATGTAGGCAACACTGAATATGATCTAGCTCATTTTTAAGACACTGATACGTTTGTGGCAGTATTTCAGTTGGGGGAACTAATTTTTTTTTCTACTGTATTTTTTACATCCTGCTAGAGTCAGGAGAATTGCCAATGGTGGGAGGAGAAGTGAGATTATTTAACTCTTACTTACATAATAAAAAAGGAGAATTTGAAAGCGATGCTCAGGTCTGGTCATATTTTGACGATGCTTGGCTTTTCCTTTTTGTTTCTATTTAAAGTGATTTGTTCTCTGGAAGCATAATCACTTGATATTACTAACTTAATTTTTTGCATATGATACTTGCAAATTATGTAAGCAAAAGAAACCCTTTACTGTGTTTTTAGGTATCAGATAGTAGCTTGATTAAGAGCATTTAAATGCCCGTGTATTTGAAAGGGGGGTACCGTGTTTTTTACTTTAATTGAAAACTTCTTTGGGCAAATTCCAAATGCCAAGGTAAAACTTATCAGGCTGAAAACAAATGTTATACAATCTCTGTTAGCTTTCTGCCATCTGGCAAAACCCAATTATCCTCAGACAGTTTTATGCTCTTTACAACGATGCTATTCTTGGTAATACGGAAAATGGACGTTTATAAGAGAGACTCCCGCAGCTGGTAGTACTGCCAGGGGAAGAGAAGGTGCGGTGGAGGTGGTGGTGCTCATGTCGTGGGCTGTGCCACCCTGATGGAGGAGCCACGAGTTGTTCTCCAGAGGCCTCTGTCTCTCTGCACGGACCGAAAAGAAACCTTATGCTTGTAGGTGATGGGGTTGGGAGCTTCCTTCTCCACTGCCCCCGGATCAGGTGCCTGCTGCTGGCACCGTGGGTGCCTCCACGCCAGCTTTAGGAAGTTTCATATTTGTAAACTGTTTGAATATTTGGAATAATTATTCAGATTATCTGTTCAGTTATCTTTGTTCCAGCGCTCAGAAAGCAAACTGAAGAGTTTGTGCAACTCTACAGAGTCACGGAGTGCTAACATGAGCACCTCTCTAGCACTCCTCTACCAGTTTGTTCACCCTTATTTAAGATTCCTCTTACATACAGTATCCACTGTGAACTCGCTTTGTGATGAGAGCCGACAAGCATAGATACGGAATTCTGAGCTGGGTTTAGACGGCTGAACCATGCACATTCCATTTAAAGGAAGTGTATTGCTATCCTGCCTGCTTATGGAGCCTGATTCATCAAAGTGCTTAGCATATGCTTCCCAAGTCTTGTTGGAAGAAAACCTGTAATGACCACGTATTTGCTTTGCACATCCAGGAAAGGTGTGATCCCAGAACTGGAGAACTGGGAGACAAAGTGTCATTTAAAGAGATTTCTATATTAAATAGCCCAGAATTAAGATGAGTGATGAGAATGTACAAGTGTCGTCAGAAGCTTTCCCCTGAGTAGTAAGTGCGCCTGTTAGTCATGCAGTTTATTCTGATGATAAATTCAAAACTATTTGCAGGATTATTTAGAGTATAAGAAAAAATGGCATTTTCTTCACTCTTGGAGCTTATGTCAAACGTGATATAAAACTGTTTGATATGAAGTTATTTCAGCTGCAGTTAAATATGAGAGAGAGACTTACAATTCTAACCTGCTTATAAACCAGGGAAAAAGATGAGGAGAGAAGGCATTTATTGGTGTGAAAATAGTCGACCCTGCTGTAGATGCAGATGGATATTTTCCTTTCTTCCCTCGGGTGCACATTGTTGATTGCTCCTGGGAGTACAGCATTGAATTGCATGAAGATGTGGTCCAGTCTGGCCAGGTGAACGTTATGCAGTTGTTCTACCTGCTGCAAATAAGGGGGCTGGAAATAGGAAAGCTAAGAAATACATGGTTTTCTGTGCCTTTTTATATGGGAGTATTGCAACACCACGGGTCAGGGACCACCGTATATGTGTTAATATAGGTTCTGTGGTTTCAGCAGCATGCACAAAAAAAAAAAAAAAAAAAAAAAAAACAACCAAAAAAAAACCAAAGGGCACATGGCCAAAGCTCTCATTGAAGTCCATGTGCTCGGTTTTGGACAGAGGGAGCAGAGGAGTGGATTTCATGCTCACTTGCACCACAGAGACAGTTATTTATACAACCAAGTAGGTTAGAGCATTGTCACAGGCTTTAAAGCTAGAGCTTGTTTATATCAATTGCCGCAAATCAGAGTTCCTGGGTCAAGCCAAAATCTATTTAGAGGATGCTTATCGGTATGTCACGTGTTTTCCAGTTTCCTTGATGGCAGAGTGAGCCCACCCCCAAAATGAAATAAGGAAAGAAATGCTTTTCTTGCTGGGACTGTGAGCATAGGCAACAGGCATAAGGCTTCCTTTGCTGCCTGCAGTTCTTTGCTCTCACATCAGCCTATGATTGCAGTTTGGCAGGGGGATTGATTTTGTTTGGGTTTAGGAAGTAGAGGGCTTAGAAATGGCTCCAGGAAACGAACGGGCAATCAACAGGCAAATCACCAAAGGAAAGAATGAAAAAAAGCTGTATTTCAGTGTTACTTATTTTTGAGATATATGGCAGTGTTCTTTAAAATTCCCATCACCCAGAGTGAGTTGATTGGCTTGCTTTTAATTTTACTTCAAATAATAAGGTCTTACCTTGAAAAGCCAGCTTGAGTGTGCTCTGCACTTCCCGAATCACTCTTTCCCAAGTTGCTCTTGCCACTGATTAGTGGATATAACAAAAAGAAACATCATCACCTTGCAAAAAAAAAATGGGCTGACTTGTCATGTCGTATGTGTCTAAGAGAAAATAATATACAAACTAAGAACAAAAGTGCTAATATTTGAAACTATGGCTGGGAGAGAAATATGATGGCTTATTGTGTTTGAAAAGCTTTCTTGAAATGCAGAGATGAGTGATGTGGGCAGCGGCTGACACTGGGTTTAAAAATGCTTTTGCAAACCCTGGGATGGGAAGGCAGTACACTGGCTGGGCACACACAGCTCAGCCAGTCTCGTTAATAATTCAGCTGTTTGTCTTTGGTTTTCAGTGTAATTTGATGTGTCTGTTCCGATTTCTTTGTATATGTACATTAGGAGCTTAATTAAAAGCTCCAGAGACTGTTTACATGTAGAATAAATTTTATTTCTTAAGCATGAGACTGGAGTGAATGAAGTGAACAAAAAAAATTCTGATGGGCGTTTTAGCAAACAACATCACAAAGGAGACTTGGAGGAAAACTTAGGTATTTTAGAAGCAATAGCTACTTAAACTCATTAATTTAAATCTGTTGCAAGTATTTCTGTTTATTTCCTCCTTTGAAATAGTTGATACCAGTGGAAATCATCTACTTTTTGCTAGACTAGAAATAGTTTTATGTTAAACAAATAGATTTTTTCAAATTTTAAAAATATTTTTCCATTCTTCGTTTTTATATATTATGGGTAGGAGTCTTGTTACAAAGCATGAACTGTACTCTCTAAAATATACTCCTTTAGAAATGTGGGAAATGTTTTTGCTTATTTTTTTAATGTGCCTGTCTTCTGTTATAAGTGACTTTTTCTCCTAAACAGGAGGAGAGATGGGTGGTGATCACATGCCTTGTCTGGTAGGAATGAAGCAGAGGCATCTGACTGCAATTATCTTGGAGAGGCAACCAACAAGAGAACATTAAATTTTAAGGACTAGCAGCCGGGGGGGGGTGAAACACGTGAAAACAGCGGTAGCGGGGCCTGATGCAAAGCATTGCCTGTTAAGGAGCCCAAAGAGTGAGCTCCATGTGCTGTATTGGGGAAGGTGGAGCCTACTTTTCCTTTAAAACAGAAAGACAGGTCATACTGTCGGGATGAACCTACAGGTAAACATTACTTTTCCTCACTTGAAATGCTCCACAGTCCTTGCAAGCACCAGCTAGCCATGGAGACCCAAGAAGAGGGACAGAGGTCTAAACTCACATTCAGGACATTAAAGGTTGGCACCAGCCCCACGGCACTGAAAGCACTACCTTAGCCTGCTTGTGTTGGCCCCGTATTCTCTGCCTTGTGCCAGGACTCGCTTAGAGCATCAGAAGCGTTTGCGCACCAAGGGATACCCTGCACTAGGGACTCACAGAGCTGAAAACCAGATGAGTTTTTCCCCCTTAGGGTCACTGCAGTTGGGTCGGTTGCCCGGCTCCTTTTGCTGCGCAGCCACGCGAGCGTGCGCGTTGGCACGGAGCACAACGGGAGCCCGCAGGGCCGGGCAGGGCGCAGGGGATGGGAAACGAGGGAGACGGCTTCTCCGAATAGCATCTGGCAAAGCCTGATGAAGGTGCGGAGGCAAAGCGCACCTTGTGCAATCTTAGCAGTTTAGTTTTTATTGGGAAACGGCTAAGCCAGGAAGAAGTCCACTAAGCAACAATTAATCACTCTGGTACAATTTTATTGCATCGATGTATTTGTTTCTCTACTCTTTATACAACTATATTTACTTAGTCCTAGCTAGAATCAAAACAGTTACTACTTTGAAGTGCCACGTGAAGCACCTTCAATTACGGATTTTTGTCGATGTCAGCTTATTTACCTACACCCAACCCACCATAGTATTTATACTTAGTGCAGTTGCATTTTTAGTGCATTTCTGTCTTTCTTTTAGGAAATTTCTTCGTAGTTAGTCTTGCTTCTTGAAAATCTCATGTGAAATGACTCTGAAACAGGAGCTCAGTTCAGGGATATGCAGCCCACACCACTACGTGTCTTTGGTTAGGATCATGCATTAACCTATAATCAGTTTAAGTACAGTTTATAATCTATTTACAGTTTCATTCCTTTATCTATGACATGTTTCTTGGAAGAAGAAATTACGTTTGTCAGTGCACTTCATGTTTGAGAGGTAAAATCCAATTTGTCTAATCCTAGAAAGCTGGCCCCCATGTTTCTATTAATGAAAAACCTCATGTCATCCTGCTGTCCAAATTACGCAGCAGGAATGACCACTAACCATCCATTAACCTCTTTCAGCACATTACGCACTTAAAGCGCCAGCTAGGTAGAAGGATAGATATAAACAAATCACGTGACCTCCTGCTAGTCTGATCTTTCCCTACAAAGTATTACAATCTAATTCCAAAAATTTTCATGTCTTCTTGGTATATTTAAATTTTTATTTAGATTTTTATTTAAATTTTTACTTCTCTGCCTGTATGACTATTAATTGGAATTATTTCAGTGATCAAAGAGATGACTTAGAGTGAAAGATCAAGATATGTTACCTGCAGTACTATCAATGTAGTCTTTTTGCTGTGCTCTATAATAAACTGCAGGCTAGCAGGCATGGCGTAGAGAGTGTTTGCAAATGTGTATGCTTTGTTTAAAAGCCAAGGAGCAGAATAGTTATTATTTTAGGATCTGTGCCTAATGCAGTTTTCCAGTAGTAACTAAATCAAACTGTGCCCTCAATGTTTGTTTGCTTTTTTACAGTGAAGCAGGGATAGTGTGGGTATTGTAAAATTGGAGTGAAGCATTGAGAAGTAGAAATAACATTTCACAACAGCATACCTATTTGTTTTACTGCAGTATTCCTTCTCCAGTACACTTCGTTGATGACCTTTCAAGTCCTTTCCAAGTTTTCATTTCTTCAATTTTAGGAATCTTATTTTTAAAAAATAAGGTCTAATTTATTCTTTTCTCCAACAACCGTAAATTATGGAAGAGAGTACTTGTAAGTAAATCTTTTAGGTTGGAATAGTAAAATGTTCTAAATTCACGACCTGCGGTAGAGCTTAACCTCAGTTATCAGTGAGGAATTTATGTAATGTCTCATCTGTTTCCATGAATCTGGGAGGAAAATCCTGACAACCTCGTCATATTTGATACACATACTATTTCATTTTAATTCCCTAACCTGGAATATTTCAATCTAATTGTGCTTCTCTGAATCATCAGATATTTTTTTCTTGGCGAAAGAGAGATTGTTGTTAACTGTCAAAGCCCAGGAAATATGAAACAGGAAAGCCGACGGTTTCTAAAGCTATGCAGAAGGTATAGCTGTGACTCTGACTAATCTTTCTTGCTATGTACATGTCTGATAATTGAAGAAAGATACACATCTGCTGCCACTGAATTACTGCTGTTGGTTTGCACGACTCCTTGGCTTTCCATTCTTAATTGCTTACTATCAAATAAAGACGTCTTGGAAAGAGTACCTGCAGACCGGCAGGTTCCTAAGACAACGCCTGTCACAGAAACACTGGAGTTAATGCTGTTCTAGTTCCATCCTCCAGCTCTGAGGATTTGCAGGAGCTGAAGATAAGTAAATTATGCCATGGTTCACGCTATGGCACTCATGAAATGAGCTTTATGCCAAGTTTGTAGGTACTTTATCAAGAATGTAAAATGTCCTGATAGCACGCCTTTCCTAATTGGGCTTTGCTTGTTACTTAGTTCCTTACTGGGAAATGCTATTAACACTGGGATGCTGGGATTTCTGCTTAAAAAAAAGAAGGCTAAAAAGGGGCAGAGCTCAAATGTATTTTTTGGAAAGGAAGTTGAGTGAGAGAAAGAGACTGAAGATCAGTTATCAACAGAGCAGAAAACTCTCAAAATCATCAGCCTGTAAAAGGTACTGCACATGGCTCTGTTGTATTCATTTTCCTCTCCACCTCCAGGTTATTTGATCCTCTGTCTTGAACCCCCTTTCCTTTGCAGAGGTCCCTGTACGGGTATAGAGCAAGTTTCTTCTGCAAGCAGCTTGACTGGAGCATTTGTGTGAATGCCACCCTTCCTCGTCAGTCAGGAAGATGTTCCTTTTTTATAGAAGATCGCAATGTCTTTTAATAAGCTCTTTGAGTGGAGTTGTAATATTAAAAAAAGATGATGAGACTGTACCTGGAAGCAAATTAGAAAGAGATGTTTCAAAAACTCTTGAGTGGAACAGTGGCTAAATTATCCTGCCCTGGGTATGGAGTTACAGGCAAGGTGTTCAGCGGAGAGGGATCTTTCTGCAAATGCCTCTCTCTCTTCAAATGTCCACGGAGGCATTTCCCTTTTCTCTCACTGGGTAATCTCTGACTGAGGATGCTGTTAATTTAACGGGGGCTCTCGACTCATGAAAGGATGCACAACCAAATGCTAATTGTGCGGGAAGTAACAGCAATGGAGTGGGCTGCATAGAGGGCCCGTCATAAGGTTATACTCCCTGGCAAGAACAGAAACTGCCTGGTGCTGAAATCTGAAAACCTGCTTAAGTTGTCGAGAAGTGGGTAGGGTCTGAAGGACTGCACGTGAAGATCTGATTTACAGAGAGGGAGGATGAAACAGTAGTTTCATCTGGAAATGATACCAGCTCTCTGCTTTTGATTAGCAGTTACAGATTGTGGAAGATGCAGCTGCTTGATTCCCCTCTCACATACATGCTGTTGAATCACAAGCAGCAGCATTTCTCTCAGTGCAGTTACCGTTTGTGTGTTCTAAAAGCAAAAGGCATGCGAAACATAGGCAGTTTCAGCAAAGCTCTGATTTCATCCTTGATTTTTCTTCTGCCACAGTCTGTAGTCGTCGGAGTGCAGTTCTGGAGTTTTGGAGTTTAATTGCCTTTCATTGTATCTAGAAATCTAATTCCTAAAGTACTTATAGGTTGAATAAGAGCTTCTTTTTTTTTTTTCATTTCATTTCAAAAGTGTTTTTTCCTTACTGAATTTTCATTTTAATGGTTGCTTTTTTAATGAAAAGATCTTTCCTAAGATTTACAAGCAAGCCAAGGTTTATAATGGAAGTTCGGTTAAGCAGCTGAGCTTCAGACTTTAGATAAAATGAATGCTTACAAATTAGCTTCGTTTTATTTCTGAGTCCCTATGCCAGCTACAAGAATTCTGCTCATCAAAAATATTTAACAGAAATCAGAGCATGACTAATACTTGGTGGGAAAAATTCGTGCAAACAAAAATGGCCAGAGGAATTCAGATCTGTAACTAAATATTTAAAAGAATAAAATCTGAAGCTGTTCATACGTCAAATGACCTTTTCCCCTAAGGAATACTATTGTGGCTTCAGTGTAGAAAGAGAAGCACAGCCTTTTTGAAAAACATCAGTGACCAAAATATTCTACATATTGGAGACATCTACAGGGACTGTATTTTTTTGAATCGAATTATCTTACTCATGCGAGCTGCTTTCTTCCAGATAAACAAAACCAGACAGTCTGTAAGCAGATTATTAAAATATTGTACAATTAAAGAAAACTCTTGGAAATACAATTATTTCAATTTTATATGTTCTGAGTTTAAGCTAAACCCTGCTGGAACAACTGAATGTAAACCAGGCCTCATAAGCGTCTGAGTTACGCAGGATTCAGTATTTAGCAGTGATTTATTCAAGATTTAACTTAGTGTCAGAATAAAGATTCCATCTAAACTAAATTAAGAAGTGGGAGTTGAAGTCATTCGGCACCTAGACAGGAGCACTCAGCATCATGCAAAATTGGTCTCTTAGTAGTCATGAGCAGCAGAGATTCTGCGAGTAAATTCCTTTTGTCACAGAGATGTTAGCTGTATTTCCTGCATTATAAGGAAGCGAGACATAAGGAAAGGAAGTAATGGTTCTATAAGTTACCTGGTGTCAGGCTTTGTATCCAGCGCTGTGATTTCTTTTGAAGTGGAGATAACACATAATAACATAGAAACAGATGGCCACTACCACATGAGAATAATTATTGAACGATTCTAACGGAAGTTAAATAGAAGATACTGTAAGCAGCGTCAGTAATGAAGAGCCTTCATTCATCTATAAGGAGTATTTTCACTTTGAGGTTAGACAATTTTTCAATGGAAAATTGTACTGCCTTGATTTTATATCGGTGATTGCAGGTCACATGGGGTTGAGTCCTCATAGATTAATCGTATTAGGCAAAATCAGAATTCATTGAGAAATCAAGGAAAATCCTGTTTTTCAAGAAGTAGCTTTGTAATACAATATTAGAGGTAGTATACAGGCACGACCAGAAAAATAGTTGCATTAAACATACCAAGACAATACATTATAAATTGTCGTGCAGACAGAACTGCCAATTAAATGGAGGGGGATTTTTGGTGGTTGGTGTTTTTTGTTTTTTTTTTTAGTTTGTTTGTTTGTTTGTTTGTTTTAGTGGAACTGGCCTTATGCAAAGAAACACACACAAACACTTGAACTTTTCCAATAAATGCCTTGTACACAGCAGTCGCTAAGGTTGGTTTTGTTTTTTTTTTTTAATTTGGTTCCATATTGGGATAGAGGTCTAAGGGTTGGAAGTTTGTCCTACAACAGCTGCTGTTAAATCAGCACGTAGGTAAATTGGGAAGCTGGCACTTCAGTGTTAAAGCTGCAAGTTATTGTACTGTGTAAGGAGCAGAGCGAAAGTACCAAACATGGCTTTTGGTAGAGAAGTCTGCTGGAGGAAGAAGGAAGCTCCAGTAATGACCTCCACGCCACAACTTGTTATACGTGGCTTTTATTAAATGTGATGGATTTAATTACTTGTCTTCAGGAGGTACAAGGTCTTTGTGTGCACTTGGGCACATGTACACCTGTGAGGATATTGTACATATACAGGCAATATACAAAGCCCAGTTCCAGCAAGTAGCCACAACGCTGCTGACTTTGAAGGATTCCTGTTGAAGTGAGGATTTGGTCTAATGGAGCTGCATGTCTGAAGGAGATGACGGAGTTCAGGCTAAGGCGATTCTCTGGGTGTAGCTGACGACAGGATTAGCTGTGGCTGTTTTATGTCATTATAGCCAAATTCGTCCAGTGGAAAGGGTCTACCCAAAGCATCTCTGACACTACACTCCTTTATAGCCTTGTAGGTATGAGCTCACGGAAGGAGGAAGGCGCTCTCATGTGAACTTACGTTATAAATAGGTATGTCTACAACTCTGCAGGGATTTGGCCAGTTGTGTTATAAAAATATCCTCAGCTCTGTGTAGTAAGCCCATTTCTGAGGCTTTATCTAGGTTCATGTGAAGTACAGGGTTATGTTATAAAACAGTGCAGATGTGGTTGGTTCTGTTGCTTGATTTTGGTTTTAATATATACAGAAAATGTAGGCTTTGCTTTTGCTGCTGTTTTGGCTGCATGTGTGTATGCGCTTATGCTGTCATTTCCACCAACAGAATTGGTTTAATCTCTGTTTGCCGTGTTTTCAGGACTTTGTTCTAGCTACAGTATTGCTTCTTCCCATACCGTTATTCCCACCTGCTGGGAATTGCAGGATGTGTGACTCCACAGCGAGTCTCCACAGTCACTGCACCTCATATAAATGGGGAAGTGTATGTGCTCACATCTTCATATAACACTTCTCTGAGAAGGAGTTAATATGTCCCTGCGGGCACGGTAAAGGAGCTGTGGAGTTACGTTTGCCGAGGGCTTTGGGCTTGAAAAAATATCCCCTTGGGCCTCCATAGCTATCAGCGCAATAACTCACCTGAAAACATGGCTTGTCAGAAACTGTATGGGAGGTTCAGCTGCTTCAACACCGATGCACTTCTGGAGGTTTTGCTAGGAAAACTTTGGTAGTAAAAGCCCTGTTACGAACAAAACCATAGAAGCAAAACAGTTCTTTTACTGGCAGAAGTTTATTTCCTTTGGTGAAATGGCTTTATTGATAAAACAACTTATTGCTAGTATGAAGCTATGTCTGCACCAAGATGTTTGCTATTACCTACAAGCAAGGCTCAAAGATAGGCAGAGACTTGAGTTTTGTGTAGGGAAAAGCCACCTGCAACTGCTGAGTGACAGGAATTGAGAATTAGGGTCTCCAATACACAAAACAAGTGCTTGTGATTTATTGTTGCTGTCAGTTAAATGAGGAGGAAGATTCTGCAATCCACACTAATGGAGTTGAGATACTGAAATTAAATTTAGGAGTGAAGAATGCCCTGGCCTTAGTTAAATTTAGTGGCTCATGCACTCAGTGGTAATTGTACACTTGCAATTCCTTCATCTGGACTGGACTTAAAATATGTACTTTAGTGATCAGATTAAATGAAATTTTAACGATCAGCTGGGGTTAGACAAAATAGTAATTAAACCCGAGGAAGTCTATTAATATAATTAGCCTCAGGGCAAGACAATTCAAGAACTGGAAACAAATTATTTGTAGCATCTTGTCATTTCCTAAGTAAAATGTTCAAGTCTGGAGAGAAGAGACAAAAAATGGAAGTCTTTGTTTAGAAATGAGAAGGGCTGAGTGTGTTTTATGTATTTTTATACCTGCTGGGTAGTCTGCAGATACCTCCTGACTCCTGCACCATCACAAGGTGATCCTGTACATCGTAAAGTGCCTAAGAAGGAGCCCACGTGGCTTGGTTTGAAGAGGTGCCCTCTTCACCAGCCTCATTAACCGGCAAAGGAGTTTGGAGGTTGAATGGGCATTGAAAAACAAAAAGTCCTTGAAAAACATTTGGGTTTACGTTCAACTCTTCTCCTTTCAGGTTGTACATTTCAAAATGAGTTCTGTAGAGCATGGGGAGAACTGTTCGTGTTTTTTCTGGGCCTCTGCTTTCAATGGCAGTTGGATTTTCTTTCCTTGTAGGACTCTTCAAAAGCAAATTTTTAGGCAGTGCTTTCACCTTTCCTGGTTAGGCACGTTTGTCAGACTGAGAATGTGAAAGGTGGGAGTAACTCGGGCACTATTAATTTCTGACAGTTTTGGCCAAGGGCCGTAAGTTGAGAGCAAGTGCTCAGTTCATTCAGTGCCGTGGTGCAGGAAATCTTTTTATAATACTGTGGTCTCTTCTGAGTGCCCCTTGAAATGTCCCTTAACCTTGAATTCAAGGAATAGAAAGGACTATGTTGCGAGGCCTGGGTCTGACTATATTGAGTATCGTGGCACTGGCAAAGGAGACCCATTCTTCCTCTTCCTTTCCTGACCGAGCAGTAGCCCTGCTGGCATGCACTAGAAATCCTGCGGAGATGGTTCCACCAACCATAAAGATGGCAAATGCAGCAATAAGTTTGTTTGTTTGACTGTCTGGCCTAACATTTGAAAGCAGCTACGTGAGCTTCCTGCACATAGTAGAGAGACTTCTGCAGTGCAAGCACTTAGTGATACCAAGATTTCACTCACTTTTAAATTGCCGCGTTCTAAATGATTTCAAGTTACATCAGCCTCTGATCAGCTTGAGGCAAAAACAGATTTGTATTTGCTTTGCCCTATCTTTTTATTCTACATTTTAGAGAATGTTTAACTTTCAACTTTCTGATGAAATTAAGAGAAGAAAATGTTGGGTTTCTTACTGCTATTATTTTGGAGGCATGGCGGAGGATGAATCATTTCTGGTTTTTGGCTTCCAGTAGTCTAACACAGGCTCTTTGGCATGAAAAAAAAAAAAAAAAAAGTCATTAAAAGGATGGTAAGAACTAATAGTCTTCAGATGTCCCAGGCAGCACCAACGGCAACGCTTGTATACATGTTACAAAGTTTAAGTTTAAACATGGAAATAATTTTATTTTCTTCCACAGTTGACAGATTTACGGTCGCATATCTGGTGACTTTGCAGGCATCTTTTCTGTAGGATCGCTAAAGCTATAAAAGTGTTCATGTACCCTCTGTAAACCTCTTTGCCTCCCCCGTCCCCTGCCCCCACCAGATGGCCACCAGCCATCCTCTGAAAAATCCTTGTGTGCCCATGGGCAGTTTCATTCTCTACCTCACTATAATTCATAACACATATTTTTCAGAAACGCATGAACATGTACAGAGTGTGTGGGGAAAAGTTTCTGGCCAAAAATCTATTAACTATTCGGGCTGAATTATTGTGGGTTTTTTTCTGGCTCTTTAGTGCAAAGGCCAAATGCATGAGGCATCTTATCTGATCTACAGCAGATAATTATAAAGCATTTCATTTTAGCACTACGGAATACTGTGTCCTTAAATGTATGTGTGAATTATATTTATGTAGTTATGGTCTCAGTTTTTAAATTTAGATGCTTCAAATCAGAAAATGTCACTTTAGGGACTTGAGATACAGTTTAAAAAACATCAGATTTACTTGTCTGGAATTCACATTTTTGAAACTGAGCAGAATATCAAGATTATGGACATTTTAAATCTCAGATCTATTACTCTAGGACTAATGTTATGAATTCAGAACAAAATATCAGTGAGAACTGCTGTTTTTCCAGCATTTTGCATGTTTAGCCATTTCGCTAAGTGGCTTCATTTGGCCTCATGAGGTTAATTTAAGAATCATGCCTTTGTAAAACAGCTCAAAATGTGTCTTTTTTTAATAAGGGCATGCAAGGGAAAATGTCTACAGCTATGTCAGTTCCACATAAAAATTAATACGAACAGCTTTTTAGACAGTTGGGACTATCTTCTGTGTGCCATTCCTCTGCTGGTTTTGCGTTGACGTGCAGTTTTGCTCTGGTGGTGCTAACGGACTAGTGGGAAAGTGAATTTTGGTTACTATTACAGACTAACTTCAAACCCTCTGATCTCTGTAAGCCTTTTCTTTGTCATTAGTTGATGTAGGATTAAGCCTCAGCAGAAGAGCTCTTTGGTGATCCTCTGGGGAATAAGGTTGGACAGGCAGCACAGAGATCTTTTCATCAGGCTTTGTAAACAAAGTCAGGACTTTAATAGAGATGCTTGATCTGTGGTTAGCTGACGATTAATCATTTAAAAGTAATTAAAGTTGAAACTCAAAGGTAAGCAGTCCGTTCAGAAAGAGGTCTGAAACAGCCACGGAATCAAAAATTCACCAGAAGTTTTCACAGCAAGGTGAAAAAATATGCAAAAACAGGCTCTTGTGAAAGATTTTTAGGCTCCTTACTGCTCAGCCTCACCCAGAAATACTTAATATTTCCTAACTGTTCTTAATCAAGTGTATGAAGGAATGAAGAAAGTTTAAAACCAAACAGAAAAGTGATAAAAAGGGATCTCCGGAACCAAATGTGTGTATATATTGCAATTGCTTGGTGAAGGATCACGACTTAAGATAGGTTCAGTTCTTAATATAGTAATCTTTTCTTAATTTTGTCCTTTGTGGAAAACATTCCCAAGGGAGGAGAAAAAAAAATAAAATCCCATCCATGCTTGTCCTCTTTGAATATTACAAAAGCACCAGTTTCAGCTGTGCCCGATGTTTTGCTGACCCAACATATATATATATATAAAAACGGAGCTTCTTACATGTAAACAAGAAACCACTGGCACAAATCGACTAAAGCATTTGTTCTGCAGGGACTGTGCTGTGTACTGTGACACTTTGGGTTTATTTTATTAACCATGAAGCTTGGGAAGGGTTTGTTATCGTTCTGCTGGTCTCCCGAAGGTTTGAAGCTGCTGCTGTCATCAAGCCAAGAATAATGGTACAAGACGGATGAAGCTGGGTACCAAGCAGAAGATTTTTCATCCTTTATCTTCAAAGCACGGATTGGTATTTGCAAACAGTGACACAAAACTTTCATGTGTTTGTTCTGCAGAAGCTAAACATAGAACGAGATATTTAAAACTGGAGAAAACCCACAAACTTCTCACGTAGGTACTGGTCAGCGTAAAAATATAGTGATACCAGGATGAGTTTAAGCATGTGTGTGGAGTTAAAGTTTTATTTTTTTTTCTTTGTACTGGTAATAATGACTTACTGTTAAAGTTTCTTGTTTAAAAAGGGTATTGGAGAGCAGCGATTCTGAGAAAAAAATTTGCATGCACAATATTGCAAATTATATATGTAAATAGTATATATATAAATATACATATTGTGTGTATGCACACACACATTATATACTGAAAATTAAAGGGAATTCTGAGAAGAACAAAACAAATTATTCCAACATTGCAATCACTGACTTGTGCAGAAAGCAGGAAATATTTGTTTTTCACTTGGCTGAATAATGACCGAGTTGTAACAGAGCCGGAGTTTATAAAACAACCAGAAGAAAAACAATATCTTCTCCAGCAAAAAGAATCCAAACACACCTTATCTTCCCCCCGTTTGCTGGGGGAGAACAAGTGGCAGCAACCGCAGTCATCAAAGTAGGCAGCCCTCGCTGTGGACAGGATATGGTTGACGAAGTGATAATTAAATCCTTTTCTCTGGCTGCCTAAGCCTGCTTTCAACTCCCTAACGCAGATAAAAATGTCTTTTTCCTTTGCAGAAGCTCTCAGCGCGGTCTCTGCTACGTAAAACTAAAACTTTGTCAGTGTGAAAGCTTTTCATGAAAAGTCTCCCAAGTCATCCTGGTTTCCTTGTCTCCAGATTCAGGATGTGATCTCACTGGTGTTTTTTTACAAAGCTTGGTTGCTGACCAGCACATGTAGACTTCAAGAGAGCCAACAGAAGCCACTTTTTTTTTTGCAGGCAAGTGCCTGATGAGCTGAAAGTCCTTTACACAAATTAGCCTGTTACCTTGAGATGCCCCAGGCATCTTCGGTTGCTTCTCATTCAGGTGAGCTCTTTTCTGAGCAGCGAGGCTGTGCTAGAAAGGCACAAGTTACTTTGGGAATTAGAGATGTCAGTGTGTTCCCCTGGATTATATAAAACATGATAAGGTAACATTTGGTTATGCAGAAATACAATAAAGAACACAATTTTTGTATCTGTCATGGTTTTATTTAATTAACTGGCACTACTCTAATCATCAATTAATTGCCTGAATTTTGGATGGTATTTCATCGACTCAAGCCAGCATAACGCTGTTTTTTCTGTTACAAATATAATTCAAGTTTGTCATCCATTTTATTACGCAGGACTTATTATTATCTGTAAGGGAGCATCAGGCTGTGTGCTAAGCTTTCTCCTGACATCTGTCCCGAGAGGCTTTCCTTGGACTGTCTGTCCTGAGTCACCGCAATGTGTTGTGAATTCTCTTAGGCCCCAATCCAGGAAAGCACTCAGGCATGTATATAACTTGACGATCATAGCTTCCATTGCTCATTGACATCAGTGGCAATACTGACGTAATAAAAATTATGCACATGATTAAGTGCTTGGCTGGGCAAAGGCCTGAGCTAATTCTCTTTTGTAAGCAGATTTGGACACAAATTGATACTGCATTTCTGTTTTCTTTTATTTATTATAGGATTTTAGGGTGAAGGTAATTTAATCTTCCATCAAAGACTTTGGCAAACACAAGCATTAGAACAAAACATTTAAATGTAATTATAATAGAGCTTGTCAGAAACACTTAGCATTATGTAGTTAAGACATTACTGGGCCTAAACTCTGTTAGCTTGAGGTACCTGAGGACTTCAAGGAGCGCTTGAAAATAGATGATTAAATATAAAATAGCAGCAGAAGAAAATGTTTTCTTCCTCTGGTTAATAAACCTAAGGAATAATGTGTCTGCGTGAAGAAGCAAGCAGAAAACTCCAGCTATATTCAGCATAGAGAACAACTCATTAGCTGGTGCTGGGTTTCTTTTGCGTTGTTGTTCCTTTTGTTAATTTGGTGTAGGAAATTGTTTTCACCATTCCATAAAATGTGCTATACCAAAGCTGCCTCAAAGGTAAAGTTAATAAAAATAAAACATGCCTGGTAATGGCTGCATAATTGAGAGGTGCTGTCAGTGCTCTCCACTGATTTTTATCGGCCTCTCTGAGCAAGAAGTATTTGCTCGTACTTTGATAATCATCTCCAAAACATTAATAAGTGAACTCAGTTGCAGGCTCATCTTTATATTCTCTTCCTATACCAGGCAATATTTTATCTCTGTATGAAAAAAAGAATATGCTAATACATGTGTGTGTTTATATTTTTTTGTCACACGCTTAATATGACTAGCTGTATTCAAGTCATCATCCATCTGCATGACGGCGAGTGTCTTTGTACCTTTGTGTTCAAATAATCTTTCCTGTTTCAAGATTAGATGTAAAACTAACCTTGCAGCTTTAGAGGGACCCCCGTGGCTTTAGGCTAGCTGAGGATGTGCTATATATATTCTTTACCTCTATGTATGAAACTGCTGTGCTATATTGAATTGTTGGCGTCTGAGTGAAATGTTGATACCCGCATTTGAGCTGACTGCATTTTGCTCCATACGTATTTCAGCCGTGTCAAGGTGCTGTCGGTGGAGGGAAGGGGGGAGAAGCTGGACGTGTGTGCGTTTGATTCAGTGCTCCGTAAAATGACCACGCTCCTGTGTCTGATTGCTCTGTGCAAGGTTATGATTATCTCTGAGATGATTGCATTTATTAAACGGGTGTGGGCTTTTGTTTTAAAAAAAAAAATAAAATCTGTATGACAGGTTCAATTTTCAAGACATACAGGCAATAATTCTGTACTAAACAAAAAGCTGGCATAGCTTATACGAGTAAATGCCTATTACTAGAAAATACTAAGTGAATTGGTTGGCTTTCTTTCAAAATTTAAAAGCGGTAGTGCTTTCTGTTGGAGCTGAACACTTGCTAAGGGGTTTTAGGTTATTTTTCCCCCCTAGCCATTTTTCTTCTCTTTCACTGATGGCATGAGAAAGTAGAGCTGCTTTGTCTTTGCATCATTTTGTTAAGCTCATGGTACTATTTCAATAAGATGTTTTCTGAAAACAGAGCAACAGAGGCTTTCTTTTATTTTTAAAAGAAATACATTTTTATTTTTAAAAAAAATATATTTAAATTGCCTTGATTCATGGTATTATTTTTTATTTGTCATATCTCCAGCTAGTAAGTTGTCTTCATGGCTACATGAAGTGGTTGGAGCTGGTGACGTTGCTGTCACAAGCACCAAGCATGTGCCTCATTTAGCTGTTCGCTTCTTTTCTCCTCTAGTCCTTCTGCCTTTTCTGGTAGCTGTCTCCAGAGCATTAGAAACAACACTGAATTTAATACACTTATCTCAGATTGGTGAGCTGACCTGCAGCTGCTAGCAGCGGTGTTGAAAATTCTGATTTTTTTTTTAATTTTTCATTTTTTACGTTGCATGTTGCTTGAAGGGGTACTAGAGAAATAGTAGCACTTTGTGACTCAGTGCTATTCATTGCTAGATATTACTTCATGGTTCTTCTAATGGTTCAGTAGTATCACTTCGTCATACACCATAGGTTTTGTGAGAAGAGGACATTAAAAAAAAAAATCTATTTCCCAATAGTTTTGTAAACAGAAGTGTAGAGGAAAAAGAAAAGATATTGACAATTTCTACCCTCTAAAATACATTATTGAGCTTTATACCCTAGGAGGTTCATGCCATTTGGTTGTAACATCTGCTTTACTGCCCCAGGAGAGCTCTCTTTCTCCAGAGTGCTATTGAACACATCGGTTCTGGTTCACCAGCTCAGCCCTGGTTTTGTGGCACGACAAGGTGTTCAGCTCTTGCGAGCGCCTCGGAGGTGTGTATGTACAGTACAGATGAGGAGCCTGGTTGCTCTACTGTCCTGCCCAGGAGGGGCTGTGGAAATTCATCCTGTGATTCCTGAGCCAAATCCACAGTTGAGGTGGGTAAGGTATTTGAAAACTAGTTTCAAGCTGCATTAACTCAATAGCACAATTGGCTATCAATATTAAATTGAGGAAGTTATTCGGTCTTTCTACCTGAAGAATGGATCGAATCCCTGAATAAGTCACTCTGGTTAATTGCCTGCAGAAATAAAAAGATGTGACCTTTTCCAGCTCTCGGTCTAGCTTGGCTTTTCAGGCAGTAGCTTTTGTGTCAAGCTTCTGTTTGGACAGCTCTTTCATTTTCTCCCAATTAATTCCCATCCAGATTGCTGGAAGTAATAAATCAAGATTTTGGAAAAATGAACAAATTAGTCTTTTGGGGAGGAATGAATAAAGTGAGGTGGCTATCGGTGGTGCAGCTTTACAATTGCTACCTGTCTCCTGCTCTCTGGCAGGTGGAAGAATGAGCAAAGAAAACCACATTTTTCAGTGTAGCCTTGTATGACACATTTAACCGGACTCTATGAATTTGGTGGTCCCAAAAGTTTTGCAAAACGAAAGCTGTCAGCTCTCCTTCAGTCTCGCAGTAACTATTAGGCAAAATACAACCAGGTCCAGAGCTCAGGTCAGCGCAACTGGTTTTCATTTCAGGTAGCAAGAGCAATGTCGTATTCATTTGAGATTTTTTTGATTTTTTTTTGGAAAATGTTCTGTGCATAGTACTGTGCTTTCAATATTGCTTTTTATACATGTGTTATGAAAAATAGCAAATAGTCACATTCAGTCTGTGAAACCATTTTTTCCTTTCTGCTTCTTCAATAATTTTATCATTGTGTCATCTCCTAAAGATTTAGTTGCTATTGACAGTCAGTAGGACACAGCTTTGGCATTACTCGGGTGATTTTGAAAATGAGATTCATTTTTTTTAAAAAAAAAAAAAACCCAAAACACTCTTCTAACTGCAGTCAGCACCAGATACAGAGATTGCTTGCCACTTCAATACAGAAATAGTTGCTGTGTTTGCCAGAGGACAAGATACCATCTCAGAGATGACACTTGCTGAATGTGAGTGAGAAGGACATCTTTTTAAACTGGGGAATGTTTTTTGCTGATGGAAATATTATACGTTGTTGTTGGTGGGAGGGGGGACAGCTTGTGTGAGAGAAGGAATAGCCAGTAATAGCTTGAATCCCCTTGGGGTCAGTTGGAGTAATTTACAGTAAAGAGGTGCCAACCCTATCATGAAAGCCTCAGGTTATACTGACTTTTGTTCGTACTGCTCACCAGTAGTACACAGAGGTCAAAATAGCAGATTCTGACCTAATTCTTGAAGAACAATATTAAATGTTCCATGAGGCACCTCAGGGTCAGCTATGTAGCTTTTAATGGGCAAATATTCCAAAATAAATGTAAAGAGATGGGAAGTTACAAGCTTATGACTTTAAAAAAAAAAAAAAAAAGCTTTCGCGCTGTGCCTGTGTTGGGGGCTTCCAGGTACCTAAAATTGCTCTTTAATCGGTGTACCAGCAAAAGCCTGTGGTTTAGGGGAATGTGCCATTGGATTCCATGACTGCAGATAAAGTTCACATCAGCATTTTAGTCTCCTTCTTTGTGCCATCGCCTTGCTTGGGTTACGTGTAACCACAACTTTGCCTGTCCAGAAGTGTGGTTGTGGTGTACGTATTTAAAACTATGTACTGTATTATCCTGGATCCAACTTAAATAATTACAAGCATGCCATTTGATTCAAGACTGTAGGAATAAGTTGTCATAGCTCTTTTGGAGGGAAAACCTCCTAATAATTTCTGAAAAGAACTCCAGAAAAATTGGAATGTGCTTTTTGTCAGGTACAAAACCTGTTTAATGTTGCAACACAGTCTGTATGGGTATCAGATGATCTCCATTCTCCTGCAAAATATAACATCCTCATAACTGTAAACAAACACACAAGCAAACAAAAACCACCACTACCACCACCCCTTTTTTTAAATACGGTTGTAATTCTGTGACGAGCCATGAAAGGTTTTCCTGTCGTACTTAAGGAAAGTAGTGGTTTCTCATCGTCGGCCTTCTGTGTGCTCCTGGTTATGTGCTGGAGGCAGAGCTGGGTACATCTCAGTTTACACACTTATCTCATCATTGTCATGAGTCCATCCAGCCTTGCCGCAAACATGGACACAGAGTCCTTTCTGGATGGAGTACAACATTGTCAAATTCTGTACAAACAGCCTTAATGAATGTGAGTCACTTTATTCTTGGAATTCATTTCTGCACTGCAAATGGACATAATTATGTGGCTAAATTGAACGGAGCCATAAACAAAACAGAACCGTCAACCAACTCCTGCAGGAAGCCATCGGCTAAGAGCCTTGCCATCGCTGGCTTGTGGAAAAAACAAGTGGTATCAGAAGAGTCATGGGAAACAAAAAAAGGATGGTGAAATACCAGCTCGCGCTTTTCATGCAAGGACAGCAAGTAGGAGTCGGGGGAACAGCGGCTGCGATAGTCACAAGCCTGCGGTCCACGTAGGAGCACGGTGGGCCATGTGCAAGGCCTGCAGCACCCTGTGCACCACTCAGCCTGGGTGTTTTCTCTTGCCTTCACCGGGAGAGTTGTGCTACGAGACTCTCCTGGTGATGGGATTCTGCCTTCTGCATCACAGGGGCTTGCCAGGCACACTGTCCCGGGTGGGAGGCCTTGGAAGTGGCAGAGGCATTTAGAAATACAAATGCTGTTTGTCAGTTCATTTGCTTTACTTTAAATGAATAACCTGAGCATGGAGGTTGCGTTTTTAATTGCATCCTCGGTGGTAGGATGTGTTATTCATGGAACAGAGGAATTTGGGTGTATATAATTTTGCTTTGGGTTGCTGTGTCCCTCCATTCCTGTACAGTGTGTGCTGTTTTTGCGAGGTGGCTTCAGACCGTTTATGAATCTTCAGGGTGGCATCACAGTTGCTGAATGCGGATCGTGAGAGACTTCTAAACCCACCCACCTACTCATCCCATAAAGGCAGGAGGACAGAGGGCAGGAAGGTGTGATAGAAGGCAAAAAAGCAGGGAGAGCTGAATTACGGTTTAAAAACCATTAGATTTTTTTCTGTGTGCAAAACGAGATTCTGTTTTATGCTCTAGGATCATGAGAAAAAGGAGATTTGTTGTTTTTTTTAAAACAGCCAAGGCCAGGTGTGCCTCTGAACAGAGAACACAATGGTGCTGAAGCAGACTGTGCTGCTCAGCAGTGTGTGTCTGCAGTTTATCTCCATCAGAAGAGACTTCCTCTCCCAGGTTCCTTCAGTAGCTAAAAGGAGGCGAGGCCGGAGCGTGGCATTTGTCCATGCATTTATCTTACCGTGGCCTCTTTCATCGTTCCCTCAAATCAACATATTGGCAGCGATTGTGAGTCATGTTTCCCTGAACTGGCACTGGCAGCGGTAGGAGGGCAAAGAGGCGATTGTGCTCCCTCCTTCGCACCAGTTCCTCTGCCAATACGCCATTCAGAGCACTACAATGGGATATTGTGCCGCCGGGATTGCATGCTACTGTTTTGATGGGGTGGGAAAAGGGGTCATTATTTTTGTATAGCGAGAGCTAGCAATCTGGAACAAACTGCTTTAGAAAGCGCCAAACTTTCCTTTCATTAATACCAAAATAAGAAATGTATTCTGCAGCAAAAGGACTCCATGCTGCTTATGTTGTGGAGAGGTTTTTTCCCACCCTTGCCAGATACTTTAACCAAGTGAAAAAGGCTCAGGAGACCCTTTAAGGAATGTTAGTGTTCAGCCTTTTGAGGGCGGAGGATGTGCTACTAATGGTTGGTAATTATACCTTATTTTTTTCAAGGAAATTCACAAATCTGACTTCTTTTTCTTTGGGAAAGAAGAAATCCCTTTGTGTGTGGTTAAATGGCTGGTGTGCTTCAGAGCAACCCTGCAGATGCATTGTTTGGAACCAGAAAGAAGTGAAAGGTGGCAGCCTGATTGCTTAGCTGAGATGCCTCTAGAGACAAGTAAGGTGCCCACATCTGTGTACGGCTTTCTTAGGAAATCAGCCAGTTCAGCTCCAGGAACTCTTAGGAACACTCAGTAAAGACAGAGATATTCGGGAGATAGAAGTTTTAGCAAACAGAAGAGGAAAATCAGTATTATGTATTAAGGATGCCATGGTACTTTGGGACATGGTCTAGGAGGCATGGTGGTGTTGGGTTGGTGGTTGGATTTGATGATCTTAGAGGTCTTTTCCAACCATAATGATTCTATGATTCTATGATTATTAGCAGTGAACAGACATGTCAGAGCCTGCTGTGCGCAGTGTTCCTGTGTCAACAAGGCTTTGGCTGGGATGCCAGAAGTGTCTGTGCTGGGTTTTCCTGCTCCCAGACTTACCTTTCTCTTAGCAGTATGAAGAGTTGATGCTGCCATTGACCCTCATCCTCCCCTTCCACCCCCTCCCCACTTGCAGTTGCTTCAGGTTTCCTCTGGTGAACTACAAAGATGAAGCGATAAAGCAGTGTCTGCACACCTTGAGCTTCGATGGTCATATGGTACAAGTTTATTATTAGGGTTTTGTCTTAGGAATTGGCCTGAAGTTTTCCAATAATTGCTGTAATACAGGGAACTCAGTGATGCTCTGTTCCAGACAGGTAAATCAAGTACCTGGGTTTTTTCCCCTCTTTGAATTTTGGGGATATTTGTGAGTTCACCGTAGTTTTGAATAATCTCTCTAGCCATGTGACATCTGTATCTCTGGCTAGTTATTGAGTCTGTTGAGATTTGAGAGACATTCTTCAACATAAGCAGCGCTTCAGATATTTGTTTGTGCTGTGTCATTTTAGGAATGCCATAGTGACATTTCACCAATCTTTTACGTAGCTTAATAAAAATACAAGCCTACTAAATATCCAGAATTGTGACATGTTAACGGTTTGTTGTTTGTCAAGATTACAGGTAGGTGTCAAAAGCTCTTTAGGTTTTTAGGAGCTAGGCTAGGTTTTAGGGCAGAGCCGTGTGTTGAAGCTGGCCTGTTCTCCAGAAGCACTGTGCTGCCCAGCGCAGGAGAAGCCAGGGAGGGCCAGAGCTGGGTGAACTCCCAGCCGAGGGCTCGGGCGACTTTGGTATGCTCGTGTGCTCCTGCGTGAGCTGCCAGATTATGGTTTGTATTTGCTCTGTTTTCTCTATATTCAGCTCTTTTAAGTGCATATAAAACATAGCTGAATGCATAACTGTTGCTGTCACTTGTTCAGGGGGGTCTTTTATTTTGCCTGTGTGCATTCATGTGTTTATTTGTTCATATATGTAAACCAGCACTGCTATGACTGTATGTGCGCGTAGGTTCCCGCTACCACAGTCACCCTTAAAAATTAACACCCACAACAGGCTATTTTTTATAACTGGCACACATTTCTTTTATGTCTGGGTAAGGGAACTTGTAACTCCAGGTGTTAGGTGTCACTGGTTCTTGGCTAAGACATGTTCTCAGTGTTGAATACTGTTCGGCTTTTTATCAATACCTTGGTTCACTGCTCATTCCGTTGTTCTCCGGAGCGCACCCATTGTATGTCTGACTGCATTATTTCTGCAGCCAACAGCCTGCGCCGCACAGGTAACTTTGCTAGCTCCTTTCGTGCCAGCAGAAGATTGGTGCACGCTAGTGCTTCAGGAGTGTGCTTTGAAGCAAATCTCCTCTGTTTCTCGTTGCAGAGCGGGCTTGGCGTACACAAATTGGATGAAACTAAATTAGGAGTTGTGCTCCAGGTGCATACCTAATGTGCTCTGACCATTAATGGGTGTTCATCTACAGTGCTAAAGCAGAGCCCCTCCTCATAGATACATAAGAATCCAACAGCAGGTTTTCAGCACTAGCAGGATCGTTGCACTAGAGATCTGCTGCTAGCATCCTCGCTACTTGCCAATCTACAGATAGCTGGAGGTATCTTAAGCTTTTTCCCTCCTGCATTAAGTTAAGGCATCCTATGCTGGACTTCTGTAATAAGAAATTATGCTAATCTCACTGACAGAGCCCATTTCTTCTTGCCAGCAGTGTTAGACATACTCAGCTTGTAGTCACTGGACTTTCCATTTATGGCTGCTTCAGGATTCATTGTGCTGGACCTGTACTTGCACAGGAAGGTAGAGCTGGGAGGGATTTATCAGGTCTTTAGGTCCTGGACCCCCTGATTTCCTAAGCTTTGTCCTAAAATCCTGTTCAAAGACTTCTTAAATCCCTTTGATTCCTGAGTTTCTCTGTGTATTGCAGGTTGAGCCACCAATTTGTCCACCCCAACCTCAACCAGCACTAACGTCTATGGACATGCTGTTGTGTCCAACCGACATCTGAGCCATTCACACCATGGGGAGAAACGGGGCGAGAGCTGTCAAGTGGTTCCTGTGGATGTGAAGTGCAGGGGGAAGTGGCCCTTGATTTTTTTCTTTGTGAAAGAGACATATGACATCATTTTTCCTTCAAATGTTTGTCTTTCGCTCCATAAACATTGGCTCTTTTGAGAAAACATGTCGTGAAATATGTGAAGCATTGAGTTGGAAATCTAGGCTGTGTCATTGGATGGGTAAGTTTTCCTGACTACTAGAGCTTAGCCAGGTTCCTCTCTTAATCAGATGTTCTCATTTGCCTGTGAGGATGTGTGTCAGTTAGGGTACAAAAGGCACTTAACCTCTTGCATCTTAATATGCAATCTTTGTGAAATTAATAAAGTGGTATCTGATAAACATATAAATTCTGCGTAAGATGGCAGGCTAAATTTGAGGTCACTCTTACCTCTCAAATGTCTTTTCTCTTTCAGCTTGAGGGAGCCACATCTGACTGTCACTTGCATGTTTGACATATGTCCCGTCTCTTGTGTTACTCTTAAATAATACTAGTATCATATCTCAATTTAGAGAGACTGAGTCCTGCAAAACATATGGCTGATAGGTAATCATGAAAGCATAAAAACTGCCAACATTTGGCAAGGGATGCACAAAACCACACCAGACTTTCTGTAAGAAAATAAGAATATTGCACAATAAGGTGGGTTCTGTGTAACCACTTCCTCCTCACTTCAGTGCCTGATGCCATTTCAGGCTTTCTTATTTAAGCATTGATACCCGTGTAAGCTTACACTGGCTGTTCTTAGAGTAGTGGGAAAATTATTTTACTCAGTCTCATTTGCTTGTCTGTTGGTCTTGAGGCGGGGCAGATCATAGGGGCATCAGATTTTTTCATTTCATGGGAGGGATTATGATCTGGCGCCCGTTGGAGTCATGGAGATGACATTGTCTTTTCACGGATATACGCTGACATGGGTGAGATTGTCTGGGATAATAATCCTATAGTCTGTTCTCTGTCAAACACCCCTTGCCTTCAGAAGCTCTTCCCCGAGGAAGCCCAACTTCACCCCGGGTAGTTCTGTGAGCTCACCAGCCACTCTCATCTCCCTGTAAATTTGCCGTTTTCCCATGGGCTTAAAACTGCTTTTCTCCCCTCCGTTTGCCAATATGAAATAATAGGATTGTTCCAGTGGGAAAGGAAATGTGTTTTGACACCATTGTGTCAAGCGTGCCACTTTGAAGGTGATTTGTTTAACTTGTGCTAAGTTCCTGTTGGCGTTTCTTTGGGGTTATTATCAGTTTGTAAACATTACAGAGTAGGCTGCAGAGTGCCAACTGCTTTATGTTTTCTGTTAAATAAAACATAGAGTACATCCCGTTCACATGAACTAATCTCCAGTGCCCGCATTGTTTTGCATCTCTGGGACCAGCATCTGCAAAAAAGACTGAATTTGGAATAAGGAGCTGCGAGGCTGTGGCCACCCAGGTGGAAGGGCAGGTCCTGACACCCAGGGTGACTCAGGTTGGAAGAGGAATGATTCATTCTTCATCCACACTGATCTGTGGCTCTGAGTTGTAAAAAAAAAAAAAAAAAAAGAGGGGTTAGGGAATCCTTGGTTTTGTCTTATCCAACCCACTATGGGCTGCTGACTTCAGGTGTTATCTCAGAGTAAGAAAATCCCTAATTATTACATTTTTGTAAACACTGTCCATACTTAATTTTTTTTCCCGATAAACACACCCAGTTTACATCTATAGCAGGTCTCTAGCAGGTGATAGGGATCCCCAAGGATCCCTAAGAATTCCTTTTCATGTCCTGAGACACAACGGCAGCAGCACAGCAGCTCCCCCAGCTGCACAGGAGCTACACGAATGCTGGGCCAGTTCCTGCGTGGATTTACTGGTCCCAGGGACAACCCAGAGCAGACAGGCAGTGCTGTAAAACTGCATTGCTCGCTCCTGGGGGGTCCGGGCTCCCACGTGAGATGCGTGGGAAGGTCAGTATGTGTCCCTTCGTGATGTGCTGCACAGAGATCGAGTGCCGCTACAATTATGATCCTGTCAAGTCCCTGTCAAGGGAGCAGGACCAGTAAACAAACCGCACCCAAGTTATTGAACATCAAAGTATTTATTGGTTGCCACATTTTCCATTTGGAAGATAATGTATCATAAGGAATGACAACAGGCAGGAGTAAGTTATTTTAGTTCTGGGTTTTTAACAGCTCTCCCTATCTGTCATCTTACGGTGGTCAACCTTGCCAGCCAGATGGACCATGTGGCCCCTTCCAGAAGCAAGGACACGCGATGCTCTCTCTTGTCCCCAGTAACTAGTCACATGTGGCTGATGGCCTTGTACTTGTACATCGAATCTAGTCCTTCTGGGAAGCTTTGGACTGAGATATATTACAGGCTAGATAAATTCATTCTGCCTCCCCCCTGCTTTATGTCATATAATGGTGACAGAAAAAATGGCACTAGGAAAAGGCTGCTATTGTTAAAATAATTAATCTGGCTGATAGCCTCTTCCTAAAGGGCCCTTGGGAAAGAGGACTGCCAAAAGTAGGCTGCAGGCTGGGTGAATTTGCATAGTGTGAAAGGTGGGACATTTAATAATAAATCTGTATTTGTTATCTTGGCCTTTTACAATGAAATGGAAGTACCGCCAGCGCTTTGACGTCCAGAGTAAATACCCTACAGTATTTACTGTGGTAGGGTAAAATCGTCTTTCATAGGGAATTAAAATAAAAAAAAAAAAAAAAAAAAAAAAAAGAAAAGGACATTAATGCAGAGTATGGTAGAGCAAGTTTTGAAATGCTGAAAATCATGAGTTTCTCTGGTTTTGGTTTCTGGAATTCTTAAAGAGATTAGCATAAATTTGGTTACGTGAAGCATAAAGCCTGTTGTTAAAAGTGGTGGCAGTGAATCCAGCACCGTAAAAATCTACTTCTGCTAGTTTTCATCATTTTCGTAACATTTCCTTGACAGAATTATCTGCTCTGAATTTAAGTCCAAATCATCTCCCTCCACAGATTTTTATGTCTGTCACTGCTTTTGGAGCATAAGCGGCCATTTAGAAAGGTACCCAGACTTAATGTAAAGACGCTTAGTGGTGGCATATCCATCCTGTGTCAGGTGTGTGACTAACTACTGCCATACAGTCACTAGCGTCATCTTCAGTTTCATGTAATTTATCGCCTGTGAACTAAGGCTTCATCTGTGGATAAACGGTAACCACTGATTATGGCATGTAATTAGAAGTTGTTCTGTAATAGTAGTTGGGCTACTCATTTTTAATGGCTTTTGGATCTAGCAAGTGACATATTCCAAGCAATGAAAGTTTATAATTTTAAAAGGCAGCATTGCCCAGCTAGGTTGGTGTGGTTCATGTCTGCAAATATTGCGCGACAGCTCCAGTCTCTTGTTTTCCCACAAACGAAGCGACAGGGTGGTTATTGTCAACAGCAATCTCCTGTCAGTGTGGGGAAAGGCAAGCTTTCAGCATTCAAAAAGAAAAGATACTGCTTACATGGGTGATACTAGGAAACATTTTTTAGCCTCTCCTTTTGTCTTCTGAACTTACTGAAACATTACATGTAATGCTGGGGAAGGTGTTTTGTTGAAAACTGTAGCTGGCTGATCTCTGGAGTGCTCTTTCCTGTGCATGTGATGGTTTTGAAGCTGCTCTGTTACAGTCTATTAACGCCCTATCAAGTGCAGGCTCCGTGGCTTGTTTAGTGCATGGCTGTATTGAGTTACACCAACAAAGGTTATGAGAAAAATAAGCAGAAAACGAAACAATGGCTCGGGATGGCCACCCCCCAGTAAGCAAGTCCAGATCTATGGGAGAGTGCCTCAGTTATTAACAGGGACGGGCTGATTTCCAGCCTTCAGCCAGATTGCACAACGCCTGGTGCCACGCAGGCAGAAGCCAGTCAAGCATGGCGTACGGAGCAGGGGGAGGCGCTATCCAGACGTCAAGGAGGCAGTTTCGGATATGCTAGCTAGACTTGTTGAGCCAAGATGCACATGAAAATTACTGTCTTAAAGTCTTTGTCTGTAAATGTTTTATCCCACTGTTCAGAATAACCATTGTTTTGATTTCAGCAGTGCATTCACCAGCTGTCACTGGCTGCTATAGGGAGGAACCAGAGGTGCTGACTCAGCCCAGATGCTCAAGCACAATTAATATACAGGATCTGCAGCACAGGGTTTAGAGGGAGGATTGTAACAGATTTCAGCGCAGTATCGCCGTACCTAGAGAGTTATCAGTATTGCTGTTCAGCTTTCCTGCTCGTTTCTTTACTTACTGAGACTTTCCTCATCCTTTGCAAATCCCCCTGTCCCCCTAATTGTCCAACATGTTGTAAGTCTCTTGTAATTATTTAGAATCAATGCCTTTCCATATACGTGTCTGTGGTTCCCTGGCCTGCTTCACTGCCAGATGCTTAGGGGCAAATCTTCAGCTGGTAAAAATAGAGCTCCCTGCAACAGTGATAATTTACACCAGCTGACGATCGACCACTTGTGCTCTATCTTAAAATATCCATCTCTGAGAAGCAATTTGTTACTTAACGAAGAAAATGCTCTTAGTCATCTATTTCTTATTTCAAAACATCATAAATTTTTTTTTTTTTAGACTAGTGTTTGTTTTTAATGGAAGCAGTGTTGTGTAATCTGGACTATAGCATGTGTTCATAGAAAGGGTATTTGAAATACGTATGTTATTTCTTTTTAAAATATTTTAAGAAAAACATTCTGCATTTTGCTATGAGATATATAAATGCTTCATACCTTTCTGGTTGGGAAGTATCCCTTCCACGTTTTGGCAGGATACTTGTAGTTATCCCCAGCCATTTTACAAAACCCTCCCTGAAACCAACATATTTAACTGACTTCGAGTGCGTTCTTCATTTTAAAATGTTGGTAGGTGTGATAGTTTTCTAGTGTACCTGTAATCTCTCATCATAAAAATTAATGGATAAAAATACAACTTGCATCCTTATCTTTATAAGCCTGCAGTGTCAAGGACCCTGTCTGTGTTATAGCTGGAAGGTCATCCTCCCGTAGTGCATGGTGGTGCCTGAGTAGGGGTTGGGCTCCCCACTCTGGTGAATGCTGGTGACTGGTCTGGGCCTTGGACGTCTCATGTCATGACTAACCAAGGGCCGATGTCTGTGGAGAAGGGCAGGTCACCACTGGGTTCGATGTACTGAGGTTGCTTGGTTCGGAAGAGCCAAATAAGTCCGTCTTATCCGGGTTTTTAATTCTTTGATGAATCTGAGGTTGGTCTTACAAATTGGAAGCTGTTGGCCAGTGATTTTTATCCAGTGTAGTCTCAGATTTTCCCAGGGTTTTAAGTCCTAAATATCTGTGTGGTTACTCTGCTGCCATGCTAACACATACGTGCTATGGCTTCTTCTTGTTCATAAACCAGCAGAAGTTTTTGTGTTCAGATCTACCCCATACCAAATACACCAAACTGTAGTGCTTGTTTTTGTAAAGTAAGAAGACCTATTTTTACTCTCTTCTTTAAAGGATGAAATGTTTGTTTAGTGCTGCTGCTTCCCTTTTTTAAACTTTGTTCAAGGAAGCTTTAAGGAGCGGGAGAAGTTCAGTTTTAATGTTGACAGTAATACAGACTCCTGAGGCTGACCTTTATTTAGCTTTTTAGATCTTAAAATGCTTGAAGTTATATACCCTACAGATTATGCAGTAGGGTTCCCAGAAATGCCCTAGCTCTGTATTAATTTGTAATCTATGTAAATATGAAATGATCATGTGTTTCTTTTAATACCTGGATTGCATGGTCATATCAAACATTTTTAAGAAGAAAAAAAACCCAGAGAGGCCTATTTTAGGTGGGAAAGCTGAAGAGTGAGATATTAGAGAGATGGAGACAGGGAGATTGGGTACTGTTCAGGATGCTGTTATTGCATTAGGTGAAGTCTGGCTTCTTGCATAATGCATTAGAGCTGACAGGCTTGCTGTTCTTTCGGAGGCATCTAAATAGTATTTCAGTTGCCCCACGAAGACAGGAGAGTTTCTACAAGTGGGCAAAGGTGCATTGGTTTCATTACAGTTTAATTTTGGGCTTGTCTGGTTTGGTTTTTGTGGGGTTTTTTGTTTAGTGGGGGGAGGGGTTGGGTGTTTTTGTTTTGTTTTCTTTTTCTTTTTTCTGCCCCCCACGGCAGTGAATTGCATCCCTCTGTCAAAAGAAAAAGAAAAAAAAGCAAGAACAAATGCAGGCATCTCAATGCTGGTCTTCCCATATGGATTTTACAAAGCAGCTGATACTTTCTCAGCATTAGCTTTGTAGAAGTAATACGAGGAATCATGCTGCTGAGATAAGAAAGGAGAGGAGGTTGTTGTCGCTTCTGAGGATGATCGGTGACAACTGAGCGTTTTGTTACTTTCTGACTGTTACTGCTTGTTCCAGCTCATTTGGACCTACTAAATAATCATATTTCATCCTAATGGATAACCACCTGGGCTATCACAGTATGCAGTAGTCAAGGAACTGACAGTGCAAACCTTATCTTAGAGCCTTCTTGTATTAATTCAGTTAATTTTCAGATTTAGGGTGCAGGTGGGAATCTGTTTCTTTGTTTTAAAAGCTTCCAAGGTTGATTTCTTCATTTTATACATGCGTTTCAAACTGTAGTTAATACAGATCGCTCACCCATTGAGCTACAGACCCTGTGACTTATTAGAAATAGAAGAGCCCTATTCCAAAGAAATGCAGCATGGGCAGCCTTCCTTTCTGGCTCTGACATCTGCCCGTCAGGCGTATGCCGTAGCAGGTATGTAGCCCAGAGCACTACATGAGCTCCAGACTGATTACAGAGACAGAGGAAAAGGTGAAGTTCCCAGAACAGAATGACTCTAAATGGTCACGCTTTTGTACAAGGTAAGAGCAAGGTATACACAATTGTATGAACACCATCTCTCTCCACTCTAAAGTGAGGAGAGACACTGTAGGAAAGACTGTGTATTTGTCCTCTTCCTTTCCTTCCTTACACTGGCCAGAATTTGCATCTGGGTTTTCCGCAAGAGGTTATCTAACTTATTTCCAGTGTTTGTGCAATTTGATTTGCTGAGGCTTTAAAGGCTTTGCTTTGTTGAAGTTTAGAAGTCTTCTGATGATCTGACTGTGGCTGGACTGCAAAGGAAACAGAGAGGATCGTCCATAAAGCCTGGATCCTGTGCCCAAGTGCGATGCTAGCTTGCATCAACAGCCCGAACATTAGCTTTGTGGTCAGGCAAGTGGATTAGAGATCAGGTTGTTATGGAGTCAGTGCAAGTATAAAGTTGTATCTGACAATCCCATCTTGGTATTATTTTGATGGGCATCATTAACATGCCAGCTGAGAACTTTGAAGCAGGTGGAGAGCATTAATGGGTAGCACGCAGTCATCCAGCAAAGTAGCAGCAACTTCTGAATGGAAAATGACAACATATAATCCATTTTCTCTGAATTGCCCAGCGTATGAACATGTCTGACTGAGAGCAGTCAAGACATGATGTAATTTTCCCTGGAGAAGACATGTGCAAAGTGCACTGCATCTCTTGCATTCAGTGTCTCTTCTGCTCCTCTGCTAAATGTTTGTTGAAGTCAGTTATTTGGCAATGTAATTCTGAGAACAAGGTAAATTCCAAGTACTTAAATGATTATTTTTTTGTCTCCCAGAGAGTACATACAGTTTTCTCTAACGCTAAAAGATCAACCTCTAGGCATTAGTATACCAGTAAATCTACTAGTATGTCTGTTCGTCCCTTTCGGGTATGTGCACTCATAGACTGGTAAACTGGGCTTATTGATTCATAGATTAAGTATGTGCAAAACCTCACAAAGTCAGAGAAATGGGTAGTTTTGCAATCTGTTGAAAATACACGTATGTTGATGCCTGGGTGTGTGCATAAGTCAGTTGCCCAATACATGTGACCCAGACAATTTTCCTTAATGTTTTTTTAACTGACGGTAACTGTGTAAATGATCAAATTCTTAGCCTAGAAGTTGCCCTGGACAAGATGGCAAGACGCTATTGAAAATGAATTCTCTGAAGATTAACATTGGTTGAAATATTAGAATTAAAAATAATGCGGTTAATGCTGCTGTTCTAATTCACTGGTTGGTATTTATGTTTATATATTATCGTATTTATGTTTCTCAACCCTTTACTTCTTACGTGAACGCTTGTCCCCAGGTCAGCACCAGTTACAAACAGTAGTAAATAACTACCAAACAGTTTAATCACTGTGTGGAACCCACCTATTTTTAAATCAAATTCAGATGGGAACATCTGATATCAATACCAGGGTTGCTCTTTGGGCTCCAGGGCTAAGTCAGTTAAAAGCTGTGTTATCTAATGTAAAACTGAGAGTCTCTACCGAATCTAATATTACGGGTTTGCATCTTGTGAATTGTTGTGCAGTCAGAACTAGCCTGCAGGTGAGATTGTATAACTGCATATCTGCACTTCGTCTTGGCATCGTATCTCAATGTGCCTGTACGGAGAGAACATGCCCATTTAAATACTGTATTGTCCATATATTGCCTGCTGCAGTGAGTATGGAAATACTCTTAAAAGGTAGCTGACTGATCTTAGGACTCCGCCTACAGTTTCAAACGGATGGCCCATCTCTCAGCCCCGTGAGGAGGAGTCAGGCAAGGACCTAGAATAAAAAATTTGCATGCAGCACAGTTGTTCATCATGTTCATGCAGAATGCAGCTGCCAACCTTTATTTGATACATGTTAAGTTGATTCAGCCCGGCTCGCTGCAACAGCACGACTTAAAAAGTGCGTGCTGAACCGTATGGGATCGTTCAAGTTGTTTTCTCTGTATCTCTTATTGTGGGAATAATTGTCACCTACTCATCTTCTCTGTGCTGTTCCTTGGTTTTATTGACCACTTTATTAATAGCCATTTCACTTCCAAGCTGGAGAATTCTAGCCTGCGACCACCTCTGCAGTCATAAAAGCTGATTTTTGACCATCATCTCTGTTCCCTTCTTTTTACCTTTCCTTGACACGCCTTTACGAAACGGCTGGAACTTCTGCAGTACGCAAGGCATGGCTGCTGGGTGGACTGCTACCGTTAACATACTGGGGTTTTTTATTACATTTCTAAACTGTTAGCTTGTCTCTTGTATTCTTAGGCATATGGTAAAGCACGTGCGTGTGTTCAGATCTTTACTTACCTACCATTTCTTCTACATATCCTGTCTCAAACTATTCCTTGTTGTAGTGGGGACTCTTTTTAGTCTTTATTTAATCTCTTAATTTTAAAATGCATCATAGTTGTTTCTTTATCTTTTAGTTGACAGTGCTTTGAGTTCCCCCTTTTCTTTCAGAAAGGAAAACCATTAATTTGCCTTGTGAATATCAAAAATATGACTTACAGATAACACAAAAGGGGAACTTATTGGAAGAAACATTGCAACTTTCTTTTAAAATTCCTTCATTAGTATTGTAGTATTGATACTAAATGGTGTCATAAATTGTACTGCAGTGTTTTTTCGTTTCTTGCCCACACAGAGTATTTAATAAAAGAAAAGAAAATGTCACTGAATCTGTGAAAATGTCTATATATATTTGTCGGAAAAATACAGTAGAGTGGCATTCTGTTCAGGACCCAGTCAGAGTGGTAATTGTTCTTTCAGCAGTTTAAGACTGTACCTGTTCCCTGCATTTTAAGTGGCTGCTGAAGAACAAGGCACCGCAAATTGATTAAATATTAATTGTGACATTGACATTTTCAGTCTTATATTGTTTGGCTGCATTGATCTGTAACCTGCATTTAAACAGCGTGATGCAACTGGTTAAATGGGATGAAAGTATACAAGGCGGCATTTTCTGTGAAGTCCATCTACAATTGTACAGAAAGAATATATTTTTGCTTTTAAGTGTGTCTTGGGAAATTGTTCCATGTTAGTTCTGCACACATGTAACAGTGAGGTCAAGTGAAGATTTCCATAGCAAAGGATTCATCTTGTAGCTTAGTGCACTTTTTGTGGGAGAAGCTCTGATAGCTTTAACAAAGGATATTAATTTGATAAATTTGACCCAAGAATATGGGTCAGTGCAAGACTTAGGTGATAAAGAATACGGAGACTGCGCAGCTTGCCTTAGCAGATCTCCCATGCACGCAGAGATGCCTGTTTTATTCAAGCCATTTCTCTCCTTACTGAGACACAGTTTAATCAATAAGCAATGTTAGCAGGGTTTGTATTGCATTTGCAAATCTCCAAAGTTTCTTATTTCTGATGCTTAACGTACCACAAGTCAAATCATGTACTAGAGGATGTATTTGCTACCTCGGGTAATGGGGCTGGGTTGCGGTGCTCCCCTCCAGGGGAGGTTGGGTGAAGCCGGGCTGCCGTCGGGCATGCGTGCCTGGTGGTGCTCCCAGGGCGTCCCCGTGCTGCAACCTCCTTGCTTTCTGTACCCCAAAATGCCGCAGCCTGCGAGGGGTTTGTGCTCCATACTGCCTACGTGTGTCTCTGCCAGACGCACACCGTTCCTTTTATTGAAGGAAATTCTGCAAGTGCTGGGTTATTGCAACAAAGGGTGCGATACGGACGCGTGGGCCTCCTCTATGCTGCATTGCAGCCAGGTCGCTTTAGGCAGTCTGGGTCTGCATGGCCAGGTGACTTACTCCTCCACCGCGGCTGCTATCAAACAGCGACCATGTCAACGGGCTGCAGGTGTAAAACCCTCTGTCCATCCATCGCTAAGGCATTGTCGCCAGGCTCTCCAAGGGCAATTTGGATTAATTTTTGATGTGTACTTTTCCAAAGTCGGCAAAGAGCATATTTAAACTGTAGCAATCGTTGGTAATCAGTTTACTATAGGTTTTCCCTTCAAGTGCAATAAAAATTACTCCTAATTTGATCTTAGCATCAAAAAAGCTTTCCTATGCTTTGTTTTTATTTTGTTTTTTTTTTTTTTTTAATCACTTCCTATTTCAAAGCACATAATTTTGCGTTAATATACTGCTGGGGAACTTGTTCTGTCCTAAAAACATTAGTTGTTTTAATATAAAAGTTTATCACTTGATGTATTTCCGCCACTGGATATTAAGACATTTCCCCAGTTCTGGCATGTTTCATACTTTGAAAATATTTACCTCAAGCCGTTTGTCCTGCGTGATTTTCTGTCTTGAGGCGTCTCATGTGATAAGTGAGTCTCCGTTTTTTTGAATTTTAAAATGCTTTGTGAAGATTTGGTTTTGAAGCTCTGAGACGTTTTCTAAGCACAGGGCAAATTACATACATGTGTATGTGTGCGTGTGTAGATGTTCCATACGCTTCGCTCTTTTTGATTTCACTTTTAATAATTAAACGGGCTAAGGGCACAACATAGCTGAAGACGTGTGCAGAAATTCAATGCTTCCTTGACAGTACCAGCTTCTGATTTGAAGTGCTGACACTGGAGCCATGCAGTGCCTGGCCCCCTGCTTGACCGAGCTACCCGCTCGTTCTGCAGCCCGTTCTCAGCTCCCTCACCCAGATCGTCTCACCAAACCCGTATTCCTAGTATTTCACTTGTTTACCTCCATCCTTTTTCCACTTGGTTAAGCTACTCTGTTTTATTTCATAGCTGAAGTCTTAAAAGCCTGCCCTGTTACCTTGTTTGTCATCAACATTGCTGGAGCCTCACATTTATCCTCCCACTTTCTCCTTAGCAATTATTTTGTTCTGAGGCAATGCCTTTACAGTCAGCTCACTCTTATAAAACTGGCAACAAAATCCTTAGAAATTTTCCTAAGCTAGTTGTTTATTTGAAGGCACTTTTCAATTGTCAGTGTCTAAAGCCAAGTATCTAGGTCTTTGTGGGGGGTTAGGCATGTAAACGCAGATGTAGAGACATCGTTTTCCCAGGGCTGAGCATTTGATGGTACCGTCATGATGGTGTTTGGCAGGCTGGAAGATCAGGCACTTTGGACAGACTATCTGAAGGCGAGGAGGAAAGCTGGGTTCTCACCTAACACGGAGATTTCTTACCAGGCTTAGATGGTGGTTTACAGCAGCTGAACATGGCAGGGAGGAACACCATGCCGACAGAAAGCTGCAGAGATGGTTGTGTTGTTCCTGTTCTGAGTATTTGCTCCAGCCGGGCGTAATGCAGAGGAGAGCACGACTGAGATGTTGCTGGTTAAGAGAGGGATGGGGAAGGTGACAGAAGAAAATTTTCCTATGCTTCCTAGCTGCGTAGAAAGAGCGTGGTTTAAGTAGGGGCTGACTTTGTGAGCTTTTCACTGAGGCTGTATACGCAAGGGATACAGCAGAGCCAGGTCTGGGTATCTGTTTGAGAGTAGAGGCCAATTATCATGCATATTTGTAATATTTATCCTAAGTATCCTGTATATCTTGCAACATCGTGTTTTCCATTGGAAAGGAAGCCATCATTTATCTTCATAAGCAGTTTTATCCTTTGTGCTTATTAACTTTTTTCCCCTATTAATCTACTGTTCGTCACTGAAACATATTCTTGCAATCCTCGGTAATCACCTATTCATGGCCCATCAGTCTAATGATCATTATTTTTTAATATTATTAATATAAAGTTGATGTTATACCGATTCATCAACAGCTGATTAAAAGTGATTCACTTCCAGTGTTTAAACAGCATTTCCCAAACTTGCTGTGTTTGAATAGTGTGGAATAGCTGTGAGCAAATTCTTTGCGTGTATTTCTCTGTGTTTAGAAACTGCTCAGTCACAGCAGCCTGCTCCTCAAAAAGACCTATCTCATTGCTATGAACTAATTACGAAGAACTGTAAATACTCAAAGTGCTCCACAGATATACACAGGGCTTGGACCATGAGCCAAGGCAAAGACGCTCCCAATTAGACATAGCACAGCAAGAAGTTGCTATCAATAGACATGGCTCTTCTCTCTGTACGTTATATGGCACTCGCCGCAAAGGTATATGAGCGTCTCACGGGAGCTGCTGGGTTTTATTCCCTCCACGTCGCACGCGGTGGTGCACCTGCACCTCCTCTGCATCTTCCTCTTGAAGATGTGCCTCCCCACAGGCGCTGCTGTAGCTTTGTTGGTTTTTAGAAGAAGATTTCATCGGAGCCCTGGTGGGAGGTGGTGAGATTTAGGGGGAATCAGAGAATATGGCTGTTGACACTCCTGTGCCGTCTCTATCTCAACTGCCTGTTCTCCGCTATGTCCCCTCTGCCCCGCAGTCACCTTCGGTGTTGGCTGGCTCTCTGGAGCGATCCCTGTGGAGTGAGGAGTAAAGGTGTGAATAACGTGGTGCCAACTGACCTCCTGAGATAAGGGGAAACTATTTATACAGAGGGCTCTTGTAGATTCAACAGCCGGGGCACACAGGACTTGCCTTTTTTTATAACTTGATTTTTGTATTTTCTGTAAATAAAGCTCTGTCGGCCCGCTTCACTCATTTCTTCTTGTAGATGGCCTCCAGTTTTCAACTGTCCTGGTTGATTTGGGGCACGTTAGCTGATTGTTATTTTGTCATCACTTATGGCCGATGTTTTTCTGTTGACCATTAAGATACCCTAGGATTTCTTCTAAATTACTATTTTGTCTGGCTTCTCTGCTGCCTAGTTGTAATCTGTGGAAGTTAATACTCCATTTAATAACTAAAATCCTATTTTCTGGGATGTGATTCTCACGGGTCAGTGGTGATAACTGAAGGCATCACTAAAGCTTTGTTGTAATCTCAGCTGGTGCAGATGAAACACAGCTTCTGATTTAAAAAAAAAAAAAAAAGGAAAAAAACAGGCTCGCTGCTCTGCCTTTTTCTTAATTCTTTTTTATTTAAATAAAACTGGTCATTGTCATCCCATGTTTTCACCGATGTGAATAATTGGTTTGTAATGTGTCGTATAAAACTGCAAGCTTTTTGTGAAAAACCTGTTCTTTTAATTTTAACCTCCATCTGCTATTCTCTCTGTTCTCTTCGAAACAAGAAAAAAAAAAAAAAAAGAAAAAAAAAGAAAAATTCAGAGAGGAACAAAATTTGACAAGAAAATCCTTGTGTATTGTGTAGCTCCTGTCCTCCCCGCAACGGAGGTCTCTTCCCACATCTGCGGTAGGGACTGTGCGCGGATTTGGTGCACCCACTGCTGGTTTTCGCGGGGCGGTTGCTGGGTGCTGCGAGGTCCCAGCCCGGGGCTTTGCTGGGTTGCCTGATCGTGGTGCTGGAGCCGCTGCTGTGCTCCACGCTGGGAGCCAGGTGGAGCACGGCAAATGGGAATGGAGACACGCAGGAGGGGAGTGGGCGAGCATGAACCGGGGGAAAGAAAGTGGTTTCTCTTGCACAGAGAGAAATCTTTAATTCACATTAAGTGAACAGCTTTTGGGTGCAGAAATGAGTTAGGCCCTACACTTTATGGGCTTTGCATTTCTTTGCCCATCACTGTTCTTCCATAAATACAGAGTTATATTCCATGTTTTCCTTTTTTTGTAGTAGTGAAATAGTGAAAGTCGTGTTTCAGATGTGTTGCAGAGGGTGGAGGGTAAGACGAACAGCTTTGGCTGTGATTTTCCTAGCTCTGCATGCTTCAGAAATGACACGCTGCAAGGGTCAAGGTGCAGCGAGCGCCAGGGGCTAGCTGGGGCAGCCGGTGGGGAAGCCCCTGCCCCAGGGCATCAGGTGGGACCTTCATCAGGATGGGCCAAGGCCAGGCTGGGATGTCAGCTGCCAGGCTGGGCAGGGCTGGAGACCGGCGTCCTACAGCATCGCTGGGGCAGGGACTGATGGCCTCAGGCTGGGCAGAAATGGGATCGTCGGCTGTGGGGAAGGAATAGTAAGGTATTCATTTAAACACCCTGCTTTGCTTCTGCTCTACCAAAACCCTCATCGAATAAACTAAATAAAAATGAAACCTCAGTCTTGCCAAAACAGGATGGAGCATTTATTGAATATGGACCTGAGAGATTAATTTAGTGTTCCCAGGAGCTAAGAGCATGACAATATCAGCAAATAAAACTGTGGTTTGGGATCCAAATTGGATAATGAAGTTGCTCCCATATTGGCTTGTCTTAATTGAACCAAATGGTTTACCTAGTTTGCTTCCCATATTACAGAATATATAGTGTACTTTGTATTTTGTTCTATTTTTCAAGCCTGTTCATTTTTCTTTGTTCTTGAGGTCATTATAGAGAAAAGGCCCTCATCATTTGCAAGCCATCCTGACAATGAGCTGGTTTTATTCCAGATGCTGAGTTACTGGTCAGATGTCCTTTGCAGTCAGTGGGAGGCCCAGCTTTCAGTACTGTAACCTCAGCCTAACTGGGGAGAGAGCACATTAACATGCAATCACAGTGTTTCAGTGTAGGGTAATGAGCATACCTTTGTCACTGACTATGCTGGGTATGAAATTACAGATATCGCACAGAAATGTCTGTGCTAAGCTAATCCATCCTTCAGTTAGTTTTCATCTGTTTTCTTTTTAACATTTTTTTCCCCAACCTCTTGAAGAAAATATATGCACGAGTACTTTAACACCCTTCCTTCCCTCCCCTCCCACAGTGCCCACTTCTGCCTCTGTTGACAAGTTTTGTAGCACTCTGAAAATAAGTGATTTCTGGAGAGTTTTTTTCTGACTGCAAAACAAGAAGGAAATTCTGTTCCCCATTAAAATAGATACAAAACTTCTGCTGTATCCTACAGGGGCTAGGCTGATATTAAGCAGGAAATGGGCCCCTGTCTGTTCAGCCCAACTTGCTCATCCTCAGGCTTATCCCTTTTCACTGCTCTCTGGAGAAGAAGCTTCTTGTAGAGATCTGTCCCTAACGTGCTACCCTGCTAAAGGTACGAAGAAGACTAGGAGGAGACTATGAGTGTCTTTCCGTGCAGCTTAGGAGGACTCCGCTAAACATGAAGTGCTTCCAACAAATTTCCTGACTTTTCTGTTGGCATATATGGAATAGCCGAGAAATTGCAGCTTAAGCTGCAAATTAAAGACATTAAAAAAATATTGTTTTAAAAATAATAGCTCATGCTATGTAGAAGACTGAATTAGCCTTACTTTCTAGACTGTTACTTGTGGATTATGCTTTAATGGCTCAATCCTTCAAGCTACTGAGCAAATCTGGCTTTATCTACTCATGGGCAGGCTTTGCTTTAGTGTGCGCATGGTCTCCAGAAGAATAGGGCTGTTTGCACGCTCATACATAAGCTTCTATGGAGATGGTTTTTTGAGCTACTTGAGGCCATAACACTGAGCTGTGCAGCTGAAGTGCTTTAGTTATTTTCCTCTCACACTGCTCCCTTTCTCTTGTCCAAAGGGAAAATGAACATTCTTACTGGACATGGGCACATCTAGTATGATGCTGAGTTTAAAGTTAAACAGTAAGTCTTGATTACTGTTATTTCTAGTACTTTCTGAAATATTTCCTTCAGTTATGTATGCAGAAGTCCCAGGATCAAGTGGGTAAGACTTGCAGCTCTCACGGCTGCCTGTACGTACACCTTATTTTACAGGGCCTGCCTCTTCCTCTTGGGAAGTCTCATGGTTCTGGAGACATCGGTTAAAGTCTCTCTGCTGCCTTGAGCTTAGTGGCTGTGACTAGATCCTGTACTTGCCCAGGAGTATAGGTTTGTGGTACTTTCTCTCCAGACTGTCCCTCTAGGGCTCACATCTACAGGTATTTTGAACCTATGTGGGGTATGTTGAGATCAGACTCTGGACCAATATTCTGTAGGGTCTGATATCTGTGTCCTCAAAGCCTCGCGTAATACTTGTCATTTTGTAATGCCTGAGATGATAGTATCAACTGAGCAATCCGTTTCATTTAGATTTATCTTCCAAATGAATTTAAAACCCAAAGGGTATATTTTAGGAGAGAGATTGATTGCTTGAGGCACCTGTCTGAATGCCTTCAGTCAAAGGAGCTGTGTAACCAACAATGGCTTGTTTCTGCCTGGGATAACTCCAAAGCTTCTCCTGAGGTTCAGCACAAATCTTTGCTTTTGTCGTTCACTACTTCTTGCTTTGCTCATCATGTATGAGGAGAAAAATTACTACTTTCTCAACCCCTGTTTATTCAGTTTGTGTTACATTTGCCTCTGCTTTTGTCTGTCCTTTAACATCAATACCTTTGGTCCACATCTTCAAGTGCCCGTGGGATACACTAATCCAGCTGAGACTCAAGAAAGGTTGGTGGTCGCTTGTTTTATGGAGGCTGTGGTCCTACAGATATGTTCCGCTATGGCATCTGTCGTCTTTGCGAACAACCCAACAACCCAACCCAAACGTTCATGACACGTTTAACAAACGATAAAATACTGAACCCCTACCCCAGTGAAGTTCCTGAGAGATGTCAGGTGCAGGAGAGGGACTGTGAGACTCCAGAGAAAGCCAAGTGTGGGTAGTGAAGGTGTTTCAGGTGCTAATCCTGGAGCTCTAGCACCGCCGGAGATGCTGAATACCCTCGCCCTGGTAGGATGCTCAATAAAAGCATTTCTTGGAGAACAAAATATCATCAGCTTAAGGGAGGGTAGGCTGGACTGACTCTTTATGCCCCCATTTGTAGTTAGCAATTGGTGAACACATTGTATTTAAAAAAAAAAAAAAAAAAAAAAAAGGCAAAAAGCTGACTTTGAAACAAAACTCTGCCGTTTTTCCTTGCACTCAGCCCCTCCTGAAGGCTTCTAAGGTACTCGCCTTTCTGCCAGGGTGGTATTCAGCAGAAACCTCCTCCAGGCAAGCCTCGGGCCAGCGCAGCCTCCCTGAGCAAGTGTGGTATCGTGGGGCTACGCGATAAATTCCTCCCCTGCAAAACCTGGGGCTTTATTTCGGCGCAAGAATCCGAAAGTGGCAACCCAGGGGGAAGAAGAATTCAAATTCAAACTTCCCACACAGCAATACAGAGGCTTACCACTGAGTCACTGAAGCTGCTTAAGAACATCATTATAATATTTGCTGAAAACAACATTCCTATCTGATAAAGCTGAAAAGTGTTCAGGCCATGTAAAATTCAATTCCCTGTTTAAAGTGTCCATTTTCAGCCTTTTTTTTCTCACTGAATTTAGGAGACATCTTGTATCTCTGGTAAAAGGATTTTCAGCTAGGAGATGTAACTCAGATGGAAGTTCATTTTTTGGGTCGATTATATTCTAGCTTCAGATGCTTGAGAAAAATGAGGTACAAAGGGGAGCAAAAGGCTCTGTTTATGGTATTTTGAGAACGAAAAATATGGGAGAGAGTGTTTTCTTTGCATCTAAGATAGAGAAGTCACAACATATATTCTGCCTCATCCTAGTATCGCTGAATGAATTCCATGTGAATCCAAAGGAAACTTTTAAATGTTTAATTTCATTGTCTCAGAAGTTCTTTCTCAGGGTTTGATTTACTTAGCATGTTGGTTTTGTGTTTTGCTGTAAAAGACAAAATACAAACATTGAGCAACATCAAACATTCACTGCGCTCACTTTGCGCCATCTAGCATGGGATATTCACGAATCAAAAAAAAGAAAAGAAAATTTAGTTTCATTCACACATGTAATGTGCACATGGCTAAGGGTCATCTGATACGACTATTAGCTGATCTGATGTGGAGTTGTTACATCAGTAGTGCTTGAAGACAGACTTTTTATTAACTATGAATTATTCAGGCTCTACAAAGTGTTAAGCAGGGCGCACGTGGGCCTCTTGATGCAACCAGAACTTGAGGATGAAACATGGCTGAATGTAGCTACAGCTTCCAATAAATGCAGTGCGCGTGTGGCATTTGAGGCTGCTGCTAGGAATTAGGACCGTCTATAAAGATGTAAAGAAAATGGTCGAATACATTGCTGAAATGCTTACACTCATACTTCAAAGTAATATCGTAAGCACTTCTGCAGGAGTTAAGGACTATACTTGTTCACTATAAATAAAACTATAAAATAAATAAAACTATAAAACCATAAATGTTCACAGGACTGATAGTTTAGCTTTTAGGAAAAGTTCATTAGTATGCCTATTTATTTTTCAGGCATGTGTCTCTGAACATAAGGATACACAACACAGGAATTCAGGGTTGTTGGTCTTAAGCCCTGACGCAGCAAATTTTGATGTAGCTTTACAGATTTGCATTGTTGGTGTAAATCTGTCACCATACAAATAAAATCAAGCAAGAAAAGAGGGGAAAAAAGGAAACGTCAAGGAATATTTTGAGTAAAAACATTAAGTATCAGTGTTTGTGTGTTTTTTGGTTTTTTTTTGTTTGTTTGTTTTTGTTTTTTTTTTAACTATAGTTGCTCTTAGCATCAACTTTGCTTGCTAGAAAAGCTTTTACATGTTAGTAGAGAGCTTTCTCCTGTTAATTGCCCAGTGAAGTTAATTTTGACTTACGTGGCTGACCTTTATATCTGAGGACAAAGACATCCAGAATTTGCATTCCACTTAGGACCAGATTCATTGAATCAGACTTAGACCTAATTGCACTATGAATTGCAAAATACAGTCCTGTCCATGAGATGCTTTCATATTGCGGCCTCTTTATAATAACGTGTTAATGGCACGGTGCATTGAAATGATCTTGGTAATTATATTTCTGCAACTCCACAGAATCTTGCTGACTTTTTAGGTGATGCAAGGAGAGCTAATAGTGAATAAATTTGAACTGTGTAGTAATAATTACATTGTTCTTGTATGCACCCGATATTTATACTTTGTATTTGAAATATTGGAGATTTGTAGTATTTTGTTCCTATCTTTTACCCCGTGACTTCATATCATCTTTCTTTGCCATAATGCTGGCAATTATGTAAGTTCCTCCAGATACCTAACAACGATCCCTACCTTTCCAGGTACTGTCTTTTCTAAATGATTTACAAAAATTGAAAGAGAATGTGCTAATAAAGCTAGACTTCAAATAACAGAATTTGTTTAAAGAAACCAAATTAGATCCATATATCCTTGGATGTCTTGATTACAGGAATCATTCCCAGTTTGACAGAAGCAAGTGCAGCTGCAGGTGTGAAAACAGCTGCTCTGACTGGCTTTGATTTGGTCTGTTACTCCAAACTGTAGAGCAAATTCTTTCCTGTTTAATATTTTGACCTACAGAGGACACCTCTGTGGATTTTCAGTTTTTGAGCATGGAGATGACTGGTGAAGGCCTACGATTTTCAGAAGACCTAAGGTGTTTATGTGCTGAATTCCACCAGAATTGTGATAGAAGTTGACTTCCCAAGACATTAATTCCTAATTCTTTAAATTCTTTATCATTTGTCACCGAATTTGTTACCAAATTTTGTTACCAAAGAAAAGAGTTAGAGGTTACGTAGGTCACAAAAAAACCCCTGGGAAGTATCATTTCTATGTTGCTTGTTTAGCTACCATGCGACATTTTCCTAAGAAGCAAAATTAGGATTATTTTTAGCACTTCATAATTTAACCATATCTCATTGAAATTCCATAGAAAAAGTGTAAAACATCTTTGTAATGTAGGGAACATCTCCTTATTTCCTGTGAGAAGCTTTTTGCAAGCAATGGAGAGCATCAGTACTTGGAGTAGATTCCTCTAATTTGCAAAATAGGCTGCTCCTCAAATAGGGGAGAATTTGGCACAGTCCCTCGTGATTTGGCTGTATCTGTAATTCTGCAAGAGCTGGCTATTGCAGCAGCTAAATCCAAGGAAAATTGTTACTCTGTAAAGTCGCATTAAAAAAATAAAAATTGTTGAACTGTGAAGAAGAAAAGCTAGGCCCTATGTGGTATTGAGTTTATGAATCTCCCTTGATTTCAGGGGTTATATTTTTTTAAGATCTTATTTTATTTATACCATCCGAAGGATTGTAACCTGCAACTTTTAGTTAGCAAATATTTGAATTTTCCTTATATTTGGCTGGTTAAATGGTATAATCTTAATCAGGCCATACACCAGTGAAGGGGGTGATGCTCATATAGGGAGTAGCAGTGGTTGGATTGACTATAACAGCAGTCTTATCATTGGGGAACTGGATGTCTGTGCATCTCAAAACTCTTAAAGTAATTGACCTTTGAATTATAAAATAATTAATTTTCTTTTTGAAGTGTCTTGTCGGCGTAACTCTCTGGTTACTTTTTGTAAGAGATTTCCCCTTTTCTGTTTAAGAGAGAAAAATCAGTCTTATCTTCTTTAGGGATTTACTGTAGTAACTATGATTTTCTCTTTCTCATTTCCTTTCCTGAAACAGCGTTTCTCCTTCTCTGTTGGAAACTACACTTTTGTGCACTCCAGTGTGAAAGAAATTAGTGAACAAAACAAAACAGAAATTGCCTACAGGCTGGGCTTTTTAATTTTTATTTTTTTAAATGTACTTTTAAACAAATCTTGTCTTCTGATGGAGAGACTTCTCTAGCATCCCTGAGAAATTGCAGGTGCTGAGATGTCTCTGCCCATACAGGACTGGCGGGGAAGGCACTGAGCTTGAAAAAAGTTATTTAGTAGTAGCAGTAGTACCATTATTATCATTATGTTTTGGAGTGTGAGGCCAGGATCTGATTGTCCTAAATTATGTCTAAAATGATCAACTGTAGCATGGTGAATGAGTGTGGGAAGTGAACGAAACACCTGGAATTTTTTAAGCTAGCAAATAGGATGCACTTTTTCCCAGGGAGTTTCCTTGCAGATGTGTAGATTTATTAGAGCAAATCAGTGCAGGTTTAGAAGACCATAGGTAGCTTGTTTTAGAAATATTTTGTCTGACTCAAGCTGCAATAGGGCATATTCTTGGCAAGGCAGTTGCTCCACAACTGCTTCTATCCACCACAAATCTTCTGATGGACTTCAAACATTTCTACGGCATTCTGCAGTTAGTGACACTAACACGTGTTTCTCTATCAGATCTGAGCATCAGTGAAGAGAAACAGTTTCGGGTAAAATAGGCAGTCAGCCACAGGGTAAGCTCATGTTACCTCCTCAGCGGTTTTTGGCTGTATAACGTTTGTATTAGGGAAAGAGTTGTTTAGACATTCTTAGTTTGTTTTGCCTCGTCTTAGCTGTGAGCATTATTTATATTGTTTTATGTACATTTGAAGGAAAGTATAATCTGTAAAGGTCATCATAAAGGTAGCTTTAAAACGGCTGAAATATAAGAGGTGCAAAATGGTGCCTCCACCCTTGTTGAAGCTCTACATGTTTTCATCCTCCCTGTGATACATGATCAGGAAGTTAGATGTAGTTCTTGGACATAGCTGGTTTCTTCTCAGAGTGGGCAGATATCTGTATAGATGAACTGTGATACACAATTTTGCTTAAACTGTCATTTTTAGGGGAAAATATTCAGTCAGCATTAGAAAGGTCATATTTGTAGAGATTAAAAAATAAAATCCATCAGCAGAAAGGTGACAGTCCTTCAGGGCAGACTTAGAATTACAAAGCCAGTACCACTGCTAAGAAAATTCATCGTAATAGGAGAGTGCCACTCCTAACACAGGCTAACAATAGTAAATGCATTTTGTAGAAAAGGATCAAGAATTCACTGGGGCTTAAGAGATTTGCTGTGTTGAGGCCATAAGACACATCATCCTGATAGCCATTTTCATCCTGCCTTTATTTTCTTTTGATACAAGTTTCTTTACTGAGAACAGTTAGAGACTGAACCTAGCACTTGGTCTCTTGTTTTTCAATGATTGAAAACAAAATAGATTTGCAGAAGAGGAGGAGACAGTATAGTAATCAGGAAGAAGTCATGTAATTGCATAGATTTCTTCTGCTTTTGTTATGTGATTTAAATAACTAAATTTGCATTTCTGGCTCCCCTTGAATATCAAAATACTAGTAGTGGCAAACAGATGCATTTCACATTTTGCCAGCAATACAGTCCTAAAGCAGAGGGGCAAGTACAAGTTTTCTTTTGTTTAATAACCCTAATGAAGTTTTATTGGGGGAAAAGAAATTAGTTACAACAGAAAGAATGATAAATATTTTTAAAAATTCAGAAAATGAACTGGCACTTTCTTTTAAGGTACAAAATGGTACACAATATAGAAATATTAAAACTGGGAAGGAGATAGTAATTTTTTTAAAGCAAAGTGATGAACCCTGCCATGGTCGTTTGGAGACCATATGTATTTTACATGAAAACTTCAGAGAGCTAATTTGGAGTCTTTTTTATTTGCTTGTTTCAAATGGGTATTGTGCTACTGAATTCTGTTAAACTGCTTTGCTGTAGATCTTCCAAGAGGTTTTATTGGTAATGGGTGTTTTTTTCATCTCATTCACCATATGCTCCTGCTTTGCAGTTGCTGATTCAGCTATCTTCTTTTGAACTTAATATGTATCTGTTATTCAGAATGGTCCTTCAACACAGAGCCATTGTAAGTAAATAAATTTACAGCTGACAGCCTTAAAAGACAGGAGTAATCTTCATCTTGGACGTGTGGAATAGGAAAATAATGATTTAACTTCCCTCTCGTGCTCAACGTTGTGTCATGTTCTTCATGCTGCCATACGCTTCTGTCTTATTAAAAATTGTCTGGTCTACTCGTCTATTTACTGTAGTTCAAATAATCTATAAATCATCCTTTTTAAAACTCTTGTGTCTCTTCAAAATAACTCCTTTCAAGCTGTTTCCATAACCATTATGATACACGACCAAAAATGCAACCCTTAAGGAATTAAATGAGTCTTGGGTAGGCAATTTTGCAATGAAGAGGAGAATGGCTTGCTTGCAATAAATGTGAGAAAAATTATACTGAATTACTGAAGCTTAAAACCTGAAGTTCTCCCCAAAGTTCAAAAATGTCTCCTCATTTCCTGTGTGAAGGAAATAAATTTCTGGACTCTCAGCCCAGTGAAGTTTAATTTTGAAGGCTGTGAATGTATTCACGTTGATGGAGGATTTTGGCAAGCTGCTGCTTATATGGCATCAGATGGCACTTCTAGGAGCAGTTCGGAACAAGGCCTTGCAAAGATAAGTACCAAAATATGAACTAGTCGACCCCCTCCAGGCGAATTACATGGGAAAAAGACTTTTTCCTGGGTCTGTTAAGGTTTGTGTGGGGTAGGACGCCACATCTGTTAATCGTCACTGCAGGATTATCCTAATGAGCAGCCGTCACCATATTCATTGATCTAAAACTTCCCACCTGAATTCTGAGTAGGTACAAACTTTCCACTTTGGGCACCTCTCAAACAATGTGTTTTCTTTTTTTCCACATTGTTTACACCTGTGTATGTGATGCAGATTTTGAAAAAGCATGCTATGAAATTTGATGTTTTGGACTTGGTTTGGAAGTAATTTCTTGCACCTAGGCTTCTAATTTGAAGATCTTAATTATGGAAAACAGGGTCATCTCTTGTAGAACATCTTTTGGGTATGTGGGAGCAACAAGAAGGTTAGATGAAGCATCTGCTGGTGGTTTTTTTGCCGCCTTCAAAATTTACGATCTGAATTTTATACTCTTTCACCTTTTTATTACTACTGATAGAGCTCAGTGAGTCTGTACATTGGGCTTTCTTCTTCCACTCAAAGCTATTTACTTTTATTATTAAAATTAATGCAAAGGCTGTGAAGGAGCTGGGAAGATGAATATTTTATTTTTCGAAACCTAGAGCCACTGGTATTGGAAGATATAAGAAAGCCTTAGTTACACCTTATATGTATGCTTCCTTACTAAAAATGCTGTCAATTTTCCAGGCAGGTTTTGTTACTGAAAATATTGCATACATCTAAACAGGATAGTTTGTCACTTATTCTCTTTTTTTTTTTTTAAAAAAACAAACACAAAAAAAACCAAACCAAAACAAAAACCCCAAACTTCAGCCGTGGGCAGGTTGCAGTTGTCAGTATGGTCAAGTAAGTTATGTGAAAACTAATTCTGCTTTTTTAATCCCTCTGTACTGAAATGTTTGAAAATTTGAAGCTTGTGGAAAACAAAATGACCCATTGTTCCTAAGAAAGCAGAATTAAGAGGTCTTCAGCATGCTCTTTCTGTATTTGCCAAATAGATGAGCAGCCGTGTAATCAATAGAGCTGTGTTGAGTTATTCTGGCTGAAGGTCTGGCCCCTGTGGTTTTTGAATTTAATATGAACTGGTGAATACTTTCAGTGTCCGCAAACCTCGGATGTATTGCGCTTTTCGTAAATACTGTCAGTCTAAAAATAATTCTGAGGAATCGCTGAGACGATATTGTTATAAATATACACGTGCCAACAATATTTAAATATTCTTTGTGGAGAAACTGAAGTCCAGATTACACATCTCAGTTCAGCTTTACCACAATTTAGGAAAATATTTGTAGCTATTACAGGGCTGCTAAACAACAATTAAAAGCTAATTGATTGAAATGGTTCAAAGGTTCAGTTTTGCATGTAATCATTAAATGAATTAAGTTCTGGTGGCTGAGTAGTTCAAGAGCTTCGAATAATCTTGTGTGGCTAGAAATACTTCCGACAGATATATAGGTAATTAAAAGGCAATCTTTGCACTTTTAGTACAGAAAGAAATTAAGCCAATTTCTTACAAATCTGGGAGATCATTTGAAAGAAGAAATAACTCCTGGCAACTAAGAAGTAGCATTTCTGCATTATTAAAATTGAATGTATGTGGATTGTTCTGTATTTTAGAGTCAAATAACCAAAGAAGTTGAGCTGGATTTAGGCCGTCTTAATATTTTATTCTTCTGGAGAGAAGGCTGGTGCTCAGAGGCATTGTCACAACATGTTTCTCATGAATTACATTGGTCGTGATACTGAGGGTTGTGGGAAAAGGAAGAAAACAGCAAGGCGGTTTTGGTTGGTTCCCAGTGCCAGAAGAAGGGGTTTCTCCTAGAGCAGATTGCTCTTCTACGAGGTGAGCGACTTCAGCAGGAGCCGGTGGGTGGGAACGTGTCTCTGTGTTTGCACAGAAGTGCCCCAGTAACTACGGGCTGCTCTGTATAATAGTAAGTTTTCCAGCTGTAGGAACTTTATGGTGTGGTTCAACAGGACTTGGCCCCCTGATGCACAGACGTACAGGTTTAGCCATGGTCTTATCTTGTCTTTTCTTAGAGCTGTTTGTGATTGCATTGGAGAAGTGCAAGTTTCTATCTGTCTTACTCTGCCAAGGAAGTTTGAACTGAAAATCTGTTAGCTGAAATCTGTAATTTTCTCTTTTTTTCTTTACCCCCTGTTTTTGATTTCCTGCATTTGACAATGCTGTGTATATCGTCACTTTGAATATTTTACCAATAATGAGGCAATTTCTCCCTTGTTGGAAAGCTGTAATCATCTAGACACTGTTTTAAAGGAATATGTAGATGGCAGAATGCAAAATGTGCTGTATCAGAAATTTATATCATTTCCAACTGCCTCAATTATTCTAATAAAAGATTTTACTGTCCCTGCAGACCTTGCATCCCTTGTATCTATCATGGCTATAATTATATTAAATTTCACACAATGTAAGAAAACATAATTCCCTTGTTCCCCGAGACCCCCTCCCCCAGCAAATATAAAGGCGCTCTAGATACAGTCATGGATTTGTGTGCCCTAAATCATAGGCTAAATCCTGAACTATAAAAATATAAAATATAGATCGTTATACATGATCCAGCTTTAAACATCAGCCTTGCGCCAGCACGAGGCCCTGGGCAGTGTTGCTGGAGATATTATATTTGGATGAAGTGCAAAAATAAAGTTCACTTTTTTTCCAAGCCATGTTTATCTTTTCTCCCAAGAAATTAACAGAATTGTTCTTATAAGCTCACATCGTAATATTTGAAAATCATCCATCATAAATATTTCTTCCGCGTGCAATGATTTCAGTGATCTATTTTGCAAGCTTTTGAGAAGGATGGCAGTAAAAGGGACAATAAAAGAAGCAACATACTTCAAAGCAGTATCATAACACACACTGAGTTAGTTTCAAATGTTGCTGTATAGACCTGAAACCGAAGCATCTTAAAGAAGATTTTAAAGAGATGTGTTAATAGCAATGGCATAAAAGTGGTTTCAGATATTGCATTCAGCCTACTTAAAATTCTACCTGCGGTTTCAATTCTACCGTGTTATTTTCTTCCTATCTAAACTGTATCATCGTCTGCTATTCCTGTGTGTGCAGCACCATCAATATTGTTTTCTGCAGTATTATGCTTTAGCTCAATCCTGGCCCCGTGGCATAAAATTGTTGATTGTTTTTCAGAGCATGGAGCGAAAACTACGGGGAGTTTTCAAGGAATAAATAAAACATGCTGCTCATTCTTAGTTAAATGCCTCAGAAAGCCTCTCTCTGGTAGGCAAAGGGACGGGGGACTTTCTGAAACTTAACTACTTTGATAACCAAGATGTGGATTTGATAGCATGTGAATGGGCGGCTTTTCAGCTTGACAGTGATTTCCAGCTTCCTTCCTTTGTGGATCCCTAAATGTTTTTCAGAGGAGTAGCATCCCACTTTGGAAACTGCTCAATCCTGAGTTGGTATTTGGCATGTGCTGCTTTTCGGTCGCCATTTGCAGACATTTTGGAGACTGCCTTTAGTGCTAGCTGAGTCACACAAACACCAGTAGGAGAGAAAACACGTCTTTCAGAGAATAGCTCGTTTATTTTGCCACTCACGTTTTTGGAGAAGGGAAATACAGTCTAGTGCTTTTTTTGTCTCAGACAGAACTTTCTTTTTCATCTAAATAAAATAGTTCTGTTTTTTTCCTATCAGTGAGTCACAGAAAACATAGAAGTTACCTAAAATTATATAAATATTGTCGTGATTTTACCATTTTGATAATCCATCTCCAGATTTTGAAATATCGCTTCTTAAATTGTATAAAGGTCTTTTAAATTTCTTGAGATTTTGCATGCACTGAAATTTTTCCCTATTTCTCTCATTTCTGGAATTTGCTTGATAAGCAGACCCATACTGCAGACGCAGGAGGGACTAGAAATTGTTTCCATTTGAGCGCGGTCAGCTCCTGTTAAAATAAGTCCTGCTTACTCCATGGCTCACCATGCTCTTAAGAGCTTTATCAACATGGACCTGTCACTTGAAGTCCAATTGGTATGAGGCAAGTAGAAAGATTTCATTGACTTTAGTCTTACACTCTTGATTTCTTATTTATTTTCTTACTCCAGCACAGACAGAGTTTTGAGCATAAGGCACAATTCCCATATGAAGTAGTTTATTCCATCTGATTGACTGTTAAGGTCTTGGTTTTAAAAGCAGTTTTTGGAGAGCAGTGCTTTGGTGCTTGGCAATCGAGAACATGACATAATTAGTGGGTACATAAAAAAATATAAAGTTTGTTCTTATGATTAATCACATAATTAATTTGGGAGACTGTTCTTTTCCTTTCAAAATGGTTTACTGTAGAATATTTTCATTCCAGCTTTTGATAGTATATTTACAAACTAAAAAAAAATTTTTTTAAAAATCCAGAAATGCAAAGAATGAGCGTCATGTTAAATTATACTCTTTAGAGAACAAAAAAAAAAAAAATGAACCAAACTAAAAATTACTTTGCTTGGTGATTCTTTAATGAGCTTGTAATATATAAAGTGCAAGTAATATTAATGAAATGTCATGTTACAGCTCCATAGGTATTTTTTCAGAAACCTAACAAGTCATTTTGTTTCCTTTTGGTTTTAACAGTGGCAATAATATCCTGATAAGGCATTTGTCTGGAAGCCCAGAGACCCCTCAGGGCTCAGTTTAAGTTATGACAGCGTTGCTGAGAGCTCTGGACTTCCCACAGTCCCCATGAAAAAAGCACAACAGGCATAGTCTGTAAATTTGACTAGAATAGTACTTTTACAAGTAAAAGCGGTAGGAAAATAAATCAATTTTTGCCAGGTGAAGAAGGATTTACAACTAGTGGATGAATGTGCATTTTATTTACAAGCTCCTTAAAAGCTGCTACAAATAATGAACAAACCCACCATCGATGGGGCAGGATTTGACACCAGGTACATTTTAGGAACGCTCAGTGGGGAGGGACCCCTGCTTTGAGGGACTCATATCCCCTTAATTAAAGCGTCATGTCCTGACACCGCCACACGATGATTCCCTTTACGCTGCCATCCCTTTCCAATTAGGTAATAAAGGGAAACGGTGAATTGTTGCCCACTCTTCATCTTGCTGGCGATGGAGGAACAATGCTTCGGCAGATCCGTAGGCTGGGAAGCTTATCATCCCTCTGGCTGGTGAAAATCCTCGCGTATGCTGCTGTTTGTAAGAGAGACGGGTCTTTCCCTGTGTTTTTGAGACTAAATGCCAAATTCTTATTAGCGCTTTGTGGGTATTCAAATCTAGCTGCTGCCTGTTTTCCAGTTCCTAGACAGTAAAATAGAATAAGCCTGTGCTTTTACTTGAATTCCTATTGTTTTGGTTGCGTAAACAGAACACAAGTGTCTTACTAGGCAAAGGAAAATAATCAGAAGTTTTATATGTTATGTAGGGTCAAATGTCAGAGGAAAGTCAGCCTTTCACTGCCTCTGCGGCTAATGCACGGGCCAGATTCCTGACCTGCTGACCACATAAAACTGGCCTGATAATTCAGAAGAAAACAGAGACCCTGAGTGTTGCTCTGACTTTGCTTTCTTCCAAATTCTTCTCCAAGAATAGTAGCTCTTCCAGGACACAAAACTAATCCCCCAGTGTGTAACCAGTTAAGAGCAACGTTGGCACAATGCCTTGTAATGACACCTTTTTCTTCGGTAACATCAGCTCTTTGTGTATCTACCTCTGAAAAGAAGATCAGAACCTATCCAAGAGATGGAGACTTTTTTAGTGTTGAAATAATTAAGACAGGCTCAAAACAACTGTCCTAAGAGGAGGCTTGGACCTGAGGATCAGGCAGTCTGTGTTTAGCAATGCCAATGGAGGATGCTTTAGGAGCTCTGTGTTTCAGCAGACACTCCAGGTACTCACACACTGTACTTAAAGTGATGCATCCTGAAAGGTGTGATTCAGGGTACCTAATTCTGGAAGGGTAAGTTCTCCATGCCTCAAACAGCGCACACAACCTAGGGGCAACCTAGGTTATGTGCCTAAAACCAAAGCAGGATGAATTATCCCACCCCAACACAGAAGCTAGAAAATGCATTCGCTGTTCATTGGTTATATAGTTGCTTGGAGGGTTAACAGGACTTGCCACACATTTATATTTGAAAAATATTTCCAAATAGTTTGGCTTTTTTTTCTGAAGGAATCTCTGTTTAACTGTTTCGCTTTTGTGGTCTTTTAAAGCTAATTTTCAAAGATCTGTTTGGAAAGAAAAACAGCAACACCAAAGCCTCCCCCAAAATGCTAATCAGAAAAAAGCCATCCAATCCTTATAAATGACATTTTTCGCAAAAGTAGTATTCCTCAATGTGCGAACAACAGATCTTTGCTGCTCTTGAAGTAGTACACAGAGAAAGCAGGAAATCAGAGATGCCGGCACAGAGGAGGGAGAGAGGAAAGAAATTAAAATAAAATACAAGAGATTATACGAATAGCGAAGACCGCAGCTGTGAGCTAGGGCAGTAGTTCAGGGTCTTGGAGCAAAACTGTTTATTATCAGGTTGCAATGGTATAGGGGCAACTGAGAAGGTTTTGCTGAGAGGATTTTGAGTAAGGGGAGGAAGAGGGAAGGGAAAGGCTTACCAAGGTGTTTGGCAGCCGGGCAAGAGCTTGTAATTGTTTTTGCCAGTTGATCCGATGGGATTTTGGAACGGATGTTGGAGAAGAGGCAAAAGACATTGAGTCTGGCTGTGAGAGTAACTGTGAGAAAGGCTCAGCTCTGAGGCGAAATTTGGGGCTGGGGACAGGACTGCTGGAAGGGCATTGCTGCAGGGTGCCACAAGAAAGAAACAGCGTGGGAAACCAAGAGCATGAGAACTGCTATTTTGTAACAGGGTGAAGAAGGAAAGCTGAATTCACCTTTCCGTTTTTGTTGGCAGAAAAATATCCATATTGAGATGGCATAGACGAAGTCAGAGAACTTTCACTCTGTTTTTTTCCCTTTGCCTTCTGTAATGGTTGCTCTTCCCACAGCGGTCTCTCCTACCTCAGAGCCAGAGCCTTTTTACCATCTTTGCAATATAGCAGTATTCTTTCAGAGCATACCTTGTATGGAAATGATGCCTATAGAAAGCCTATTTTTCCATATTAATCTTAACGGTTTTATGCCTTCATACATCTTGTGTCTGACTCCAGTGCAATTAAAATTGTCAAGGATGTTCCCAGTATTGCTTTATTTGCACATGTATTTAAAATTGTCTGAATTAATTTAAATCTGAAAAACTGCATGTGATGTTTCGTATCATACAATTCTGGAATGAGGCCTAAAATGCCTTTTTAAAAAAAGCCCAACAGAATGCCATGGATTCATCCCGCAGTTGGTAAGGTATATCCTACAAGGCATTTAAAGACCCTCTGTTCATTTAATTTTGGTTTATGTTATCGCCTAAGTATCAGTAGCTCTAATATTGTCCGGTGACCTTCAAGTTTCCACAGCTTGACATACCTGGTCCTTTTAAATCCAAAGGGAAGCATGTGCAATATTTTCTGCTCCCACAGCCACTGATTTGCCAGCAGGTTTCCAGGCTGCTCACAACCAGGGCTTTGGTGTCCTTCGGGGCACAAGGAGCCAGTCTGCTCCTCTCCTTGAAGAACTCAGCCACAAGTCACTGACTAAATTAGTTTTTCCTTGGTCCCCATAAACCTCATGGCATTATGAAGGAGCCACCATTCCTTTCACCACCTCTGCACCTATTCCAGCGCCTCATTACGTGAAGAAGAAGCCTGGAGAACTGTATGTAGCCCCTGCAGGTGTGAGGGTCTGGGGGAGGGAGAGGAGAGGGAGGTGTCGAAACGTATGTATTTCTAAAACTAGTCCTTGGGAGGTGCTGAAGCTCTTCCATGGTGGGCATCCAGCGAGTACTTGAGAAGAAACCAAAATGCACTGCTGAGATGTGCAGGCCCAGGAGATATCCAGCAGGCACAGCTCGGCAAACCGGACCGCGAGGGTGCCTGACCTCTTGGCTTGTGTGCCCTCGTCTGGTTTTCTCCGTTGCTTCCCTGGTAGGGGTTTTGTGCTGTGCGATTAAGGAGCAAGAGAAGAAACGCTTGCTCTGTGCTGACAGACCTTCAGTGGCTGATGGCGGATAGGCTGCTTCCTTCCGCCCTAAATGCTTTTAATGACCTTCCAACACGAGGTCGTTAGCTGCAGGGAATAGAAACGCACTGACGACTGCGTTCCTGTGGATCAGTTCAGTGGCACATATGGCACAAAGAGAGTTTTGGAAGAATAACCACACGGGTATCAGCGCAAGCTTTAGAAATACCTTCAGCAGCCTGCAGCTCTGCAGGGTATTTCATTGAGGCTGTGCACAGCAAATCTCCTCTCCTGATTGTCACCAGCTGTCAGAGGTTGCTGGTGAGAAGGGAGGAAGGTGCAGTTCACCCTCGCCCGGGCAGACCGCACCGCTCGCTTCTTCTGGCAGCAGGCAGAGATATCCGTTCCCTTTCCAGCCTTCACTAAGTGACAGCTGAAGCAATATGAAAAGCAAAGGGATGTATTTAGTGGAAATTTTCTGTAGAATGAAGTTGTGCAAGCCTTGCTTTCTATTTTTCTTGGGAAAATCAGGAATTTCTACTTTTTAAAAGTCTCTGTACAATAGTATTTATTTTTTGTTTCGGCAGCGTTGCATCCTGCAGCTACAATATTACACTTTGTGGCACCTCCTTAGTAGTTTGCGCCCCTTCTAACTGCTGGCAACCATAATGCTTTCAATATATAATAACTAAGCAAGGTAGTTTTCTAAAGGAAAATAAGCAGATGTCAAGGTTACGGTTGATCTTGGGACGACAAGTCCCCTGGTAATAAGCACTTTGTTCGAAAAGACACGCTCAGTAGTTCTGCGGGAAATTTTAGCATTAATGCTTCTGTCGTGAGTCACAAAAGCTATTGTTTTATCTAAGGCAGCCAATCTCAAAACCGTGTTATTTCCAGGGCATGGCACAGTTGGGCTGTAGTTTATTCAAGGGGTTTTGGGCTCAGTGGAGTTGAGAAGGCTGAGGACTCCTTATGGTTGTCATTTCCAACTCCCACCTTCTCTGCGGTCTTTATCTACTGCATCTGGTTTTTGCTTGCAACAAACTCTTCATGTAAACGAGTGTGATTTTTGCAGATTTTTTTTTTTTTATGTCTTTTGCAAATTATTATAATGCTGCTGTTATTGTTACATTCAGAAGTGCCCAGGCTAGCATTTTGGGGTGTACCTGCGTGCACGCTCGGAGCCGGGAAAGCTTTCACCTCCTCTGCAATTCAGAAGCAGGACAGAGGCTCTCAGTGGTTACCTTGGAGGAGCCTCCTTGTCGTCTATTTCTTCCCACACGCTCACCCGTGAGCTGCCTCCTCTTCGTGTCTTCTTCCCACTCCCAGCCCATAAAACTTGTCATGCTGTGTGCATCTCAACTCCCACACAGCCATAGCTGTCAGCTCCACGTCCCCTGCACTGCCAACGGCGGCATCCCGTCCTTCCTCCAGCTTCCAGAGCAGGATCGCTCCCTTGCAAGAGGAGCGATCTCTTCTGCTAGTCACAAGCTGTGCAGCCTCCCACCCTCCGAACACGCTAATGCTTGCATATGTATTTTGTTGGGGTATTTATGAAGTTTGTTTGATTTATCGGAATCAAAAAGAAATGTGAAACAAGCATTATTTGGCTTCTTAGGAAACATTTACAAAACATTTTCTGTGTTTTGAAAATGAACATTTAACAAGACAGTTTGTTTTGCTTATTTGATTTTAATGAGAATTAATTCCAAAAAACTCAATAAAAAGTATATATATGAGAGGAAAAAAACCCCAACAAATGCTAAAAAAACATTTTTCATTTAAATAACTTTTGGGCAAAACATTTCAGCCAGTGACAGTTTTATATATTTTCCTAGATTCAGATATGGAGCTATGACAGAAGAACAGGGTTTTAAGGGCTTCCACTGGGTGTCATAGGAAAGCTAATTTTAGGAAAGTAGACAATTAGGTATAAGTGGATAGGGTACACACTGCTTTCTAGCAGATGTTTTGGCAGTCAAGAAAATGGCTTTTTACAATATTCTGTGGTTTGGAGTAGCTCATTTTTTTAGTATAGCTACCCTGTAAATGAGTGCCCATCTTTAACTTCAGCACCAGATTCTCACTTGTCCTGTAACAGTGTAAATCCAGGGGAAAACCTGGCTATAATTGGATTTGCTTTGGGTACAATCAATGTGATGGGAAGCTGTTGGACTCCTGTGTCAGAATATGACAATTTGCCTTTATATCCCTCCCCTTCTTGTTCCTCTGAATATCTCTAAAACAAACCTTTAATGAAGATCCTTGTTCCCATATCCCTAAACCAAACTTTTCACGAAGATTCCACATTTCTCCGAGATCTTTACCTATGCTTTGCTGTCCTTACTATGTTTTTTTCTCTAGTGCCCCATCTGGACCTTCCCAATTGCCCTGCAAGCTCATCCCTCCCTTTCTGTCCCCAGTGAACCTGGAAAATGTGCTGTTTCTTCCTCCCTGCAGCAGCCTTCCCTGTTGCTGAAGTCTGCTGTGCCCTTACACCTCAGTCTTCGCTCCTTAGGCTACAGGCTCCCAGTTAACTCAGGTTTCCTTTGCAGAGCGTGTCTTTTAGACCTTGGTTCATTCTTCATGTTGTGCTGGGGACTTTCTCCAGTTGGTCCCCATCTCCTTTGAAGACAGTGCCTAAAAGCGGATGCAGGTTTCTAGCCAGCTCCTTTTACTAGAGCTGAGTGGGATGAGAAGAGCTTTCAGTCTCCCAGGGCATGCTTATGTGCACGGGCATTATTGTATACATACATACAAATAGATACTGATGTGGTTGTCAAAGCTAAATATATTACTATTTGGTTCCCCATGAGGAGCACCCCATCACTCCAGTCCATATCCCCGGTTACTAAGGGTGAGTTTGAGTCTGCTCCATGCCTCAGGGCACTCGCCGTCCCTTTGGGCATCATGGCACCTGCAAAGCAAATAAGCACATACTCTGTATTCCGCCATCCCCATCATTAGGAGGTGGTTGTTTCTTAACAATAGCAAAACATCCCTTTGAAGGAAGAGGACATCTGAGAATTTCAAAACAAATAAGCAACACAGTCTGTTCAGAAGAGGTCTCTGCAGATATGTCATTAACCACGATGAATTAGGGAAACGTTTCGAGGAAATAACTCTCAAAAGTCTGCCATTCATTTATTTACAGCAATTTGCTATAGGTGTACCTGTGGCAGATGAACTGTGAGAAAACTGGATTAGGATTGTCTTTTAAAAGTTAGTCAAATATCAGAATTGCTATTGTGTGGGGAGTTAGGCAAATATGATTCTTTTTCCATCTCAACTGGAGGAAAAATGTAAGAATATATATATATGTTAAATTTTCATATAGAAAGTTGAATGACTTTGTCTTTGCAGTCTCAGTTTATTAGATAGATTATTTCACCATTGACTGATCTGAACATGGAGTTTTGGTCTGCTAAAATGAATCAAACTGTTTAAACTTAATTTGTTATTAAATTATGCCTTAGAGAAAAAAATGTTTCTGGAGCCATAGTTTCTGTGATTTTAGAGGTTACCAGCCTGCTCTGAGATAATATCGTAAAATGTATTCATTCTGAGTTTCTTCTGCTATTAAGGAAAAAAAAAAAATAGCTCACTGGTATGATCCTGTCTTCTATGCAGATGGATTTATGTGTTTGGGGTTTCCTACAAAGTCCACTGAAGGAAACAGAAAGATACCTTTTGAGATCAGTAGTGTGAGAGCAGGGCCTCCGGTTGAAAATGTTGAGACCGTTAACGGAGTATAGAGTTGTTTGACTACGGGTGTTTATGATGGGAAAAAGCTGGGTCCGGCACTTCCTTTTCCCCATTTTCATTCCTCTGATTCAGACTTCAAAATAAAAATGATGAGAGAGAGAGAAGGTGAGCAACTGTCCTTGAACACAGCTTTGTAACTCAGATTAACATCTGGTTGTTTCTTTGTCCATCATGCCATTTATCTAAGACACTGTCAACAACAGCCGTTAAAATGCTAAGAGGCTAGTGAATAGTAATTATTTTGGCAGTGCTAAGATTGGGAAGGTTAGTTCTGCAGCAAACCTCCAGTATGCAAAATGAGGAGTAATTGCCCGTTTTCCAGGTGAATTCACAATATGCTGTTGCTGCATTAGCTCTTTTAAAGAGTTGCCTGCGCCTGAGAAGGTACCACCATCTGCTTTGTTTTCTGTGAACCCATGCACACGTTGCTTTCATTTTTACGGTATGATATGTATTATGGAGTAGTTAATGACTAGTTTGTATACTGATTACTTCAACTGGTGAGAAAGAGCAGGCTTGCAATTAATTGCTTGCTGTGCGGGGAGCTGTGATGAGCTGGGGAAGCTGGTATGCCCACTGCCCACAAACCGAGGCGAGAGACATACTCTTCTCATTTGGCACTATGTCCCCCCACTGACTACTTTCCCACTTGCAAAAGGGCATTGAGTGTTTCATACATTCCTCTAAGTAGATTGTTTCTTTTGCTGATTTGACAGAATAAGAACAAGCAGTGGGGATGCTTTCCATTTGCAATAATTTTAATTATCTTGGCAAAACTTTTATGTGTTTAATAACAGATTATACAACATAGTTTGCGGGATTATGTAGTGATGTTTTCACGTCTGAGCTACACTTTAAATTTCCTTGCTTCTAAGCAGCCAGTAAATGTGTTAAATTGTTTCTGGCCCATGTGGATATTAAAGTTAATGCTTGTGTATGTCCAAAACATACTAAAATGAGGTACCTTAGCCTCTTGCATGCAGTTTATTTTGGAGTTGGCTAGCCATAACTTTGGGTAAAGTTACATTAAACGTATTACAGCTTTTCAGTTTTAATTGCAAAGTGTGCCAATCTTGCTGACCTTCATCTGTTAGATTTAGGACATAAAGTATGTAAACGTTGTTGCCATTTGTGTTGACTAATCATTGTATCTGGTGGAAAATTGACACGATTTAATCTTGCAAAGCTGTCGCGTGCTTACACATAGAGAAATCTGTGAACACTGAAATTGTGGAGCTTTACCCAGAGAATATGATATTGCAGTTAGTGCCTTGTCTGGCTATCCTGGGACATAAATGTCACTTGAATTTTCATTGTCTGAGTATAGCAGAGGGACGTGTGATGCATTGCCCCTGTTAGGAAGCCAGACGTAAATAAGAATTTGATTTTAAAACTTACTGGTGCGTGCTTGCGAGTTTGAAATAAAGTTATTGATTCATTTAACCACTGAGACTGGAGACTTAAACTTATCAGCATTATCTGGTGAAGCAGAAAAATAGTCCTACTTCCCACTCCAGAGAACATAAAATATCTCTTGTCTAAATTTCCAAGGTTCTACATGCTTCAATTTTTATGCTCTCAACTTTCTGAACAAAGCTTGAGAATTCTTAATGGGGCCATAGGCTTTCAAACAACAGATTCACGGTCATTAGGTGATGTAGAGAGTCCAAAGCTGAAGAGTTCCATTGGGAAGAATTACACAACTCTGTTACAACCAGGCTTTCACTCTTGAGGGTTTAAATGATGGCAATTAGTTGAGGAGAGGTTCTCCATGTAGAGCATATGAGGGAGTTGCACAGTCAGGAGGAACACAAATTGCGAGTACGACATGCAGTTTGAAGAACTCCCTTAGCGTGCTGAAATCTGGCCACCTCCCATTGCTCTTCCGTGGAAAATAAACCTCTCACTTCTTTTGTTTATGAGTGTATCTTCATAACACTGCTGCACGTTTATCACCAACTGGTTTTTTGTTAAACCTTGAGTCATCTACGGTACTGTTCCTACCTCAGTTTGGGCTTGTTGTTTTTTTAACTCTGTGTGAAGTAAATTCTTGGAGAAGCTGGCAGGATGCAAGTGAGCAGAATGCAGAGATTTTGTTCAGTCGGTTTAGCTACTTCCTTACAGGTACTTTTATGAATGATACTTAATGTGATTGATTTTCTAAAGAACTTAAATTTGAAGGGCAGAAGTCAAGTTTCTGTGATTGATATATATTTAATGGAGAGGTTTGGGTCAGTGTTCCTCATCTTGCCATCTGAACTCTGATGCGCAGCATGACATTTCAGCGGGTGGTAAGATTTAAGACAAAAAACGTCATCAGTCTCTCCTCAGCAATATCAAAAGCAGTATGAAAAACATAGTTAATAAGAAAAGGTTAATACACATCAAAGACCAGCCAGTTGTAGGGAGGAACCTCTCCCTGGCTTCCTCCGGCCTCCCTGTTTTGCTTCACAGGCAGAAGACTCACCTGAAGGCAGCAGAAAGCAGTGCAACAACATGCAGAAAGGATGAGTCTCGTATTGCGTGATCAGAAGGGGTTTGAATAGTCCTGGAAGGAGATAAGCCAGATTTGCTGTGTCTTTGGGGATGCTTTGCCCATGGGAGAGGGCGTTAGACATGAAGGGGTTTTGGTGTTTGCTTGCAGCGGCACAGTTGCCTGCAGTGGAGTTGTCACACCAATGTTGTAATTCTGTACCTCTCCCCGATTCCCAGGTCTCGTTTCCTCTAAAAGAAGTGACAGAGCCATAATGTAACTTTAAGTAACTTTAAAGCGTATTTTCAAGACTTTTTAATAACACAGTAGAACTTATTTAATGCTCCAGTTATAGAGGAGTTACTATAATAAGAACTCTTCAAATGGGATTGTGTTCTGTGAAGTATCATCCCTCTTAAATAAGTGGTGTTATTATGGAAAAGGCTTTTTCACACACCCAGTACATTATTGAAAATTGCTTTTATAAATCACATTCTGAATAAGTATACTAGTATTGAAGAAAATGATTACAAATTTCCTGGTCATAAACACCAGCAAGCAGTAGGATTTAGATTTTTATGGCAAAATTATATTCAGCTTGCCTGACTAGTTCTATAGCGGTCCATGGAATTACTCAGGTAGGTAAACAGAATAGGGTTTGATATCAGGTCTTCAATAATCTCTTAGAAATTACCAACTTGGCCAACCTTGTTATGTGGTCTAAAGTGTATGTCAATATTCTTGACAGATTAAGTAAAGGAGATAGAAAACAAGTTCAAATTTGCATTTACTTCCTGGAGTTTAGAAAGCAGAGCTACCATGACACAGCCAAGTGTGCACATCTGCTGATCCATGGTTTTATAAATCCCACTGCTACCGCTGATGCTTAAGCCAAGCCATCACTACCTAGTCTAAGGCAGCTGTGCTGCAGTGTGTTACTGTGTGCAAGCTGCTCATGTGCTGCTTTTCGCTGTCTCGTGCCAGGATGATGTTCCTGTATCTCACAGCCTTGTAAAAGTTGTTGCTTTTGGTTGAGATACGAGTAGGCTTTTCTAATATCCGCTCTTTGCTGCTTTGCCCTCCAGACAAACACACGCCGCTTGCTGCGGTTCCCTCCTCCTATCTTGCCATGTCCGGTATCACAGGGGGAGCATGTGAAATCATTTCACATGTCTGTCTTCCTTCCTTCTTTCTGAAAAAATAAAAATAGCATGCCTTTGAGAAAATCCCTGGCAGGAATTGAAAGACTGCAGATAGCACTTGTCATGGAAGTTCTGTTGTTTTATTACTTTTCTCCTAGTTTGTCTCTTTTAAGAGATCATTATATCTCTTTCCTTCAATAAATTGAGAGGTCGGTAAATCTGCCCTGATTTCGGAAGACATTGCTGCTGACCGTGCCAAGACTGGCTGTTAATCTAATGGTGTTGAATAGCCTGCAGTACTGAATAGAAGCTACTGAATAACCTGCTACTGCAGTAGCTGTGTAGACGTACCCAAAGCTTCTCGAGTCACCCAGGGGCAGGTACGAAGGAGCTGTTTGCCAAACAGAGCCCCAGGTTGGACACTTTGGCAGAGCTTCCTTAAATGTCTTTATCAGATGCCATCCCTGTTACGTTTCCAATCATTTGATTAGACAGGCCGGAGTAGTTTCATTCCAGTATTTTATTTTGGCTGTCCTTCAGTTGCTTGTGATTTGTGGGGCTGTAATTTCATGTGACTTCTGAGGTTAAACTTTCTAAATATCCATTTAAGTCGGATGAAGCCTACCACAAGAGCATTGCTGTGATCGGCACTTAGTGTTGTGATCTGTTGTTTTGGTTTATCTTGAAAATGATAAGGAAAAGGACTTGTTACGTCTTTAAACTTCACTTGGATAAGTGTTAATCTTCATTTGAAACTCATGAATAAATGAATGTATTTTGATGGAGTTGCGAGAGCATACAGGATTACTGGAGCAGTGATCTTAACTTCAGAGGGCATTGTCATTTGTCAGTGATGTGTGTTACACGGGTGTTATATCTATTGTGAATTTTGTCAGTGAAGCTTATGCAGGCCATTAAAAAGTCAGTTTTTGTCAACAGCTGCCAGAAAGTAGTCTGAAGGGAAAAAAGAAACAGTATTCGCAGAATTTGCCAAAAGCTGACCTTCTCATTGCTTTTGGGATTCTTTCCCTGTTACATTCAGAAATGCATCACAAAGCAATCTATAGGTGAGTATAGGGCCCAATTCTCCGACTGGAATCAGCTTTGAGACATATGCTTGAGACATATTTCCCCCTCAAAAAAATTCTTAGAAACTCCAACTTCTAAATGGATTTTTATTTGCCTTTTAATTTACGGAAGACCTGGAAGTAAAAAGTATGATCATGTTTGTACAAAGATTATTGTAGGTGAAGTCATTTCATAATGAGGCAAGTATTCTTTATGTGCATTGCTGAATAATTGTATTTTTGGATTTACAAACTTTACATGATGGAAACTGCTGGGAAGAAATAGCTATAATTGATAAACTGAGTTGCCAGGTTGGCAGAAAGTACATAAAAATCACTGTGTTAATGTAGCTGTAAGAGATAAGATAAACTTTGTATCAGTAGAACAAAATACCATTTCATTGTCTGGTTGGCTCCATCGTTAGGACCTTTTTTACTTCCCAAGACATACTTAAATTGTTTACTCCATTGCTAAAATGTCTTGTAACTCGATAGCTCTCAAGGTCAGCGTGACCTTTTGCATCAGGCCTAATCCTTTATTCATAGCCAAGCAGTCAAAGATTCAATTATAAATGCATTAAGCTCATTGGGTGAACATTAAACTGAACAACTGACTGTATTGACAAGAAAAACTCCAATTATCACTGTACAAAAGAGCTCTTCGTCTATGATAAGATGGGGTTTTGCTGTCCTTGTTTGCATGCTCATTAAAAAGTTATTGGTCACTCTTATGTTTCAGATGTTATCATAAATGCATCATCTACGTGGAGAGGTTAGGCTGGCAGCAGGGCATTCCAGTTAAATGGAGCCCTGGGGGAAAATAACCTGCTAGTTTAAGCAAGACACTAGGGAAGGAGGAGGAGATGGGTTATGTTTTGTTCCGGCTCAGGCTGCTATAAAGGCCTTCATTGATTTTTGTGGGACCTGAATGAATGACTGGGTTCCTTATCAGCTCCTCCAGCCATCAGAGGTGCTCTATCTGATGAAGCCTCAGCAGTGGCTTCCTTTGCTGCAACAGGTTTCTGTAACCTCCCATGAGTTTCATTGTCTGAGGAATGGAAAGAAGCAAAAGAAACCAAGGAGAAAAGTTCACTGGGAGGTGTCCAAAAAGAGGAGAGAAGAACCGATTGTGTGGCCTGGATGTAGGAGGTGATCTGCCTAGATATCTTGTAAGAGGTGGATCAGTAGAACATGTAGGCATGGTCCAGAAGCAACAGGAAAAGAGATGAAGTGGTAGAGGGAAGTGAGAGTGAAAAAAGGCGTTTTGGAAAAGTCTGAAATGTTTTAGAAAGGCCCACAGCAAAATAAATAAATAAATACTACCTTTTTTTTTTTTTTTTTTTTTTAAACATGGAATACCTGAAAACAGGAGAACAGCTTCATAACAGCAGTGCACACACTGTCTCTTGATAGAGCGTGTGTAGTACAGGGGTTGACACTTTTTGCACCACCATTGTCCATCTTTGTCAGTGTCAGGGTACGAAAGCAGAGAGTTGAGCTGCACGGGGGCAGAGAGGAGAGAATAAGAACGTTCACTTTCCTTACTCATTTTGCTGCCTTCACAAACATTTCATTTTGAAAGATGAGAAAATAGCATTTAATCATTTTTGCTTTCCTGCACATTCCCCTCTCAACTAAGGTTGATCACGTGAAAAAGGGTGAAATATAATTGTTTTATTATAGCTTCTTTTACTAATCTGTGGAGTAAAACAACATGGTAAGAGCAAGTGAAATACTAGCTTCAATTCACGTTTGTTCTTGGCCTGACTTTATTTACAGAAGTTGTGATGTTCCTTTCTGTATGTTCTGGTAACTATTACGCTAAATGGTCATAGACCTGAATTAATATTTGCAAGTTCCTGCTCGTAGGTAAAAATAGCCAAAATATATTATTGTCCTTGAAAAGCAATGTTATTGACGTCAATAAAATACGTAATAACATTATCCAGGAGAAATATAATGTTCCACAGGCAGAATGTCAGTGGTGTGAGCAAACACCACGTGTGAACGCCTGTGTATCAGTCTATGCGTAAACGGTAGGTTAGGCACCCTCAGTGCACGTGCAGACACACAAAATTAATTGGCATAATAGTTGTTATGGCTTGAAACCTCTATCAGAAAGGTTTAAATGGAGTTAGAACTGCTGTAGCAGTTATATTTCGGAAATTTTTTTCTTTTTATGCAGAAAAAGTACGTTTTTGAATCATTTTAATAAAATAATTTGTGCACTAAAGAGCTGCCCTCATGAGTGTTAAGCTGGCATAACCAGAACTTGTTCTTTTAGAAAATGACTATTCCATTTTTCACCTTGATAGCCAGATTTTCCCGGTAGCTCCCTGTAAACATACTGACTTCTTTGCAGCTTTAAAGAAGACCTGGGCTGCTTTTAAACCCATTCTTGATGTGCTTCCTCCGTAGGCTGCTGCATATACCTGCAAAGTGGTCTAATGCGCGTTCAGCTTCTCTAAGTACTTTGCCACAAGAACGGGGGTATCAGAACGGGATTCAGGGAATGTGGTTTATTGCTGTGGCCCAGATAAATGTTGCTCTTCCATTCCTGCTCAAATACAGCATTTCCAGGAGAGCTGCACAGGTTGTAGCTAAAACCACTCCACTGGCTAAGTGACTTCTCTAGATCTCTCCCACTGACGTTGGAATTGACGGCATCGGATAATCCATCTGTGAGAAAACCCAACAGTCTTAACAGTTATGCTAAGCAAAATATTCCCCAAATCATATGAGAAATTGATAAAATATGCTTTTATAACATGAAAGTGGAAAAGAAGGGCTTCACAGGTGGTATTTATACACTGCTGTTGGATAGCTTCAGTTGCAAGATGTTGTTTTGGACCCGTATCTTACTTGGTGGGTTGGTGCTTTTTTTTTTTTTTTCCTGCCCATTTTTATTTTCTGTTTTCAGTATGACTGACACTGCTATATTTTTAGACAATTTCAAACATTTATTTTCATTTTATATTTATTAAATTGTGGCAGTTTATGTACTCTGATAGCTTAACTCAGTCTTGTACGTCAGAAGAATTTCTTACGTTGCTCTTTGTTTCTGTTGGGATTTCATGGCAGAGTCTTTTACATTTGGCAAGTTCTCACTTTTTTTTTTAGGGGAACCACTGTATGTGAATTGACATTTATTACTAACAAGTGCATTACAGCTTTTCCCACAGAATATTTCCTTTGTTCTTTTTCTTATTTTATTTCCATCGTTGTATGTGTTTTAATGGCTACATGTCTCTTAATGTAGATGCAAGCTCTTAATTCCAGCTATTACACATGTATAAAGCTATACATTATTTTGTCAGCGTGCGAATAGTTTTATGCCTGTTCAATATACAGAACTATAAAGTGTCCATAATTACAGTGATTAACTGCAGGTTCAGTCATGCATCTTTCTGCAGGACATCAAGTTGAAAAACAAGGAAAGGGCCAATTAAGCCTCGGCCACGATCCCCCAAGATGCGGGCACTGACGTGAGGTTATCCCAGGGACGTGTTTAACTGTGAAGACATTCTTGGCTTACATTTCTAGGGATTTTTTCCATGCAGCACTGAAATGCAGCGTGTATCTTAAGTGCTGTCTTCATCTGTTCATGGTACGCATAAGGTTTGAAGTGTTGCAGCCACTTGAGCATCACAAATTTATAACATCAGTTCCTTTAAATATTTTTCTGATTTTATGGACAAAACCCATGAAGAAAGGGAAAACTTATATCTGGCTACGGAGAAGTTACAGCTGCTATCAAAATGTAGCAGGAAACAGAGAATTTAGCAATTCAGTTTGATTGCACAAAGGCATCCCTTGGCCTTCTGGCATTCGATATCCCAGTAGCAAGAAGGTGTTTCAAAGAGGAATTCTTGTTTCGCTTACCAACAACACAACTGCAGAGTTTCTCTCCTATTTGAAAACACATTGCGTGTAGCATTTTGTTGCTAGGCACCTGCTTGGCCGAGTGCTGGTTTCTAAGTGTGTTCTTATATTTAACTAACCCCTGCACAGCTTGCAAGTGATTTTTGCCCCCACGAGTTCTAATTTTCCCTTCACTGTTTTCCGTATTTTTGTGTAAGGAGAATTCCTTCTTTCCCTCCATAAATTTAATCAAGATAATGTCGCACAGCTAAATATAGGAGATTTACATTTTCTCCTCGGAACCAGAGAAATTGTGTGCAGAAGTAGTACAGCTGGATTGGTACTGCTGTCAGAAAGGGTCATTAAAAAAAAAATCAAATTAAGTGTTACTTTATTTTTAGCTCTGCAATTTTTATTTTTGCATCACTTAACTAAAAAAAAAAAAAAAAAAAAAGTAGAGCCATCATCTCTCTTTCTTCATGACTGATGCAAACAAATTCCACAGAGATTCAAGGGGAAGCAGTGGTAGCAGAGAGGACAAAAGGCTGGTTTTCCAAGAGCAAAGGCCATGCACCTTTCCGTTTATTTAAAAGAAGCAGGGGTTAAATTAGAAGTTCCTTTAAGTCATTTAACTAACCTTCCTAAGGGGGCTCTCACTTAAGGGACTTGTTAATTCGGGGATGTGTCTCTGCCAGTACGGCGGGTGCAAGCAGACCCAGAGATCCTGTGTGGGTGAAACGGTGATGGTTAATAGAGATGGAGAGCTGCGCCGAGGCAGCCCGACTCATTCTAGGGCCCTCTAATTTGGGGAGGGATATCCCGTTTTCAGTTGCATTGCTTCCTTGCCCTTTGTTCTTTTGGTGGAGGGGAAGGATGTTGCCTGTATTACACGTAAAGTAAACCCTACTCATTCTGAAATAGCAGCTATTGAGAACTATAAAACCACTGTCCATACCTGTCAGTTTTTCTTGTAGAAGTTGAAGAAAAGGCAAAAATGAGGACAAAATGTTAGCATGCTAGTCTAATACTGACTAAAGCTTTTGAAATTGTTCTCTCAGCTTGTATGTGTGATGTATAAAACAAAACTCTTTAGATCCCTCTGGGCTTTAGGGGCTGCTCTTTGAGTGTATGTGCACCACTGAACTGATCAGGCAGTATTTCCAGGGTATGATGGGTGATCAGAGAAATCTGTTAATATATAGTGCTATACTGAAAAGAAGGCCATTTTACTGTTCTTCTGTAAAGGGAAGAGTATTTTAACAAGGGAGAAGAAAATTAAAGGACTGAGCTTTCCTACTTGAAATTATCATAAAATGTTTGTTTCATTTCCCCCAACACCGCTAATAAAATTGGGATAAAAAGTCAATTGCTATTACTGTAGCAGGAACAGTCTGAGTAAATTCTTTTGCTAAAATATCACTGAAATAATTTTAAATAAACCCAGATATTTACTCTCTGGAATTTGTTGCAGCGAGATTCTCATTTAAGGATAAAAACCCATGCTAGTTATGTAGTGGGGGATACATCTGCCTGACTGTCGATGTGGTGTACTCTGGAAATACACACTCGAGTTATAAATACTGCAGGCAACTACTTCTTAAGCATCACTGTATGTAACGTTGTAACAAAAATTGCCCTTTCCTCACTCTGGTCCAGATCAGAGAGATCAAATTTTTGCACCTGTATGATTAAATGTGAGCACGAATTTAAGCTGAGTTTACCTTTTCTTCTGTCTCTCCTGGTTTTGGTAGAGCATGGAAAGCTAGGGTTGATTTTCTGGTTGCATTACGACAGTTTCCCTGACATTTATGGAGATAAGCTGAATTAAACTAGCTCAAAATCATCTTTCAAGATCAGTTGTTTGCATTTGTCATTGAAAGATTATGCTGATTCTCCATCTTTTTTTTAATTAATATAACTTTGACTCTTTCTGATGAAGTTATAAGATATGCTGTGTAGTTAGTAAAGGATGCAGCTCACTGACATCTTATGTACTGCTCTGGAAGAGAAACCTGCTGTTCAGAATGAGACTTATATTACAATAATATTCATTATTTTCTGTAATTTTCTTATTTTTCTCTTATTTTCACTCCTGTTACTCTTAAATTCTAAGGTACGACCATGCCTCCATTACATTTCACTTGTTTGTAATCAGAAATTGTGTATGCAGGGAATCAAAAGTGAAATTTGGGCTTCACTGATAGCAACAGCAGCATTTTGTTGGCATAAGCAGGACTGGGATTTTACCTCAGCAGGCTACATGCCTGCCATTTTATTTGACCAGCCAGTGTCAGATGTACACTTTACAAGTATACTTTGTCAGCTAAGCCAAAATCTGTGTGAAATACGCAATAAACATGAAGGAGGAGTTAAGGAAGAAGAGGAAGCTTGCAGCTTTTATAACTGGAATAAATTTTCTTTATTGGGACGCTAACTTTAACAGATCCTGGCTTCCCTGTCCACTCCTGAGAAGGACAGTATTTTTTTCAGTTTCTTACAGAAGTAAAGCCTTGAGCGCTCCGCACAGTGTTGCCATCGGAAAGCGTTTTGAGGCTGTGAATACTTGGAAAGTCTGGATTTAGCTGGTAGACTCCCGGGTCCGGCTCCAGAGCATGTGCTGCTTATGCATCTCCACAGCCATCGCGGGGATGGTCTCGGCCGCGGTCCATGCACCGCAGAGCGCCCGGGGCTTTCTCTTACTGGAGACCGGACAAAGGCCGCCTTCGCAAAAAACAGTAAAAGGTTTTGCCTGCAATTTATCTAAAAAGTCTGGAACGTGCCTAGAAATGTCAAGGCATCCAAGTCTGTAGCCTTTACTCATGTAAGAGTCCCATTCTTTCTAAGGTTAAAATAACATTTTTGGAAAAGGAGATAAAGCTTTTCATGGGTCTGTATGCCAATTAGAGAACCAGAGCCAAGTCCCTTAGCAATATAAACATTAAGCTGAAATCAGCCGAGTTCCATTTTACTAGGAGAATATTTGGCTGATTTCTCTGTGTTTCCCAAAGCCATAGCTGCAGGGATTAACTCACATTATGATTTTGTGCTTTGGCCCTCGCTCAACTCCTGCTCATACTTAACTCGGGAGGGCGAAGCCTGAGATAACCTGTGCAAAACTGGATTGCCTGCTTCATTACGGAGGCTTGCGGGCACATTCAGATGCATCCCAGTCCGTCAGTGGCTAATATGATTACCGTACACCAGAGGTATAGGCACCTTCACTGGATTTAAGCAAATTCTAAGGAAAGGCAACTTGAGTTTAAGATGCTAACAAGGACAAGTGGATGTTTAGAGAGAATTGTGCCACAGGGAAATTGTGCTGCTTTATCCTTACCTGGTCCTGACTGTAACCCTCCAAATACATAGGAGAAGTCTTTCATTTAGTGGAGGGGAACAAGGCTGGGGGTTTTGTTCCTTTTCTTTCACCTATGTGTGTATTACAGATGCTTTCTTGGGTTTCCCTTTGAGAATTTCATAGCATTTGGGAGGGTGGTGTCAAGTAATACACTGCTATTACCTAGGTTGTTTTGGCAGAGGTGCATATAAAACCTAATCTCTCAATCCCAGTTACCTACTGTATTACCACCTAAGTAAAGCAGGCTACTTTCCAACTTGCATCACCCTTCTTTATTTAAAGTGGGGAGAGTTAGAGCTTCAGAATAATAGTGGTAGGAGCAAGTGATATAGGACCGTAGCAACAGAGAGCAGCTCTTGATAGGTGAAGATTCATCACTGCTGGTTACTCCTGCCGAAGCTGCAGTATGGTCGTACGGCATTAGAATTTAATTTCTCATATTTCCCAAGACTCAGGTCTTTCCAAAATGTATAGCTGTACTAACTGCTTGTAAACTATTAGGAAGAATGAAATTTTACATTTCAGACAGTTTGGGCATAGAGAAGAAGAGAAAGCATCATTTATTACCATAAAATAATGCTCAGTTTTAATTCATTGTAAGAGCTTTCGCGTTGTAAGAGGTTTCACGTGTAAAGTAGAGCCAAGTCTATCTCTTTGTCTTGATTATTTCAGTTCCATTGCCCACAGATTGTTTCCACAATCCCTTTGGAGATAAAATCAAAATGTAGTTCTCTTATGATTGTTGTTTAGTATGTTGTTACACATTTTCTGAGGTTTTCTGAAGTGTAGCTTAGGCAGGAGTCAAAGCAGTGCTAAGAGAATTTTTTTTTGTAGTGGTATGTATGATATGAGAGGTGGTACAGCCTTTGAAGAATAAAACCTGGTTTTAACGTGACTTCATTTGGCTAAGTCCATAGGAAACAATAATGCCATCTACAGCAGAACCAGCCAAAAGCTAAGCTTTCAGCTCTCATTTTAGAAGACAGATTCTGCTGAATCTGTTCTACAGCTGCTTGCAGTTTTCAATCCAGTAAGGCACAGCCATTTCCTTAAAAATATTCTGTACACAAAAGTGCGGTTCAGCTACATGGTGGAGAGCTCAGCTTGTGAATTCAGCAAGATTGATCAGGACTAAATGTGTTTTATTCTCTTAAATTAGACAGATGTAACATTTGGTACAAGAAGCTTCATCAAAATTAATAAACCATGCATTGTATTTTTAAACCAAAATGCTGCTGTGTTCACAGCGTGCTTCCTTCTTCCTTCCCCTGAGATGTTAAGCCATTAAAAGAGTCCAAGGTCTATTTTCTTGTATTCCTTTAAACTTTTTAATGCTCTTCTGTGTATGCCATCATGTCTCTGCAGTCAGGCAATTGATCACAATTGCAAGATTACACCTTAAAAATGTATTAATATTTATTATTTGTCTGGCCAGAAGGATTACTGTCAAATGGGACCAAGTGCTGCATATGCCTGGAGACCTAACATACCCTGCTTTAGATGCGCACTTGAATCCACAGGAGTTCAAAGAGCAAGTGGAGAATCAGAGAGAGATGGATGGTCCTGAAGGGCTGTTGAGATGCAAAACACAACCAGAGCCATACATCTGGTTGGCCTTCATAATTATGTGTCTGTCAGATGCACTGTGGTCCTGACCTGCAAGGTGAATAGAGTTTTGAGAGGAATGGGAAAGTGGAACGCAGGGGAGAGATGATGTGAGGGGATGAATAGTAACTTGGTCTTGATCCGTTTGCTCGTAGCCTCTTTCTTGGTGAGGTGGTGATGTTGTGCAGAGCAGTTCAGCGTGGCATCTAGCAACACAAAATGCAAACGGCAATGGCCAAGCAACTTACTCTGCTTTTCTTTCTTCCAAGGTTGCGTCTGAGAAAAAATGAGATGTAATTTTTTCTATTGTCCTCCTGGTCTCTTTTCTGCGTACCATGTGTGCCCACCTTCAGCATAAAAACTACTGTCACGGTAACACACTGACCCAGTTTAGCCTCAAGTCCTTTTTATGCATGTAGGGTAAAACACACACCTGCATGCGCTTGTAAAAGTATGTTGCAGTAAATGGGTCTAGATCTGAGCCTTTGTGCATGCAATCCTTGCTGAGAGGGTTGCCCTTTAAAAATGTTAAATATGTGGAACAGGATATTACTAATCATGAATCTGAATTTTCTGGCTTTTCTCTTAGGTTCTGCAGGCCTTTTATTGTATTAGCCTCCTGAAAGTCTTGTGAACAATTATTTGGGCTCCGTAACTATACAGATTTTGTAATACCTACCTACACTGGGTTACTTTTTCACAGCATAAACCTACTTCCATATTTCTAAACAGATGACAACTGGGTGAAGACTAGTCTAGACACTCCCTAAAATCTTGTCTTTAGTAAATGGGTTTTGAGCTTGAAATAAAATCTCAGTGGAGACCAGGGTGTTTGTAGACTGAGCATGTATTGGCTATTCAAAATAAACAGCTAGCCTGTCCTATACTATGGAAGAGATTAAACAGGTGAAAAATAGAAACTTTTCCATCTTCATTAGACTTTGATCCTAAATCAATTACCATGTGTTAGTTAGCTGTGTAAAGAGTGCTCCTTTTAGTGAAGATATTTATTCCAGGTTGCTGCTGTTCATGATTTACTCTGAGAATCAGTAAATTATGTACTTAATTTAGGTACTTTAAGTTAAACACAGGAAACAGTCATAGAAGAAAACTGTTAATATTCAAAAAAGTAATTCCTCAGAAGTGTAGAAAAGGCAGAACTCAGGTTGCCTGTGATATCCAGGCACATACAGGAGGTGGGAGGAGACGGACCGTGTATGATCTGGTGTGTGCTGTGCCCCTTGCCCTGCAGGTGTGATACCTCTTAGCTTGCTCAGCAGGAAAAGGAGCCTCAAGAAATAGTGCTGCTAAAATTATTCACACCTTGTTAGCAAGTGCAGGCTGCCGTCTCGCAAAGCTCTGGTGTCGTAAAATGTTCATGGAAAGAGCTAGAAGGTGAACCCCATCAAAGTAGGCCAGAACTAAAATCCCAAGTGCTACTTAACAAATGGAGTGGGTTTGAAATGATGGCACCGATAGTATATTCTTGAGAGGGTCCCCAGACGTAGCAAACTTGAGTTTAGGTTTGCTTGGGAAGGAGAAAATCTTTGTGCTCAGGAGAGTTCTGGCACTTTTTCTGCTATGAGATGCCTTCCCCTCCTACCTTACATTCCCATTACACCTCCTCACTCTGACAGACAAAACCTTTGTTGAAGTTCAGGCTCACAAAATCTCCTACTCTTTCTAAAATTAGAAGACCATTACCTCAAGAGCAGAAAGACGAATCTGTCGTTAAACCACCAGCGACCCCTCTGTCAGCATCAAGATACTTGTGTAGTCCCTGATTTCATGTTCAGGTACAATTTCTTCCTCGGTACGTCCTGGGCTCCAGAGAAATCAGTGCTGGTTTAACGGACATTACTGGCATAAGGTCGATCCTCTGAAGGTTTTGTCATTTTGAGAGAGGCATAAATGAATTGCTGAATTGACAACCCCTTCCACAGCTTATTCTGCTTTCAGAAAGACAGAGAAAAACTTGTCCAGAGAGGAAAATCTTTCCTTTCCATCCAGTTCCCTGATTCAGATCCCTTAGAAACATGTCTGCCAAAGCAATTGTCTTTTGTTTTCTAAGCCATGTATTTGGTTTATTATATGTATGTGTGTGTATATATATGCATGCATGTATGTGTTTATGGGTGTGTGTAGAGTTTTAACTGTTTTTTTTAATCCACCATGACATCGGCTTGACTGCAGAGAAATCATACAAGCTTCGTATGAGGGCTGTTTTTCCTCCTTCTCCTTATTGTCTTTCTGCATTTCCTTGTTCTTTTCATAGCATGAGTTTTTAGTTCTCATTTTGAGTTTTTAATTCTCATTTTGCATCTGACTACACAGTAGTCTTTCCGTAGCCGCTTCTGGCAGGAACGACAGCATTAGATTGCAGGCTTTCTGGTTTGGGGTATACCTCATTTTGCAAGAAGATGCAGCATGACTGTGGTTTTATCTGTAACAGTAGTAATACATGAGACTGCGTTGTGATATTGATTGCAGACCTAAAAATTTAATGAATTATGTGCAAGACATTTTTATTTCAGTCAGCGGGCAACCGGCTACGTCTGTTATTTTTAATATAGAATATATTTTAGAGCTCTTCTCGCTGACAGTTTCTCCACTGGATTATTGCTTGAGTTTGCACTGTGAATACAACCAGGGCAGGCGACCTCCAATATATCATTTATTTATTGAAAAAGGAAAACTGAATTTTCTTCCAAAAGTACAGTGGAGAGCTATGTAATGTGTTCCACACTTGGCTTTAATGCTGGTCAAGAAGTCAAAGTTTATCCACTTCTTTAAAGGAAAAGCAGGCGGTCATGCACTTGACATAATTTTTTTTCCTTACTAGATATGTTTATGTAGGAACAGTGAAAAGAATGAATACATGTTGCACAAGTTGTCAGGGAGCTGCCAACTTGTTTATCCCGTTTCCTTCAGGTAGGGTTGGGGTTTTTTTTATGTTTGGCTCAATTATGCCAATAAACATTTGCAGATCAAAATGGTGTTTATTCAGGAAAGAAGCTAAAGGTCTCAGAACATGAATAAATGCAGGGTCAATGTTCTTAGGTTGATCCGCTGCTTTCAAATTCCTTCGAATTATTCTGGATTTTTTTCCTACTTCAGTTGGCTTCAAATATCTTTTTGAACATATCTATTCATCAGCATTGAATCAAAAGCTTGGCAGCTATTTCTTGATTAAATAATTATTCCCAAACTAATAAACATCACAGCAGGGTTTAATTAATATATGTCAGTCATATGGCTTTTTTTTTTCTTTTGCCTAAAAATACAGTGCTCTGAAATTAGTACCTGCAGAATAAAGGTGTGGGCTTTCTTTTGCAGTGAGCCATGGGAAAAATAATTAAAGAGTATGTTGATTGCATCCACTTATCTTTCTGTTTAGGCAGGGATGTCTCATTTTTAAAAGTTTCCTCCTAGAAAAGCTGCAAAAAACTTGCGAGGAGCCCTCCACCCTCCTTACCCCCATAGGACTGTTGTTATTGTAACAAACACAACTCTGCTGCGACTTTATTTTTGCAGTTATTTGTTAGCAATGGCATTAACCTCACTGTATGTCGGCGCAGCTGCTTAATTCTACTACTTGATAAGCCTTTGAACATACCATATGCTGGAAAGATAAAGCTCAGACATTTTAAAAATATAATGAAATTGGCATCTCTTTAGGATAGGATACGTGCTATTGCCAATCACCTGTATGTACAGCCTGATCTGCGCTTTCCCCTTCACCAGTGCGGTATCGACCTGCAGCTGGTTTTTCTCAGGGCTGTAGGGAATGGGATGTCCTTGCCTGACTTGGTGGGAGAAATCCTCTACTCTTCCAGCAAAAGCCTTCCACTAGCAACTTGTTTTTATTAGCCATCTCCCAGACCAGAACCCACGCTGAGATTCAGTCAATGCTGAGGATATAGTTTACAGTTTAGAATTTTAAAACCCAAAGTATTATACAGGATTGCATGTTTCGTAGGTATGTATTCAAAGGATCTGAGCAACTCTGAATGTGCTGCCTAAGGATGTCACACATTAGGTATACAGTTGTGATGAAGACACACAGATATCTTTGACCCTAGATGAGATAAAAGCAATTAAGAAACACAGTTGATTATTTTCGTATTTCATTTTTCTCTTTGGCATCATTAATAATGAATCTACCTGTATCCATGAGCTTCAAATTAACTTTATCTGCTTGGTGAAAAGCATGTTTTAATATTAAAAAAACAGACCAAAAAAAAACCAAAAACCAAAACACGTTAGATGAGGCTGATGGGTTCAGGTATAGTTTTCATACCTAACAACCTGGGAGTTTTACCACGTTCTTTGTGTTCGTACTAAATGCAGACTTCTGGAGCAATATATAGAAATCAGGTTTTAAAATGAGCAAGCAAAGTCCTTCAAGTATATGTCATTGCATGACCTTGATGAAATTAATATCTCTAATGTGCAGAAGGGCTGGTTGACTATTACCATATTTTGCATGAAGAACAGTCTGCTTTGAAGTTGGCAGAATCTTTTCCTGGGGACTTTGTAGGATTAGGCTTTCTACATGAACAAAATTGCTTCCTTTAAGGAATATATTTCCAGATGGAGCGATATTTGGCTTGGGCATACTGAGATGTAGAATGACTTCAAACAACCACGAGATATAATGAGAACTGATATTATTCGTAACCTCATCAAGAATTACATTGATGGAGGTTATGGAATGATCTCATCTTTTATTCGGACAGTGTCATGTATTCTGTCTTCACGAGGAGCCCGTGTGGAACACTGTCTAGATGAGCTGATTAATTTATTTTCCATTTGCATAAAGACTTCTATTCCTGTAAATATTTTTAGATACATGCATAACTTTGCACTTAAGTAATCGCTTTGAAGGAAACAGGGCAAAGTATTAGTTCATTTTGACCAGAAAAGAGTATTCATAAAGGATTTGGAGTTTAATCTTGTTCTGCGGCTTCCTTGGTTACTGAGTCCTGCCTTCACTGTAGCCTTCCTTCCAATGGGTTTTACATGTCTAATCTTTGAAGGAGGGGAAAATTCCTTGGCATTCTGTGTACTCTTACACTTTATATAAATGATCAGTTTTGATATTTACTGCTTTTATGCTTAATTGGGTACTTAATTAATAGCAAATGTTCAGAAAACATTAGATTTCTTTCCACTAGGAAAGTTGTCTCAGGCTTTTTAAGAAAGCTGAGTTTCCCATCTCCTGTTGAATATGCATTTCCAAGTGTGCTGAATGGCTGTTTGACTGATGTGTTTTTAAATGAATACATATGCTTTATGACAATTAGAGAAAATTTTAACGAAAGTTTGTCAAACAAAGAGGGCAGTGATAAAATCCCTGTGTTCATGCTAAGAATTTGCTGCCAACCTGCGTGACGTGCCATACCGCCAGGAAGGCATCTGGGCTGCAGCATTCCTGGCGCGTCTGGCCATGGTGCGTGCACCTTGCTGCTCGGAGGGACCTTTGTACCTTCCCGTGCCGACGAGGGATTTCTGAGCCAGCGCTAGAGCAGCCCGGCTGCAGGGGAGGCCCTGGCTACCTCCAGTGTCATAGTCTTTCTTATGAGAGGGTTTGTGAGCCTCCACATTGTTTCTTTATACATTGCTGGGAGTCTCAGACAGGTTCTTTCCTCTCCTCATTTGTTTCATACGCCAACCATTGCCTTTTTCCCGTGTTTTGAATGGTGCTAGGTGAAGTGGTTCATTTGATGGGATACCAACTGACTTTTATGCCTCCTTATCACGCCAGAAGAGATGTCTACCAGCACTGTTGCCTGGTAGTGCCAGGGCTCAGGAAACAGCATCGTTCCACAGCTGCTGCTGCAGAGCAAGTGGTTTGAGCACTAGCTGCAGTGTAGAAACTGAGAGGTCGGCTGCTCCCTAGAAAGGTCCAGGACTTGTTCGCTTTGAAGCAGAAAGGTGTGTTGTGTCTTCTCCACATCCAGTTTGTGATGGGAGTTTCTTGAGCACTCGCAAGTGGTCTAATGCTATGATGAAGTCAGTGGTCAAGGTTACTCGCACTGGGCTGTGCTGGAAGACCCACCATGAAGTCTGGGAGACGTTTGGGGTGTATCTGCGGAGGTTATTAACTGCAGGGCCAAGCAAAGGAGAAGCTGTGCCTGGATTTATAAAATGAGAGTTTCTAGGTCAACTGAAGAAAGGCATGCTGTAGCTGTAACTCACAACAGAGAAATCCAACAGGCCTTTATGAAGCATGAAATCAGGAGTAAGTGCAGATGCAAGGGAATGATGTTAAGGCGCTCAAACCCTGGGAGTGGAGTACTACAGCATTCCTCTCCATCCCGCAGTCTTGGCTGAGAAGCCGCAGCTAGTGCTGCGTCCCGTCGGCAGCCAGGCAGGGCTGCGTACGTAGCTGTATGTATGAGTGGGCTGATCCCCAGGAGGCAATACCTGAAGAAGCTAAGATCTTGCTTAACCCCCATCCCTTCCCTACTGGGAGAGGATAAATTCCACCCTGCTGAATGCAGCAATGTTCTCCGTATGGCCAATTTTTATGGCAAACCCTATAGGAAAGCTGATGCTAGGCTGAAGGCTCGGGAGGTCTGTAAGCCTACTGTTCCTGGTCTGAATTCCATGATAAAATGTCTCTTGGATTTTCCATAGACAATTCTCAGCACCATTTTGCTGGCAGAGGAATGAATTGGGCTGAATGTCCCAAGCCCTTGAAGTTCTTGGCAACTTGATTCCAGGAGATGATTTGTGCAAGTAGATAGAAATGTTCATACTGACCACAGGGACACAGGATCTGACAGCATTTCTTATCTCCCAAGACAATAGCTTTTGACCTGGTGAACAGCCTCACTCCTCTGCAACCTAGTGGTACGGGGTGTAGGTTTGGGTGTTTTTCTGTATTTTCAGTACAGTGGTGTGGGTGACTCTGTTCCCAGCTGCATCCAGTATCAGTCATTATTGCTTAATGTTAGGAAAAGTCCAGCCTGGTTCGCAGGGAAATGTGTGGCACTGGCTTTCTTTTGTTGTAACTTTATTACATATGAGACAAAATTATCCAGGGTACAGTGTGTTAAAGCAGTGTGAAACCCATTGAATCCTTTCCCTCACATAGTATAAAAATAGATACAGCTCTGCAAGCAGAGCATATTTCCCTAGCATAGACACAGTCGAAATATGAGGGGCCTACGCTGCAAAATGTTTTGGACAGTGTTTAATGACCAGCAGTCATTCTTGTGCTAATCTGTCCCTCTCTAGGACTATTTCCAGTTACTCTTGAATTGCACAGATTTGTTTTATTTTGTTTCCTCTGCTGTCAGGCTGTTGCTTAATACCAGCTGGCAGGTGAGAACTTTCAGGGCTCGGAGGTAGCAGAAATGACTATTCCACTGGGAAGGGAGACAGATGTGTGATCACCATGTCAGGTTAAGGATAGCTGGGGAAGAAGGTGTCATTTATCAAATGCCATTAACTTTAGAAGTATTTTCTACTCAGCAGAGGAATCTGGACATTTTCATTAGGTATTAGACAATGGATTGGGTAGGCTGCATAATGTAAAACGTTTGAGAAAACCTGAAAGCATTATCTGACAAAAGTCTTTCCAAAAAAACAGATCCAAAGAGCATTTCTACGAGCCATTCTTCATTAAAACAAATAACATTCACCTCTGTTAAGAACCAGAGGAGAGAGCACTTTATTTTCTCTTTGCTGGTGGGGATTGTTTGCTTTTCCCTGCTTGCAACTCTTCTGTAAAATTATGCCTTTTCTTTCAAAATCAGAAACATTACAAAGGGTTATCCAGAAAAGTAATTGGCAAGCTTTCCCTGCTCAAAGCCGAACTGTGAATAAAATATGAAAGGGCTGGTTTTTTAATATAATTTTCAGTTGCTGTTTTATTAAGCATTTAAAATTTATTGTTAAGCTTTTTTATTATATTTTTTTATCAGAAATCTCACAGGTTGTCATCTGGGAATAAAAGAACAGACATAAAACCTTATGAAGTTTAAGAAATACTACGGAGATATAGGGCAAGTCTTAGTAATGGCATACCTTACACTCTCTGGAGTGTGTACATTAAAATATTAATGTGTATCTGCAGTTTTTATTAAAAGAATGACTTGTACTTGCACAGGAAGAAAATCAGGTACTTATTCTCAAAACTGTAATTACAAGAAATGTGGGAACTAAAACTGATAGCTGGCTCCCACCTTGTCACTGAACCATATTAGTAGGTTTTATTTTGCTGCTAGAAAGCGACTTCAAAAACACCAGTTGAAGCCAGTGCAAAAAAAGGGCATTAGCAGGACCGATGCAGGCAAAGCTCATGTTCACTGCATGTGGGTTCCAGGATCGAGTCAGTGAGTACATCTGGCATCAGCGATCTCTGGATGTGCAGGGATAAGGTCCGCCTGCATCCGGATTACTGCTAGAAATGCATACAAGTAAGAGCAAGCATGTGAAGGTAGGTTTGTTCCACGGCATTTGCACGCGTGCCTGTGGTAGGTGACTGGTATGGTTTAATGCCCCTAGGGTAGGAATTGCTGGGAACATGAGCATCAAGAAGTTACTTTATATTCAGTTATGAAGCGTGGCTTTTCTTAGTTTTACTGTTTGATGGTACAGACTGAAATAGATGCATTATATAATGCTAAAATAAGAGAGAAGGTTGAAGTAGAGTTAAGAATCCAGCCACCCCCACAACGTAGGTGTCTACGAGTCTGGGGTTGCATCTGAATCAGATGATCAGAATCTTAAAGTTTTCCAAAATGTCAGAAGTCCCAGTACCAAAATTAAATGCAGCCACATAAAAGGGACTAATCCAAATGTACGGGGTCGACGTGACCCTGGAAACCACCTTCCAGCTTCTGCATGACTTAGAGATTGAAGAGTAGATCTGTAAAAAGGTATTTAGGTGGCAAAGGGAGTGGGGGCTTGCAAGAGTCCCAGGGGGCTCCTGTGGGCAGAGAAGTACTTTTGAAAAGTCACCAAAAGTCACCTTAGATAATGTTTATTATTTATTTTATAAATTAAAAAGAAGCATCAGTATATAAAGCCTGCACCTGAACTGTCATCTGAATTTTGGTGCAGGAACCCTCCTGAATTAAAAAAAAAAAAAAAATAGCAAAAAGTGGTAAATAAAAGTATTTGATAGAAAGGTGGGGAAAAGAAGCTAAAATTTGTTCTCTAGTTGGTTTTTGGTTTGGTTGGTTTTCCCCAGGTTGCTTCTTTTCTGTCTGTTAATTGACATCCCACTTTCATTAACTCATGGAAATTTAGATGTGTGTTACACAGGATGAAGATGTTTTACCAACAAGATTAATTAATGATTGAGGCAGCCAATTAATAGCACTGACTAGTGTTCTTAAAGTCAAGTACACAGTGCAAGAAATGGCTGCTGTTAGGATTAAACTGAAGCACCGTATCCCAAGTGAGAAACATAAATGTAAAGCCTGTATCCAGCGGCTAAACATTTCCAAAGCAGAGGCGGACGTGACTGCTGTTCGGAGAACATGTAGAAGAGCAAACTCATTAAGACAGATTCATCTTGGAAAAAGGAAAAGTTACATTGCTTTGCGTTGCGTTTAGTTATGCTTCTGCTTTCAGGTTCAGCCAAAATTTTCTTCAGAAAAGTACAAATTCTGTCAAAAGTTATTATGACTGCCTGGCTGATGAAATGGTGTTTTTCCTGCCTTGGAGCAGTTCCTACTCTGTTCTTCTGGAAACAGTAGTTACCTCCTCCTGTTCCCTGAACGTCTGATCCTGAATATTTCAACTAGACTTTCAGGTCTTGATCCCTTCTTTCAGCTTCACGTGTGCTGAGGTTGCACAGCTGGCAGTCAGTGCTCCGGGATCTCATGCCTCCCGAAGCCTGACAGCAGTTCAGTTTAGCACCTGACATACATTAGGCTTACGTTTTAGTGCTCCTACCAATTGAGAAGGTCTTGCCTCTGTCCTCAGCTTGCTTAAAACGTGCTAATTGCTCTGTACATCTCGTGGTGTCCAAGTAGTGATGCACGGGGTGAGCGCTGCACCTGCAGCGTGGCTGGATTTTCCTCCCACGGAAATCTTCAGGCATTGCTGCTAACCTCGGAGTGGTTCCTCAGGAGTTTGATTTCCAATCAGCAGTGGGATTTTACTTGACTGTAAACTTCAGGATTGCTTGATATTTATGCCTTTAATATGACTAAATATTGAACTGATATTTGACACACCACTGCAAGTTGCTATGCATTAGAATTACACCTCATTAATATAATCTCATATAGCAGAACAATTGTAGGTAGAACAAGTAATTTAAAATAATTTAAGTATGCAGAAAGTTCATTAGGAGTGAAAGCTCATTTCGAATCACTGTCATTATTGTACTGTTGTTTATACATACTTGTGAACTTCCGTCAAATATTTATATTGGCCTAATTCAGAGCTGACATTCAGAAGTCTTCACTGATTTACGGTGATGAAGCCAGGTAAATGATTCTAATCTAGTTGTATGAAGACTCATTTCTGTAATTAAGTATCACTTTCACTCAGATATAGTTGCTCCAAATTGCAGCTTGGATACCAGCCTCCTTTTGCTGTCTCTTCCCTTTCCTAGGAAGAGCGGGGAGGGTGCTGTTGCCAGCTACGTACATGTCCAGCACCATCCTCTGTTTATAGTTATGCAGTAATTTTAATTTCTGTGAGAAGCTCTGGGTGTGTCTACAGACCCTGCAGATGTATGTTAAGGGATGAAGAAAAAGCATTTTCTTCAGAATGCCACCTGATAGATTTACAGCACCCTCCGCAGTCTACCTGCCAGCTTGGAGTGGAAGCAGTTTGTATAGAAAGCCACATTATTATTTAATAATATATATATATAAATAGTTCTATATGTGGTATATTCCAGGTAAGACTTAAGTTTGAGAAAGAAGTGGAAAGAGACTTGACAGATTGGATGTTTGCTCTTTGAGCCTTACTTCTGGTTGGACTCAAAAAGCAAAAGCCTTTCTGTAGCCAAATCTAACTTGTGGGAGTCAAGAGGACGTCACGGCTCTCCGGAGGAGACCGGAGATGCACCATCTTCATGTCCTGGTTTTGCTGATGAGAAACCAAGGTGTGTGCGCAGGGAGGGAGCCGCCCCTTTGCTCCGTGATGTTGGGAAGTCATGGCTGTGGTCATGTCCTGCAGTCTGGGAACAGCCTGGCTGGCCATGCAGCTCCCCTTGGTGTCCTGCTCCGCCAGACACAGCTGCCTGGGCACCCAACCTGTGAAGGGCCATAAGCACCAGAGCTGGGTGCCTGCTGCTTCTGGGATGGTTTGCTCTGAACTCACCATCCTTCCAGAGGGATCTGTCAGCAACTGCTACTGCGGACATGGGGCTGGAGCTGCCATCACACACTGCTTAAGCACAGTCCTGATTTTAGAGTCTTTGATTTAGAGTCTTTTAGAGTTTTCAGTGGTTTGTTGATGCGCCTGTTAGCTGTGAAACGCATCTCTCTGGTTTATCAGTTCCCTGGGGGATCTCTGCTGCTTACTCCTGTTCCCATTTCCCCTCCAATATTAATTAATCTTTGCCAAGTGAAGCCACAAATTACTTGTCAGATCAATGATTGGGTTTCACCTGCTTTCCCTTGGGCTTTCAGTAAGAAAGGGTATCACTTACCCTGGGTGGATTACCAGAGTGGATTAGACTATCGTGGGTGTACACTCCGCTTTTTTCTGCCACCGTGAATAAGAAAAATCTGATCTGACAGCTGCAGGTTAGTACATGCTTTACATTAAGCTATAGGTAATGAAATGGGTTGCCAAAGGAGATGATTGACATTGTGAGCTGAACAGGAATCTAAAAAGCATCTGAGGTTCAAAGTGCTGACCTGAATTCTGTAGGTGTGTGGGATTACAAAAGCAGAGAAGGTATCAAATGGGCTATAAATACGTTGTTTGTGGAGGTTTGGAGCACATGCTTTAGTAAATTATTTCATAATTGCTGCTGGAGGTGGCTTATGCCTTCATCCTATGCAGTGGTTTGGTGTGTCTTGGAGAGGGGTATCGCAGTAGCAGAATTGCTGTAGTGCACAAGCTTCTTAATTTATGTTTTCCTTTTTCCTTTGTTTCTCTGATCTCCATAGTTTTTCTCCCTGTGTTTACATAAGTGCATAGTATATTGATTTCCTTTATTATATTGTAATCCATTTTAATAGAGTCTGGTGAAGTGTAGGGAGAGGAAATACAAAGACCCAGCTTTGATGGGTTCCTTGGTGTCAGGTGCTTTAGAAGTGGCATGATTGTTGTCAGCACTTGGGAGAGAGAGAAACAACCAGCAGAACCGCTGTCGAGTGCATACAGATGTGCCACTGACGCAGGTCTGATGGACTGCAGCCGGGACATGAAAAGCAGCACATTTGCTTCTTTTAAGGAGGGAAAATGTGAATAAGATTAGGGTCATAATTTAAACATCACTGAATAAACATCGTTTTACTGTTGTGTACTTTTTCGGCATTTATGATCAGCTGCATATATTAAGGCTTTGTCAGGCTTGGGAAGTAGGTGCTCAGGATATTGAATTTATTAAACTGGAGTTTATTGAATTTCCTTTGAATTCTTTTGATGATGTAATGTCACTATTGTGCTTATCATGTGCAGCTGGCTGCTGTACAGGGGTCTTCTGCGCAGCAGCAAATAAATACATCCGCGTGGTTTGGGTATGTTGTTAATAACTGGAGGTACTCTGAGCGGATGAAGGACAAATGATCCCAAACCTACCATTTGGTTTCCCCAAGCTAGACTTCAAAGTCTGGCTTAATTTAGACCTGAAAACATAACTATGTTTGAACTATTTTCCTTGCAGTTGCCAGCAGTCTGTGGCATTGTCTTTTCCTGAGCCCTGTCATTTGGTGTATGCGCCCTTCTGCTCCCCCCCAAGATGTTGTCATTTTTTATCCAACAGCATTATCTTCGCAGCGTGCTTCAACCACAGGCCTTTGCTGAACAGTGTTATACACCGATAAATCCTCATTCCAGTCTTATTCCTGATCCGCTGCGACTGAGCATGCTTTTGTTCAATCTTTTGGGCTTTACAGCTCATGCAACGTGTTCTGGGAGGTCGTGATGGTAAGAGGCACTTTAGATAGTGATTGAAGCCAAAGCTGAGGTCAGGGTTAGCTGGCTTTGGGGGACGGCACTTGTTCCCCAAAGTCACGTCATTCGGAGACCGTGTGCCTTCACGAGGCTGACCGTGGCCGCAGGCTGTGGTGTGCGTTTCCTCTTGGGGCGGATGCACACGAGATAATGGTCAGCCTGGGAGAGGAGCTTGGTTTTCAGCACGGCCAGCCCTGGAGTTGCCTAGTTCAGTCTCACTACCAGTGAAAGCGATGGCTGTGGCCAGGGCACGCGGCTGTGGCTTCTGCTGCCGTGCCGAGCAGGAGATGGTAGAGATGGCCATGGGCACCAGGGAGAGCTCACACAGCAACACATCTAGGATAGCTGTGGCTGCTGGGGAAAGCAAAGCCCTGCCATACAAAATGAGCGGTGATATCAGGTCCTCAAGTGAAGAACAGCTCCGTCATCCCCCTCTTGGCATTTGTGCCCAGGAGGAGGCATTCCTGAGTCCTGGACACGTCCCAGCTGTAGCCACTTGGAAAATATTCTGCTTTTCCAACTTTGAGGAGCCTTTGTGGTTGTAGGGACCTGTCATCTGAAGACAGAGGAGTGTAGAGCAAGTGCGCTGCAAGCCGAAGAAAAGCCCCAGCCCTCCAGAACAGAGATACCAGTTTATTTATCTTTGTCTTTTGACATTATCTTGGGGAGCAGTTGGATTAACTTGAGGTTGCAGAGAGAAACATAATCAAGTCGTGGTTGCTGAGTCTCATTGCCGCTTTACTAGACATTTCTAAGCCAAAAAAAAAAAAAAAAAAAAATTGTTGAGCCACTTTTGCTAGTCTTGATTTAAATAGCAGATTATTCGGTATGGCTGCAGCACTTGTATTGATCTCTTATGAAACTATCTCAGTGAAAAATTCAGTCCTGAGAAAGCTTCACAGAGATGGTAGGCTTGCCTTTTTGCTGCTGGTTCTAATTATCCATTCTACCTCAATGAAAGAAGGAAATTGCCCAAGGCTAAAAAAAAACCACCAGGTTTTAGACTGGAGCCTGAAACTTGCACTAGTCCCCAGTCCAGTCTGAAATTCAGCTGCTGCCTGAACGTTCATCTTTGGGAAGAGCTGAAGCAAAATAAATTAGAGCAAATAAGAAGGAAGAAATTAATGGAGATCTGCAGAGGACATCCAAGGGCTTGGCTGCAGCAACTTGGGGTTTTTTGTGTTATTTGTAGCAATGCAGCCCGGTGTTGCCCCACAGGAGGATAATTTGATTTGCTTTTATGACTTTGAGGGCTTTGCCTGAAGGAATCAACAGGATTTTGGAAAGTTGTGAAAGCTTTGTTGCTGTTGTTGGCTTCAGTCATTGCAGTATAAATTTGTAGTCCTAGGGGAGAACTTCTGTGCAATACCTTTCTGTATTTATTACTAAAAAAAAAAAAAGATTCTTAAGTTACAGGTTATTATTTCTGTCCTAGGCACTCACTGCAGGACAGAGCTGGAGATAAATTTAGCAAAGTCTTGTCTTTGAAATGTAATAAATGTATTTCTGCTAGATTTTATTAACGTTTCTCTGTAATTAATAAGGTAATGGCAATGAGATCTGAAAGTGAGGTGGGTTCACTTAATTCACCTTTCTGACCTACAGTGTTTAGGTAGTTGGTTCTGGTTGGGTTTAAATTTCTCTACAGATATTTGTAGGACTCATCCTACTCTTTCCTAGGTTTAACGAGGTGTTTATTTATAAGGGCTCAAAGACAACCTCGTTAGAGATGTGTGTTTTTAGTCCTGTTTGTAGTACTTCACTGTGCCACTCTCTTCTTGGATTTCTCAAAGTTTTTCCTTGAGAATAAAGAAATTACACTTATTTTCTTCATGCTGCCAGCTTTTCTGGATTTATTCTGAATCTTGAAGTTCTTGAAGTGTGTTTACTTTGTAATACTTTTGATTGGCATTACCACTTTTTGCAAACTTTCCACAGGAGCTGTTCAGTTTGGTGGCACAAGGTTGTAGCACACAGGTCATAGGAGCTGCCAAATCCTGTCTGTTTAATTGTCCTTAAAATGGCTTCCATTAACATCAAATATTGATATCTGTGGTTGTTACTGCCTCAATTTAATCTGAGAATATCTCCTTAAGGTCTGTTTGATTCCTCTTGCAATCCAAAGAAGTTTCTATTCCCAGTCATCAGTTGAAGTTTCAAATAATTTTTTCCCGAATAACAATATAATCTACATTTTAGAAGGAATCCAGAGGTTTAAAGATCTGCAAATTTTCAAAGCCAGTACATTTTTAATGTTTAGAAATGTCTCTCAGTGAGAAGTTTCCAAAGCACTGATGCTTTAACTAGCAACTGTTTTCTGCCAAGCATCCGTTCAGCAGTCCTGCATGCAGAGCACTTCCACAGTTGAGCCTTAATTTCTTCAGTATCTGTGAATTCGGACATGCCGTAACATTGCAAAAATGCTCTTAGATTTCAGTACCCATACAGTATTTGAGAGAAGCTTCTTCTGCTTGCAGAAAACAGTAATACTATATTTTTTCTATATGTTTTCCTTTTTTTTTTTTTAACTTTTTTTGTCCTTGCCCTCAGCAGTCATTCCTTGGGGAGTTGACAATCTGTTTTGTAACCATGGGGGCAACTGCATCTGAATTGGGATTTATTCACTGGGAGAGAAGGGAAGCAGAACAGAACATTAACCACTGCAAAGACAAATAAACCTTATTCTCTGTGTGGGAAATAAGTCTCTGTGAAAAATGTCCTTATTGAGCGAGTCTTCCAGATGGCCGGGCTCGCTGCTTAGCTGGCTCCGCTGAATGCTGAGTCCCACAGCAGCGGCTTTGAGAGCCTCATGAATGGTTGGAGCATCAACAACCTGGAGGGAGTTTTGACAGCGGAATCAGGCCCACTGCATGCAAAAGTCTGGTCCCTGCTGATGTTTGTGCTTTACAAATTAAAGCCGTTATTTATAGGAACAAATGCTGTCTTGCTTTGGAGGGTCTTCTTTAACCACCATGATTAAAAGCTGCTGAGAAACTGCTTGCTTGCTTTCAGCTTGCTGATGCAGAGCCCTAATCTCTGCAGCCCAGTGCCGAGACTCCCTTTATACACTGGGAAGCGTTTGGTTTGGGTTTGTTTCGCATTGGTTGTGTGCGCTGTTACTTCACATGAAGCAACTTCTGATCCCAGGGCTGAACGTTGTTATCGCTGGGACCGCTCTGGGGGGATGTAGGCAGATTGGTGCTGTACAGAACAGGTCCCTGTGCTGCGCGAGCCGTAGTCTCAGGGGAGAAGGGTGCTGGGTGCTGCACAGGCTGTCTGGCCTCAGGTGCCAGGTTAGGCAGGAGGGCTGGCTCCTGCTATACTCCTTAATTCACTGGGGACATTGCAACTCCCATTACACCTTGGGGGTCCTGTTCGGACTGCCTGCCTCATCCTGTCAGTCTCCAGAATTAAACAATTTCCTCCTTCTTAAAAGCGACTAAAAAAAAAAAATTTCCCTGCTTGATCTGTGTGCTAAGGCACAACTGTCGTACTGGCTTAGCTGCAAGGTTTTCAGAAATAACGTTCTAACATTTTTATTGCTGTTTGTATTGCTTTAAAGTGCCTGATTTGTGACCAGTGGACAGTTTTATTGCCTTCCATGAGCTTTGTTTCTGAGGCAGAATGGTTTTGTTATTTAATGGATACTGTTGATTTGGGGGAAGAACCTCCCTTGGATATTGTCCCACTAAAAGAAAACAATCCTTTAAAAAAACACAAGACTCTTATCTGTTGACCTTTAAGGTTTTGTGTCTGTGGGCATGTCCATCCCATACCACAGGGTGCGGGAGTGCCCAGGGACTTGGGCCACCGCTCACTGCCATGCCGGGAAAATTGCAGCTCAGATCTGAAAGCATTAAAGGGATTCAGACTCTAGGAAGCTCATAAGTAAGTGTGATATTGCCCAAAATGTTATTAGCATTGAGCGTTTTTTGCCTTTCTCACCTCAACTTTAGATGTGGAGTCACTAAAGGCACAAAGAGCTTTTTCATGGTAGTTCCAGATGCTTTCAGTGCTCTAGTTTGGGTCTCCATCAGGCTGTAGCATCTCGACAATTAACTGATGGCCAAACTGTTGGGAAAAGGTGAGTTTTAAAGTGATCCAAGACCAGGGATTAGTGAGGTGTTGCATGGGTCATGTCCAACTGTTGTTCCTCTTCATTAATTCTCATTTCACTTACTTAAACCCTAGACAGCTAGCCAGGTTGTGTCTCTTGGCACAGCTCCAGTAGCGGCCATCTCCCTCTGGAAGTGCCTGTTTCTCTCTGTTGACCAAGAGAGGATTTAGACAATGAGTTTGGACAAAATGCCTAACTTTTGATTTTGTGGAATTTTGGGGAGTTGAAGCCCCACAGCGAGTTTTCATTATGGTGGTCTATACTGTGCCCCAGTTATTGTTCCCTTGCTCTTTTTTTTTTTTTTTTTCACAATAAATCATTATTTAAACAGACTTTAATCCTTCTATTAAGCCAGGCGAGTTCATTCCTCCATCTTCTTGCTCTCACCCCGTTACTTTTGAAGAGTTCCTACTCGAGCTAGAGCTTCCCTACTCCAACCTACCCAGGAAGTCCAGGTGTTTATGGTAAAGGAAAAGGTCATCTCTTCTGTGTGACACCTAGAGAAACCTGGCTCGTGCCAGTAACCAAACACTGGTTACTGTGAAAAGTGAATCTAGAAAGTTTCTTAAAGTCCATTTAAGCCTCTGTTATTTGCAAGCCCCTTTTGATTTAAGAGATATCTCTTCCTGCACTTGTTGTAGTGGTGCAATAGCATTGGGTGCAAGTTGCAGTAAAAATACGTGTTTGCTGGCTATGTTACCTGGTACATGCAAGTGTGCTTGCATTTAATCCATGTGTCGTTTTCCCTGGGCAGTTGCTTAACATTGAGTGTTGGAAGGAATTGGCTGTAGGAATGTAAGAGCAAAATGTTGATGGCACAGTGAGGGGGGAGGTCTTTTTGCATCTAGCCTTCTCCTACCTCTGTTATTTTCATATTGAAGCATCATGGTTATCAAGGGGCCTTTTTATCTGCTGGAAAGCATCTTAAGTAGGGGTCGTTCTCTGTGAATCTTTGCTATTTACAATATACCTCATTAGACCATGTTTAGAATTTAAATGAATTACTGTAGTGCAATCAGCTACTGTAATTGCACAGGGAGCAGCCCCAGTACTGCTGCTCGTCATACCTGAGGATCAAGACACTGAGAAATTATCTCACCACACCATTTCTCTAGTAGCTTTAATTAGCTTGGATTCTATATCCTGGCCTGAGCTAGCTGGGCTCACAATTAGTAAACCCAGCAGAATAAAAAAACAGCTTGGAAATCTGGTGAAGCAGTAAGAGTGGAGCCCTGAGCTTCATGTATCATGGGAACATCATGCTACTGCTAAATCCAGGGACAAAGCCTTGGATATAAAAATCCCCACAAGGCAATTTCTGCAGTCAGTTAAGATGCCAATATGTTTATTGCATTTTACAGCATGTGCCATTTAAGTGAAATGAGCATGAGATTACCAAAATGTGAATTAAGTTATAAAGTTGAAATAGAAGTGGATTTGTGAACTTGGAAAAAGCAGAAATGAAATGAACTGCAGGCAGAAGCAGAAGTGATGTCAGGATTCTCACATCGATCTTTGTGGCCCTGAATGCCACCTAGATGTTAAAATAATTTTTTTAAATGGGTTATTAGGAGGATACTTGGAAGAGCAAAATACTTGTTGTTTTGTGTACCATGGGGATGTGGAATGATCATCCAGGGACAGAGCCAGTATGTGGGGAGTTGCAGGTTATCTCTGGGGTTCCTGGGTGGATTGAACGTGGATTAGACCAGAATACTTCACATTCGCCACATGCTGAGAATCCGCCTGATGTATTCAGCCTGATTTAATAGGTAAGGACTGAAATAATTAACAAGAAAGGAAAGTTACTGTAGCCTAATAGTAAATCTGATTTTGTTTTTAACACCAAAGCCTCCTCTTATCTAGATCAGTGTCAGGTTATTTCAGGAGATAGTATGATTCAAAAAAGTTGAGATTCTTTGATCATAGATGTCCTTGTCATTTAAAATGGGCTTATAATCATGGATTAGGATGTGATCACACAGTGAGAGCATCACATGACTTTAAAATAAGCAAAACCACTAAGGACATTCTGAATTAATAAAAACTTCCAAAACGGATATTGCAAATTTGCATTCATCTTCACTCAGATCCAAAACTTCTAGATACTTGTTGAAAAAAAAAAGTAGTACTGACTCATTTTTTCCTGTCTCCAGAAAGTTGCCAGCCAACTGTGAATTGAGGGTTATCTCACAGGGGAGGCACCCCTCTGCGGGGACAGGATTGCGAGAAGTGGCATGTTTGGGATGAAGCTATAGAGGATGGCTGAGCAACTCCAGGCAACAGGGGTACATTAGTGACGCCAGTTGTATATAAACAGTGCACTTTTACAAGTACACAGGTTTGATCATCGGGCATTAGTTTTCCACGCTAGTAATCTCATCGTTGCTCCTGATGGCTTAGATTTTTCATTATGTATCATTTGCACTACTCATAATTTACAAATATTTATCGCCTCTCTGCAGGCAGAAATATCGCTGTCCTTTAACTCTACGTGTGTACGAGACACCTTGCAAGTCGCTAAGAAAAGTGATCTCCCAAGCCATAAACTACTGCAATGTTTAAAAAAATTCTGATTTCCTTCAGGAAATGGGGTAACTTTGGGGGGCTTTTTGTTGGGTTTAGTTGGGTTTTTTGTGGCAGGAAGACATCTTCTTCTGATAACAAGGGTTTTGTAAAAGGGAAGTTGAGGAAGAATCTTGGGGCGTCTGTGACTCCATGGATCACAAAGTTGATGACTTGGGTGGAGATTTTTCAGGTGTTGTTGGTCAGAGCCTCCTTTGCAGACAGCTTGGTTTGAACGTAAAGCCAGGAGAAGCTTTTCAGTAGCAGAGGTACACATTGTGCTCCTGAAGATCTTCTGAGTCTGTGAGCAGGCGTGCAGGTGTGTTGACAGAAGCACACGAGCGTTGCCCAGGCTGGGCCATCCTCACAATTACCAACAGGCAGAGTTCTCTCTTGACCAGCGTTCACGCTGAAAAGGGAAAACCGGCCATATCAGTACAGCAGTAACCACACTTTTCCTAGCTCCTTTTGGGCACTTTTGGGACAAATTATATCAGCCTACTTGAGAGTATTTCTCTTCCTTTCATCTTCTTTTTAATACTTTTCCTTGTAGTTGGTTAGGCTTGATGCCAGGAGAATCCAGGGGTTTATTTCTGGCAAAGTATGGGCAATGAAACAAATGTCAGTATAGGCACTAACTCGTATGTAAATAGCTTCATATTAATTTGACTATATAGACACCAACCTATTTAGATACAGCAACCTGATTTACCTTATTTGCTCTCAGTGAAAGCTGTTGAATTACTGACACCAATACGAGCAGGACGGACCTTCTCAAGCCTGCACAACTGTAGGAGGATTAAACCATAAGAACAATAAAGAAGCCATGTCAAAAGCATGATGGCTTGAATTAGACATTACTATGGATGATGAAGTTAAACTAAACACAGCGTTGAACTGTTTTGGCTTACTGACTTTTGGCCTGAATTCAACAGGAAGACTTGCTTAGGATCTTGTACTATTTTTTCTGCTCTTAAAGTGCATGAAAACTCCCCAGTAAAATCTCCATCATGAGATGGTATTTGAAAACTCTCCAGGCAACCTAGGCAGTGGGTTAGTTTGTTGCCATTTCAGTGCAGAAATTCAGTGGGATGGAAGTGCCTTGAAAATAAAAGCCAAAATATTCCAAAGGAAATCTAAAGCATCCACTAATTAAAAAAATAAAGAAATAAAGTGGAAATTAAGTAATTCGCTAAACTACTTATTTTGTTATTTTATAAATACTGCCAGGTACTTAAAGAAGGGACTCCATTGTCCAAAGCTTCTCCTGCCTGTGATGGAAATGTATTCCAGAGACATGGCAATCAAAGTCTGTCTTAATTTCCTTAACTAAGGGAATTTGCTTGATCTTTCTGGTTTTAACCCTAGCTGCAGCTCTGCTGTGTATTATTTATTTACAATAGTTACTTCTGCAATTCTGTTTTGAGAAATGATTTTTTTCCTTTTCTTTTTGTGGTTTAGAAGTTTACGTTAAATATTAGACATTGCTAAAAGAACAGCATTGACAAAGGCGAACATTTTGATCAAACCTTCCTCATCAGTGATGAAAACTTTGACAAGTAGAGCCTGGGGGATGAGAAGTGTTAGTGAAATGATCCGGATGTAATGACCCAGATACTCATTTCGTCATTCTTCTCCATCCAGAGGGACTCTGTAGCAATTTTACCCATGCTGTCAGACCTGCCGGATAGCTCAAGCGTGATGCCATGGGGGGCTGCAGAGATGAGGAGCACAGAAATAGCACAGATTTAAACACTAAACAGTATTTTCAACAGGGAAGCCATGGAGTTATCAAAAAAAAAAAAAAAAAAAAAGGAAAAAAACAGTTGTTATTGTGAAGTTACAGTGTACTACACAGAAATTGGAAATAGTCAAATGGGAATTAGAGAGAGCCAGCTGAGCGACCAGCGCAGCAGCAGCAGTGTGCCCTTTAGGGTTACTTAACGTGCTAGGGTACTCTTCTGTGTCTGCAGAAATCCGTACAGGGGAGCAGAAGCAGACAGAGCAGCAGTTTGAGGAGCTGTAACCACCTCTGCATTTACATTGGAATCAGCATGACCAGCTCAGTATGGAAACCTTGTAAAGAGTGCACTGTAACCCTGTGGATGATAGGAGAAACATTGCCACCCCGCTGATTTAGTGAGGCAAAGACCTCAATTTCAGAATTTATGAGATGTTATACAGGCTTCGTGTGGGAAACGCTCATGGGTTCTGAATTGCTTGATAAAATAGTCATGAGGGTCATCATTGCTAAGATTTTCAGTGGGGAAAAAAAACCAAAACAACAACAGAAGAAAATAATGCAATCAGATTTCCATAGGCTTTCAGGGCATAACATATTTCTATTTTCTTACAAAAGTGAGATTTTAAATACTTTGGTTTAACTCTGAGATTTTGTTTTTCTGTTTCTCATTTGCCTCAGGAATGTGTTTAGCGATAGCAGGACAGACTTTTCAGTATTTATAAAATAGCAATCAAATGAAAAGGCATCCTGCCAAAGGGAAAGGAGGCAGTGTGCAGGCTCTACAGAAAACCTTTTCACATTCAGTAGTTTAAATGTGTTCTTACCGTTTGATCTCTAGATACGGCAGCCTGTAAACATGAGAACAATATTGTGTCCGGGATAAATATTCCTGTACTGCTCACTGGAGCATTTTTGCTGGCAAAAAAATTCAAAGTCAGCTTTTGCCTACCTGTGAAACAATAGCCTGTGCTGTGCCAGATGCTGATGAGAAGTTAATCAGCTTTTTGTATGGATGCATTCATTGCTAAAAATACGAGATTAGAGTACAATGAAGGTATAATTGGTGTGCTGTGTAAGAAAGCATGAGAATTGCACCTTGTATAATTTGGTGGTAGGCCAGATAGCGTTAGGGACATATGGTTTACTGAATGAAAAGTTTTCTATTCTTGTGCTTATGTTATGGGTTGTCTAATGAGCAATGCCACTGCTTAGTTTTAATGCTGTTTCTTACACTGGAGAGACCTTTGAATTCCCTTTGAGAGACTGAATCACACACTTCTATTATTTACTATATATTTGCTGTTGCACATATAGAAAACATAACATTTCTGTAAGATGTCAAAAGCAACCACAAAACGGACAGAATTTTGGGACAGATCCCCAGATGTCTCTATGTAGAATCTGAACAGCAAGTAATTGCAGTAAAATTGCTGCAAAAAATGATTGCTGTGTTCTCCTCTAAGTATTTATTACCTGACTTTTTCATGTTTGGTTTTCATGTTTGGCTTTCCTGTTCAGTGTTTTCAGGGCAAAATTGTACAGGTACGTGCATATTTCTGATCAGCAAATCGGTCCTACTGAGTCAAGAGCTATTTTGTGTCTTAAAGTTCCCATTCCTGAGGTCCTTAAACATTTAAGAACCTCAACTGTTAGCTATCCTGTTTCATGAAATTAAGTTCATTTCCCATAATTTTAGCTATCCAGCAGCTAAATACTGAGCCCAAGGTAATCATTCATGCTCTTTCGGTAAGAGCAATAACAATAGTAATGTATCACCTGGATTTTAAGTAGCTCCTTTCATTGAAAGGGAGGTGACTCATGGCTTTTGAATGCTTGGGGTTGACAGTGTTGTGAATATAGAACTACAATACTATTAAACAAAGACTGAGGTGCGGTAACATGTGGATAAATAATAGTAGATGACGTTCTAATAACTTGGTATACTTTGATGAAGTACTTTAAAATTCGTATTCTCCTTTTAGAACTTCAATAAAAATACTAATTTAATCTGATAGTGACTGGAAGCACTCAGCTGCTGAACCCTTCTCGATTCCACTTAATAGCTGTCCACATAAGTCCTTTGGCTTGCATTTTTATGTATTTCTATTTTGCAGAGCTGAACAAACACTGCATTATTTTATCAAAAACAATTACGAGACTGTTAGCTGCAAATAAAGGCCAAGCTATTATACCCTAACAGTTAGCGTAAAGGAAAACTGTAGCATATGTAGGCTGATTAAATGGTGTATATTTAATTTTCCTTTCAAGCAAAGAAAGTCAAGGATGTCAGCTGCTGAAATTCACAGAAGACAAAATGTAGCAGGAGCCACACGGGCTGAAACAATGATCCAGGCAAATTAAGTACATGGTGGCTCTTCAACAAAATTTGAAAAAAGAACTGAAAACCAGCATTGAGTAGGAAATTCTTAGCAAAAAATAGAAGAAATACAACCCTGAAAGCCCTAACTTTCTAATGTTTATGTCTGTGGTATTGTAGATGGTGATGTTATGTAAGATGCTACCATTTCCTCTCACAAAATGAATTTTAAAATTGATACCTTTTGGCAAATGTTGGCTTTTTAAATTGCAGCGATGTCATAGCATATATAGTCATGTGCACTCTTACTGTGTATATAAACGCTGGTGTACCTGCAAATAAACCAGTGCCAGAGCTAGTGACAACAGTCTCCATCCAACTGCATGGCAGGAGGAGTTCCTTCCTCATTTTGGAAGTGCACAGAAATGGGTATAACCATATTTGACACGGGCCAGCCTATCTGGATTTTCCCATTACAGCTTTCCATGAGTATGCAGAGAGTACTGGTTAAGACACACCAAAATGAAAACAGCAATACGGAACCCTAAATGAGACTCAGGTATATTGTAAGCTGATCACTTGAGATAGCAAAGCATATGCCAACAGGCAGAAAAGGTCCAGACAAGATTGGGAAACCAGGTGGGAAAGACTTTCAGGTGAGTGAGTGGCAGCTGCTGCTCAGGGTAGGTGCTAAAGCCTTGACGAAACCGCAGTGATTGCGGAGCAAGGCTTTTGCTTCCACACAGCCTCCGTGAGGCTGAGGGTCAGTACAAATCCACGGAGACAGGTCCTGCCCTGTTAAGCTCAATTTTTACCAAGGAGTCAGAGCTAATATTTGTATCTTGCGGTACTGAGACATAAAAGGGAGTGAATTAGGGACATAGGTTCAGACCCAGGACCCTTGTTTTCTGAAAAACCTTCTGAGAGCATTCCTTATACCTACTGGTATCTCAACAGGAGTTTTATATGTCTAGCATTTCTTTACTGTCCACGAAGTATACTGGCCAAATTCTTGAATCCTAGTGCAGAAATTACTTCTTCTCTAAGAATTCATCTTTCTTAAACATTATTTCTCTCATTCTAGGAAATGGCCTGTATTAATTCCAAGAACAAACCCCTGGTGAGGGCAGGTCTGGGTCTTGGGTTTATCTGAGTCAGGTTAAGTCTATTAAAAAATTATACTTGAAAAACGTCTTAATTGGAAAAAACTGTCTCAGGCGTGTGAGCCATCCTCCCCATCCCCTTTTCCACTGCTTTCTTCCCAGACAGCACATGGGTTAATAGAAAACCTTTCTGTTCTCCTGTGAAATACTTCATTCTTTGTGTCTAATAACATGGAGAGGCTTCTTGCTACTTTCAGAAATGAATATTTAAAATAAGGCTTGGAAAGGAAAAAGCAAGTGACACTGTCTTATGAATATCAAAGCCACTTACTCATTTCTTCTACTGCCTGAAAAATAATCAGTTTACTCAGTATTTTGTACCTGAGCACTATAATTCTTCAAAGATTTTAAGGGATTATTTTCAGCTCCTTTTAAATCAGAGCTCTTACAAAAATGTATGCCCTTCTCTAAATAGCATTTCTTTTTTCATAAGCCCATGTTAAAATGTCACACCTTTGAAAAAGAAATGTGTCAGAAACAGGTATATCAAAACAAGAAAAAAAACTGGTTTTCTTTATATGAAAGCCTGTTCAAGCCACACTGGAAATGTAGAGTTCTTACAGTAAATGTAAATATAATCAAAGTCCTTTAAACCAAACCAAACCAAACCAAACCCAAAGTGAAATTTCTGGGCATCTTACTTGCGAATCTGCAGTACACTGATTTTAATGAGGCTACTCAGGTGCTTCAGTTAAGCATCTTCTTCAGTGTTTTGCTAAACTGGACAGCCCAGTTACACCTTGAGTGTGTGCAGCACAGCTCCCACCAGCAACGGGAGTTAGACCAGAAATCTAGGGATAAACTGCAGCTCAGAATACTTATCTCTCGCCTTGTCCTGGACTTATTTTACTCTTCTGCAAAGCTCCCACTAAAGATGACAAGAGACATCGGCTCCATTAAAGCAAGAGGAGAAAGGGACAGACATTTTGCTTCTTCATGGCTTGATTCAGTATTGCCTAATTACTCTTGCGTCGGTGGGAAGCCATCGCGCCATGGCTATTATATTCTAAGAACATCACGTTAAGCAGCCCACACCTACCTAACTCTTCTTGTATTCTGTGGGCATCTGCTTTTCTTTGTTGTCTCGTGAATGTGGGACTTACTCATTCAGCCTTTCGTGTTAAAATCAATGGGATTATTCACAAAAGCAAGCGTTAATACAGTTTGCTCCCCATGGTACAGCCTTGTTTCTGGAAGAGTACCAGCATAGTTCATCCCAAATGCTCTTTTATTCTCAAATTCCATCAGTCGTTACACTGAAGTCCTGAAAATAGCCCTTCATATTCACTGGGTACGATGGCACCACATTTGCATGTATAATACCTGGATGTCACTAGAACCTAAATCCATGCCTGTTTTGCAGGTCAGCTAAGCACCCCACAGCTACGTTCTTTGAAGTTACAAGGTGAAATTTAAGAGTATAACCTTTGAAAGCAGACTGAACCTGTAGGCAATGGGGAGCTGTGGTGGGCTCCAGCAGCTCCTCTGTCCTGGTGGCTTGGGGGAACCCCAGGGCTGTCCTTGAGTGCATGCTGAACGTATATTGATACTTCAGCCACACAGTATACTAATATTCGAGCCATTTTTTGAGCAAAGCTTTAAATTCACATTTTATTCTGTAATTTTGCTGCATTACCTTGTAAATGTTTCATACCACTTCCATCTAGACACAGCAAAATGAACCAGCAGGTAGATGGATACGGTTTGCAGCGTGGGCTGCTCACACTGCAGGTGGTCAGCCAGTCCCTGGGCTATATTTGTATGTTATATTCAGCATCTCTTAAGTCCACTTGCATAGTGCTTTCATTAATGGCATTAATTTAGTATTTGGAAGCTTTTTTAAACAATCTTCATAGAAATCCACCTAGAAAAGTCCTTCCTATTTTGCTTTTTTTCCCCTTTTTTGTGTGTGGCCATGTTTTTTTTTAAAGGCAAAAGAGAATTTGCTTGACAGTTGATCTAATAAAATATGCTGTGGACAGGTATTTGCTCAACTGCTGCTGACACTTGATCTGAGAGGGAAAAGCATGTTGAGCTGCTCTGAGCTTTTAAAAAATAGGAACTTGTTTTTCAATAGACATTTGTTTTCCTTTGAAACAGTAAGCATACTTCATTGTCTGGAAAGGATCTTGGAGGAGGTCCCACGGGAAGCAGCAGAAAACTCATGCCGATGTGTCTAAGAAAGTATTTTTCTTTTCCTTATTTTTTAAGGTGCGAGATATCAATTTTCTCCTTATCACAAAATTAGCTGAGATCAGTTCATTAGTTTCTCTTCCTAGTTCATGAAGTCAGCAGGCATCCTTCCGGAGCAGCTTGCTCATTTCAAAGGCACTGGCTTGCATATTGGTAGAGGTTGTACTGAGTGCAGTAAAAAGCAAATAAGTTTGTTGTGCTCCGTGCTTTCCTTATCCATCTATTTCATTCCTTTCACTGGAGCATGAACTTGCTGTTACATTTATAGGTTACTGAAAGAAGGTGCAGAGTCTCCATGTGTGGCACCACGAGGGACTGATCTGAGCTAAGCCTCCTGACTGCAATGGGATGTCCAGGGAATTGAGGGCATTTGAGCATTATCAAATAACACTAAATAAGTGATCTGGGAGAACCGTCTCTCTGGTAACCTCTCTGGGATTACACGCCTAGTGTAGGTTGTATGAGTATTCCCCACACAGTCTTAGAGCAAGCATGGCCAACAGCTGAGAACTGGGCCATGATTTTCCTTGACTTCTAAGAAGAATTATGTAGATTGATTTGTTATCCCAAACTTCATAAAGGCCGAGTAAGATCCAAAGAACAAAACCTAAAGAAATGAAAAGAGAATTTGAGAAGAGGCCCTGTCAGGAAGGCGGAGGAGGATATTAGATATTATGCATTTTAGATTTGTCAGGAAGAGTGGAGCTTTTCATTGGGAGGTACCAAACAAATCAAGACCTTAGGTAGCATTTTTCAGCTTTATAGATCACAGAACCCTTGACAGAAGACATGGGTATCATTACACCTCTTTTACAGATAGAAGCAGCAAACAAAAATTTAAACGACTTGCCAAATGGCAGCAGAAAAGACTCCCGCACTGAGGCAGAAACTGACCCAATACTCTTCTCAAAAATGTCATGCTGGATTGCTGTAGACTTGCCATTTGCAAGTGCCTTTTTTTAAAAAAAAAGTATGCGCTAAAAAAATTTCAAACATTTTTTTCTTATTTATTCCAACATACTATTAATTTTGATCTAATATTTTTCTGTGTATCGCTCTTTATTCTCTGAGACCATCCAATGAGGCAGTAGAGCGGCTCTACAGATTGTAGGGAGAGTTGATCCTGCAGTTGCTGTGAGGAGTGACGTTGGTATTGCATGCAATTGCTCTTTAGACAGCTGAATCAGACCCTCTGTACTACACTTGTTTTCAGGGAATGACAAGCCAGGCATGGTATCAAAAAAAAATAAAGATCAAGTTTCCAGAGTTTGAAGGCTGAGGAAAGATAAAATGAAGAACATGGAAATTAATTCCATTTTATTTAGGGCTGGCGGAGGAAAGGTGTATCAGATAAGGCTGTAACATGCCTGATGGTGCTAAATGATGGAAAACATCAAGAAACTAAATCTGTGACATTAAGATGTGTTTGCTAAAGGTTCCAGCAAAATAGTGGGCTATAGCAAACTGGTTTGGGGACAGTAGAAAGTTCATTTGTGTCAATCATCCTGACTTTCTATAATTTAAATTTTCTCCATGATAATTTAAATTTCTCTGTTCTTTTGTATTAATACTGAAAATACCAGTGGTGGTAGGCTGGGGGGGAGGTGGGGGGTTTGTTGTTTGGTTGCGGTTTTTCAAAATTTTTAAAACCCATCTGAAATATCAGTATGATTCTGATTTTGGACAAGGTGCTGTAGTATCTCATTAGAATTGCAGTTAAAGGACTCAGTAGGTCAGATATGTGGGTAGATGACACCCACTGTAGTCTAAAAGTTTCTTTCTCTATAGTGACTTTCATACCATTCAGGAGATTTATACCTATTCAGTAGCCTGGTTTAAAAAACAGATTAGAATCTTGATAAGCCAAAAATAAATTTCTTCTGGGAATTCTGCCCAGAACTTTGCTCAAGCATACTTCCATTCACCATTTGTTTTATCAGGCACGGTATTTTTCCAAGGGAAGGTGTAAGGCTGTACTTCTTTTCCTGCCCAGATAGTAAGTTTCCCAATGTTACATTTAACCCTCTTTCAAAACATATTGTTGTTCCCCTCCTCTAGTAGCGTATTTATGAGACAGGATTAAAAACAAAATCAAAATAGGCTGAGAATTTACTCCCTGTTGTTACAGTGAGTAGCCACTTTCAGTCACAGAAAGGGGCAGATGTCACAAGCACCACTACAGTTTATAAAGATAATGGTGCCAATATAAATCATGTCATATAAATATCTATATATTTTATTATATAAATATGAATAATATACAATATTCTCAAAGAATTCCAGATTGCCAAAGACATGAGTTTAGGTCCTTCTTTCAAAAAAGCCAGCCAAACAAATAAAAGAAAACCTAACCTATTTAAGTATCTAAATGGTAGGGAAAATATGGAAAACTGAAAAAAAGGTCCCTAGATGACTTTGACCCTGTATTGCTCACGCTCTGTAGTCTCAGGTAGGTGCCAGCATGTGCCACGTGGCCTTGCATTACTGCTATTTTGGGGAGTCATTAATTTAAGCATTCAGGCTGACTCCGGGCACTGTTGCTCTCTCTATTTATAATATCAATCCATTATACACAAGATTTTTATCTGTAGGGGGTTTGTTTTGTCTGTGGGGTAAGTCACCCGTTTTGCATGTGTTAGCGGTTGGGAGTCACTGTCATTCCAGGTAGCTTTGTTAGCAAAAGAAGTCTGTCTGCTGTAAAGATCCGATCTTAAAAGAGTTTTTCAAAGTACTATTGGGATTCAGTCTTCTGTAATAAGTCTCCCTTGAAAAGTTAAATGTAACAGAAAATTACAGAAAGCTTCCACAGACTTTTTGTAGTTATAAAAAAGATAACAAAACACCAAGCTTTTTCTTATATGCTGTAAAACAACAGGGTAATACTGTATATTGCATACACATTGCAAAGAATAGAAATGCAGTGCACCGCATTAGCTCTTAGGATCTATTTATGTACAATAATAAGGCTAGACGAGAGCAGTCCAAGTGTGCAGTTCAGTATTGAGGTGATGTGACGCCCTGACCTGAGGCAAACAGATACCATTATTTCACACCAGCGGAGCATTTGCTCCATAGTCTTCTATACCCACCACGTTCAGCAGTCACATACATCTCCACAGACTTGAAATTGTCACCTTCATAAATCTTCCAAGGGTACTTAAATGTTTAGCAGACCTAAGACATGTTACTTCTGCCTTGTAGCAGAGACATACAGATGTCACCTCTGTGTTGTCTTTGGAGGCATTATGCGTTGAAAGCTAAAGGGAAAAATAATATAGTAACGCCTCCACCACCGGAGAGGAGAAAACAGTGACAACGCTGGAAGGAAAGGCTGCACTGGGGGGGGAGGCAATAAAGAAATAAATGCATGTATATACACAGATATGACATGACATGCACCCACCCCACCCCCAGCTGCTTGGTGGGGAATGGCTAAACTGCAGCATTCCTCCCCAAACTCATTGCACGACAAGGGGGCCTCGACTGTGGTCAGTGAGAAGCACTACCATGCTGACAGAATTATTAGCCAGCTATATGCTGATGCTTTTAAATTCCAGGAGGTATAAATACATAAAGGGCATTGTGCCATTTTCTATTGCAAGATATACTCCTACTGTAAGCTAATATGGGGCTGGATTCTTCTGGCTTTTCAAAGTAGCATCCTCGGCTACATAATTATGCAAGAAAGGGAAAGCCTTAACTCCATTCCTATTAATGCAATGAGGTTATATGCTTCATCACTTCAGAGTCTGTTCAGATATGTAAGTATAAGGCATACATTTATTTCTCTTTCTAAAAATGATTTAAAGAAAAAAAGACTTCTGCTGTGTTAACACTTTCAGTGAGGCGAGAGCTGTTGATGGGAATATAAGACAAATGAAATTCAGTAGACTTTAAGAGCTGCAAAAGAGAGAAAAACTCAGTTTACAGAGGTAGGAAATGAAGACACTGAAATTCAGTATTTTTTACCTCAGTTACCACAAGAGATGTCCAGGTTTTGTGTTTGTTTCCCTGTTTCCTGTTAAAAGATGGGGGAAAAAAGGAGGAAATAAAAAGAATTCAAGAAATGCAAAGTATTAACACGTTATAATAATGTGTGCTGTAAAACATAAGATCTGTGTGGTGGAGCCAAATTACAGTTACTGTTGGAGGTCAGGGTCAAGTTGTCTTTGCTTGACCCTACAGCCTGTTGCACAGAGAAAGAGTTGTGTGTGTTTCTGGATAACCAATTTTAGCAAGTTGCAACATCAGGGATTTAGCCGTGCGTCTCATTCCCTAACAATCTGATCCAAAACCCTTAAATCATTTCAGCTTTAGCCTAAACCCTGGCTTCATCAATCTTCCTACAATTGCTGCACTTTCAGACGATCTTCCTGTCTCTTGCTCCTTGCTGGCTGTTGATCGTTGTTGGAATTGGCTTTGCACTGTGAATACAACAGTTCCCCGCCTTAGCTGGAGAGACAAAAGAGTGTTTCAGAAACATAGAGGTCTTCCAGAGCAAAGGCCACATCTTACATGATTTAGTATGTTTAAATATCATGTTAAATTGTCTGCAGACCAGCATTCATGTCATGAGTGTGAGTGGTCTTTATATTACACCTCACTGGTTCGTCACGTCAAAAGGACCGTTACCTTTCACTAATGTTTTCTGCGGCCAAAAGCTTTATACAGTTTGGTTTGTCTGATAAGACTGAATGAAAAACAAAATATAAATTACTGCATAAGCACCAGGCTACTGTTCTAAAATAGCTGAAAATTTGGCTCCAACAACGCAACTGTTTTAGAGAAGCTCTTCAATGCTGTCTTGAAGTTAGTGACCACTTAAGATTCATCTTTATGCAAACTGTGCTTTAAAACCCATAGCGTCAAATGATGTTGTTTTGGGGAAGTGACATGTAGGATATTCTCATATTTGCAGAATATTCCTTTCCAAATTGCGTGCATTGTAACTATTTGTTTTTCCAAGGATGTGTTGGAAAGGAACCAACTGGATAAAGTGTACCCTCAGTGCCATAATCTTATGCACATGAAATATTTTTAATTCCCTTTTCAAAAAGCATTGGACTTCATAACCTTTCAGAAATATTTTGGTCAAACCCTGGAGTGCATAGTTTTGCTCAGTCAACTACTCCACTGGGGATCCTTGGGAAACACAGCAAAGGGGGCAGCACAAAGTGTGGCCTGGAGTTTTCGCAGGACTTTCCAGCCTCCCGTGCGCTCTTCTGGTCTGCAGTCTACATGCCAAGCCTATTTACTCGACTTTCCCCCGCTAAAATGTGATGTTTAGAATTAACTAACTGCTTGGGTAGTTTATACACACCGAAATGTGTTTTATTTTCCACTGCCTTGAAGGCTGCTCTATTCTTTAAGTTGGAAAGACTCTTATCTAAATGAAACAGCCTGAAATTGGTGGATGTAGTTCATTAAATTCTTGGATAACTAGAAGTCTCTCTGGCACTTAGCAAGTGATATTAGGTAGAAAAGTGCTGATGCCCCTTCTAAATGTAAGAAATTGAATTCTTTACAAGCTGCCATGGTTTGTATAAGGCACGTTTAAAAATAATTAGTAATTGTTCAACTTCCTGTGTCAATTTTTACCCTTTCTCAATTACTGCAAATCCAGGTTAGCATCTTTAAAGTGAGGAGAGTTGTTAAGGATGTGAGTTAATGCAGAATTCCAGTTATCTCTTCATTTCAGTGCAGCAGCTGGTTTTGGTACTTAGACAGGGTTTTCAAAGTCACGCAAGGTGTTGAGTTGGCAAATATCCTTTGGCTCCTTGCACTTTCCCAAAGTACCATTTAATTATTTCTGCTGTGGGAAAGAACAATCAATGGATATCAAGGATGCAGTTGTATTTTTAACTGAAGAGGTGTTCACTGAGTATTGCCTGCTTTCTAAAGAGCAACAACTATTGCCCCTGTTGGTTTTCCTGTGAACCATATGACAAGCTAATAGAAATAGAGGAGCTTGGAGGACCAAGTTGGGAATTATTGCTGACGCTACTTCTAAATGTAGTTGTCTTGATACTCCATACCTGCAAACATATAGGTGGAGACGTGTATTTATGGGCAAATTTTAGTTCTGTAACACATGAATAATTCAGATGCATGAAGTTGCTCGCTGCACTGAAGTGTCTGCATCTGGATATTTCTTCATGTGGACCTCATGCCATATAGTCCATTTTCCCCCTGGGACTATTTCCATCACTTTCTTCTTGTACTGATTTTCCATCCTCTTTATCTTGCTATTTTCACATTGTTTGGCTGCTCACAAGTATGTAGGACTCAGGATTTCCATCAGGACTGTTCTCCAAGTTGATGTGTTACGTTCTTCTTTGAGTCTGATCTCAGATCGATCCAGCCACCCTTTTTCTATCCCCTTCAGTGATTATTTCTCAAAACCGTAGAATACAAAACCAACTGGTTAAAATAAGGACTGTGGCATCCCTTGAAGAATTCCTTCTCTCTGCAGCTGCTTGCCAAAGACATTAGTGGTTGGATGTTCTTTTCCTGGCAATGACTGAACACATTTCCTGTACTTTCACAGGTATTAAAAGTAATCTGTCGGACAACCACCCAAATCCAGTTTCTACATTTATTCATTGTTTTCCCTCTCTCCTCAGCCAAAAAACCATACTTGTAGTTCTTACTCATGCTCCTTGTAGATTTATTTCTTTTTTTCACTAGTCATGTTGTCTTCTAAAACAGGAATCTGTTTCTAGTCTTTTTCTGTTAGATATTGATGTAAAAATTGAAAAGGTACTTACAGAGGATCATCCTCTCTGGAGTAAATTGAAGCCGACCAACTTTTAAAAAGTGATCGTAAATAACTTGTTTTGATTATACATTGCTTCCTCTCTCTTAACTTTACCACCAGAAGCAGTGGCATCTGCTGTATGATTTTGGCATGTGGCTTTTTAGCTGATTTTATGGTTGTAGTTATGTTTTCAGAGTCAAGGCACCATTCAGCTGATGAGCGCTCCCTTGCCTTTGTGGTACCCTCGCTCCAATTCCCATTGCGCTGGTCAGTCACCGTAAGCTAGGACACCTCTGTTGAGATCTGCAGGAAATAAGTTCATCTGTGCTGGCTAATTTTGCACCAATTTTCAAATATCAAGAGTCTAATTATATTTCTTCTTCTGAATTATTGTTACTGATACGTAATAAGATGTAGCGAAGGTTTTGTGACAAGTGACAGTGCACAAGAACTTGTCGTTGGCAGTCAGTAGTTAAATAGATGTGCCATTAAGAGTCTGTTGTAAGCTTGCGGTCTGATTTGCAGGAGCTGAGTATCTCGTACAGTCCAAGAAGGAAAAAAAATATGACTGTTACTGCATCATCATTGAAATGGTTTATTTTTCTTTGCTATACTGCAAATGAGTTTCCTAGAACTAAATATTTAAAGGTAATGGGAATAGTGGGATTTTGTAATTATTGAAATCAGGTAAATTGAAACCTTTACCAGCAAGCATCCCATACGACTTTGTGATTGAAGCAATTATAGCAAAACATGTCTCACAAACAGGTAAGATAGAACAAGATAATGCTGCCGTGGCCAAGCAGGATATCATCTTTTTTTTTCTTTTTTCCTCCCGATAAGTATGACTGAAAAGTTGCAATAATAAACAGCTTGTTAGTCAGATGTTTTCAATCGTAGCTTTCTGTGTTTCATCTGTTATTTTTATACAGGGTGGGTAGTTGGTGCATTCAGCATTACAGACTGTCTGGAGGTACATACTTCCACCAGCTAAAAAAATGCATTAAAATGCAAGTGATCGTACTCCAGCCATTATGGAGCACTCCAGAAAGCATAGTGGGCATTCATGCAATACCTCTCATTCAACTCGTTCCAAGCATCTTAGATTTTTACAAGCGATGTATAAATGAATAGCTGATTGTACCTCAACCTCTGAAGTAACCCTGTTAAAATAACTCCACGCAGTAATTCAGAATAGGAAGAACAATGCGTACGAGATTTATAGATAAGCGAAAATTAAGCTGCTGTTCCAGCTATTCCTGCCCTTACATGCTGTGCAACCTGCTGTAGAAATCATTTCATTCTAAGACTTTTTATAGTTCCAATAGTCTCATACAGACCGAAGAAAATGAGTTAACAAAAGTAACAGGAAAATGAGAGAAGTTTCTTTTCTCCACTGTCTCTTTATCTCTTCCTTTAAAATTATATTGAAGAAAATCTCAAAAGTATTTTGAGAGAGGAAAAGCAGTGAAAGGATGTGCATGTTCTTAAAGGTAATTTTTAAAATAATGAACCATCTGCAGCTAATAAAAATTGATAAAAATGTTAGTGAGTTAGAAAATATCTAGAGGAAGATTGTGCGTAGTTGTAGCTTCTAGGTATTTCGCCTTTTTAAATTGTCATTTAAATTAAGATGTACACTGTGAGATATAAAGTACTTTCATGTTAATCACAACCACATCCAAAAGGACTGAAAAATACCGCATTTGGTCTGATTTTACTTAAATGGTTTACACTGTCACTTGGTTTTTGTTAGAACACGCAGTCTTGCAACCAGTTTAAAACTTGAATACCATGAACCTAAAAAAAATTCCAAGATATGGATATTTAGAAGGAGAACTAAACAAATATTCAGGCTGAGTCTTTGTTTAATGTTCTGTCATGAGAGCATGAGACCCCCAGGGAAGCTGGATTTGGATCGCTTGAACTGTGAGAAAGGTCAGAAAAAGAGGAATGAGGTGGCCCTATTTTTGTTCTCGGGCTTTTCCTTAGCATGTCCAATTCATTCTCTTTGTATTTTATATAAAATCCTGTTTTCACAGAATACAGCATTGAAGTTGGAATCATTATTTGGGTATATCCCTCCCTTTTCCCCAGAAGTCAATCTGATTTTGTACTGTAAGGAGAAATAGCATCTTTGGCAAAGCTGGTGCCAAGTGTCTGTCACTAAGTGCATAGTGTTGTCTCCAGTAAATTCCTTAGCACAAGTGGTCATGTCTGGTATAGAAATCGTGGTGGTGTAGAAAATTGTAGGTTGGAAGGGACCTGTCAGCCTTGCTCTCCAGCACATCAGCTGCTCCCTCCAGCTTGGTGTCGTCTGCGAACTTGCTAAAGATGTGTTCTGTCCCCTTGACCCGGTTGCTAAAATAATACTTAACAGGGTTTTTTGGGTGTCCATAAGTACTATAAAAATACTGATTAATAACATTTTTGTTTTAAATATCCCATGTCTTGTACTGTGGCTATTATAGAAAGTCAACATGAAATCTTTGATTTCATCCCGCATTTTCAGAACTCAAAGTTAGAATTATATTTGGAAATGCGTATCGGCACAGTCCTCTCTGAAGTTAAATGTCATTCATACAGGTTTAAGTTTGCTTACCTCTTATTTCTCTACAGAAGAAGAGTATGCTTTTTGCCAGGACTTACTGTCTCTTCCTCAAAAGTTTTACAGAAAAGAAAAAGAAGTAGCTTTATTATTTTTCATAACCTATTCCTGGTAAACTGGATGTATTGATATTCCCCCTTCAAGCATGGAACTGGATTAAGCTATTTTGGGAAAAGCAATTGTTGTTCTGGAATAAGTATTTCACAGGGAAGTTAATCAGGACTGACCGTCTGATGTATGATTTATGGTATCCATTCATCCCTGATAATTTCTATGGAAAGAATTAGCCCTTGGATTTTAGTTACATCTGAGGCGTTCTCTATTGCTGCAGGTACCAAGCAAGATCTGTCCTAGAAGGCAGTGGATGTCTCTGATCCCCTTTTTCAGGGACTGATTCTTTGTCTAAAGCATCTCCGACTCCTTTTACCTAATACTGTGTTATACTCTAGAAATATTCCACTCTATTAACTGAGCAGATGGTGAGCTTAGAGACCAGTTTAGATTACTGAGAGATTTTTTTTAAGAAACATCCTTTGGTTTTGTATACACTGACTTAGTGTGCACAAAAATGGTATCTTGAAGACTTGGGGGTTTAAACAAGATACTGGCTCTGTTTCTGTGCATAGGTAGCTATGGTGATATGCAAAATTTGGAATCCATTCTGAAACCCTAGAAATAAGAAAATTTCTTATAATAAGTATTTGCAAATATTTTGGTCATATAGAGATCTGATGCACTTTTGCGAAATGTATGAAGACATATTTATATTAAAAACTATAGTGCAGTTTTTCTCTTTATTGGACTAAATGTATTTCTGGCTTAATGATAATGAATTCGGTAAGAATAGCTTGATGATATAAATGAATATATTTAAATATCAAACTTCCTGTGAATTCTGTGTAATAATAGAAAAAAGAGTTTGGAGAACACTGTTTTGAGTATCTTTGATGTAGTAATTGGAGTATATTCATTTCACATGACTGTCATTAGGGAAGACAGACAAAATCCTGTCATTGAGTTTTGTAGGTGTGATTCCCATGTATGGACATTCTCTTTAATCAGTGCAAGGGATTGCTGAAAGACAAACTATTGATAGTTTTGACTTTGGTCTCAACAAAGGAAGGAGAGAGAGAAGAAACTCATGCTTCTTTGAAGGATGAGTCTGTCAATCCACTTGATGGGAAGTTCCTAGTCCTGTACTGTTGCTAGGTGATGCGGGACAGAAAGTGTATTTGAACCAGCTTTGAAATCTGTATCAGGATTGTTAACAGTAAATTTAATCCCGTTAGCAAGAGCATTTTGTTTCTGAGGGTCACACTGGTGCACTGCAGCAGTTCACAGCCATTAAGAGGCAATGCGAGTGATGGTCCCTTTGCAGGGAGAGATTTGGTGTGTGACGTTTGCTGTGGGATTGTCGCACCTCCAGAAGTTAGACATCTCCTGCAAATGGCTTGCACCTGCACCTCATATACTCACTAGGCAGAGAACGGACTGTCAGGTGGGTAATTTATTCCTCTGTGACACAGGTGAGGAAACACCTGCCTAGGGAGGTGCTTCATTTGTTGCTTGGCTGTAGATGCAGATGGAGTGACTGGTCAAGATGAGACGCTTATTCTGTAGAGACAAAGATAAGAAGCAACTCTCAAGTATCATCATGGACCCAGGAAGTTGTGCAGACCAGAACTGTGTGCATTAGTTGCCAGAGATGGTACAAAATCACTTCAACAGGGTATTAGAAAGTAATTCCTACTCTTATTTGTTCTTCTGTGATGGGCACCTTACACTGCGGAGTTCAGCTGGATCAATTCAGTGGAGTCGGGGCTTGGGAGGTCTGCTGAAGTCCTTAGCTAGCCAGAGGGGTAAGTGGTCTGATTTTAAGAGAAATTTAGTGTTTCTTATTTGTGACGCCCCTACTACAGCTACTAACGTGGTGCTTGAAGTGTTAAGATTTGATACTTTGAAATCTGGGTCAAATATGTAAAGTATACATGCTATTTATGTGTATGTATATACATTTTTGTTGATAAACACTCCGTGATAAGGTATTCCTGAAGATAGAAGACTTTTGTTCTATTTGCAGAAAATCTGTGGGAGTTTTGCCTTCAACAGAGTCACAATGTAAGGTCCTATTTTAGCAAGGTTCTTAATTTAATTTAAGCACAAACTTGAGTGTTTCCTAAAAAACTCTTCGCATATGTAGCTATCTAATTACGCTTCTTTTCCCCCCCATCTCCTCTCTTCTGGGATACATAAAGAGCTAGAAATATGTAAATGCAGTTTTGAAGGCTTGGAGATGTTATTCTGATGAGCAAGGAACCAAGATGAAATTCTGTTGCCAATTTTTTTAACCTGTCCGGTCTTGAAGTTATCAGGACACAAATATAACAATTTGGGATTATGATACAGAGTCTAGGAAATTCTGAAGTACCTGTATAGCTATGTAATTTAATTTAAAAATCTACAGTAAAACGTACAGTTCTGCCCAACCCTGCTTTACTGAAATTTTTGCTTTCTTAAATACAGTGTTTTAAAGTAAGGAGTGTGGCATATTTTTAGTACCATGAACAGAAATCATTTGGAAATTGCAAGTCAGATTGACAGAAATAATGAAAATAGCTGATAAACACTGAGTTTGTGTATAGGGTTTGATGGGGGTTTCTTTGGGGTTTGTTTTTTTTTTCTTTTAGACATCTACTTTTTGGAGGCTTTGGGATGCCTTCCATACCTATAGCTTCAGTAGGACTCAAGTATTTAATTGACATCTTAAAGACAACATTTTACTGCATGAGATGTGGGAGAAAATTATTTCAGTTGATAGCTGCTTGGGGGCAGGGAGCGTACGACATTCTGCATGCACAAGAGTAAACGATGCCTAGATAATGTAGTACACGCTGCATGTAGTCTATACATGTAGTTTAGTCTGTAATGACTCCTTTAGATTGTTTGCGTTGTAAGTTAATGTCTTCAAACACCAAAAAATTTCCTGTAGTACTTCAGCTGCGCAACTGTTCTAGCTTGCCCAGAAGTTCTGGCTGAGTCTTTTGATAATCATCCAGTTTGGCCATCATGTTGTCTGTAACTATTAAACCCCGAGGAAAACCTTTAGTGTCGGACAGATTCTTTTACCATTTAATGTAGGCCTGGCATCAGACAGCTGCTCTCAGGGATGCAGCTGAAGCTTTGAGAAGCATTAGTAACAAAAGGTGGTGCGTTGTATCCGAGGTGAAACCTTGGCTGACCTGCTGCCCCTTGGTGTGTTTAAATCAGTGGTTGAGTTTTAGTGAACTGCGTGGCAGCCTTTTATATATCTGTACGGCAGTGTATTTAAAAAACCAGAAAATTGTCGCAGAGAGATGGTATGTTGCAAGTTTTCAGAGAAAAGTTTAAAGAGATGGGGGTGCTATTAAAAGATGTTATGGCATATACTGTAATGTGCAGAGCACACATGAATTGGAATATAAGTGTTAAGAGCTACATTTTAATAACACCAACCACAGCTGAAAGCAGTCATTGTGGAGATTGTCATTAATGTGGCTGAATAGCCTCTTTAAGTTTACAGTATTTTTATGATCTCCAGTGAAAGGAAAATACAACAGGAGAAAGTTTTGGAAGTCTGATTGAAATGTATTTTTATCCGTCTGTCTGCAGGATCCTGGTTTCTAACAAAACATTATTATTCAGCGTTTGTTTGTGAATGTTGTAGGAATTCCATGAGTTTTAATTTTAATTATTTTTTTTTCATGTCTCTGGCTAATTTTTCCTATTTCTTTTTGGGGTTGATTTAGGGTATATTTTCTTTGATAGTTTTGTCAAGAGAGCAAAATCAAATAGGGGAGGGCTTTTCACCAAATAAGCAGATAGCCCTCTGGCCAACTCTTGCCTCAATTTGGCATGATTAATCTTATTTTTAATGGATTCTAAAGCTGTTTGTGCTGCCAATACCATCCTTGTCACCTCCTCTGTATTTGCCTGCTCACAATTCGCATCTCCCTCAGGGAATCTGTCTGCCCTTTAACCACAGAGGTGCCCCATCAGAAACACTGGCTTTCCTGACCTGGTTTCAGGGCAGGTCTTCAGGCAGCACCAGTCCTTGAGCTGAAGCTCCTGCTAGGCTTTAGTGGAAGGGAAAAAGCAAAGCTGACACCTAGACCTTTTGAGTAAAAGAGGCAAAAGGATGGTGCTTTGCCAGAAAACATCAAACCAGACTTAATAATCCATTGTGCTACACAGGGAACTTTGAGTTACATGAGCACTGTCAATAGCCTGCTGTTTATTGAGCATCCCGTGGGCATGTTCCTTGACATGATAGAGCTTCAGTAGCTCAGGTGTTTAAAGAATGACTATAATCAATGTTCAGTAGGTATAATTGTTCTGAATGTCTCCCAAAGAGCTCAATATGTTCATAATAAGGCCCTGGTTTAGCAAAGAGCTTATGCCAAAACCCAGTCTGTCCACTCATGAGCCAGTATATCAAATGCAGCTCTAAACAGCAGCAGACTTTCAGTCTCGTTCCTCAAAATGGAATTATCAAAATCAAAATAATCTGATTTACATAAAAGAAGCTAAATTTGATCTTGTTGCTTGGTTTTTTTCCAGGTGCTTTCCTATCATCTCCACAGGAAAACTTGATGACATTTTAAAAAGGGCTTTGATTCACAGATAGTCTTTAAGACTTTGTTAAAGGATATTTTGCTCATCTCCTTAGTAGTGTTTGCAGCTAAGAGTGGTAATAAGGGAGCAGAGCTGTTAATGAGGAATGTGAAGAGCTGACAGTGTGCTTTGGTATCTGAGTTTGAGAGCTTCAGATCTAAACACCATGGAATATGACCTAGATCATCAGTTAAGGGCTAGATTGTCACTGACAAGTGGAAATGCAGCTGTCATCCTTAAAGGGCAAATACACCCAAGCACGTGAATCCTGTTAATATCAAAAGTATTCTCTTTCACTGAAGTTTTAATAAAAATATCTATTTTAAGTCTGTGGAGCACATTGCAAGTTACACCGAGATAGGCCAGGATATGCAGTGTATGCCCTTTGTTAATAGGCGCTGGATGGCGGCCAGGTAATTATTGCTGTAAGGGCCTGTGTGCTTCAAACTTTGTTAGACAAGTCTTAAACAGAATAGAAGAATTCAGCGCTTTACTCACCCAAACCCAGCAACCCAAAGAGGATGGGCTGTTTAATTTCTTGCCTTTAAAACCGGGAGATAAATCCAGTGATTTGGAAGACCAAATTCATACTCGCTTTGCCTGCTTAGCCACGTACTCTGCACTTCTAAAAACCTTACTGAGCCAGTCCCAGATAACTTCTCTTTTGATGAATTTGCTCTGGAAAACATCCTGTTTCAGATACGTTTCTTTTTTTTTCTGTCATGCGTGGCCCATGCTATCTCAGACTAACTAGAGTATGAACCATCATAGACACATCCTATAGTTGACTATAAATACGAAGGAAAAAGGTTATCTTCTTTCTTCTTTTGTTGATGTGATCGCATTTCATCACCAAGTGTGAACTGTGAGCAAGAGGTTCAGCCAGGGAAAGGAAGAAAAGAATGACAAATATGTGAAAGAGAATAAAACCAGATAGACAATCCTATTCAGTTTGAGTTCAGAAAGAATGATGCTCTTCCCAGACGGCCCTTTAACAGAAGCATTTATCAGTCTGATTTGGGGTTTGAAATGGTAGAGAGTAAAAAAAGCAGATGAGTTCTCATCTCCCAGAGAAATTAAACAGCGCTTTGTAACATTCAGCCTGTAAATAAAGGAAAAAGTAATCCATCTAGTAACACACCATCACTAACTTAGCTTCTTCAGGGCATTTCTCTAGCTTTTCTCCTAGAGGTAAATTAACACAATTTCTTTGTCTTTCTCCTTCAAATTCCCATCTCTAGAACACAACTACTATTTTTATATCCCTCTTCTGTTTTTCTCTTGTGTGAAAGCCTGTCATTAACTTGTTTACCCATGAAATCTTTGTCTCGGAGCACAATCATGTTCCTTCTTTACAGAACCCTCAAATAGGATTATTCTGTCTGTTTTCCTGCAACACTTGCCATCATACCCAGTATTTAGGGAGGCTCAGCATTTTATGATAGACAGCCTTGTAGTTTCTTTCCAGTTAATACACCATACTTCAAAATGCTCCCCTAAATCTTGTGAAGTATTTGGTGAATATATGCGTAACTCCATTGCCTACAGGCAGATATGACACCAATCAGGAGATGCCCTTTAGACTGAGGTCTTGTTGATATAGGATTTCCTGCAAGATCCGTGGAAAATGGCCCTTTTCATCATCTTAAGCTTATCATCCTGTCACACTAAATTTAATTTGTATCAGTCGTTGGAGACTTAGATTCTTATTCAAAAGCTATTAAATATTAAGAAGTACCATAAACATTAAATATATGTAGACAGCAGAGGGGAAGAAGGTTCATGTGAGAATGAACTGTAAACTGCAGTATATATTTGTGTCAGTTTTGAAATCATTTGATCGCTACACAGAATCCGTCATCCCATAGTGACACCATTTTCTGGCCATTTTTTAGTATTTGTACCAGACTGAAAAATCTTGCCTTTTAGGAAACCCAAGCTTTCAAATTATACTGACCATATTCAAAGGATTGAATTCAGCCATGCAGGGCTTCTTTTCATCTGTTTTTGCCTTTATAAACTTAATCTTGAGGCCAAGGACCAAGCGGTTTTCTTAGTTTGAAAAACACTGAGTGCGTTTCTCGGAAACACTGCAGTCTAATGGAAACTAGTAGAGTTGCAAAATAACCTGAAATTGTTTCTCATGTGCTTATGCTACCAATGAAGCTGAGGTTCAAGCTGCTATTAGCTGATAAAAATCATGGAATGTATCTTTCCTTCACAGAAATGTGATGTAGTGTTTTCTATATTGGGTATAAACCTGAAAAAAAGACTAAAAACTAAATATAAATGGAATAGATCTCATAATTTAAATAATGCATGGCCATTTGGACATGAAGAAGAAAGAGGAGGGCATCACCAAAATTCCATTATTCATTTCATGTTGTTTAAGACAGTTAATTCCAGACAGTCATCTTAATGCCTTGGGAAGAACTAAGTTCTCATATTGAGCTTTATCTAAAATCCATTAAAATCGTAGAGAATCTCTCTGCTGAGGCTGGTAGCCTTTGGACAGATTGTGTTATTTTGACAAGCAAAACAGTTTATGTATGCTTAACTTCTGAGGCAAAATAACTGGGAATAGGAATGTGCAGCCATCAACTGGACAGCTTTTAGTCTGTACTGTACCAATACAGAACTCAAAGGCTTTGAAGGATTTACAGTAGTGATTTTCTTTTTTTTTTCTGGGTTAATAACTTTAAATATTTTAATGAATAAGTAACCAGATCAGAACCTAGTGCCAGCGTGTTTAAAATGTTCAAAGTAACACAAGTTTTCAAGATTGAAGTATTTGCAAAAATCTTCCCCTCTTCTAGTATAAGCATTTGCAAAAGATTTTTAACAATTTTGTAATGTATTTACCTGCAGGATCCAAAACTGCGTGAACTGTTGGATGCTGGGAACCTAGGAGGTCGACTGGAAAATCGAATGATAACTGTTGTCTATGGTCCAGACCTGGTCAATATATCATACTTGAACTTGGTGGCGTTCCAGGAGGATATAGCAAAGGTAATACTCATTCATCTGTGTCATATAAAATTAAAATGTTTTTGAAGTATTGCTCTGAGATATGGATAAATGAGATAAAATTGGGGATTGCTATGAAATGAACCTCAATTCTGCTATAGAGCTGTGCTGCTCAATACCAAAGAAAGGTGCAGTCATTTTTTTCTGGGAGTTAATTCCACAAGTTTTTTTCCCCTTGATGTGTGTGCTCATCTTCAGAACATTGCTTGTCAAGCCCAAATAAGCATTGTGAAAATAATGCTACGTGCAAATTCTTACTCTGCTGTAAGATGTATACTGTGACTCTCCAAACACATATCAATATCTTTCAGTAGTTATCACGCTTTTATGCTTGTTCTAAATGTGTGTGTGAATTATGCATCATCTGTGAGAACAAAGTTTGTGAACGGTTGACTTCTTAAGTTTGACCTATGTTGGAGTAGTGGGAATCTACAGGTCTACCTTGTAGATTCAAGTACGTCAGCAAGCAGACAATTTAACTTGCACACATGACCATTTCTGCTCATGTTCAAAGGTTAATTTTAAGCATTGCATTTTGTCTGCTGATAGCCCTTGATAAGAACTGTGAAGTCGTCATTACCTTAGCAAAGTATTTTTTCCATGCAGGTATACAGTCCCTTCATTTCTGTCCAACACACCATGTGTAAGAGTTGTGTGTTACAAGCAAGTTACGATTGATATTAATACATGTTTTGGGTTTTTTTTTCCTTCTTCCGATTTCTGTATGACTCAGTTGTGTTTAATGAAGTGGGAGCTCTTTCCTTTATCTATTCCAAATTGACATTCAAAAGCTACTCCTCTTTCCACTTCCATTCACGCAGATAGACTGATGACAGCCTCCAGATAACCACACACAGAACACACTTTCGTATGGTTTTCATCCTCGAGTCCACTAGATTGTGCTAAAAAAGTATTTTCTCCGTAGACTGCTGTAACTTAACAACAGTGAGGAGTTATTTTGTCACCTCACAGGCAACAAGGATGGTCAGACCAGGTTAAAAAAGGTCATAAGATGAAAGCCTTAACCTGGGAGGATATAGTTTTGCTTGTCAGGTTTCTGTCTCTGCCGATATTCATTAGCCAATCGGTCAATTTTGCAAAAACACAATTTCTTTGATACGAAAGAATAGAAACAAATTGAGTTTGTGGTGGTTCACGGGCTGCTGAGTGGAAGTGCTGTCCTCAGACTTGAAAACCCACAGCTATGTTCTACAGGGGTGGTTAAGGAACCTTAACGCTGCAAAAGTGAAAGCGATTGAAACAACTCTTCGGGGGAAAAAAAAACCAAAAACCTAAGCATATGATGGAAATTGAAAAGGTATGCTAAAACTTTACCAGCAAAAATTTTCAGCCCTATCCAAGGAAGAGGGAAAATCGCCTAAATTGGAAATGTATGTCCTTCTTTTTTTCTTTTCTGTCTAGCCAGCAATTGGTGAACCATAATCTTATTTGCTAAAATAATGCAGAAATTGGTGTATTAGGATGATTTTCTGTTTGGGAATGGAAACTTAAAAGTATTGTAGATAAAACCATGTTTCAGAAAAGCTTGGCTGCTCTAAATCCTGGGTAACTCCTACGATCTGCGTAACTAACACTCTAAGTCTTCCTTGTTATTTATAAATGCAGTAGATCAAATAAATTCATATTTTATCAATTGGGCACTGTAGCCTGGGGATAGGATTTTCAGAGCATTGCAGATTAGCTGTGCGTGCCCTGAAATTGTGCTAAATATCCTGACTATTTCAATGAGAGCAGGGTTTGATCCCTGTTGATTGTATCTAAGAATTCTTCCTTCTTTAACATGTATTCCAGCTCTGTATGAGGCAGACCACAGAATCTGGTCCTTAGCATCTCCAGAACCCATGGACTCTCAGAGGAGTCGTTATAAATAAGCAGAACAGGGAGCTCTGAGAGGGCGTGTAAATACAAGACGTTTTCAACATCACACAGAAAAATTTTGACCCTTCCTCTTGATGTTCCAGGGAAGCAAGTGCCAGTGAAAAACTCCCCCCGCCTTTCCCTTCTCAGTGCATGAATATTTTTCAGATTAACTCTTCATTTGTGATACCTTATTTTTCAAATTATGTGACAAGTATGGATCAGTCCTCCCTTGGAGGGGAAAGGCAAAGTAAACTGTAACTGTCTTAGTGAGGCAGTTAAAATTATTCGATTATGGGGTTTTCTTCCTTTGCAGAAGGCTTCCTGTTCTGCTGCGAACTCTGTTGATCACATCCACTGGCCAAGTTGTGGGAAAATTATGAAAATGTGAACCTTGGGCTATTCAACTTGCTCTAAGTGAACTAAACAAAAAGCTAGAAATTATGATGTAGTTGTGATGTAGTGTTTTATGTGCATTCCTCCAGGAGAAAGTAACTAATGTTTAAAGTACATTAGCGATGAGCTGAAGGGCACTGAGCAGCTGGTTTGTTCAAAGAATGCAGCTTGAAATTCATTACATAATGGTCTAAAAGGCAGGTTGCTGAACACGTCTTGATGATGAAGAGAAGTAGCACTGATAGAGTGCTTGCTTATTTTCAGGCGGGTGTGCCTGTGCCTCTCCTGGGATAGGATTTGTGAGTATCCACACACACAGCACTGCAGAAGCCAGGATAAAGGAAGAAGTATATTCTCAAACTCTGTTCTGAGAGGATGCACTTTTTCTCTCTCTCCATTCCCAATGTGAAGAAGTACAACCTGTGAACCTCTGTGTCTCCTCTACAGTATTTTATTCTCTTCCCAAATCCAGTAAATTCAAAAGTGAACATCCCATCTTCCCGTCTCTTTCCTCTCGCTCTCTTTTGTGCCTCTCATGCCAACTCTGTTCTCCCCATGCTAGTCCATCCTGGCCATACAGACCCCTATTCAGAGCCCAAGGAAATCTGTTTCTCCTCAGTTTGATGAGCTTTGGATCAGATCCATCACTAAAAGCTGATGAATTCCTCTGTAAGTAAAGTGATGTAGTCAAAGATGATTCACAAGTTGTGCTATACTGTGCTTTCCAGCGTACGTGTTTGTTTTTCCGGCTGCTTAGGCACATTTAAGAGCTTGATCAGTATAAGGAAATGGTAAAGCAAACCATATAAATTCATGTCCATTTGATATATTTTTTTTTAAATAAAATTCATAAGGATGCCAAAAGTGTAGAATTTCAGCAGCTTGCTTTGCTAACCTCTCACCAAAAACCAACATGCAAGAAACATTGCCTTCACACAATGTCAGTTCTGATTTCAAGGAAGTGTTTTCAAGAATGTGTCTTTTCTTATGAAAAACGTCTCATCTCTTCTGTTGAGACAAATGTCTTACAGTATGTATCCTGATGCATGTAATAGAGGAGAGGAATTACTTCACTGAGCAACAGATTTCCAAATAAACTGCTGCTTATATGCTACCTGCCAAAGCACGGAACAGCTAAATAATTTGTTCGTAAAGTTCACAGGAATGATATAAATATGAATTAGTGTAACAGGAGAGGAGATCGAGTTCAGGGAGCTCTTATCATGATGGATGTGACTTCCTTGGAGTTGAATGTCGGAGGGCTGGGTTCTTCTGCTACCAAATGGTATCAGAGGCTTCCAGTCTGCAAATGGTTTGTTGGCACTAGTACCATCCTATTTCAAAGTACCCAGATTCATATTTTCCTTTTGTACTGCATCTGTACAGGAGTCTGCAGCTACCGCAGTGATTCAGAGGCTGTTATAACCTTTCCACAGTAGGCTGTTTTCTTTCTACACATAACAGCTTTCTACCCCGCGGAGCGCTCTCACCAAGCGCTGCCTTCTGGAATCACTGCTGCTGGTAAGGACGGCTGCAGAGTGCATCATGCATGGACTTGGAGTATGGACTTTACTCTGCACCATGCAGCAAAATGAAGGAAGCGGAACCATTTGGTAGCTAAAGCGGCGAGACACATCTTGGCTCACAGTTTGATGCAAGCCCATCAAAGTCAGTCCAAAGCATCTCCTTTATTTCTTTGGGTCTGTGCTCAGGGCTGTTGTTCCCCCTCCTGCTGAGGGTTCAGACCAGTGACTGGAAAGATGCTGTGATCCTTGGGATATTTTCTGGTCTCGGTTTTTTGGCTGCAGTTCTGTGGTGGTTGGAATGAAGACCCCAAAATGGGAGAGGCGATGAGCAAGTATTGCTTGTGACTTGTTGACTTGGCACCTGTATCGTTAGAAATGGCTCAGCCTGCAGGTAGCCCTTAGAATATTTGGCAAGAGCTATGTGATCGCTTGAAGAGCCAGGAAAAGCTAGCAAAGGAACATGGCAAGACTGTTCTTATAAATAATGCTTGTGACAAGCGCATAATAACCGAGTTCCCCTTACATTCCTGTCAACGAGCACTCGGACAAAGAGAAGGAGGAGCTGGCATGTGGGATACTCCTGAAGTGCCCTACTTCTGTTTTCTACAAAATACTTCAGTTTTAAGCTCAGCAGAATCAGATCAAAAAGTCTATCAAGATCTATTAAAAGCCAACATATTTTCAGTTTCTAAATAATATTTTATGTCACCATTAATCTTTGCAGTCGTTAGTGTCACAGGGAGAAGTTTTAACTGCTACTATTAGTGCCTAAACAAAGCAGCGTTTACAAGATGAGCCTGTTTTGAGCCTGGAAAAATGAGTTGCCAAGAAGAAGAAAAGATGCTGCACTCAGTGTGCTTTCTGTTCCAAGAGCCACAGCAAAGCAGTGGTGTTGCTAACGAACCCAACTCACGCTCCTGTTCTTTCTTGTATCCCTGGTTTTTTGTGGGGTTTTTTGGGGTTTTTTTGTTGGGTTTTTTTGTTTGGGTTTTGGTTTTTTTTTTTCCAAATTAGACCTAAGAAGGAAAAACAAATAAAGAAACAAGTGGAAGCAGTCACAAGAGGTGGAGGGGAGGAATAACTCAGCAAGAGTGGTTTACCTCCAGAACAACAAGTCTGTGTCTGAGGGAGGAAGGTTTCTGTGCCAGAAATACCAGTCACAGGGAGGTGTGTTGTCTCAGCTGCTTGGGGGTGAGGTTGTAAATGGAGTGGACTTAAGGATCTGGTAGCTGAAGGATATCAAAAGCCCTTATAACAATAGGCATATAGCTAGCCTTATCTCTTCCTCTTTGGGAGCAAATGTGTGAGACTGGCTTCAGGAACAAGATCTGAAAACTTTAGGGAACAAATCTTAGCACATTGAAAAATATAAAAAATTATAACTGCCAAACCTCTCAAAGTGATCACCTAGTCCCGTAGAAACTTGAGGCTTTTTAGGTAAAACAAGCTTGTAAGCTCCCAAGTGATGTAGCAACATTCGTTTCATTGGAAGACAATGAAACTTTTCATCACTATCAAATTTTGTCAGAATGAAATCACCTTATTTTTGTATTTTTCCTCAAGAAAAAGAAGAACCAAGGAGAGGGAATACTTCCAAAGAGGAGGCATCTGGGAGGGTGTGTGGTGATGGGAATTTTGGATCTGGACTCATATGAAAGGAAACTCAGAAAACTTCATCAAGAAAAAAAAAAGGAAAAAAAACAACAAAAAACCAAAACCACCACATTGTTTGCAAAGGCATTGTTTATTTTTGTTCCTTTCTTTTTCAAAGGGATGAAACAAAGCCCATCCAAAACCGCAGTTGTGATTAAAAAGGATTGCAATTAAAGATTGTAAATAAGCACCAAGTTAGGAAGGAAAAATGTGCTGAAGTTGTTGATGAAGAACTGCAGGAGAGATCTGCAAGGGAGGAGTGACAGGATGAGCAGTGAGAGTCTGAACTTTGGTTTATAATCGTGGATCAGCCTTGCTGGGAGCCCAGGAAGGGATGGAGACCTAGGAGAAGGACTTAAGCAATATGCATAGAAATGAGAAAAAGAAGCCAGGAAAATAAAGGGAATAAAAGTGAGGGAGAGCCATGGAAAGAGCAGTGCTTGCAGGCAGACAAGGGAGATGTCCAGTGAGCAGCTGGAGGACGTTTCTTCCCTGCGTCAGGGTAGCAAGAGGGAAAAATAATTTGTCAAGGGATAGGACCACAGCATAAGGATGTATGGTGGAGGGAAGGGGAGCTTTTCTATTTGGAGTTGCACCTTCATCCTTGTATATCAGAATAATTTAAATTTATTCCCTTGTATTTTTGTTGGTTTGGTTTTTTTAAGCGTGTTTCTTACGTTGGCCAGTAATATCTTAGAGTCAGTACTTACAGTTTTTAATTCAGTATCCACCATAAAAGATAAAGCGTGATATTTGTTGTCTGAATTACTTCATGTTCTGTAGAGAGACTGATGCGAAGGCTCTCACAACAAGCTCTTACAAGAGGGGACATTAAAACAAGAGACTTGCTATGGTATGGTCTGTATCCCGCCCTGTTGGGTCTGTCTGTCTTCAGAGGGATTTAAGCCCATTTCAGCTTCATTTTATAAGGATGGTGGTATAGAGGGTCCTTTTTTAATCCTTAGTGTGTCAACCAGAACAGTGTCCAACACAAGAAAATATATTTTTCTGGGGCATTTATGGACATCTTCCAGGAACTTCAATGTTTTGCATCAGACTTTTATCTGTATGATTTTTTTTTTGTTTCATTTCAGTGGAATAAGATATCTTTTAAAAAATATTTGTAACAGTCTTCATTTTTTTGCAGCCTGAGAAAAATCAGGTCTCTCAGACAAGGAAGGAAGCTGTAACTGAGAAAATCATGTTCAGACTTCAATTAGGCACTTTCTACTAACGATATAATTTTCAAAAATATTTTGCATTGTGTAAGTAAACATCTAAACGAAGCCTCATTTAATCAAATTTTCTCTCAATAGGAATGGTCAGATGAAGTGTTCAGTTTGGCAACAAATTTGTTGGCACAGAACATGTCAAGGGACGCGTTTCTGGAAAAAGCGTAAGTGGCCGTTGTATTTAATGCTGTGGGTGTTGCTCTTTTCTCTGCGTCATTTTCCTCTTTTCTTGTTAGTCACATTGTCATCTATTGTTTCTGCTTTGATGAGTTGTCACTTCAGTAAACACAGGCTGTCCTTTCTCAGGGTTTTAAAAAGCCTGTTATCTAAAAGTCATTTAAACAAAAATCTTGTTAGGGTTCTTGCAAACTACTAAGTCATAGCAAAAAAAAACAGAATGAAATGCCATCTTCCCCTTGTTTACAAAAGTAGTAGCTTCAGCTGTAGTCTGAAGCTCTCCATTTAAAATGAAAGAATATTCTGGACTGACTTGCGTCTGGTTTGTTTTCCCTATTTTCTGTTATTGATCAAAAAATGAGAAACGCAGAAGTCCATTATCCTCAGTCTAATCTCTCTGGCATTCACAGGATTCAGTGGGAAGCTGTGAATCCATTCATCTAGATTGCTTTGCACAGTGCTGAGATTCCAAGTTGCTTTCAGCGAAGTAGCTGTTTATGAGAACTGTTGGGGTATAAAAACACACCTCAGAAAGGAAAGAGAACTAAACTTGAGATTAGCAATTCTCAACTGGGTGATAGGTGCACATGCTGAGAGAGTTTTGCATAAGTGATAGCACTGAGAACAGCATGGCAAAGCCTTCCAGATAGTGATGGTAATGAACCGGGGTACTTGCTGACCTTCTGGGGTTCTAAAAGGGAAGGTATTCCCTCCCCAGCCTATGAGTTGGCTGGTTAAATTCAGCTTTGTATCTCCCCCAAAACACCTTTTAATTTCTGCTCACCAAGAGAGGCTCAGTCCAGCTAAATACCAAGCTGGGGCTTAGGTTCCTAAAACTTGCCTCCATCCAAGAAGTGAGTTAGCCAACCCTTTTTCTGGACTTTCTAAGGCTGTACATGCCTAATTTCATTAGATACACCTATATTTAGTCAGAAGGTTCCCAACTGCTTAACTTTAATCCCATGTACGTATTCATAGGTGCCTGTTCTGGGAGGGGTGTGTGTCTGTGTGTGTGTGTTTCCTTCTCATAGCATTGGTTGTGGTGCAGCTGAAGTCAACAGAAATCCTTGAAGAAACTTTGAAGGTTGGACATTGCAGGAACTACAGCTTTGTGTCCGATAATGCTGTGATAAATTAGGCAAACAAAATCCCAAATGGGTGGAAACATTTAACGTTTCCTTTCGCTCCGCATGTTGACAGTGGTGAAAGCACTGTGCTAACCTGAGCAGACCCAGGTGTGAGAGCAAGAGCTGCGATGACTTCCTTCAGCTCCACAGGTTGTAGATGAGTTACAGGAGTGATTTGATACTACTTTTCCATGCCTCTTACCACTCAAACCCCCAGGTAGCCAGCGGACTTTGCTGACAGGTCTGTAATGAGGGGGATTGTGGCTGTACCTAATGGGTGTTTTCATATGAGATTCACAGGAGGAACATGTTATCACACAGTGTAGTAGAGCAGTCTTACTCGGAGCCATTTTTCTGTGGTTGTTCAAGCAATATTAATTAAAGATGAAGTCACTGGACACATTGCATAGATTCAATAGCAGGCAAGCATGGCATTCCTGTCTCTTCTTTTCCCACTAATTAATAAATCACTTAAGAACGGTTGGGTTTCCAGGGTCCTCTGCACAGATGCCAAATCAGAGTCACTTAAGAAATCTTTGACTTGAAGATTGAAAATATTTCTCTGTTATAATTACTGTACTAGGCAAAGGTTTTGTTGCAGTCTTATCAGAACCCTTTTGTTGAAATAGAAAAGCGAATTGTATTAGAGCAGAATTAGAAAGGCTTTTTTCTTTGTAGCTTTCAGTCCCTTGCAGTGTTGGAAGTGCAATAATAAACAGCTTGAGGGGCTCTACTGTGGTTTGGTCAGATGAGAAAAATAGGGTTAATTTGGGAGGAGCCATGGTTAATAAAAACTGCCATTTGGTTATGAAGTGCTCATTCTTCTGCTGTAATCGTGCAGTGTATTTTTGTGTTGGGGTGCAAAAATGGACACTGGAGTACATTAGTGCTGAAATACTGACTAGTGCAGTAATGAGCAAAGGGTGACTCTACTGTGGAAACCTTCGGTCAGTGTTACGTCCAGAGTTTGTCGTTCTTGAAGTCAGCACTGCGCTACCGAAATGAGTCCATTCGGCTGCTACCAATGGGATTATCTCCTAGTAAGCTTTTTAACAGGGATAACATGTTTGGTTTTTAGATGCATGGATAATGGGTGCAAGGGAAAAATATTGTCCCACCTGTAACAAAGAATTTGGGAGGAAAAAAGGTGGCAAGTACTACTGGGGTCTGACTGTTCTTCAAGACACGTGTTTTGAGTTTCCTTTAACTGAAGTTTAGAATGCTTCCCCCCACCCCATTTTCTTTTATTTCTAGCTTTCTTGGCTGTAGAGGAAAACATTAAATGTGACCAGAATGTACTCAAAAGTTTCAAAAAATAGAAGGCAAAATTAAAAAAAAAAAAAAAAATTAACCGCTGTGATTTTTTTTTTTAAATCTAGCTCAGTGCTGGGAGATGGGGGCGGAGGAGAGGAGGAGATAACATTTTTATTTGGTGACACAGTAGCAGAATAGATACCAGATTCCAGAAGATGCGTATGAGGAGACAAGGATTTGTGAAAATGTTCCTGTCCTGGTTAGGGACATTAGCATGTACTTTGTTTTTGAAGCAGTTGCTAACGGCATTTTCAGTTGGGAAGAAAAGGAAAGTTTATTAGAACCATGCAGTTCCTCCTTCTTTTGGTAGGCCAATGGGTAAAGTGAAGAAGTTTAAAAAATAAATAAAGCAATCCTCTGAAATACTTCAGTGTTGCCACATTTTTCACCAGATCATATTACTGCAAAACTCATTTATAGATTTAATTATATTTGAGTAGAAGAGATGAAGCACTCGGAGTCATGCTCTTTGCAGGCTGCTGCTGGTAGGCATTATGCTGGTAACCAGTAGCCCTTGCATAGCAGGAGGATCATCAGATAGCAGCAGTAGGCCCAGCCGCTTCTCATTAAAGCTACTGGATGACTTCTGTTTCCGTAAGCTTTGAATGGGTATGTTGAAAGATGTGGACAAAGGAAGGTACATCCTCATCCTGCTGCCTTAATAGGCATGCAAGAGAAGTCACAGGTCCTGAGATATTGAGATGCTTTAAATACTCGGTTCAAAAGCTGGATAATCGCCTGCCTGTAGACGGTTTCAGCATGTAATTTTTTTATTGCTTCACGCTGGAAACGCCTTGGGCTTGCTCAGGGCTGCTGAGTATACTGACACTCTCGCTGGTGCAGAGACATTTCAGTTGCCAGCGATTTGACTTCCTTCCAGCTGAAGAGTGACAACATTTAAGGTCAAATGGAGAAACCTTCCCGGATGTGTGATGGGGAGGGCTTAGGGAGGCAGGGATGTTGGTGTGCAACATCCAGGGACAGTTTCAGCCCCTGGAAGAGGAGGAGTACAGCCAGCTTTCCAGTCAAGTTGTGTAGCCTTTGTGCCACAGTTCAGTCTGCTGATAGAGTGGCAGGCAGCCTGGGTGAGAAGGAGCTTGGGGGATGATAAATTTGTGCATTGATGCTATGTGGAATGTACTCTTGCAAGATGGACAGCATTTGACGCTACAGGTGCATTACTATTGATGGAAAACGTATTTACTGATTAATGGTATCTGAACAGGTTTTCATAGTGGGGAAGAGAGATGAGTGGAACTTGCCACATGATCAGAACAATGGCATTGAGCTATAAAGTTGGTGGAGACATTCTTGAAAATGCTGTAAAAATAACCCAGGATGCTTTTCTCTCCACAGTTACACAAAACTTAAGCTGCAGGTGACTCCAGAAGGGCGCATTCCTCTGAAGAAGTAAGTTCTGTTCCCCTTCCTTACCACATAGTGTCCTCTGACTTTTTAGTGTGAATATAAGTTTGAGATGTCGGAGACATCATGTGGATAAATATATTCAAATTGTGTATCGCTGGGGTAATATGAAGAGAGCAGTGATGACTCTTTCTAATAACTATCTGCTGTAATAGGGGCTTGTGTGGGGTAAACTCATTGTGGGCACCATTAAACTTGCTTGTGTAGCTGAGCAGCCAGCCAAATGGAAATAAATAGCTAAAGATGAGATAGACTGGGAAGCGATATTCAGTCTTTAAGCCACATGGGCCATCAAGGCATGTCTGTAAGCAAATTCACTCTGGTTTGTCTTCATTTTGCAGCATATACCGCTTGTTTTCCGCTGACAGAAAACGAGTAGAGACTGCGTTAGAAGCTTGTAATCTTCCATCTTCCAGGGTAAGCATCTGAACTTATTCCTGACCCTTACAAAGTGTTGCTGGTATTTGGCGGTGTTTACTCTCTATTGAGTTGAGGACAATTTGTTCGAGGCTGATCACGCTGTGCTGGCTTTGCTTCTGGATAGGTCCCCAGCAGCAGGTCTGTCTTTCCCACACAGAAGTTCCTGAAACCCATCTGCAAATCTGAGTACCTTTGATGTGAAATTGTGTAGGGACCAGGAGTGCCTGGAAAAAGTGCAAATGGATTAAAGGAAAGGGCAGGGGGTTGTGTGACCTCTCCTGGAGAAATCCTGTGAGAATATTTCAAGAATCGGTGATGGTTGCACAATTTTTTAAGGCATGATTTCAGAGCAGTCTTAGCTCAAGGTGTAGCTAATGGTGTAATCTGTTTCCTTCTCACAAAAAAAACATAAAATATAAAATCTATAGCTTGAGTTAAGTGACAGTTTAAACTCACTGTAGCTTATCTAAAAGGTGCATGTTGAAATGCTATAGGGTCAAAGCTGTTAATGCTGCAGGGGTGCAGCCATTGTATGCTGCTAATCCAGGAGCTCTCCTCAACCTGGAGCATTTGCAGAATGGTATCTCATCCTCAAGAAGGCTTTTTTTCAAGAGGAATGAGCTCGAGCAGATAATTCTAGTTAACACTGGAGTGAAGATGTCCTTAGTCTTTGCTTCTCAGGTGGAGCTTCTCCTTCAGGAAGCTTCTTGCAAGATAATTCAGAGGTCCAAAAGGTGGAGCAGAACTAGTCTGCATCTCCTAATCCCTCACTCTTGTAGAAAACTGTGCTGTGATGTTCGCTCAACCTTTGCTTGCCCAGTGGCTTCTTAATACAGCCCATTCCTACAGCTTCAGAAGAGCAATGGAGCAAAATCTTCACAAGCCAGACCTCAGATACCCATTACTAATGAGACCTTCCTTCGCAGGTTTGGGAGCTTAATTCCATAAAATTCCAAGGAATGTCTGTAAAGTAGGTACAAAAGCTTATAATAACCTTATCTAAAGTAAGGTTGTAAGGTTAGCAACATGGAAAGAATAATTGCAAAGATGGGGTTTCATTTAATTGTTACAAACAAGGTAAGATGTGCAAAAACAATCACTGAAGCATTGCTTTTTAAATCACTTGATTTTTCACTTCTCCTCACTACATATCTTTGAAAAAAAATCTAAACATCACTGGAGTCCTTGAAAGAAACTGCAACCTTTTTCTGCTATCTATTTAAGTACAGTTGATTTTACATACGTGTTGCTGGATACTTGTTGCTGGGATACCATCTTGAAATTTATTCATAGTATAAAGTAGAGCCTTTCTTTGGGACAAAAGAGAAATATGCTTCATGCAACAAAGAAAACTGTTGATCATCTTAGCTTCTAAAGTATTTTTTTCAAAGTGCTTAAGAAGCATGAAACTCTGAATCTCACGGAGGGAATGGAGTAGAAGAAAATCAATTCTTCCACTACAGCTCTTCTCCTTTGTGTTCCTGTTTATTTGAGCAAGTGAAATTCTTAACTTCAACTTCCAGCTTTTCTGCCCCATTGTACTACAGGACAAATGGTGTTCCCGTAAAGCCTTGAAGAGCACTGGACTCCCAGCAGCGTGGAAGACGTGAATATCAGGGAATCTTCCTCAGTAAAACTACACCAAATTATTCAGAGAATTCATGAAAGTCTCTCATGGACATGAACAACTTAGGCTTTGTGGGTGGTTTCTATTCATGTCTCATGAAGGATCCTTCTAAAGGTCTTCTCTCCAAGTTTCATAGAAAAAACATACTTCTCATCCGTTAGGAAGATACGGGGCTCGCTAGCCATGAGTTTCACATGATGTTTTGCTGCACCTCTCAGAACCTGTGGATGACCCTAAAACACAAAATGAAATTTGCAGTCATGGGTAAGAGGATGCCAAATCAGCATTTATCACACTTTTCCTGATGCATAGCTTCAAGGTTGGGACAGCCCCTCATGTATCTTACGCAGTGACCTGAGCATAGGGCCGCCTGACCTACGCTGCTGGGAGAGAATATCATTGCATAGACCTGTCTGTGGCAGTATAAATGTCAGCATCTGCCAGCCCTACTCTTCAGCAAATTCCCTGTGTGTGTCCTTGCCAGTAGGCCTCGTGGGACAACGTGCAGGCACTGTATTTAGTGTGAAGGGTTCTCATTGCCTGGATAATTGCCTTCATCCTGCTGTAGAAGAACAGCACCAGAGAGACTCCCCAGAAGTGCCGAAAATAAACTTTTTTCCTATTTAGGGACCTTAATAAGGGATTGATTCTCCGCAGTGCTGAGCACTCCAGCCCTGGTTTGGCTGAGCCATTGAGCATGACTGCAGTGAGATGACCCATGGACTTCAAGTCAAGCACATTTTCAAAGTGTGGATTTATTTATTTATGTATTTCTGGGTAGGACCTGGCATGTGTAAGAGTCCTGCAGGACCAAACCCTGCATGATCTGATTTTTGGCAGCATTTGTCATCCAGCAGACCTGAAAGCAGAGGAACGTTTAAATAAATGTTTAAATGAAGTTTTAAAATATGCCATGAGTTTTTGAGTTTGGCATCTGATTCCCCTATGATTTTTTTTAAGTCTTGGCTGCTTTTGGGGAAGGGCGGGGGGGGTCCTTTTTTTTATTGTTTTGTTTTGGTTTTAGACAAAGGTGCCTTAAATAGAATTTGAAGAGCTTTATTTTAGTCGCCTGTTTGGCTGTGAAGACTGGTTTCTGCCTTCCAGTTTAATGCAGAGGTTCACAACGAAGCACCAGTGAGCTTGACTGTTAAAATAAAACAACCAGCTATTGAGTCCCATATGTGCAAGTAATTTGAATTAGCTGTTGTGCTGCTGAATATATAACAGACTGGATACAGACGTTATAAAAGCAGGCAGGTTACCAGACAAATCATAAATCAACAGTGCTTGAAATTAGTAGAGAGCCTTAATCACAGAATAAAATTGAATGCCAATATCCAGCAAAGCTGAAAATGAGGGATGCTCTCATGTGGTACAGAAAGTTTGTGATTTGTTCATTGGTCTCAAAAAAGAGATTAGCGCATAAGGTGTGTGGGTGGTTCAGCTGAAATGTGGATGGCTCAGACCAGGCTGAGGAAAGGGGCAGTGTATTCTGATTCCTTTCAGCAGGCAGGCTTTTGGAATGCAGATATAGTTGTCTGAGTTTGTGCCTGGGGTGGCAAATGCTTGCAGCAAGGCTTTCATCTCCCATCTAGATCTCTGTTTTGTAGCCCACAAATTACATTACTGGTAGGAAAAAAATTATTAAAAGGTTCTGTACTTATGCCTGAAGACCTGTGTTTGTTATCCCCTTTGTAGATAGACGTTTGTACATACATGTTGGGAAACAGGTATATTTTCTTAATTGGAACCAAGTGGCAAATAAAAGCTTGGATCTCGGGTTATTGGAAAAGACCCACATTTTGTTCAGTGTTGAGTATCTTCAAATCCCCTGTAAAGGAAAAATATATTAGGTCAATTGGGGACTGTAATTTTGTGGTAATTACAGAATCAGCATCTAAAATGCCCGCAGGATGTGTTGGCTGAGGAGCAGTAGCCTGCTGAGTAGGGATTATAGGTACGGGGAAGAGAAGAGAGCAGGGTGCCGGCTATAACAAGAAAATTCACAAGCTTTATGAATCCTGGCCTTCAGGAAAGCACAAGTATCGGCAGTCCTACTCTCAACCAAAAGCACCGCAGCTCATATTTATCAAAGTGTAGTAGGTGCAGCTTCACACACAGATCTGTGTCACCAAAGACTGTTGCTGAAAGGAGCTATTTCCATCCTCCAACCTCAGGTTATGAACTTCTCCATTCACCCTTGCACTGGATTTAGCAGTTGTGCTGTTGGTGAGTTACCTGCCTCAGCAAGCTGATCCCACGGTAAAGTGCATAGGGTTGTTCTGGCCGGTTAAGTTTTGAACCAGTTCAACTTGCAGCCACTCGTACAGTCTGCCAGAAAAAGAAAGGCGCAAGGGTCTAATGGCTGGTGACCTTAGACAGTTGGAGCCTGGAGATGGCTACCCAGGTGGAGCAGGGAAGCAGCCCAGCTCAGTCCGAGCATGAACTGGGTCGGGTTCAGTCGGCACTTGCGGACAGAAACGCTGAGCGATCGTCACAGTACAAAACTCTCTCGGGCCTCTGCAGGTTTCATAGATGAAAGGAGAGATAAAGTGGCGCCTGTGGCATTCACTTATTTATTTATTTTAACCTAAAGCAGGAAAAATACTGAAAAGTTTCCTTCCACCTAACAAAGGCTTCAATCGACGCTTCCGGTTCCCTTGGCAACAGTGTTAAAGCAGGCAGAATAAATAAAAGCAACAATTTCCTCTATCAGCAGCTTGCTTCTGAGATGACCAGGTTCAACGGTGTTTAAAAGCAAACGCTTTATGTCCAAGTTACAATTTTCCTCCTCCAGTTCATCAGATTCAGGCATTATTTTGGAGCCATGGAGAGGTGTCACATGGGCCCACGGTGCTCAAAAATTTGATTTTCAGTTATTTGCATTTCACCTTTTTTTTTTTTTTTTTTGCATTTTCCTTTTTCTTGTTCCTTTTTAAGGTTTCCTCTCCACAAAATACAAGCTTCTGTGTCATTTTTCTTTCTCCGTGCACTGATGCGAAGGCAGAAGCCAGTGAGCACACCATTACAGTTCTGTGCTGAAAAAAGCTTTGCACTTTCCTTGGGGTCCTCATTTCTTCCCAGCACCACTAAAGAAGTCATCCTTGCTGTCTTCTGCAAGAACTCTGGAGCTTGAAGGCAGCGCATGCAAGTGGGAGGAGGGCTCTTGAGCTTTATGCAAAGGATTGTTTTCCTTATCCAGTCCAGTAATTCCCTCCAGTTAAAAACAATAATTCTATTTTTCAGAAAAAAGCCAGCAGGTATAGTGGGGATGATGGAAGTGTCATCTAGAAACAGGATTAAATGTAAATTGTTATAAATTTTAGAAAATGTAAGAAAAAAATGCTGATATCTCTTCTATAGGAGAGCATTTTAATCACTTTCTGTAAAAGAAATCTGACTGCAAAATGCACTAAGTGAATGTTCAGGACAAAGATGTACGGAAAAGCTACGCTGCATGAGTCTTGCCCAGCATTGTGATATCTTGAACACGTATCTTCAGGAAGGAGAAGGAAATGTTTCTGCTGCTCTCAGAGAACAAGTGTATTAATAATGACTCGTGGATGCAGTTTGTTCCCCGGTTCTTTGAAAGATTTGGAAAGATGAGTAACGTGGTCGTCCTCTGTACCGCTGCCATTTTGCTCGCTGAAGCATGCAGGCTCAGCACCACCAGTCAGCCGCCCCGCTGGGATTGAGCTCAGAGGCTTCATCAGGATTGAGATACCTATTTATCATATAAATAATGGGGTTAGATGGGGAGATGTCCTTTCTTTCTTTCTTCTTCACAGGTGTTCAGAGAAAGAGATAACTTTGCCGTATGGAAGCTAAAATGATGGATGTATTTGTATTGTTTTTAAAAATGTACTCTTTAAGGTGGTCTATTATTCAGGGGAATTTATTATTCTGCAAAGTCTGGGCTCGTCTAGGTTGCAGGAAGGAAATCAAAAGAAGTGCTGTAGTGAGTGATCTGTTTACAAAGAGCGTATAAAAGTGCTGTATCGTTCTTTTACTATTTTTTCGCTGTTTTGCAGAATGATTCAATCCCTCAAGATGACTTTACGCCAGATGTGTACAGGGTGTTCTTAAACAACCTCTGCCCTCGGCCTGAGATCGACCACATCTTTTCTGAGTTGTAAGAAAAGGCGCGGGGTTTTTATGTTTGGGTTTGTTGTTGGGTTTTTTTTTTTCCTCCCCCCTTCACTGATTTTCTGGGCTAGGGATGGCAAAGTAGGTTATTTAGACTATGGCACCGTGCAGCAATTGCCAAGAACGGGTTTCAGTGTCAAGCAGGGCTGTTATTTAACCTCGGATCAAGAGTTCCTTCTCTTCCAGGCTTTTCCTTCTGGTTCTAATGGCTGGACTTTTAAAGTAATTTGTTCCTAGAGGAGCAGAAATGCCAGGTCTTGTTTTTCTGTATGGATTAGGATAATGTAGGCTTCCATGAAAGTAAAGGAAGAGGAGTAATAAGCAGTAACAGCATGCAATAGGTATGAGAACGCGTATAATCACACCCCAAAAGCTTAATTAGGAGTTGCAAAAAATGCAGTAACTTTTAGGATTTGTGCATCGTGAATTCACACTGAATGAAATTAAATTAGCAGCCAGCTACAACTGATTTCATACATTCAGTTACAAGCTATATAACTCATGTGGCTTGTACCCCTTGCAGCGAGTTGTTGTACTTCCCAGTTTCAGCAGAGCCTTATCAATGGAGTCAGGACATGAAGCAATATGAAAGCAAAGTAATTTTGAAAATAGATCCCAAGACCACCAAAGCAATTAGCGAACGTATCTTTGCAACATGGGTGCGCTCATGTACTCCTTCCGTGCTTATTTTCTCTAAGGTTGAGGTTTCAGAGGAACGCAGCCTTGGCCTAGTTTGCTCCCGCTGAACCCGGGGCTGGACTTTCCATTGCTGCCTCGCAGAGTAGGAGTAGGCCAGCCCTGAGCGCTGTAGGCAACCCTAAGCATGTCACCTGGCTTGGAGGCTTCCTGTGTCTCCATTCGGGGTACAAACTGTACCCAAACTCTGCTCTTTTTACTAACTCTCTAAACAGGCATCTTTTCGCTTGCTTTGCAGAGAGCTCAGCATTTTTTAGCAGGTTTATTAAAAAAAAAAAAAAAAACCAAAAAAAAACAAAAAAACCAAACCCTGGGCAAATACTGGAATAATGAAGGCAGGGCTGCTGTTATTCAGCAGTAAAACCAAATAGTTGGGCCAGGAATGCCAGCGGAGTGTTTGTGGCAAGCTCAGGACTGAATTTGTTGATTTCTCTTTCGCTTTTTTAAATTGCTTAGTTCCAGGAATTCAGAGGAATGAAGAGCATTAGCATTGCTCTAACTCTTCCAGCTGATGTCAGTAATGCTGAACGCTTTTAAAAATCTTACTCCTAGATGGTTGAATGACATGTTGAAGAATGTTTGTCGTTACATGCCGGCAAAGTAAATAAGTTCGGGGACACGGTGGGACAAAGTTTTTGTTGTACAATAGTTTGAATCTTGTTTCAGTTTCCCTGGGGATTTACAGAACATTGAACAAGACTTCAAGGAAATGTGTTTTAATGGCTTTGCTGTTGCTTTAATTCTTCTCTAGTGGTGCCAAGAGCAAACCATACCTTACTGTTGATCAGATGATGGAATTTATAAATTTTAAGCAACGTGATCCACGATTAAATGAAATCCTTTATCCACCGTTAAAACAAGAACAAGTTCAACAGCTCATTGAGAAGTATGAACCCAACAGTAATCTAGCAAAGAAAGGTCAGTAGTTTTGATATTCTCGCCATACTCAGCTTCTGATTTGAAACAATGACTTAATTATCCTACACTGTATGCTAAAGCAAAATTTGGTTCAGAATCAAGTTGCATTGCCAGCTATGTGCTTTTGGACTGTCCAAGCCTGTGAGACATAATGTGGTTCATTTTTAAAAGTATTTGGTTGGGATCGATTTAGGAAGGATGGGGCTGATTTCAGTATTTTGTTTTCAGTATGTGTAATTGATGGTTTAGAACAGTTGCTCCGGTATGTAAACTTCAGCAGAAACCTTACTGTGACAGTGACTATTTACTGGCATCTGAAATGTAAATTTTAAAGAAACAATCGGTGGCATTGGAACTAAAAAGATGATAATTCTATCACTTAATAATAGTAATAAGTCCAGCCCTCTGCTTTCTGATAAAGTGGTACACAAAGTAAGATGTGAGAGTAGCTGAGTGTGTTTCGTGCTACAATCACAGAAAATTCCCTTTTGAAAATCTCAAGTGTTGTCAGGGCTTAACTGGGCATTTTGCCAAATCCAGTGAGCAAACTCCTGCTCAAATCTCTGCACATTTTTGCTACCACCACAAGTCTTAAAATAGCATTGAATTTGTGTCTGCATCCTGTTTTATTCCAATCCACATATCCTAATGATTACCCCAGCTTTGAATATGTTTATACCTTAGAAATTTTAGGGGCATGGGAATATCCTGGAAAACAGATCTGATATGAAGAAAAAATGTTTTGGTCCAGAGATTCTGGATCCAGAGGAAACAAAAAGACATCTTTCCCAGAAGTCTAGAGGTTAACTGAAGGCACTCCCGCCCCTCTCCCTGGAAGCTTTCTGACCTGGATGCCTTCCTGGAGTAAACCTATGGCTGTCTATGCCATGATCAATGTTGTCTCGAGGCAAAACACTTGTAATTTTTCTCATAAGGCTTCTTATTTTTCTAGTCCAACCAAATTTAGTGTTTCCGGAGGTTTTGATGGAGGGTTAAATACTGCTGCTTTGTCATGCTTATGCAAACCGTCTTTTGACGTCAGTGAGAATACTAGCATGAGTAGATGAAAATATGTTGTGACCTCCTCTCTCATCCATGCAAATATTAGAATATTGCTCTGTGCTTACCTTATTTCACATCAGCTACAGGGAAGTCTGGTACCTAAAAGATGATTCTTATTACCCAAATATTGGCACTTCGTATAAACCAAATAAAGGATTTATTAGAAGGAGGTGCGCTGGCGTGCTAGCAGAACACCAAAGTCAAAATGAAATCATCTCCTCACTAGCAATAAGGAGGGAGCATGGAACAAACCTCATAAAGAAAGGTGACGTGATGGTATTTGCTGGCACCCTCCAAGTACGATTTGTTGGACATCTCCAGCTTACCCTGATTTCCGTTGCTGCACATATTTGCTGCAGGCACTTGCTCTTCTATAGGTGCTTCTCTTCCTGGGTATGATTTGTATTGCCCTTACAGAATCAGTTCTCACAGAAAATGCTGACTTTAAGAAGGGAAAGGCAGGTCACAGAGAGTTAATTCCTTGTGTGGGGTTTAGTGGTTTGTTGGGTTTTTTTTTTCTCTTCAGACTTGTATGCTGGAGTCCATCAAACTCTGACAGAGCTGGCACAACCTGTGGGCCACCTCTGTGCTGCAGGCACCTCCTCATATAGCACCCTGTCTGGCAGCTGAGCTGCAGCAAGTGGCACATGCTGCTAACCGTGCTCCAGTGCAAATCCCGAGCTTACTGCATTGAAATTACAGGAATTGGCTAATCAGGAGTGACATGGGGACACAATATTTTCTGTGCATCTGCTCCGAGTTGGGAATGCAATTCACTGTATTTTAAATGAAGTGTAGGTGTGTGCTTAATCCTACACTCAAAGAATAATTGCAAACAAATGCTGCGTGTCTGAAAAATGTCACCAAAATATAACAGTGCATATTCAAAATAATGATTTAACCTTTTAATATGGTGTTTTGTAAAAGGGATTTTCGCTTAGGCTTTCTGCTGAGGAAGGGGACTGTTCATAGGCTGAATTGCAGGGATGGCAGACTGACGCGACACACTTCTGCGACACTTTCCCTGCCGCTGAAACTATACTTACTTGGGCCACTGAGCAGAGATGTTATTTTCAGTAGACCTGTGGATGTTCAAACCACAGTTAGATGTGATCTACTGTTATACACCCAGGAACTTGTTGGCCTTAACTTACCACCTCTGCTGCTCAGATATTCTGCTAAATTTCTTGTGGTGGCTTTGCTTATGTCCGCTTATTTGCCGGGGCCAAAGTCAGCAGAGAGGTAAGGATGGAAGTGGAATGGCCCCAGTGCTGTCAGTTAAAATAGTAAGAGCAGGTAGAAACTTTAGGGCACCCAGACCAGCAGCTAAAATAGGTAAGAAGGTAGCAGAAGCCTTCATCCAACATAGTTCTCAAAGAAAACGGGACCCAACAGCTCTGTGAAGAGAGATGGGCTTAGGGTCATTGTCCACATGCTCCTTTATGCTCCTGTGTTTCAAAGTGAACTGGAAGAGGTCCCAGCTAAACTACTCCTCCGGATTAATGGGGGACACCAAAAAAACAGAAGAGCAGCATAGGGAAGAAAGGAGTAGTGTTACAAGGCCCATGAGGCAGAGGTAATGATGTGAGAGAATTACGTGATAAACAGCAGGATGGAAAATGGAGTACAGGTGGCCTAAGGATGACTTCATCGCTGTTGTACCAGAGCAATGCAATTAAATAATTGGACTTTTGGAGTAGTTTTGCAGAGTTTTGGTTCAAGAGGCAAGCCAGAAGATGTGACAACATGGTATATGTGTTTGTTCTTTCTTGGCGATGAGAAGTTACTCCCTTGAAGTAAATCACAGATACAGGTCCAGAAGAGAAGAAAATACCATAAAGAAATTTAAAAGTTGTGATTAACTGCTTCTTGTGAGTAATGAGTGGTTTGAAGTACTTTGTGGTGGTAGAGACTTTAAAGGCTTGCTTGCAAGAATTAGGTGATACAAATTGCCAGCCTTCATGCCAGTTAAATCACTTTCCTCAGGCTGTTCTAGAGTTCAAGCATTTGCAGCTGCTCAGTGTGTGTCTGTTTGTATGCACATGCCTGCACACAGGTATATTGTTTTGTTTCCATAAACTGCCTTTCCGACCAGTTCCGTTTGTTATCTTATTTCATTTTTATAACATCAGATTGCAGAGAGGTTAGGGACAAAATACACGTGAATGGTGAAGGACTGTCCGCTTTCATGTTCGTTTCTGTAGTATTTCTACATTTCTGTGTTAAACAATCTATCTAATGTTCAGGTGTCCCACTGAAATAAAGGGATTCATGTTCAGCATCCTCATGAAATAAGCCAAGCTCTTCTGTTTCATTCGAACTTTAAAGCCTTGTTTAAATTGCCAGAGAAAATCACTTTTACAAAAGCCTGAGACAAAGTTAGTGGCAAATGTCCTTATTTTTCAGGTATTCTATAAGGCCACACGGCCTACATTTCTAATCATCTTTCACAAAGTTAGACAATATATATATATTGTGTTCTCTTTTTTTTTTTCCTGCGCGTAGTAGCACACATCAAGATGCAAACTTAAACTGAATACTTGCAATTCACGAGGATTAAAAGCATTTATGCTGTGGGAGTAAGATTTTGTCTTTGCAACATACAGAATGTCCTGGCCTCGATGTAGTAAATCACTTAAGCATATGCTTAACTTTATGGGTGGTGTGGGAAGAGAGGGTAGTTATATAAAAATCTCTTATGCTCCATTTCATTGAACATCATAGTAATTCTCTATTGAAGCTCAATTTCCATGATTACCTATTTCCCAACATTGTTGAAGTGAAATTTCTTAGCAAATAAAATTTTATCCATTGAAAAGTTCTTTTCAATAGAATGAGGGATTTTTCCTTGAAAACTTAAATGCAAATTTATAAAATAGAAACGATGTGCCTTTGTACAGCAGCCTGACTCCTTGCTCCCACTCCCCTGTTTGGACAGTTCTGGACCTTCACTCATCTGATAATTATATCTTCTTCTAATTTCCCATCTAACTGTATGCATGATCTGTGCACATCCACTGTACAAAAATATTCTCTTTTAACTTATTCTTCTCTCATAGCTAATTAAATGAATTTCTAAAGAGTGGTGGTACTGTCTCTCAACTTCCAGAGGACTTGTCAAATACTTTTGACATCTCGTAATTCTCCATTCCTCTGATTGCCCTTATAGTCCTTTTTTCTGTACCTGTTGCAGCTAAATTACAGTATGTTGAGCACAGTAAGCAAGAACTGTACATAATATTTTAAACTTTTTCAACATGGCTCTTCAGATACCTGGTAAAATCAAATACCAGTGAGCTCACTGGATAAGGCCCTTAGGTTGCACAGTTTTGAGTAAAAAGGCTGCCCGTGTTCTTGCTCGTCGCTAACATATTTTTAGGCATTGTATTGCTGGGATGCGATTGACCCTTTCCAGCATCGGCAGATACATGGGCTTGGCATCTACATAGGTTAAGCATCTGGAGTAGTATTTTATTGTGGCTGAAGCAAGCTGTTGTGATTAATGCATTGTGTCATACAGTGAAGGAGATTAATGCGCTATGTATAGCATGTTTGCTTATCAGGTGGAAGCAGAAGGAAGTTCCTGATACTGCTGAGCAGTCTCTCACTGTCAGCAAAACCATGCTGTTAGGGCTGGTTAAGTAGTTGGGTATTTTCAGGCTGTAAAGCGTTTGCATTGGGTGGCTGGCAAAACTGCTAAAATGCATTCCCTTTCAAGTTTCCAGGTTGGTAATGGGATGGGTGTTAATAAATCAGTTGCCAAGTGGTTCATTCGGAATCTCTGTATTTGCTTTGATTTCTAAGAAGGCTTGTACAAAAGTAAGTTGTTCAGGATCTTGTTACATTATGGATGGGAGATGGTAAATCGATGCTGAGTTTCAGGTGTCTCTGCTTGCAGTGTCCAGGCTCCTAGGAACAACAGTCCTAGTTTCTAGAATTATGTGGAATCTACCATATAAATTTGGTGCAAATTCTGCAAAAATGTGCTGGTTCTTCCTGACTTAATGATGCACTTCATTTCTAAAAGTTTCTAAGTTCAAAGCTTTGAGAGTTCAAATCCCATTGTCTCAGTTTAAGCCTTTCCTTCTGGTGCCAATAAGTGTTTTGAAAACCACTGAGTAACAGTCTTGGCTCTAGGGCATCCTGTGTCTCTTAAAGACTCTAAGCAGGCAAGAAGAGCTATACCCATGTACCAGACTAGCAATGAAGAATATGAAACCAAGGCCTGCTGGGAAAGGAGATATGAAAAAGCTGGAATCATGCTATAGCAATGGAATATATGCTTCCCACCATCCTCGGTGGTGGGAGCAAGACAACGATTAGGTTATTATTAGCCATTATTTTTAGTGGTTTTTTTTACTGAGAGAGATTGTCTTAACTGTAGTATAAGCTTTAAAAATAGAGTCTGGAAGTGCTTTGGAGATTTTCCTGGCCAATGGATCTGTACGCGAGATTGTACTTACTAGAAGGCATCTTTGAGATAAGTAATGGCGTAAAGGTGTTAATTTTTTTCTCTTAAGTATGCATTCATTTAAATAATATCTCTGCCTCTTCAAAATTAAAGAGCCAAACCTTTAGATCTGCACAGAAGAAAAGAGCTTTCCTCTTATATTTCACAGCATTTCCTTCTCCAGATTTTATCATCTGTACCTGTTTGGAAACACTGTATGTCAGTTTTAGTTAGCCATGTATTTAGAAGGATTATAGGGGAGCTGGTTCCATGACTCTCTTTCAATTGCAGCATTAATTCTGGTTTGCTAGTGCACATTTATTGGTAGTTGTTGTGCTGGGTTTTTCTTAGGTAATAAAATAAATTAAGCAATTAAAGTTAGATTAAGATATATTTAATTTTATACAGTATTTACTGCATGTGTTTTTCTCATGGCAGCCTTAACACCGGGCAGTATTCACTTCAGCACAAATGTGTTTTTTCTCCCTTGAAGATCAATACACTTTAGACATGTTCATCCCACCACATTAAATTCACCTTTTAGTAACTGCTTAAGAATAATTACACAATGGAGTCTTTCGATGGCAGAAGGAGGTCATTTCCTAGGCAACAGATTTTAACGGCAAAAACAAGTACCGTGCAACCGTGGCTACACTTTTAAGACACGCTTCATAATATTTAAAGCATAAATTCTGATGCATAAACCGTGCAGTGAAACGATGGGGTTTTCTGGCACTGAAACATTTGTACGAAGTGCTACAAAATGGTTGAAATCCTTCGGCCTCCTAACTGTAACATTGGAAATTAAGAATACTTACCAAAAACCCATCAACTTTGGGATTTTTGGTGCTTTCCAGCATTCCAGTTGTACAAGAGAAGAGCTCTCAGTGTTGTTTCTCATTCTCAAATGATGACAGAACAATAGATCTCAGTCACAATTTATTATCGTTTAAAATTTATAAGCCACACAAAAGTTGTAGCCTGTCCCATGCTGTCAGCAACAAGTGCTAAGTTAGGCAGCTTGCCAGAAAGCCTTTTTTTAAAATTATTTTTAAATATATATATATATGCAACAAATGTTAGTATGAATAATGTATCACCATATATAAGTTAATGGAAACTATACTTGTCAAAAAGAATTTGCAAAATATGTTTCCATAATGCATTGTATTTTTTCTTTTTAGTAGCTTGGTTTTTAGTTATTAGGTAAGCTGTAAAATTGATTTCAGATCTCGCAGTATTTTGGAAGATTGCATCTCAAGTAAAAGACTAAATGTAAAAATCTTTTAGAATGGAAAATCCTCAATTATGAGGATTTTTTGCATCTGCTTTACAGGTGAAGTGCTTCATCTTTCTAACTTAACTGTAACAACTTGATAACAAACTGAAACAGTGATGTGGACTAGTAATAATGGATTTTGCAGCAGTGAACAAAGACACAGTAGTATCTGGCTGAGCAAAAAAGCAAAAGATTTTACCTTTTATTCTTTGGTTGCATTTTAAAAGTGTAGGAACTGGCTTGGATCTGAGACCCATGTGCTTATGCATAGAGTTAGTTTTTGCTGTTGGCACTAGAATTAATGAAAACATCAAAAATATGTTTAGGGGTTCGGGGAGCAGAGTTTCCTCATCTTCTGTGTATAATATGGATACTTTGAAAGAAGCATGAGCTTTGCAGAAATGCATTTTGGGACTGGTATCTGGTACCAGGAATAGCTCCACTGATGTCAGTGAAAGTGTGCTGAACGTAGAATGGACAGCCCTATTGTGGATTTTATATCTGCAGAGCATAAACTAATAGTGCTAATATAAGTTCAGCAGTCAGACCAGACCTGCGCTAACTAATATGGAAGCTGACCATACCAGTGGCTCTTGTCCCATGACCTGAAAACCTGATAGACTACCTGATGGACCCAGGCTCAAACCCTGCAGGCAGACTTAAACCCTACATCCTAATGTTGAAAATGGATGAAAGGACCTGGGGTGGCAGGACCACAAAGCAAACGTGAGTAGAGGTTTTGAGTATACGTAGGGACTGCATCATTCCCTTCAGCTGGAGCTTTTGCTCAGAGGTAAGTAAAGAGAGTCTTGCATCAATACTGTGTTTCAAGGGTTACGGAGAAACATTTTTCTGCTGCTGCCTGCCCTTATTGTGTTTGACTCAGCCTCAGACTATCAGAGCCCATAAATAGAAAACTTACTCTAAAAGTAAAACAGCTTCTTTGTGCTGGTTGCTGTTTTACTGCCTCTTTTATGGAACATAAGGAGGTATTCAATTTTAGCAGCAGGATTTATTATTTGAAGATGAATATCAGATAAAGTTTACTTCTGAAAACATAAAGCAGCATGGACTCAAGTGCTGAAGGAAACAAATGTAGATAAACTTTGAATAAACATTGTGGGGTTTGCCTCTTCATTATGACTGCTACAAATGTAGTGCTTTGCAGCTGCGAAGGGCCCATGAGGACAAAGGGAGCGAAGACTGCTGTGATCCTGTGGGTGACATCTAGAACTGGTGGCAGAAGAGCGCGGTTTTCCTGGCCCTGCTACAAACGAGCTCATTGACATTTGGCCATCCCCTTTCACGTGCCGCTTTGGGTTTTGCCTCATCTTTTGGTCAACTCGACTAAGTAGACAGTCAGACTCTGCCTTGAGGAGCTAGCAATGATCTTGCGAGTCTTTAGGTGTGTATGGTATCTGTCATAACAGGACTGTTAACATAGTTGGAGTATGTGCACTAATATAATACAAGGGCCATATGAGGAAGTTTCCCTTCTAATGACAGATGTAATCATCTACTCTAACAATATCCTTTAGCTGGAATATGACTGTTGCTTATAAATACATCAAGGTTAAAAGCTGGGGAGGCAGAAAGAAGTGGTAAGCTAAAGCACAATGTTGGCAGAAGAACACAGAGGTATCAAGTGGCCTTGAATAAATTTAAGCTGGAAATTAAGAAAAGTTTCCTAACAATGTGTTTCTGGCACAGCCTACCAGAGGTAGTAAAGAGGGCAAAAAATGCAATCGTTTTTAAGATAGAGCACGATTTGTTTGTGAAAGGGACTGTCGAATGCAGTGCCTGCAGCTGCAGAACCAAGTTTGCAGAACAGACAAGGAAGTCCCTTTAAAGGGACTGAAGTCCCTTCATTTTAGTTTATTTAAACTGTCTTTGCAGAGCCATGCCTTTATTCTTTTCCACTTCTCTTTAATATTAATCTCTTCTTCCACTGGTGGAGTTTTTGGAAGTAAAAATATTAGCCGTGATGAAGGCCTTTCCTAGGCTTTTTCCCCACCTATATAGCATGCTCACACTCTACTCTTATCCCTTCCCATTATACTGCAGAACAGTCTTTTTGGCAATTGCATTAATAGCTTATGTAGAGAAGTATCGCTTAAGAGAGAAAAAGTATTTATTTTTAGATGTCTTTTAATGCAACTTAGCAATTGGAAGTAAGCCAACGTTTAACATTATTACGTCTCCCAGGATGACCCCAAGACATTCTGCAGAGCATGCTTTTCAGAGGTTTGGGAAGACAGTGACATATTCCAGTAGCATCCCTCTTTCAAGTCTGTCAGAAATAACTGTAGTATTGCTGGGATTAATGATATTTTTATCTGTCCGATTTAAAGTCTTTCCACTTATCGAGTTGTCTGCCTGTCTTAGAAATCTGCCATGTCATGAAGTGCTCATTCCACTGCTAGCTAGGAACTAGTATGAAGGTGATTTTGTAGTGGTTTTACAGATTTAATTGGATGTAAACTATCTGCCTTCTTGTATCCTGTAAGGGATATCCTGTCAGAAACGATTTCTTTATTACATCTGTGCTGAAGAGTCAAGAGCATCTAGAGAATGGGCTTGTGTCTGTAAAGCCCTGTGACTCCACAGACTTTGTCTACAGTAATTTTTGTAGATGGTTGCAATTTGGGCTCAAAGTGTTCAGAAATACCAAGCTTAAGATATCTGCCGGGAGACTTGGGTGTAGCTCACTGTGTTTGCCTTTGCTTAATTTGTCATGATGTAATGAATGAGACCTGCCCAGGTGCTAGGGCCCATAGCACCTCCTCCTCCTGGATCGTGCTCCAGACCTCAACTGAAGTCCAGAGCAGCAGCAGTACGTTTGCATGTAGACAGTAGTTACGGCAGGAAAGCGGGTCTTGAGGACAGGGTTCCTTGACACTGCAAGAATGTCTTTTACATTGCTGTGTTGCTCTGCGTTATCTTGCAATGTCAGCTGAAATCATCAAGATATAGATTCATTGGGGTTTTTAATAGCCAAGGCCCCACTCTTGGACGAAAACCTGGAAGACAGTAGCTGAGGCTTGCTAATGTGAAGGCTGCACAATTCAGGCCAGCACTTTTAAGCAAAATTGAATTTGGACAGGGAACAAAAAAAGAAAAAAAGCAGAAAAGTAAATGCCTGCCAAGGAATAAGCTGCAGTCCCATGTGGTTTTCTAGCTAACTTTAGATGTAGCATTTCTTCACAGTCCAGCTTGGAGATGATGCTGATCACCCTGCTTTCGTCTTGAGACTTAGGAGAGATTGCTTGCTTATGACAACCAGAGTGGGATTTTTCCCGACTCCTTAAAAATTACTAAATATTCAGATATGCATATATATGTCTGCTGATGTTTTAGAAACTGTTTTGGGTTAAAGAAAGAGCTATCTGTGGCTGAAAAGAGAGGGTGATAACCAGTAATAAACTGCTTGATAGTACGTATAGGGATCTGGTTAAGTGTGAACTGTGACACAGACGTGCTTGATTCAAGATGCTGGATACTTGTGTGTGTGTTAGCTATCAGAGGCATATGCTATACACACACACACACTATGTGGAATTAATAAAACACTGTTTTACAGTATAACAGGTTCCAATAATTGTGCTTCTTAACGCAACACCTCTGCTTACCAGAACCTCTGAACTGTGGCTGTGCTTTATTACAGCAGAGGTTTTTAAAGCTGCTGTGGAGATTTAGATGGCCAATATCCATTAAAACAAATGTGTTTCCAACATTTATATTTTGAGGAAGAGAAAATGTTGAGTGTCTAAAATTCTCCCTGTCTCTGTGTGTGTTTTACTGTTTTCTAGCACTAGTAGAGAAAAATACATAAATTTCATAGGCTGTAGCCCCTGTGGGTTGGAGCCCTTCTTTCTTGGGTGTTTGAAAAGGGCTGAAAAAAACTCTGACTTCTAACAAAATAAATAAATAGCGTGCTGAACGTTGCGCAGTGACATTAACATCTTGTTAAAATGGATGGCTCATGCCAACAGACACAAGTGAGGTTTGGAAACTTTTGTTTCCTCTCAGGTGACACTCCATCTTCCTTTCCCTTTTGAGATGGCAGTGTCCTTGGAATGCTCCCAAAGTTTTCATTCTCATTGAAAATGTTCTTTATCATAAATATATGAGGTTTGCTATTTGGCATGGCTTGCCTAGAAGCTGATGGGAAATATTTCCTCCCTGAAGTGAACTAAGTGTCTTGAGCTGCTGTACCTCTTCTGAAACCCATTCAGAAAAGCGGTTTCCCGTTTGCAAACACTTTCTTAAAAAAAAAAAAAAAAAAAAAAAAAATGTATCCAATGTTACTTTTCTCTGTGCACTTGTACAGATGATGAAATAGATATGATAGCTTCATTAGAATGACAAGCATTCCTGATTCAAACGTACTGAATTGTGCTTTTCTTGGTTGGTAGTCCTTACTCTGCAAAATATTCTGCATCTTGGTGTCCTTGGGCATGTGATATTTCCGCATGGATTAACTGATACTGAGCAAGCTCTTTTAGGCAAGCTACTTAAGCACAACATGTTTACCTTCCCATGTTTTCCCTCCCTGACTGCTTGTCATTCAGTAAGCATTTATTTTGAATATTGTATAGGAATTACCGTTCTCTGTTTGTTTATATTCAGGTTTCCCTGTGTCCTGTTACAATACACACATTCAAGGGTAGAGCAATGAATCTTGCTCTATTCCTTTCTTAGGAAGTTTTCTGTTCTTTTTCAAGAACATGTTGCCAAAGCTTGTTTTGGTTTGTGGCCAGGTAACTGCCTAATTACAGAAAGTAGTTGGGCAAGTATAGCTGAGGGTAGAATTGAATCCATTATGTTTTTCTTTAAGTTTAGAAATCTGAAATCAGATTTGAAAACAACAGGATATTCTCCTAGTTTGATTTTAAAGGATTTAAGTAGTGAGACAACCAATAAATCTGCTGCAAGACTGTCTCCTACCGCAATTAGTTGTAGCACTGCCAAGCTTTTTCAAACACTCATCCCAAGTTTTCCATTGCTTACTCTGATCTCATTACTTGGTTCTGCCTTTGGCCGGTGCAACTGTTCTTCCTCATCCTTGTCATTTACACTTAAAAGACATGTTGACCATTATATTATTGCCACTTCAGCTTTACACATTTGGTCTTTCTTATTTTGGCATATATTGTGACACGTTATTATTCATAACACTTCTCTAAATAATCTTCTGTATACAAATGCATTTCTGATACTAAATAGTCAAAAATTAGCGTCATGAGACTGGGTGCAGTGTCAGTGGTGCCATTAAGACGCTTGCTGTTGTCAATAATTAAGCTTAACTTATGTCCATTAAAACTGTAGATTGCCTGTGTGGTTAGGTTTAGTTATGGATACGTGTGTTGAGATATTTGATGCCGTGCATGTTTACTTCTTTCACCAATGACTTGAAAGTAAAATGTCCTGCCAATCAATTACATTTTTTTCCCCACCAACTTTTTTGATGCAGCTACATACAGATGTATTGCTGTTCTCTGCATCTCGTCTGCTTTTCAGGTGACGGATTTCTAGGCATCTTCTTCCCAATTCAGCTCTGATTTTGGGTTTTTCTTTGCTTGAATGATTAGCTACCTAGCTTGAATTATTATTTGTGTGTTCTCATTTGACTTCCGTCCTGTTTACCTGGTTCATTACAGCTTTACCATCTTGTTTTGATAACAGCTCCCAGAGAACTGTCTGTTCTTTAAACCCTGTGTTGTTGATTCTCCTTTTTCCAGATTATTAAAGGCTGTATGAAACCAGACCTACTGCTGATCAGTGTGGCAGCCTCTGGACTTCTTTTGTGTAGTTCAGCTTGCAAATTCAAAGGAACTCTGATCTTGTAGTCTGACCTCAGCTTATTTCTATCCATGCTTTCTGCACATCTGTGTTTCCAATAAGGAAAAATTTGAATATAGAAACTCTATTAAATGCTCCATTAATATTCAGATACAGCAATTCAGATGTATTGCCCTTCCGCTACTTACTTAAGAATTTGATAAAACTGTCTGACTAGTATAAATTTTTCCCCTTGCTGAGCATTGAGAAAATTGCTAAAATGGAGGAGTTACTGACGACTTCTGCTTGTTGTGTGTAAGTGATGGTTGGTACGTAGGTATTTTGAAGTATCTGCAGATCCTAACGTGAGGCCTGAGAGTCTTTTCTGTCCCCAGTGTTTTTTTCTAAAAGAGAGCAGCACTGACATTCCCGGGGTAAAGTCCAGTAACACAATTGCAGGGTTGTGGCATTTTCAGTCTGGGCTGACCTTGTACCATATTTTCTCCTTGTGATGACTTTGCTTTTGAGAGGTTGTTGCTTGGACGATGCAGTCCTGTCCTGCCCTAGTTTACAGAATTGAATACAAATTCCAGTTACACCATAGCAATGTACTAATAGCACACGTGTCTGGAAAGCCTAACGGGTTTCAGCATCACTTCCAAAATCACTTGGATGTAAGTGCCTCAAGTGTCACCAGAGTGGCTCTGGCACATCGTGTCCCACAGAGTGTGAATTTTATGTAAATTCGTACTTGTGAACTTCTCTGCTGGCTCACACAGCTAGAAAACATGGAGTAGATCATGTGTGCCCAGTGTCAAGAGACACGCTGGGGGTACATGCATCCTACTCTACACCGTGCATGAAAATTTTAACACCTAATGAGCTGTAAATTGCAGTGCTGGTTTGTGAAATAGAATTCCCAATAGGGCATATTGTACAGATCTCTCACAGGATTATAAAATATCTGCTTTACTTGGCGGTGAGAGGACTGCTCAGTTGTATGGGATTACAGTGAATGTGATTAGTGTTACAGATTGCATTGGAATAGACCTGATTTCGCTGTCAGACAAAATACTAATGTAATTCTGTGTTGCTGGCTGGGAGATACGAGGTGCCAATTAATTGTCTCTTTTCCTTTTTTGTTTGTTTGTTTTCTTTTTTAGTTTAATAACATCTCTTGGCACAATTATGCCTTTCAGTTATGTTAGAACTGAGTTAGCATGGGTGTAAACAAATGGAAGGCTCTATTAAGTTTGCAAATATATGGAAAGAAATGTTTAAGATCCATGCAGCCAAACCTGTTGACTGCTTACAAGGAAACGCACATTTTAATTGTCTTACAAAACATCCACAAATTTTAAGGGACAAGCAAAGGCTGATGGTAAAGCTGCAAGATTGAAGTGCAAAGAAAAGTGTCTTTGCTGCTGTCAGTTGTGCCTCTCTTGTTTTGTGTCCTGCTCTGTCCCAAGACTTTGCCCAAAGGACTGGAAGGCTCCTGGGAGCAAATTAGGCAGACCCAAGAATGCTGGAAGGCAGGAGAAAATCTGTTTAAATAAAAGCGACAAAGTTTAGATCAAGCAGTTGGGTTGAGAAGTTTGCAGGATTAGCTGTACTTCTATATTTCATCCAGACACTGCTGGGGTTTTGACCTTTATCCTGGGCCTCTGCAGAGGGCACTGAACTCGTGAATAGAATTATAGAATATCTCAAGTTGGAAGGGACCTATAAGGATCGTCATGTCCAACTCCCTGCTCCTCACAGGACTACCTGAAACTAAATCACATCAATATTTGGATGTACATCTCTGTACAAATATGCAATTCCCTAATCTCTGTGGGCAATGTATTTCGCGTGTTCCCCTCAGACCAGGAGACAGGCTGCTGTTTGCATACCCTTTGATGTCCATAGTGGAAAAAGTTTCCACTTCTCTGTTGTGGGGAACGGACGTATCCTCACTGCCTAAGGACACCCTGGGTTCGTTTCACCACCTGTTATACCTGCCCTTGTGGTATCTTCTACTGGGCAGTCTGAGTAAGGACTAGATCAAGCGGACACCCTGCAGCAGCAACAAGATGAGACCCGAAACACAGAGCGTAGACTAATTCTTGGAATAATGCAAAAGCATATCATGCACTGGATTTATTTTCTTAGTTTTGTGGCTAACCTTAAACCTCTGTTTGAAATATAAGACCCAAGTGTGCACTGTGCCGGAAGCAAAATGTGGTTTGTAATGATAAGGGGAGACTGTGTCAGCAGGAGAGTCAGCTGAGGCAAACACATCTGCATTTGGTACCTTGTCTCAGATTACTGAACTTCAGCTCTTCTTAAAATAGTACATCTCCAGTCCTCATGGCTAGAGAAACAGCCTTCCATTGTGAAGCTTTTCAGCCCTACTTTGAACCCACATGCCTCTTATCTTGTGCTTGGCACAGTGCTGCAGGTGTTGACTGAGCTTCGGTTTGTTTACATCCTCAAGTTGATGAGCTGGCACGCTCCCAGGGACCCACGAGCATTTCTACATCCAGAACAATATGCTGGTCATGCTGGTGTGCTAGAGGGGTTGGGAAAGCAGGAACTTGTCGAGCTACCTACGTCTCATTAAGCAGCAGGAGAAGGATTGTTGTGTCAAAAGCAGCCTATGCTTTTGCCAGCCCTCGAACTGTACAAGAACAGTTTTGCATGAGGATATTATCTATGTCTGCACTTGCACAGGAAACTGCATAACACACAAGGACTGCCACAGGCCCTGATGAGGAAGATGTGCTAGGTTCTCTAGATCTAGTCAAAGAGGATTATGAAGAGCCTTGTGATAACACAGTAAGTCTTCAGTAGAGGAGCCTCCAAGAAGTATATTCACAAAGTACCGTCTATCCTGTCAACCAGTTCAATTGACTGGCTGGAATTCCTGTTTCATGGCAAATTTGCGAACACCGTCTCCCAGGAATGGGGAGATTCCAGTTCTCATAAACTGCAGAAGAAAACATATTGATTGATGAGTGTTGATGATACCTAAGGACCATATAAGAGAGGATTCACCTCATTACCCCTATAGATTTTGTGAATTTTCAATAGGTCTTTTGCCAGCAGTATGCCACCTGCCTGAAGACAGCTTCCAAGAAAAAGAATTTGGGATGATGGAAGTGACTTCTCTTATCTGGTAGAACTGACAAATGTTGACCACAAAGGAGCCCTGTTGCTTACGGGCAAAGTAAGAGTTACATTTTTATGTGCTTTTCTTTAAACTGCCATCCAGGAACATTTACGTCTTTGATCCAATGTAATAGATCTTGAAAGGTATGGGATCGTGTAGCTGTAGCTAATAAGGAAATATTGAGAAATACTCAGAGCTTGCCACTTCATTTATTTTTTTTTTTTTTTTTCTCCCTTGTAACTATTTTGGGAGCAATCAGGTGGAGCCAGGGATGCAGAAAAAGATCAAGCTGCTGCACAAACACTTCAATGTTTCATGTAATGAAGCTGATGACAGCAGCCTGGGAAATTCTATAGAATCTCTCAGCATCCCTATTAAATATACTACTCTTCTAGTAGGAAATTACTTCTCCTTCCTACCAAATTTTATTGAGGGGAAAAAAAAAAAAAGATTTGGTTGACTTCACTTGGCTGTCAATCTGGTGGTGGTTCTTTGATCTCCACATGAATTTCACCACCAGGCAGGTTGTATGGAGCAGCCATTCAAGGTGTCCTGTGGAACCTCTTGCTTATGGGCTGCTTCACGCTTTGCTGCAGGTGAAATGCTGAATGCTGGGGACATTTTGAGAGTCCCCTATACGGGCTTCCTCTTCCTTTCCGCCATAAAGGATGAGGTTTGGAGTAGCAGGTGGGACAATCACTGACAAACTCCCTGCCAAGCAACTGGCAGATGAAGTTCAGCTTCCAAATTAAAAGCGAAAGGGAGAAGGGGATTGCAGGCACGCTGCAAAAGGACTGTTGGCACATGCACCTAAAGTGCAGGCAGAGCTTAAATGCACAGTGCAGAAAAGTAGTGCAGGGATAAAGCCAGAACCTGATTCGAATAGGTCTGTCTGCATTTGGACTAGATTTGTCTTGTGAAATGATGGCATGGGAACTTCATAGTGTGACTAACAGTTTGCGTGGGCAAGCAGGCAGTCCTGACAGTGAGGGTATTTTGCCATGCATTTCATACCTAGATGGTAATGGGTAAAATGTTCAAAACACGTGGAGGAGTCAAGGTCCCTTTTTTAGAAGCTTCCTTCCCATTTGGAGAATGGAATTTAGAAGGAACATAGATGTATAAATTTGGAGAAAGGCATGTAAAGGCATTTCCAGACTTTCCAGTGCCTCTAGCTCTTGTAAGTTTTTAATTCAGGTATGTTTTTAGAATTACTTAGAATTAATTACTAATTATTTAGAAGATTATGTAATTTATAGACAAGCTGCACATCTATAATTTTGAGGTATTGGGAATGTCTGTGATTAAGAATACGGTAGATGCTTTCATATTTCTCCTCAGTACTTGCTCTTTTATTTTATGGACCTGTTCCATTGCACAATAAAAACATTAAAATTGATCTGCTATTTATGTGGCTCACACAAAACTTTAGCCAGTCACTTATGTGTGCTTTGACAATCAAACATCCTGTAGCTGACACTCATCACAAATTTCTTTGGTCTAGTGAGTCCAGAGAGGAAAAAAAATACCCATGTTAATCACCAAACACAGCACGCGAGCATCTTCCGTTCTGTGTAGGAGCTGGGTGGTTTTGACAAAATTTGCAAGCCATCCAGCTGTGGCACATTACGCAGTCGCTTCTCGGGGAGATGTGCTGAGACAGCACTCGTCCTGTGAGCGGAAGTGGATTTGTATTAAGTTGAAAATGGAGCAATTGGTTAGAATATATTTAATTTCTGCTTTCATGTTGAATTGGCCGGCAGTGCTCCACCACAGGGCACAGCCCGGCCCCTCGGCCAGGCTGGTAGCACCTTGGGGAAAGCTGGTTTAAGAAAGGGCAAAATGCTGCTGGCAGTGAGGAGTGAGGGCGAAAAGTGCAAGGAGCAGCCCTGCAAGCCCTGAGGGGAGAGGAGGAGGAAGAGGAGGAGAAGGAGCTGCAGGCCCCGGGGCAGGCATTGCCCTGTATAGCAGAAGGTGTTCCAGTGGCACTGTGGGAAGGAGTTAAGTGTTGGGCATTTAAATAGGCCAGACACCACAGGAAAAAGGAGGTGTTTTTATGTTTGTGCTGTTCAAGTGTTTTAATAAAGCACTACTGAGTGACCCCATAGGAAATTGCTAATTAATCAGATAAATCAGAAGAGAGATATTTACAGGGGAAAAAAAAAAAAAAAAAAAATCTTGTGCTAGTAAACTCCAGACCCCGCAGGGGAAAGCGTCTTCACTGAGTACTGTAGCTGTTGACATAGCTTCTGTTATGGTTATGTCTGTTTGCTCTTCTTGATCTGGCTTTGCCAGTGTAGCTAAGAGAGTTGTCTGGAGGCTGGTCTTTCTTTGCATTGCACTTAAGATTATTTAGCAAGGTCTTGAACCAAATGTTATTGAAGTTGATGGTAGCATTTCAGCAAACACTAGTGAGCTTTGGGTCTGCCTTTGTCCTAACAAGTGACCTCGGGTCAAATTTAACACAGCAATGGTGAGTGAAAAAGAGAAGCCAGTTAACTCCGCAATTTTATGTATGTAAAGCACACCAGTTATTTTGAAAGTTTCATCAAAGACCTAGGGTTCAGATGTTTTTAAGGCAATTATGTGCAAGCAAAAAAAAAAAAAAAAGGTGAATCTCTCTTGTCCCTGTGTTTTTTGCCTGGTGTGTTTCTTTTCCCTTTAACTTTTTATATCTAATCATATCATTGAATCTTCCTAATATATATCTGAAGATAAAAGGTGACAGCTGTAATGGAAAGAACTGATCACAGATTATTTTTTCTTGGCAATGTCTGCAGAAAATTTGTAATATGCTTAAGAAAACAGAGAACAAATCTTACCAATAAATTGAGGCCATTTCATTTTGGATGACTGTCTGCCGAGGATCGTCCTCACTGCGGTTGGCCTCAGAATATCATTGATGTTGATCACAAACAATCTACTCTTTAATATCCAGGATACAATGTCCCTTTGACATCTGCCATCTCCGTTCCACAGTCGAACTCTCACTGGTGCAATATCAGCTGTAATTGAACTTGCAAATTGCTTCACTTTCTGAAATGCTGACTGCTTAATTATGATGGGGAAAATAGCATTCTACAGCCATAAGCTCAGATAACTGTGTAACTCAGAAACTATGTAATTATATGTGTGAATAATACTTGCTGTGATTTATGTTAATACCAGCGGCGATACACAGAAGGACCACTCCGCAGACCTTGTCTTACTTCAGTGTGGAAGGGAGCAAAGAAGCAGAAAGAACTACAAAATAGAGAGAAGGGAGGAAATGCAGGCCTGGGCCTTGCTTCCTTTCATCCCAAAGGTGTTCAAGTGAGTAAGGCACCCAAACAGGGTTTAAGAGATTGTGCAGTTCAACTCCCAGCTTAACCCACAGGTTTTCCATGGGTTGTTGTCCAGTCAGCTAATTTATCCTCAGCCTCAGGGCTCCATCGGAAAAGCAAGGACTGCAAGGACCCTGTTTTTCAGGTAGACTCAGGATTAAACACAGATATCACTTTGAGATGCTTGAGTACTACATCTACACAAATTGACCTGAGCATCTGTATAAAAAAAAGGAAGCCTTTCTTTCTGAACACTGTGTGATTATGATGCCACAGTTTTTTTTAGGAACTGTGTGTATGAAAACTACTATGTTTCATTTTAGCCTGGAGTAGTAATGACAAAGCAACTTTAAACCTCCTACTCTGGCTGAAAGCAGCGCATTCAAAACAACACAGAGATACTGAAGATGACTCTGGATGAGCTACCTCAAGCATCAGAAGCTGCAAATCACTATAACATGACATGGCTTTGCTGGTTCCTCGTGTAGCAGCTATCCATTTGGATCTTACCCATTTTTTTTCCTGATGATGTTGCTTGTGTGGTGTGAACGTACACCCCAGGCCATACCTATATCCCAGTGAACTTGGTGCAGAGTGTTTCTCTTAAGTGGATTTTAGCTCAAGCAAGCTACATGATAGTGCCTGATACTGTTTACACTCATAATGTCTCTCTGGAAGGTTCACACAGCAGATAGGTTGTTTGTAAATCTTTAGTTTCATGAAAAACCTCAGTGGCGGGTTTTTTCCGGATTTTCTCCATCTTATATTTTTTTCTTGTGAAAAGGAAAGTACATAGGCCTCTGTCTGTGGATGATTAATTATTCCATACAAAGCAGCTGTGGAGCCTGACAAGATTGCACTCAGATTACAGTCTTAAAATAGTGGGTGGACTTGATGTTTTTCCTTCCAACCATCTTACAGTTGTTGTCGTAAGAATGAATGATAATTGCATTGCTCTGTATTGTCACTACATTTCTTGTCTTATGAATAGGTTCATTTAGTGCCACCATCTTGGGTTGTTATGAAAATGAGGCATCTGAACTTAAGACTGTTACATCTTTTCCTCTCTGATCAACAGCCAAATCCCAGGGTCCAAGCAGAGATTTTAAGTAAATGCTTTACATATTGTATTTGAATCATGTGGTTACAAGCTTTACAAAAATGCTGCAGAGTTGGCTATTAATTCTTCATATACTAGAAAAATATGTGTAGGTATATGTGTTTTAGGATAAAAAGGGATTGACCCTAAAAGGAGAGAGGAGCAGACTTTGGAGTAGAGCTGAAGTCTTCCATTTTTCAATGCCATAGTCAGTTGATTAAGGTTTTTTTTTCGATAAAGATACTATGCAGAATATTTTGGGTTGGGGACAAGAGGTAGGAAATTCTCATTGTTGGGAGTCACCAGGTACGTAACTGCTTCAGGGTTTTTCAGAGATACAGAAGATCTGTTTCACTATAGGCAGTAATTGAATTAACCAAAGCTAAGTGGTTGAGTAAATCTACAGATGAAATCTAGACAAAATAAGAAAAACACCAGGCAAAGAAAAATGTCTGAAATTTGTTTGGTTAAGCATTAATCTTCAAATGTAGACTACTGGATTTTTATTGTTTTTTTACTCTAAACATACAAATCGACACTAACCCTGAAATCAACTTTATGTAGAAGGTTGGACAGAGAAATTCATCCTGATGTAATAAGCACAGCTCCACTGAGATCAATGGTGATATTTAAGCTGAGGATAGGACTCAGCTTTCTAATTTGCCAGCAGCATATGAAATGATCATTTATGCTGGCACTCCAGTGAGATATGAATTGGAAGACAAATATAAAAATTACAAAGCCAAGCTTAGTTCTCACTTGAAAGGTGGTTCATTTAGTGTGCTTTGCTTTGCAGTTTGGTTGCATTCATATACACACACTGAACCATATTCAAAAGAGGTCAAGGTTACCTGTTTCTTTGCGTGGCTTTCTGTTTGCTGGTTTCTTGGCTTTCTCTGGCAAGCATGCTTTCTTTTGTCCCCAGAAGACCCCTTTCCTTGATAAGCTTCAATCTATTTCCTCTGTTCTTACAGCCCTCTGTAACTCTGATTCCTCTTTGCCCTTGATTGTCTGGAGACACAGATTATGAAATTATTTATCTTTGGTAAAGGGATGTTTATTACCTGCAACTTATATGGCTGAAAATGAGGTAATAGTAACAATATATGAATGATGAGATGAAGGCCAGTCTGATGATTCTGTGGTCTTTCACACACACCTTTGCGTAAGTGTATATTGAACATAACATCTGTATGTCACAAAATTGGTACTTGAAATTAATTGGTACTTTCCCTGGATCTGTGTTTCTCTCAGGACAGATATCAGTGGATGGATTTATGCGATATCTGAGTGGAGAAGAAAATGGTGTTGTTCCACCTGAGAAACTGGATTTAAATGAAGATATGTCTCAACCACTGTCACACTATTTCATCAATTCTTCACACAACACCTACCTCACAGGTACAGTGTTGGAGAGATCTGATTTCTTATCTTACAAAAATTCATAGCATATTTGCAGTGATACCATAAAATATACTAAAAGCATCAGCACTAAATGGTGATGGAGCTGAGTCTCAGGGAAGCAAGGGTCGCACTTGATTGTTGTTCTAGCTGCTACACACATACATCAAATATACTTTTATTAACAGGTGAGCAGCAGTTGTGTTGTACAGATAAGGTCTGGTCTGAAGCCCAGTGAAGTCCCAGGAAAGTTTCCCTCAACTTAGATAGGATTCCAGATTAAGGTCCTTATTTTGGGAGGAGAGGGAACTATGTACTTTTTATGACAACCAAGGATAGGCAAACAAGTACGCAAGGCAGAATACGGGAAACATCTCTGTTGCTAATGAATTAAATCTGACGGTTTGTTGAGCTCCATGAAATTTGCTTTGATTCAGAGATTAGAGAGGTCCCAACATGGCACATAGCTTTCTGACAGTCCATTCGTATCTTCAAGGAATGGAAATCTGGTCTCTGACTATATCTAATGTCTGAGCTGAAATTTTCAGGTGCTGTCATGTTTTTAAAAAGGCTGAGCACCCAGAAGCTCTTGTTAATTTGAATTAGAGTTAACGAGTCTGAACTATATTGTTTTGTATTTGTATTGACTTTGCACAGCAAAGTCAGCAATGCTTTAAGATTCTGAAAAAAATAAGATAGGTTAGGAACCCAACTTTTGGCACTGGCTTTCTAGTCTAAGATGCTGTTAACTTGTGAGAAAATAATTGTAAATTCAAAATTTTAGTTTAGTGTATGTAAGAACAAACATTTTTGGCAAGCAGATGTGCACAGGGTGTTCTGTTTGATTTGATGTTTGCTTTGTCTTGTCATGTTTGCTAATGTCGTAGCATTATGCAAAAAAAAAAAAAAATAGTGCTACAGTGCTTGCTAAAAATGTGGCTCATGGATAATGTAGGCTTTTCAGTGTTACTAACAGACCTGCCTTGACTGACGGGGTTCTTCAGAATGCCGGTATGCCAAAACATAAACAAAACCATGCAGTGGTGATGCCCAGTTTAAACAGACCATGTGGTACTTACTTTCATCTGGTTTGTGTTTGTTATAGCACTTTCTACAGCACCTTCTAGTGCTTTCATAAAGTGAATGAACTGTCACTGTTTTCATTAGACACCATTTTTCAGAGGTTTATATCTTGGCTATAAAATGTGTTTTGTACTAGAACTTGTCATATAAGTATTTGGCTTGACAGCTATTTTGTTTCTCTGAATTAAAAGGAACGAAAATCAGTGTGGCCACTTTTAAGTTATGATTCCAATATGCAGAAATTTATGCTCCTTGGAAGAGTGCAGACGTGCCCAAAGCAAAAGCAATTTTTAGTTATGATATTTTGCAGGCCTCTTACCTCCTGTATGGACTTTGTTCTGTCAGTGAGGATTAGGACCCACTTAAGCCAAATGCTGCAGCTTTATACAGATTTTCTGGAAGAAAACAGTAAAGCTGTTGTACAAATGTGGGAAGCATAGGCCCATAGGGCGGACAGACGGTGCAGTTTAAGGTTGGTCTGAAGCGACCAGATACTGTTCTCCCCTCAATCAGCATGAATTTATAGCCAGTACCACACCACAGATTTTAATCAGGGCTGATCAGGACACAGTCAGGTTCCAAAGGTCCAGAAGCAGAGAAGCTAAAGAACAAAGAATTAAGGATGGAAATTCATGATTCGTCCAACCCATTCTAAATTTTTAACTGCACGACAGTGCAGTTAAACCGCCTAAAGTGCTTAATTATTTTAGGAGAAAGAAAGTTCGCCTTGAAACTTTCCAAATTCACTTTGACTTGTATGTGAAAGTCTGCAAATCATCTCAGATTGCATCTACAGATTTCCTTGCCTGCATTTCTAAATCATTTCAGAAACTACATTTGGAAGTCTGATTCTCAGTCTTAATTTAACATAATATTCCTGGCTTAGTAAATTGGGAGGAGTAAATCAGAGTAAACTCCGGGCGATAGTGCAAAATAAGTTTTGGTCTTTTTCAAATTCCATTTCCGAGTGTGTATTTTCACATTTAGAGGCACAAAACACATGCCCTTCCCTTTTAGTGGGTTCATTATGTTCAGTAAATGTGTGGCAGCTGGATGACAATGGGATTAATGATGTGATTTTTATCTGTGTGTTACAAAAACTGACAGCCTTAGATTTTGCTTTGAGGCTAGACCAGATACAGCAGTCACATTGCCGTTTGCTTCCTTCCAACAAGGACTTAGTTCAGTTGAAACCTGTAAAATTAGTGGTGGCAGACTATTCTTTTTCCCAAGAAGATGTCGAAGAGTCTGCTCAAGTGCTCATGGCTTTGGAAGGGAAGCTTTGGTAGCACCTCTGCCCTCATTTGAACTGTGAAATAGCAACCAGTCATTTAATAATTGTTAGGACAATAAGAAAACTGTTCAGTCTAGCAAGACTTTATGATTATTGTGTTCAATGCCCTACCAATTATCTCTCCCTTTGTTAGTTTTTTAAACCCAGAAAAAGCATGCACAAAGAAACAACATTATAACATAAAAAGAAACATGTGCACACTCTGAATTTATTTTTAATTACCCTGATCATTTTCCTAGCCTTTAGTAGAAACCCTTGGCAGTACATCAAGTCCTGATTATTTATTTAGAAGTCTTACTGCTTTCTTTTTCTTAGGGAAGTGTAATTTTTAAGAACAAAGGTAAAAATCCATGAAGAAAGAAGTGATTTATAGTGAACCTAGGCTAGCTTAAAGGAATGTCATCTTTTGGAAACTTTTTTTTTACTGTGTCTCATCTTTTTTCTCCCTGGTATCATATTTATTTGTTTACTCCTTTGAACCCTTAATGTGCAACCCTGCTTTTTTCTGGTATCTCACCTCAGCTGACTGCTGTTGTCACAGTGGGGAGTGACTTTGCAGCATTTCTCCCAGCAGCACCCAAAGTCAAAGACAAATGATTATGTATCAGCAGCAGCATTGCACACTTTGATGGCTATGCAACCTGCTGCTGTTTTTGTGAAATGCAAAATATGAAAATCACAAGCCTTTAACGCATGTTTTGTCTTCGGCTAAAAGGAAAAATAATAGTGGCAGAAGGTTGCAGAGCTCTCAGTTTAGCACATATAGCCAATGTGGGACTATACTGCTCACCCTAAGCACCTGCTTCTCTGCTTAGAGCCCAGTACTTCCAGTTGTTTTTAGAAAAATACCTCATGAGGGGCATGTTGTCTTATTTATTGCTGCTATGGCCTCTCCTCTACCATCCTCCAGCTTTTCTGTTCGCAACTATTCCTCAGTCCTAACTGTTGCTCTTTATTATCTGCATTCAACACTTCCTTGAAGCCTTCTTCACCTTCAAAGCTTCCAAGACAGTATCTTTGCAGTTTCCAAGATGGTACCACCATATGGAGGGGAAGGAAAGCTGGGCAGTGCTGCTCTGAGCATGAGCAGTTTCCAAGATGATACCACCATATGGACGGGAAGGAAAGCTGGGCAATGCTGCTCTGAGCATGAGTTTGTCGTACCACCAAGAGCAGTTTTTGGCTGGCTGCTTTGTGCCTCTCGAGCTGCGCTGAGCTCAGGTGATCAGCTGGCAAGACCCAAGGCTCTGCTGTCTTCCAGCCCCACCATGTCATTCCTGATGGACTAGAGGGTAGGAGAGCTACGGGAGCTCTTGCAGCAGAGAGAAGCTGAGCTGAGAAGGAACTGTAGCTGTTCTCCCACCAGCGGACCCAGCTAATCCTGTCCGGCAATCTAAGGCAGATAAATGAGGTTCTTCCTGGCACCGGGTTCGTGGTTTATCTTAGCATGAGGGCTAACAGGTAAAAAGGAGGAGTAGTGGTTACTGTGCAGCCCTTCCATCCATCAGCAGTTTCTAGGGGAATTTTTTTACCTTCCAGCTGTCGTTATTTTTCATGATTCCGGTTCAGAATATCATAAAAGCTTGTGTAACACTGAGGAAAAGGGCTGAGTTTTCAGAGATGAAGTCAATTGAACATGATGACTTCAGTTCACGGGAAGGAAGCTACGACCACTGTCTGCTCCCTGTGGCCAAATCAGTGGAACTGTGGAAGCAGCTTCCACAGTTACAGTGTTGAATTAACATAGCCATTAACAAAAATAAATCAATGGCAGGAAAGCTGTTGTTGCTTCACAAAGTGGAAGGATGGTCTGTGTGGAAGGTCTTAGGTGGAACTTTTTGAGATACCAGTTCAGTGCCCTGCTCTCAAAATATATCCCATATATATATAAATATTCTGTATTAAAAAATCTTATATATAAAATATAGCTTCAATAAGATGGTGATTCCCATCTGCCTCTCTCTTGCATCTTCCTCTGAGGCAGTTTGGCTTTTGTGAGAAGATGGCTACTCGATTAAGCAGAGTCTGCGTAAAAATTCCTTGGGTCTCCTGCTCTGTGACGTTTTACATGATCGCTCTAATTTTGACAGCTGAATATTCCTACTAGCACTATTAAACCTCAGTTCATCTTTTTGTTGCCCTAAGGGGTACCTGCCCCCCCCTTACCTTCTTCACCCATGACAGTTCCCTCTTTCTGAAGCCATATTCTAAGTGAGGGAGTTTCTACTTTTAAAAGTGAGTGGAAACCTCGTAAAAGGGAGAGGAAAAAAGCATCTAGATTGTCTCCTGAAGGCAAAATTAATTATTCTAATAGAGATTAGTGGCTGACACTGACATTTCTAGAGGAAGCTTGCCTCCAGTAGCAGCAGAGGTGAACATAAAGAGTTAAAAAAAAAAAAAATACTGTTTGGTCAGATCTGAGATACTGGATTCCCAAAAAGGAGAATAAAAGTCAAGATCATAAAAGTGTTTTGTTTCCTTTAAGTAATATTTCATTCACTGCTGCTTAGTGAGTTTCCAGGGTCCTCTGTGCCTTCTCTTATTTGCCTCTTCAGGCCAACCAGTTGAAGCATGTTTGCAATAAGAGATACATTATTTTCTGAACCCCCCCTTTTAAGGAGGATGAAACTGTGTTGAGGATTGGGTAACCTCTCTGACTCCAATAGCAGCATTTGAAGATCTTCAAATAGCTCAAATCTGCAAGACAAAAATAGGGAGAGCCGGCAGCAGGGGAGGGGCTCTGTAAGTAGGGTCCCACGCCCTCACTTCAGTTGGAGAGACTCAGCTGGTCATGCAGTGTGTCTTTCTCTAGTGGGTCCCACATCTAGGACGAGGATTAGCCCGTGCACCCCATGCCGGTTCCTGTGACAGACATGGTGTCCATCACGTAGCCCGGCTGCAGCGTGAGAGCTGCCTGGGCACTTCTAGCGGCTGAGCCGAAATGCAGACTCAGAGGCTGGCTGGCCCCAGCCTTCCTGGCGTACACAAGTGTTGCATCTTCTGCTTGGGTGAGCCTGAATCAATAGAGACAGCAAGTGTATTCCTGCTGCTGGCTGGAGCAAGCCTGACCACATGTCCTGCTTTGGTCCAATGTAAAGGTTAAAGATAAGAGCCATAGGGCGAGAGCCTTATTTTGACTTACATACAAGCAGTAGCAGAGTATGTCGCAGTCTGGAGCGTAATTCACTTGTCCTGTGCATGGCAAAATAGCTCGGAAGGAAAATAAATTCAGATAAATGTACTGTGTCTAAAAAAGACCTAGCTGCCAGCACCTTCTGTTGCTGCTGGAGTCAAGAGCCAGACTCCCAGCAGTACAAGGGTCTGAGTTTGCACGCTGCAAACTACAGCGTATGATCCAGAGCAGCGATTGCTTTGCCAGCACTTGCCTGAAGAGAGGAGGTTTTGCAACTCGTGTTGGTGCACGGCAAAGGGAGTACACAGGCACTTCATGCCAGAAGAAGGTGGTGCCTCGGGTGGGTGAGGGGGCAGAAGCAGCCTCTGTTTCTAGAGTGGTGAAAAGTCAGGTGACTCCAAATACCTGGATCCGAAAATCCCCCAGTTTTAGGAGGATACATGTCATAAAATCATAAATAAATCTTAATTCCATGTATTGCAAATAACTTGCATTTGGAAAAACAGTGATGAATGAACCCACCAAGGATGCACTTGCTGAGAAATTAGCAGCTTAAAGTTATGGAAGTGTGAAATGATCTGTATGGGGAAATACAGGTCATATCCTCAGCTTATATCAATTAGCACAGGCTCATTTTGCTTAGTGTCCTGTCAGGTATGATTTGGCCAATTATATTTTTAGAAAAGCAAGTTTTTGTCAAAATCTCTTTCTCCTTATCCAATATAGGATGATGGGATACAAATATTAGGGTATTACTGTAGATGCTGTATGTATTATAGAAGGGAATACATAATGCTTTCAATTTCCAGTATTAAAAAATTACCTGTGCTCAGGATATTACAAATATCATACTGGAAGTATTCCCTTTACTGTCTGTGTTAGCACATTTTAGAATGCATCTGTTAAAGGGATAGGTTGGAATAGATGCAAAGAGAGAGTCACACAACAGAAGTTTATAAATAATATATGCAGAAAACATTTGAGTCCTAATATTCTATATTTCAGAAAAATAAGCTATTGAGACTATTAAAACGTTTGCTAGCATTTTACCCTCTGACTGGGAGCCTTTCTGAAGACTGAATGTTTTGGAAGTTGAATATCCTCTTATCCTTAGCAGGAATCCTTCCAAAACGTCTGAGCCTTATTAATAAGGTAGCATGGAGAAGTGTCATATGGCAAGCGATGCATGTCATGATTTACTTAAGCACTTTGGAAGGTTAAGGATCTTGTAGTGCAAAATGCTTAGCAATAATAATGTCCACTAGTCTCTCAGGAAATACAGTAGAGTTTGTTAATCATACAATAGTTTGTTAATCCAAATTCAATATGCTTTGAGGGAAAAGAAGGACAACGTGAAAACAGTTTTCTAAGTGAATGTAGGTTTTTAGGCAGCAGAGTTCAGCAGATCCATATAATGAGAGCCAAGTTTTCATAAGCAGATGCTTAGGGGATGAGTATACAGAAACGTGTGCTGTTGTGCCCTCAGCCATGCTCACGCTTGTTTGCATCCTGCAAAGAAAAAGCCACTCCACTGCTTACCCCAGACTTTGGGATTGCACCAAATAGGCTTTTCTGTCAGTAAAAATAAACTGCCATAATTAAAGGGAAAACACAGGAAAAAGTTAAGTTAAAAAAAAAAAAAAGAGAGACGTTGTCACTTTGCTGTCTCCATTTGGATTTTCAGAACCTTCCAGCACTGGCGAAATTATTCTGTAATTAATATATGTTTCCCATTGGTTCCAGCAGGAGCTGAGAAATCTTATGGATTTCAACAGGAGTAATGTTAATACCTTGTGGAGTATTTATGATTGCTCCAGCTCGTGTATCAGACACAAACAGTAAAGAGGAATTTTGAAATAGAGAAGGCAGACAAATGCTATTTAGTGAAGCAAACGCCAAAACGTGTAGTTCCCAGCTTAAAACCTAAATGCAGAACCACAGAGACAATAAAATGAGGATTAATCTGTATTATATTATATGCCAGACTAGATGAAGTATTTATATGTCCCCCATCAGCGAAGAATCTGTAGCATAAATGAACTCACTGCCTCCTTAAAAAGTAAGTGCATTCCCTTCAAGAAATCCTGGAAGGTCTTCTCAGGAAGTCTGCTAGAAAGCAGGAAACTGCGTCCATTTTCTTCACATCTGAAACAAGCACTAAGCCATTCTTCCATTACCCTTACCTCTCTGCTGCAAGAAATTTGTGTCTGTATGACTGGAACCAAACCTGTTGCAGCAGATGGAGACACCCTGGCTGGATAGCCTTCCCTGAATACAACTGGACTTCTCTGTTGGTTTGGGGGTTTGTTTTTGTGAGGTTTTTTTAATACTTTCTGAGTTTGGGAAAGGCTGAGTTTTCCTTGTTTATTTTTAGAATTATATTATGTCATTGTTGGAGACTGGTAGTTCAATTAAATTTCTCCCTAGACAATGCAGTATCACCTCAGAAAATTTAACTGACCGACTCAGTGCAGTGATTAGTGTATTAAATATTGATTTGAGACCCAGTAATGGTACCATGAATGACTGTGCAGGAGGTTTGTTTTATCTTGTACTAAACTGTATTGCACGTTATGAGAAAATGTGATCTTGCTATCCTGAGTCGCCTCTGAATTTCACATTGCTTGTCAAAGGATAACAAAGTCTTTTAGAACTAAGCCATTTTATTTTATTTTATTTTATTTTATTTTATTTTATTTTATTTTATTTTATTTTATTTTATGTATTTGATGCTGTCTATCAGAAGTTTTAAAATTGGCTTCAGTTTGGTTATTTCTCCTCACTCACAGCAATTTAACTGAGGGCAGAATCCAAACCATGACATTGACAATGCCTTGGTTATTTCCATATCATTCTTATGCTTTTTGTATGCCTTTGAGTGTTATTCCTCTCAGCCGAGGGTAAAAGATGCTGTTAACTCAAATTATTGTTAGATTATTTGTATTTATTCCCGAGGCCCAAAACGACTTCCCTTTTTTCATGTTCTTGTGCTGTCGCAGCTGGACAGCTGGCCGGTAACTCGTCAGTGGAGATGTATCGGCAAGTGCTTCTGTCAGGCTGCCGCTGTGTGGAGCTGGACTGCTGGAAAGGACGAACAGCTGAAGAAGAACCAGTCATTACACATGGATTCACTATGACAACTGAAATATCCTTCAAGGTACGGCCACACAGCACACTGGTGTAGTTGGCTTTAGCTGAGGTGGTTTCTTTCATGTAAAATGCATCGCACATACATTGCGAGAATATTACTGCAAAGGTGGAAGGGAAGAGGAATGTGAGGGCAAAAAGGGGTTTTAAGAGGAGATTTTGGAGCACGTACAAAATTATTGGAAGAGAAGAGTTGCAGTATTTGGACTTTGCACGGGAAGAAGTTCTTGGTGGTCGTGGCAGTCGGAGGAGAAGGGATTAATTATACGGTGTAATAGTCTGTGCCATCTGGGGACTGGGCTCAGTGCCCAGGTCCATAGTCCTGTGGATGTCCCTGCAGCAGATCTCATGAAGCGGGGAGAAGCAGGGTAGACTGCAGCCAGGGCTGAAGGACCAGGTATTGCCACCAGAACAGTGTAAAACGGGTCTGTAGAGGGGTCTTGGAACCAGTAGGATGGGGAGGGAAGGACTGGTTTGTCTTACAGCTCCATAGCGCGTGGCAGGGAGGAGAGCTGAGACTGAAGGCCACAAGGATTTGAATAGCAATAACCAATGTGTCAGTATACTCTTTTTCTCCTTTCTGCCTGGTAAGCGTGAGTGGGAGGCAAAAGTGCTTAACTGAGGTAGGAAACAGGAGCTATCATGGAAGTCTCGATGGTTCACAAGCCTTTACACTCCTATGAGCAGAGAACAGGCTACTCATGCCCAGTTGGGCAGGTCCCATCCACAGGGACCAGACACTTATCATTTTATTAACTATTTAAAAAGTGAATAACAGTGTGTGCAACGTTGCCCTTATCCCTGATACTTGGGATTAGATTTGAAGCATTGGAGGATGAAAAAGAAGAATCAGTATCTTTGGAGGGTGCGATGGGATATTTGTGTTGTTCAGACCCTAAACGTATCATCTGTATTTCTGAATTTCATCTTCCATTTCCTTTTTCTATAATAAAAGGTAGATAGTATACCTTTAGCAATAACCTTAAATTGTTAAGGTTTCTTGTTATTCTTGTTATTCTTAAAGATGGTTTTGATCCAAGTGTTAGAAGAGCAGGGTGGAGGTGTTTTCCTATAGTATTAAGATTGGTAGACAGCACAGCTTACAATGATGCATCAGGATATCATTTTTGAAGTGTGAAGAAATAATTCTTGTTCATCTGAGACATGAACTCGCCATGGAAATATGTTTCTAGATTTTCCTGTATGCAAAAAGACGTGGAAAAATATTCATTACTGAATTTGGTTATGTTACAGGTGTTAGGTGTGGCTTCTCTACTAGCTACAGCTTTGAAGCGTGTCTTCCACACTTGAAGCATGAGTTGTTGGGTTTTGTTTTTTTCTTCCAGTGCCTTCCTTTACAGAAAAAAAGCAGACAGTACTGCCACACAGGCAAAGCACCGTCCTCTCACAACAGAATGCTCCTTTCTTTTTTTCAATTTGTTTTCTCTTTTTTCAACATTTCAAAATGTTTTCTCTTCTTTTCAATGTTTTCTCTAACTCTTCACTGGTTGAGTTAATCACAGGAAAACATAAAACACAACCTTCTTGCACGTTTGTTATTAACTTTCCAGCTATGTTTATATGAAGCCAATTATGTTTACAGGCGTAGAGTTTGATTGCTGCAAGTCTTTTAATTAAGGAAGATAGCTCTCAACTCCTTTGGTCATGAGCAGGAATTTAAAACAAAGCTAATCTGGTTCTTAAAAGGATCATTAGCAGGAATGAGGATTATCCCTGGTTATTTAGGTGTTCAACCCTAGGCATTGTGTTTGCAGGAGAGATATTGGAAGGTATTTTAAACGTACTCAGGAATATTTCATCTGTCACTCTTCAGGCCAAATCTCTTTTCTTCACACAGAAAAATGTAAAAATATATCAACTGCTGGTTTCTTTTCAACACTGAAAGTGTGCTGCTTGGCTGAGGAGGAGCAAAATGATAGCGAAATAATGTGTCAGACGTGTGCGAATCAATTCGGAGTGATCACTGGGTCTTGAATGCTGAATCATTTATCAGCTCACGCTTTTGGCGTGACCACGGCACACAATGCCTGTCAGTTTTCACTGCCTCAGATAGGCTTTCTCAAGTGCGGAGACAGAAGCAATATATACTCCCTTATGTTGCTGGCATTTATGTGGGGGGTTTGTTTGATTGTTTTTTACCTTGCTTCATGAGATGCAGAAATCAGTAAGGTTATTCTCAGCTGCAGATTGTGAGCTGCTGCCAGGGTGAGATCCTATAGGGAACTAACAATATTTTTCATGCCATGACCGGGAATCTATGCCTGTGCACTTTATATATACATTGGAGACCTGTTTCAGGTGAGTCATTCTGCAACTGGAGTAAAGTGTGGAACTTATCACGTTGTTCCTCTCTGACCATAGAGAATTTGCATTTACATTTCAATGCAGTACAAGACTGAAACACCAGCGTACCTGTTTCTCCACTGAAGCAATGCCTGAGCTTCTCATCCTCAGATTTCATCGGTGTAATCCTGATTTTACTCTTTCAGGTTATTTTCCCCACGCATGCTGGACTTCATCCCTTTTTGCAGTTGAGAAGGCAGTTGAATATAAATTTTTGGATTTACTCCACAGCTTGAGCAGTATGTAGGAGCAAGAAAGGCCTCAGAACTGCTTTCGGCAGTACCTCTTATATCCAGCCTCAAGTGTTCTTAAGCCCTGCATGATGCGCCATAAACCAAGGGGAGGGTGCAGCTGGGTGGAGGCCAAGCCAGCGCCAATGATCTGGGTGGAGAGCATTGAGATGGGAGGACTCCAATGTTTGTAACCTGATTCTCAGCACTGCTGTTCCCTTCTAAAGGCAAAATTGCCTTAGATGCTTTTGAGATTCCCACCAGTTCAGAACAGTGTTGTGGGGGTACCAGCACTTAGTGATTTCCTGGAGTTGGAAAGAAAGTGTGCAGTGGGAATCACTGCGTTGTGCGTTCCCTCATGGGAGAACTGCTGCTGTGAAACTGCAGCTTCCTACCTGCCCTCACCCAGCCTTCTGCACCATTTTCTCTTCCAATTAATGCTTTGCCTTTCTGCTTTCTTTAAAGACTAGAAGTGGTCTTAGTTGAAGCACATGAATGGTTAGTGATACGTCAAGCATTTAAATATTTGGTGATTGCAGTTTATTAGATACAGCATTCACCACCTGGGTGTGCTGAGAGCTAGTTTCTCATAATTGATACTACAACAATTTGTGCATGAGCTGTGGGTTTTTTCCACTTACATGAAGACTGTAAATTTTGTTTGTATCCTACCTTATATCAGCAAATCTTGAGATGGCTTGTGCTTTCCTTCCAGCCCTGGATTCTGCAGCCCAACATCAGAAGAATGTACCAGAAGCTCAGCTTTCATTTTAGGAAGTGGATTTCTTACTGTTACGCTTCTCAATTGAGCCTTTAAAAGTACAGAAAATGAACAAAAGGAATCCCCAGAGGAGGCTTGTTTAAAATAAATAAATCTTTTAGGTTTTAGTCATCCTTATGATTTGGGAGGGAACAGACTTATGGGTTCTTATAAACTCCAGAGTTTGACAACAATGCATATGGAAAGTCTTCAGTGTTTTATAAGTTCTTTTGAAAAAAAGATTCGTGTTCCAATAGGGAAGCATTGAATAATTTGTAACAGTGAGCTTATTACTAGCTTATTACTATTGCACCTATTACTATTGTGCACCCCACTAAAATTACTGTTATCAGACGATTCCTCTACTGGACTTGCAGTTCCCATTTTCCATCAGAGCTGAAAGAAAACTTCTACAGAAGTTTCAGTTTCTGAGCCCTCTGATGATTACTACATAGCCAACTGTTTTAACGGAGCAATTTTTTTTATTATTATTTTTTTCTTTCTTTTGCCTTCAAGGGATTTCTCTCATCAAAAAAGAGGGAACTAAAACTTGTGAGTCAGAGTAACTAAGGATTTTATGGATACGTGCTTGTGCTGATGATGTTTAGAAGATAGGCGTTTTTCAGAGCATGTTCATTATTATGCAAAATAGTTCATGAAAGTCGTAGCTTCAGGCATGGAACATCTCCACACAAAGACCAAGTTTTACCTTTAAACTATTGATTTAGGCAGACATAAGTCATGTCTTGAGAAATGTGGTGCTTGAGGCTCATCAGACGCTTTGGAGATTTGATTACAGTTCAGGTTGAAAAAATTGGTTGCTACAAAAGCACATCTGGAGCTTTCTGGGATGTTTAGAACAGAAGGTCTGATTTCAGGCAGTTTGGCTATGATTTCAGATCACTTTTGGTCTTTTCTGTCTTCAAAGACCAAAATGCTGTTTCTTTAGAGACATAAATTTGTAACTGTATGTATTTTGATTCTTTAGGAAGTAATAGAAGCTATTGCTGAATGTGCATTTAAGACATCGCCCTTTCCAATCCTACTTTCCTTTGAAAATCATGTGGATTCGTAAGTAACTACCATGTTTTCCTGTATGGTGTTATATTTTTTTGTAAGGTCTAAGCAGTTTTATTAAATGACAAGATCAACAGCTCTTACCCAAAAAAACTTGTGTCGGCCTAAGTAACCAAGATGATTAGAATGAATCGGGCATGTTCTTAAAAACCTTCCTGAATTAGAACCTTTTGTATGAAAGAAGTTTGAATAATTGCAAGACACATTGTGTTAACTTTACAGTCTCAGTATGTCCTGCTGGAATGTAATGGTACTTCATCTAAGAAAAAGAAGCAATATTTCACCTGCTTATGACCTTATTCTACACTATAAGCATATTCTGGGCACAGAATTTGGTTGTTTCTCATGCATTAACAGTAGAGGCCAGAACCATAGATTAGCTAGGATTGCGAAATAGGTGGTATGAATGGCCAGGAACTGTTCCATTTCTGCCAAAAAATACCAGTTTGCCTAAGCTGTTTTCTTTTTCTTTTTCTTTTTTCTTTTTTTTTTTTTTTGTTACAAAGAAAGGACATTTTTTTCTGTGTAAAAAAAAAAAAAAGAAAAAAGTGAGAACACTTCTCAGTTTGTCCCAGTGATCTAATTTTTTATTATTATTGTGTTAGTTCTGATTTTTCTTTTTTTTTTTTAAGTTTGATATTAACTTTGATTTTGAATATAAAGACCACATGGTTTACAGTGGGTTGACATCGACAAATAACATGTGCCTTAACTTCAGTTGTCTTTGCCCTTTTTGTTTTCTGCTGTGAAAGCGTTTTCAACACTTCTGGAGCCAGTTTGGACTGAGAAACTTTTTTTTTTTCCTTTTTGATATGAAATAAAAAGTAATCTTTGGGGCAGCTATGAATGATTTAATACAAATCAGAAAAGATGTTGGCACTTTTGCTTTTTGAAGAGGAAGAGAGTGAGGGCTAACTGCTTTTCCATTGTTTTAGGAAGAACATTGTCGTCATAAGGGAAGGAACTGGTAGAAGAAGCTATGTAAGAATGTTCTTAAGAGCAGATGTGACAATACTGATCAAAAATGATGTAGGTAGAAAAACTTAAAATCTGAGAGCTGCCCTACGCTACCTGTATACCTTACAGTATAAGGTATGCAAAAGCAAGTGTAAGGTCCTGCACCTGGGGAGGAACAACCCCAGGCACCAGTACAGGTTGGGGGCTGACCTGCTGGAAAGCGGTTCTGTTGAGAAGGCCTTGGGAGTGCTGGTGGGCAGCGAGGTGACCATGAGCCAGCCCTGTGCCCTTGTGGCCAAGAAGGCCAACAGTGTCCTGGGGTGCATTAAAAGGAGTGTGGCCAGCAGATTGAGGGAGGTTATCCTCCCCCTCTACTCTGCCCTAGTGAGGCCACATCTGGAGTCCTGCATCCAGTTCTGGGCTCCCCAGTTCAAGAAGGACAGGGAACTGCTTGAGCAAGTCCAGTGGAGAGCTACGGAGGTGATCAGGGGACTGGAGCATCTCTCTTCTGAGGAAAGGCTGAGACACCTGGGTTTGTTCAGCCTGGAGAAGAGAAGACTGAGGGGGGATCTTATCAATGCTTATAAATATCTGAAGGGTTGGTGTCAAGAGGATGGGGCCAGACTCTTTTCAGTGGTGCCCAATGACAGGACAAGGGACAATGGGCACAAATTGGACCACAGGAAGTTCCACCTGAGCATGAGGAAAATCTTCTTTCCTGTGAGGGTGCCAGAGCAGTGGAACAGGCTGCCCAGAGAGGTTGTGGAGTCTCCTTCCCTGGAGACATTCCAAACCTGCCTGGACACAGTCCTGTGCCCCCTGCTCTGGGTGTGCCTGCTCAAGCAGGGAGGTTGGACGAGATGATCTCCAGAGGTCCCTTCCAACCCCTACCGTTCTGTGATTCTGTGATAAATTTACACTACCTTTTATGGGCAAATACGTGCATGTTCTGCGCATATTTAAAGGCCACATGGTTATGATTCAAACAGCTGCCTGTTAAATCCTGCATAGTAGTGCTGTCTTCCTCTGAAAGACCACACAGATGCTGTATTTAATTTCTTTCTCTAATCGATCCCCTCACTCCTTTCTTTTTGGTGTAAGTTATATCACCTTGGACTTGCTTATGGTCACTTACTGCTGTAGGTTTTAACTCAGAGTGCTTTTCTCAGTGCTTCCAAATGCAACCTCTGGTCTTTAGAAAAGATCTCAAGCATCATTCTTCAAGGTATTACATTTTGTATTCATTCTTCTGTATTTGTTAAAATATACATTCACTGTGTTACTGTAAGACAGAGAAAAAGCAACATCCAGTTTATTTTAACCAGAAGGGTTACATTTTTCTTCCTTTAAAGTCATTAAGACTTGAATCTTCAGCTATTCCAGGGTGATCTGTTCTATTTAAGGAAAGTAAAGAAGTAAAAAAAAAAAAATGTATAAAATAAATTCCTGGTAGATGTACGTTATATACAAAAGTGGCTTTAAAACTATAAGATGAAACACTGTCAAAATTAAAGGTGGTGTGATACTGCAGTAATGTGTCAAAAAGGGAACAGAGTTACTACTGCATTACTCGGATCATTACAATCTGCCCCACAGAAAGCACTGGACCTTTTGCTCCAGAAAACTCCAGTCATGGAATAATTAATTATCCCTAAGTGTATTATTTGATGTCCTTTTCCATGCATTGCTATGACATAGGTTTTTAGCAAAGCCAGTCTGCAAAGATGATATCAAGTATTTTCTCTTTCTGAGGCTTTATTGCTATTTATTATTTTCTGCTGCAGTAAATCATCAGACTTAATGTATATGATTTCTAATTTTGCCTTGGCTGAAAATAATTTTTAGTTATTTTACTGACTGCTACAATTATCCCTTCATTTCTTCACTAGTTGCTAGAGAAATCTGCAATTAGTCATGCCACTCACAGAAACCTTCACCTAATTTCATGGAATGCTCCTTTTGTCTTTTCATTTACTCGGAATGTTGTTTTTCTCCTAGATCTTAAAGATGAACTTTGCCCTAAGCATTAGCAAAATAGGCGAAGTGTTTTTATAGAATTGCTGTTAAACAAATCCTATGACATCAATTCCTACTTTTTCTTCAATTCCAAATTTTTCCTCTGATTTTCAAGTTACAAGAGTCAGTATTCGTGTGTGAAATGCTAGTCCCATACAAATCAGTGGAAATTTTGGCATTAGCTTAAACAGAAATATGATTTTAGCCTGTGTTCTGTATTCATGGCTTTTAAACAGACTGCAATTATCAGAGGTAGATAAGTTTTACATCACCACAATAGATGACAGTGTTAATCACCATTGGCCTTAAAATGCAACTTTTCTTCCTTCTGGTTTATGTTTCTGAGAATATATTTAACACTTTTTGTCCACCTAGGGAACAAATCACTTATTAGCACATAGCGTTAATCATCTCATACTGCTTTCTTTCAATGTTTTTCCTAGAAGGACTCCTCTCTAATATCTTCATAGCATGTGAAGAATTTTCATTTCCTTTACTATAACTCCACTAGGTAGTATATTCATTCTCACCTATTTGTATACAATAAAAAGTTTAGAAAAAGAGGCAAGCATATAGCTTTTAGAATTTATAAAATATTATGTATGCCATCAGTTATACTGAAGTCCAAACACGCACAGTGAAAAAAGGCAGTACTAAGAAAAGATGTGGTTCTATCAAAAAATAGTAAAGTGCCCTGAAAATGTTGAAAAGACCTCAAGAAGACCTTGACGTTTGAAATTGGGCTTGCAAGAAGATAAGCAATCTGCAAATCTGAAAGCAGACACTCTATAATTAGAAATGCACTGATGACATAGCAAAAAGGTTAAGTGATCCTTGAGCAGTATCCATATAAGATTGCTTCCAAGATTAAATTTAATTACAGTTATTCATATTGCTGGTTTCTTGCTGGAATTGTTATTTCAGATCTTAACAGGATTTTTATCACTTTTTCTTCCTACACTTTAAATTATTTTAGACTGTTCTCGGAAGCATCTGTGTCTTTGTCTTATGCAGAAGGAGTATCTCTGCAGAAGTGATAATAATACAATGTTAGGAGCAGTAGTGCCAAAGCCTCTGTGATTGACCTTCATAATAGGCATAATACAAACACAGTAAAACAAAGTACAAGCAATACAGTAGTGGTAGTGAAAACATTTCTTAATATTCTTTATATTTCCATATCTCTAGGTATCATGTTCCCACTTTATCTTTCCTTGTCCTGGCACATTTTGGGGGCATATATAATTAGTCTATGTGCTACCTGTCCATGTCTGCACAGTGAAAATCATAAAGCAGATAAAGTCAGATCTTCTGAGGCAATCAATTTTCATTACAATACAGGAATGCTGAAGAGAATTTCCAATAACAGTAGATGTGAACCAGGAAATACCTGCTTTTTTGTTCCATAACACAAATGGAGATATATTTTGTTGTAGAGAAGTTGGTATTTCAATCTGTCGCTCTGGTTCATAATTTTGAAAGAAGGGAAAAGAAAAAGAAACCGATATTCTAACTTTTAAAATGCTATAATAATAATACATAATCTATACTATTACTAATGATTTATCTCTTGAAACTATATACATATACTATATGTATATATGTATATATACATATATATACTATATACCTATAGTTTCAAGAGATAGATCATCTATATACATGAGAGAGAAAGAGAAAACACACAAAAAATACCACTCAGTTAAATGCTGGTACTCCTAAATATTTTTTATTCCGTCTTTGGAGCTTTTAAAAATGTCTGTGCATATAGTCCAGTTCACAGAGACAAGTAATTTTGTGTAATGTCAAGATTTTCCCACTTTGGCCTTGTCGACTACGGCTAGATTTTTTTATAGTATTAAAAGCCATTAGTTTTTCGTGTAATTTTCCTTTTCCTTCTTTTTGCCTCCGGGATGCAGTGACATTGGAATTTATATGCTAGACATGTAATGTTGCATTACATTTTTCTCTTTTGCAAAAATGAAAGTTCTCACTGTGCTCTCTTTGAGGTAAACATGTAATTAAACACAGAAGATCAGAAGAATTTGTTCTAGCTGTGGTGATAGTTTAAAATTTATTAGATTTAACTCTTGCATTATTTTTTCGGATTCCTGTCGAGCATTCTTTTTGGAGTTGATATGACCATTTACAAATGCTGATTTCACATCTAATTACTACGATTTCAATAATTGTGCTCTTTTGCTTCAAGGCGATGTCCTTTGAACTTTCTGGGTCCTAAGAGCATGGGTCTGTTCAAAATATATGCTGGTGGTGAAGACTGAAATAAAATTCACTGTAATGACCCCTAGAACAAATACCCAGGCTGTTTGCTTGCTAGAGTGAGGTGCCTTTATTTTGCTTGGTTGCTGGTGGTTAGAAATAGCTTAATGCACTGTCGTAGCCTGATCTATTCTTCCCATCACCTTCTCCCTTGTGGGTTCTTAGTTCCACTGCCTTGCTTGTCTTCATCTTAATTTTCCATCCTCAGCTAAAAGTGGCTTTCAGCTCTTTTGCAGAATTGGCTGCACGCAAAAGAGAGCGTTAATAAAATGCTGTAGTGATTTAACCTGCGTGCAGCCCTTGCGTAGCCTTGTGGAATAATTTAAAGCCTCCTCGCAATACGTTTTGTCAATGACTGAGCTAATGACCGGTTCACCCTGTATCTGCTTCAAGGGACATCCAGAATGCTGATCTCGGGGAAACTACATTTTCTGATTCAAATGCCACCCAGCCTTTATCTCAGCTCTGGTTTGGCCTTGCTGGCCGCAGGAAGATCTCCAGTGCCAGGTGCTCAGTTGGTAGCTAATGACAAACTAGGCACAACGGTTGTTGTACTCGTAGTTTGCAAGAGAAAAATGAGCACTCCTTTTTTCCTATATACCCAGCTCTATTTTGTCATGAAAAATAGCTCCATGGTAACATAACCGCTTATACCATTCGTGTATCTTCCATGATATGCAGATCATAATTAGCAGTAGTTGAGGCAATTATATTAAGCAATATAAACCTGTCCTTTAATCGAGACTCCTCAACAGAGTATCAAAAAAGAAAACTTAAAGATACCTAAGCTCAGATGTTACAGATTTTAAAACAGGCGCGTATAACAAAAATACAGTCGTGTAAAATCAGAAAGAGTGACTGTAGCACTGAGCTGCATTTTAAGATGATTTGAATAACATTTCTGGTTAGTATAACCTACCTTCAGTCCTAAAACTCCCATCACTGATATGCAGGAATTATTTCATTCTTTGGTTGCACTTTGGGAGAATTGATTATGAGTAGAGTTTACTGAGGTTCAATTTACTTCTAGAGGAGGTAATGAGAACCGCTTAAGTAATTTACTATGGTAAAATTTGACACTCTATCTGATTTTAAATAAAATTTTAAAATTTAAAGCAACCTGACCACGTACCCAAACAAGCTAAAATGATCATTGAGCAGCTCCACCTAGCAGCTTGTTACTACATCCAGATCCCCACTAAAAAGGCTGTCCCGATATGTTGGTCCCAGTTATATACACATAACATGCGTGCAGCCTGTAATTATATGCATATAAAATGCAATTATCCCAGCACTTTTTACAGCAGTTCTCCAAATGGACATAATACATCTTAGCAGTAGCACAACTGCATCTACTCTGTGACTTCTGGCAGTGAGGATACGTCAGGGGGAATACTTCTGAGTGAGCTGGCAGGAGCAGCGCGCGCTTTTGGTGCAAACCCAGCCCAGGAGGCCTGCGGACGGGTCAGTGCTTTGTCGTGGAGCACAGTGCAGCTGCAGCTCCGGGCAGGGCTGTGGCTGGACACGCTGTCACGCGGCACAAGCGCAGCACCCGCCTCACACCGGCGAACAAGTAGGGTGGGACAGGGGGATGCATTTTAGCAGAAAATCTGCAGTAAAGCTAACTGCATTTTAGAAATCTGCAGTAAAACTAGCTGCTTCTCTGCCACTGCCTATAACTGATGCAGCTTTGCTGGTTTTAAGACCCAAGTAATGTCTTCTGCCCCTTCTTTTTTATGGCTGTGACTTACATGGCGAGTGAGATGATAGGTGCCCTTGGCTTAGGAAATTTAACAGGGACACCTGCACAGGAGACTGCTTTCTGTGTAACTGGTTTGAGTCCTATGCCTTAGGTCAGGTAAGACAAGAAGAGAACAAAATCCAAATGGGGTTGGCGGGAGGGGATGTGAGAATAATGCCAGGCATGTGTATAAAGTAGCATAAGGAGGAAAATATTTAAACTTTGAATAAAAATGTTGCCTGAAAGAGGCAAATTAATGTAACAGTTATTTCCCGAAAGGTAATAACTGACAGCATCATTTTTTTTTTTATTTTCTACTAAGTGCATGGGAAAATATACCTCGGTGTTAAAAGTTCAGTTTCACTATTCAATTGACTATTGCCTTTACTTCATGTATGATCCTTTTGATAAGCTCTATCAGAGGAATCGGAATAACTGCATCATATATATCTAGATCTCTCTGAAAAATTCACAGCAATTGAATCAGGAAATTAGATCTAGTTTATTGATATTAGATATTCCGTTACTGCTGCTTTCACGTTGTAGCATTAGTAGGACTCATTTATTTCTTTTTTTTCTCCCCTTTAGCCCTAAACAACAGGCAAAAATGGCAGAGTACTGCAGATTAATATTTGGAGATGCATTGCTTATGGATCCATTGGAAAAATACCCGGTAATGTGGTTTGGTATTTATCAGATCACAAATGTCTGTGTGAATTTTTGTTTAAGTGTTTCAGTCCTGTGTCATTCTTCTTATACAGCCTTTCAAGACAGAGTTTAAAGGAGGGCGTTAAACAACGTGAGCTGTTGGTGATTTAAGCATATAATTTCTGATGCAGAGATTGTTCTGATACAGTGAATTGTAATCCTCTAAATGCAATTGGTTCTCATAGCTGCCATTTTATAATGTAGGCTTTCATATTTGAACTCATACTTATTCTGGTTATTACTGCAGACATTTCATAAAATATTTTTCTTCTCTTCTTAAGGGCCCTCAGTAGCCCTGCTTCATTTAATGTTGAGGTTACCTCTTGTGCAAAATACATTTCATATTAACAGCGTTTATAGAGGTTACAAAATTATCTTGCATCATGTGGGCCCTAATAAATTGCCGTAAGCTCGTTACTTTTGTTGTTGTAACAAATTTCTCTTCCTTTTTCTGCAAGCTTGAACCTGGCGTTCCTCTTCCAAGCCCTATGGATTTAATGTACAAAATTCTGGTGAAGAATAAAAAGAAGTCACATAAGTCTGCAGATGGAAGTGCAAAAAAGAAGCTCTCAGAGCAAGCTTCCAACACATGCAGTGATACGTCTAGTATGTTTGAACCTTCCTCCCCTGGAGCAGGTACGAACTGAATCTACAAATATATTTCTCCGTAAAACACAAATTCTTAATTACAGCTCGAATTCAATCCATTTACATTGCTCTAACAAGGGAGAGGTACACCAGTGGGGGCCTTACTCAGTAGGAAACAACGCTAAGTGTCATTGATCCAGGAGTCTGTGAAGGCTCGCGGCTGAGGAATCACTTACGGAGTGGCCTAAAGCTCAGTGATGCGTACTAACATTTATCTGCACTGCTTAGAAAGTAGAGCGAGCTGTCAACTCCTCCACCCTTGGGTGCCTTTTCTATGCGCCCAAGCCCAGTACCAAATACAAATGTTTTCTTTTTTCTGTTGCCTCTGAGATGTGCCTACCATTTGGTGCCCTTTCAGACTTAACCCATCACGCAGGAGGACTGCGGTGGTTCTGCAGTGTCTTAAGATTTAGGGTGACTGTGAATGAGATACCTGTTCTTCAGGCAGGCAGAGCTTAACCCGCTGTTGTCTTGCATTAGTTGGGAACATGTCACGGACTTCTGTGCAAAGTGCTATAAGGTGTTCTTCTGTTTCAGAGGCGGAAACAGGCGAAAATAATACTGCAGACAAATATTTGTCACCATCAGGAATTGTAAGGAGTGTAGCTAATGGAAAGCAGTGTATTACATTTAACTTGTTCATTATTAGCAGAATCTTTAAAATCAGAAATGAAATATAAAAGTTACTATAATTTAGCACATATATTCTGGTAATGCCTGTGGGATCTTCAGGGGACCAATTTGAGTGTTGGTATGCAAAAATTAGTAAGAGATGGTCTTTGTCCTGAAGACCTTAAAACCTAACTAGAAAAGACAAAGAGAAGTGCAGAGGAAAAGATAAAGTAAGGATTCGCTCTAAACCACAGGAGCGGATTAGCAGCAGGACAAACAACAAAATCTGTATATCCTGATTCCCAGCCCAGTGTCTGTTCCCTGCACTAGAATTTCTTCTTCCTATTAAGACTGAAATTTGGATTGTGAAAAGCATAGACATTTATGCCCCAGTAGCAGAATACTTACAGAGCAAAATGAAAGCTTTACTGGAATATAAGTTCATTGCCATTTGCCATTAAAAAGCTTTTTTCCATTGTTCGTAATTTTTTCTAAATTCAGATCAATTGAGCGGAAAATTTTCAAGCTGAATTAAAAAAAAAAAAATCCTGCTGTATTTGTGGATAACATTTTTTATCCTATTAGAAGAAAAGAAAGAGTTTTCAACTATTGTGTTAAGAAACTTTGAAAAGGGCATGCTTTGGAGTAGGGCTTGGATTTCAAAGGAAGATTCATCCTGGTGTCAGGACTGATTTAATACCGTTTTCTTGATTTGCTTCAGACAAATCCCAAGCAAAAGAAAAGAAAGTGTATGTGTGTGCCAGCTGACTCCTTTCCAACACTTGAAATCAACCCTGGCTTCCTAACTCTACATTTTTGTTACCAGCACATAGTGAGAACCCAGTGGCGAAGTATATGTCTTCTGCTTTCTGAGTGCCCGATCTGCATAGAGGGTAACAGCTTTGTCTTTCAGCAGCCTCTCTGTGAGCTTTTATAGCAAAAGACCTGGGCTGTGAATCTAGATTTTGATGATGATGCAAGGCAGGGCGGTCAGTCCCATAGTAGTGTATGTAATTTTACAAATTAACTGTGACTATTATGTTTGTATTACCTATATAACAACCTCTGTTAACTGTAGATTGTGAAGATGTGAACGCTTAAAAATTAGAAAATGCTAGAACTGAGTTTGCAAAATTGATGTGGTCACTTGATTCATCTGTGTCTGCCAAAATATATTATTTGTAATCCTTCTGTCAGCCATTGTTTCCCCTTTAGGACCTATGCCTCTTTTGGAGAATGCGGTTAATCAGTATTTTTTCTCTTTGTCATTTAATACTTGATCCTAGATGTAACATCCTCATCTTGCAGTGAATTTCTGTGGGGGTGTCCAGGCTGCATATGAGCACTTGACAAAAAGCAGTGAATTTATCTGAACAACACCTGTGGGAAGTGAAATAATATTAAGCCAATTTTATCTAAGGACAGCTGAGTCTGAGAGAGCTTAAGAAGAGTTTAGGGCTGACTGACAAGGTACATCCAGGATCTGATTTTTCAAGAATACTTTGAATTTTTAAGTATTCAGAGCACAGCTCCAGAGATTTCAGCTACAGCTTTCAGCTATGAGCACGCAGCATTTTTGTAAATCAGATGCCAGATTTCTGTCTGTGAACATTTAAAAAAAAAAAAAAAATTATTCACCATTTTACAAGACCGCTGTGGCAAGACCCAGTGAAGAGCATGGTTCCATGGGGTAGTGCTCAACAGTCACCATGACACCCTTCTTTACACTGCCCCGTTCCTTATGTGCATCTCAATATCAGCAACATGTAATGCTGGAGCACTGCAAGCATTATGCTCCTCTATACCCAGTACCAACTTCTTTCTGGAGTATGAGAGGAGTAATGCAATTAAGGACTCACTAAAGGAATCTTAACATTTCTTAATGTGAAGTGTTTCAATACTCCAACCTTAATATAATCTTTACATTTAGCAAGTTGGGCATATTATTCAAATGACTCCATTGTATTGTATAGTCCCTGACAGAAGTACTGCTGATCTCCAGGAGAAAGTTGTGCTGATTTAGCCTTCTTGAGATTTTAAATGAATTTTTTCACAGCCGTGCAAAAAATATGGAGATTCATACTTCAGTTAATAGCAAGCTTCACTGTGTCTTACACTGCTTGAGAACAGATTTAAACCCAAATAAACCACTCTTTTGACATGTTTGTAAAACATACCATATAAAAGCTAGGTGATGGTGATATAGTAGCAATAATTAAAAAAAATAAAATTCTGAAACGAGCTTTGCGGAATGGCTTGCAAGATGTTCATGAAACCGATGTAGAAAGTAACTTCAGTAGGGTGTAATATCCGTCAGTGGAAAAAGCTTTCCCTAAAAGTATAGCAAAGCAGAAGAAGAATTTCTGAGGTAAGGCTTGTGAGATAAATTGTAATTTTGGTAAGCGAGCATCTTAGACCTGACTGGTTTAGCACAATGAATGGAAGTAAATAAGCAAGATTTTGAAAGAAGTTAGATTTCACTGCAAAAAGAATAGTGGCAGTTCTGCAGGGACATATATTTTACCAAAAGTAAGCCTATACTGAAAGTGGCCAGAACTTGCTAATTGAACAGTATTTAAATTTTCGAGCAAATTGTTAATTTCTCACTGATAGGATGACATTTTTCTCAGAGTAGTGGGTGCTGCAAGGAAAGAGTCAGAGGAAGACAGAGAGAGAGGGTAGAATCGGCTCCATCATTTCATAATGACTAAACAGAAAACTGGATAAAAAGTTTTAGGCTCAGTGTATGTAAATGCATAGGTATATTGATGCTGCATGCCAGCTGAGGCCATGGCCCACTATTAAAAAATAACATGTTTTAGCAAACGGAATAAAGCTCATTTTTTCCTCTTTAAAAATCAGCAAGTGCTGATGTACAGCCTGTGGGAAAAACAAAAAGTGATTTCCTGCCCCCAAGATGCTGGTGGCTGCCTAAACCTTATAGAGCTAACAAGCTGCACCAGCAAATACCACATTTATAATCCATTCTGGCTGTTACTTTAAAGGGGTCTGGGAAAACAGATTACCAAATTCCTCTGAATTTCAAGCAATGTATAACCTTTCATTTTATTAGGCTCTCAGTATCTGTGACGCTGCTGAGGCATGGTGAGAATGGATAATATTTAGCACTCTGCTTCCTCAAACCATGGTAATAGGGATTTTGCTTGTCATTCCCAGCTCTCCTCTTCTAATCGTCTTCCGTGCAGTATTACTGTGTTGAACCCCTTTACCCATCAGTTGGGATTCAGCCTCCTTTGTCCACTTGTTTCGTTGCCCAATGAGCACTTTTATGCTTTGCCCACGCTGCCCCACTCACTAGGGGCAGCTCCTTGAAAACATCCTTGAAACTGCCCCGTTACTCCACTGAGAAGTTTCCTGTGCCCTTCTGCCTTTGAACGGTTGACGGTATCTGTGTTATAACTTACGTATTGTTTTAGGGAGCAACAACTTCTTATTTCTTGATATTCTTCTGTTGTTCTCTGTGTGTGGGCAGGCTCTTGTCTCGTACTTGGAGGGCAAGTCCTTGGAGCAGGGCTCTCTATTTTCACTGTATTTGTATGCCGTGTAGCATGGAGAGGTCCTGTCCTGACCTGCGTTTGTAGTCCCATCTAAATGCAAATAATAATTATGCAATTACAGCTAGTTGTCCCTTAGACAAGCTCACACGTACATACTGGACTTGACCTGCAGCACAGCTGCATATGCCAGCCTACGTGCATTTATGATACACAGCGTCCATGCCCTCCTGGGAAGGGGATAGGAGTGATGGCATGGGGCTGATCCCACCACCACTGTGGGAGGGTGAGCATGGAGACGTCCACAGCACAGACATCTCCTCAGGCTGGCCAAGGCTTGCTCCGACTTTGTGTCCCAGCAGTGTAACGGCAAAAGAAGGTTGGGTTTGAGCGTAGAACCATGCTGCTGGGTGAAAGGCAATGCAGATATAGTCATACTTTCTAAAACACTTTCTAGTTTTTATTCTGTGTTTGCAATCCTGTGTACTATTTGTCCTGGTTTTGCTGTCTGATGCAGAACTTGAAAATGAGATCTGATGTCCTTGGGAGTTTTCCTGTTAAATATTTTTAAATAAATGAATAATGTGTTGTGTACTTTCGTCCCTGGACACTTCTAGCAAGAACAAGCTATCATCTACCTGGTATCTCAGCAGAACAATTTGGCTGAAATCTGCCCATGTTCCCCCTTTTGTGGACTATGCAAAGTGTTATTTTGCCAGTCTGGTTAAATCAGTTGAGAGCTTCCCATCCAAAGATTGTCACTGCAAATCCCGTGAGACCTCGGCTAGCTCTTCACAATGTGTTGAGGTTCCCTGAGCCATCCCTTGAGCCTGTTGAGCAATCATGTTATTTTCTTCAATGAAATGTTCAGGAAGAAATGTGTTCATGAATAAAAGCCTGACATTTCAACATCTGCATCTGGAAGGAAATGCAGCCTGGGTAGTCATCATTTAGTTGTGAAAGGCACACTCATTATTTAAATCATATGTGCTCTCCATGTTCAGAAGGGGCCCACTGGGCATGATTCAAGGCCTGCTGGAACAAAGAGGAGTTTCTTTATTGACTCAGTGGGCTTTGGATTAGACCCTAAATTGACAGGAGGAACTGAGACTGAGTTACCATTCTCTGGAGAGTTTGGGAATGCTGCACAGTGGTTAGATTTTTGTGCTGCCAAAAAAAAAAAATGCCACTGCTGAAGAAAGCTGAAAGCTTTATAGAATAAAATCTTTAGGCAGAGTTGTCAATCTTATAGGTGTGGATGGGTAACTGCAGTAGAAGTTAAACCTTCTTTTCCAGAGTCTTCCTAAGATGCACAGTGTATACTTTATGACAGCCAGACCCACAGGAGGAGTTACTAAAGAGAAAGATAAGCTTGATATTCCTTAATGGTTTAATTTCTGGTGCAACCAAATCAAAACATTTTGGAGGCAAGGGGGGGGCATTCCTTAATTAACAATAAAGGATCTGCGTCTTGCCCATAGGAATTTGATGAGTACACCACAATTGGGAGCAAGGCATAAAATGTGTTTTATTTGGTCCCATTTACTCCCTCAGTACATTTTCAGGGAAAAGATGAGCCTTATGCATCTTCTTCACATTATTTGATTTGCACTGCCCTCAGCCGGTGCATTTGAGCCATGCCACCGGAGTTCTGACAGTAGGCACACCAAAGCAGCCTGTGAAGGGAACTAAAGTCAAGCCATTACAGCTAGGCTCCTGTGCCAGATCCTCCCAGCTGTGCTACCTCCGTACATGTACTGTGATACGTTCAGAACAGATGGGTTTTGCTGAGCAGCCCTTGATACCACAGCACATGAGCATCTCATCAATTTTCATGCATGATTTCTTCACGCCGAGCGTGCTGTTACGTGTGTGCTTCCCGTAGGGGTGAGGCATTCACTGAAGGTCCTCCAGGGTTCCTACAACAGAGAGGGAGTAGGAAGTCGCATCTCCCAAACCCCAGGGCTGTGCCCCAAGCATGGGAACATCTCTTCACAGTAGTTTGTGGCACTACACCCACATGCTGTGTACACTATGCACACCACAACGCTCTTTTCTCCGTGCCGATACCTACCCCATGATTTCCAAATGCTGCAGCTGCAACAGAAGTTTTTGTTTGGTTGGGCAATAAGAACTTATCAATGCTGAAGATGGATGAATCCCTCAAGACAGTGTATTTGATTTGTGCTGTGACAAAAAGCACATGTATAATGTAGTCTTTAAGCAGTGCTACTTGCACATCTTTCTCGAATTTATCACTGGTAATTATAAGTATTGCTTCAGCCAGTAATCATCTTCTGCTTAAAATTTTTCAGGAGAAGCAGAGATTGAGAGCGATGATGATGATGACTATGATGATGACTGTAAAAAGTCGTCGATGGATGAAGTAAGGGTGTAGATGTGTTTTATGGTGATGGGTCGGTTCCAGCAGTTGTGGGTTGGCTTGTGTTACCAGGAGTGGGACTACCATCTAGTGGAGAAAGGGAGGCAGAACACTGGGAAACACACCACCAACTTTCTGAAGTTGGTTGTTAATCGGTTTGGAATCACATCTTTGCTTTGGTTATTTACATTTTCATTTACTGAAGAATAAGAATTAATAGCACCACAGCTGATCTGTTTCAGACAACTGCTTGTGGTGTATTTAGCATTGTTGAAAGAAAAACTTGACATCAAAAACTTAGAGCTATATTTATTATTTATCCAACAGTACTGATAAATGCGCTCAGCACTATGCATGTGTAAAGGTAATGCAGTCCCTTCCCTAGGAGCCACGTAAAAAGAATGAATACAGCAGCAGTTTAATTAAACATTTAACTGTTATAGCAAATTTTCTTCTTTACTATGTGAAGCTCCCTCTGTAAGGCCAGGATAAGTGAAAGGTATCACAGTTGATAGAAAACTGGGTTTTGGTATTTGTGGCCTCTGATGGCCACCACGGACAGATCAAAACTGCAGCATTTTCCCTTCTCTGTCCTTAGGGTACTGCTGGAAGTGAGGCTATGGCCACAGAAGAGATGTCTAACCTGGTGAACTACATTCAGCCTGTGAAGTTTGAGTCATTTGAAGTATCAAAAAGTAAGTAAGCTAAGTATGAGCAACATATTATACAGGAAATTACCTAGCAAGCATTGGGAAGAAAGTTCTGGAGAAACGCTACTTGGCTTCCTCTCAGTTAGATACAGGCACATGGACAGAAAATGTTCGCTTGGTATCCAGCCAAATAAATCCATATTTATTTTGAAACCTTCATGAGTCTAAATATCAAACTTCATCAACAGTAAACATGCTGCCATTTCAAAAATGTTTTTGAAAATCTTGTACTTACATTGTCTTTGTTGTCCGTGACTGAAGAGTAACGTAAGTTTGAGAAAGGTGGTCATAAATAGTCCTACAGATTGAGCAAGTGCTTTGTATTTTGCCTCTGCTACTTTTATAGAGGATTCAGGGTAAGCAGAGTCTGCCCTTCCCCATATGCAAATTCACTCTTTCCTGCCTCTGTGTATTGTATAGAAAAGGCCATAATTTCATCCCCCACTGGCTTTTACAGAAGATGCCTTGCCAGGAATGCACTCAGTGGCATCCTCAGTAAACGCTGCAGCATCTTTTCCTTTCTTGGTGCAGAACCCCCTACTGTTTGCCTGCCCTTTTTCACTTTGTTTTGGCAGGTTTCAATATGCTCTTGGAGCTTTTTAGTTAAAAGAAGTGTATAGCATTTTAATTTATTAATGATTTGTGGAGGCCTTGGCAGAGGGCAGGAAATTGGCGCCTAAGTCCGTATCTGTATACAAGATTTTGCATTTACTCATGATGAATAATAAGCATATAAGAAGTTATCTACTTGTTCATTTGTATGTGGTTAATTGTACGGACATACACACAAGCATTCACAAAATCATGCAGAGAGCTATGCTTGTTCGCTATAGGAGCGTCTCTTTGGATGTTTATAAATCTCCTCTAGCTCTAATGAGAGTTACAAGAACACTGTGGGAAGGAGATACTCCGTCTGGAAAAGGAAGCCATGTGAATCCTAGCAGGACAAGTTGATGCAGCTGTTCTAAAATTATCCTGTGTAGATTTCTTCTGTTCACGTGCCCGTGCCTTTCCGAGTTTTTTTGTCTTTTGTAAAGAACTGCTGATGTCCCGATTTTTTTTTATCCTAAGTCTTGATGTGACCTTTGATCAATCATAATGTTTCTGTGAGCTCATAATGGTAAGGAATTAATATATCTGGAGTTCGTGTCGAAAAAATCAGTCTGTGGTAAATATGGCCGGTTCGTTAAAGCAGTGGCCTTACATGGTAAATGTGGCTGGCTGGTTAAAGCAGTGGGCACTGTAGCATGACTTGTGGGTTCTGACCTTAGTCCTGCCTGGACTCACTGCTGGACCTTCATTAAATTCAGTGAAGATGAGCTGAATAAGGAGTTAGATGAGGATTGTTTTTTGTTTTGCTGCCTATCCACTTGTTGCCCAGATTTTATTTTTGTTCACCTCACTTCATCTCCCTAAGTGTAGAGTTCCACACTTGTCTTTTATACAGTTTCATTGTTTCAGTGTTAGAGCATTTTTTTAATGTAATATTTTCTAATTCAGAATTTGTTTTGATTTGTGATCCTGGCCTGCATGGTGATAACAGTACCTCACTGCTTCTGTCATTCACACATTTTAAAAGTGCATTTTCTGGTCTTGCATCCAACTTGTTAACAGAAATATTGAATAGGACTGGATCTGTAACAGTCCCCTGATTGCCCTCACTAGATATGTTCCCTCTCTCTGACAGCAAGTAGCTGTAACTCCATTTTTTCAAGTTTTTCAGACAGTTTTTCAATGAGTTGTTTGTCTACTCCATAGTGACTTCCTCCTGATAAGATAGCATGGTGTAATGTATCACGAGAGAGAAATGTCTCTCCCCCACAGTCTTTTCTTCAAAGGGCAGGTTTCTTAATCCTCTCCAGATACTACAAGGAAGTAATTGTTCTTATTTTAATTAGGAGTTTGATTAAGCCCTGGACATTTAGAAACTAAATCATTTAACAGCTACCGGTTCTGGTTTCCTACAGATGCTCTACTTTAAGATAAGGTTGAGAGATATGGTATATTACTACAACAAATCCTAGCACCTAAATTCTTATTCCATCCTTCCCCATTACTAGTGCTTTCCCATCAGTAAGGGAGAAGCATGAATAAGAATAATCTCAGTGCCTTTTTAAGGAGCTGAGACGGAGGTGAGCTGGCTGGAACAGAGTCTGGAGAAAGAGAGGATATGGCTTGTTGGAAAGGAAGGGGGGAGGTAGGAGAGCAGCCTCTAGGGAATAGCAGGAATCTTTTGCCATTAGGAGATAACAGGTATGAATAATGGCAGTGGCGTGATGGTTGCTAATTAGAAATAGGGACCACAATCTAGTCTCAGTCCCAGCTCTCCTAGAGGGAGAGAATCACTTTTGGAACACCATGGTCACCCTCTGACTCCTCAGCACACACTGAGAATAGTTAGTAGTTCACAGGCTGGCAGCACATTTTCCTCTCATGTTGGCCTAAACAATCTAGCTCCTCATTTCTTTGGATCCACTGCTTCCTTTTTGGCTTCCTGTAAGGAAAGTGCCCACCTGTTTCTGTCCGGCTTCTCTCTGCAAGACAAGTGATTTTGTTCAGTTTTATCCCTCTCCTGCAGCTTCGCAGTTTGACTTCGAGGAGCTGGCCAGGCTGGCTTCCTGGCCATCCCTGGATTACTGCAGCACAATTACTTCTAAAACTGGATGAGGGCAAGCCTTTTCTCTGCCTTATTGTTTGCTTTCAATAGGGTGGTGGGGCTAGAGAGTTCATGTTTCAACATAAGCACTGTTTCCCTCATTTCTGAAGAGAGCAGTGCTGAGATAGCTAATGGATATGACCTCCCAGCGCTGTGGCCCCTTCTAGGCAACCAACGCAGCTGTTGTGATGAAACGGGAAGCTGTTATTTTGCAGGAACCCTTACCTTCTGTACAAAAGAGTAAAGGAAAAAATACTGAACCTAGAAGGGTCTTGACTTAGGCTCTCTGCTACAGCATGTGGCATGGGTACGTTGAAAGGCTGTGTGCACATCAGGCAAAGATGAGTAACAAATGATATAGAAATTGATGTTCAGTCCTACTGAGTTATAAGCTTAGGAGGAGCTTTTCACCACTGTCAGGTCAGAAAGTTTGACCAAATAAAAGAGGTTATAGAAGTTCCATATTAGTTAGGGGTTAGGTCTGAAGACCTGCTGGGACACAGGCGTGTACCTTCAGGCTTGATTAGGTAGGAGTGTTTCCATGACTGTTTGAGACAGATGTGACCTTACCCTGACATACTGAAGATAACGAGAACGGCTGTAGGCACAGCTAGCGCACTGCTTAGTTTAATCTGATACGGACATTAGTTATTATAGCTTCAAATTGGCTCAAAGCCCTTGCATCTGTCTGCAAAGACAATCTAGAGATCCAGCAGGGCCCTCTGCGTTCCCCACAAAAGCTGCTGCAATACCTCTGCGTCACACCTGTGAGCTTTGGGCCCTACGTCTCGAAGATATCAACAGGGTATTTTGCAAGCAAACATGAGAGATCTCTGCCCGTGCACTGTGACTGTCTGTTGCCTGCAGCTGGTACAGTAGAAATCTCAGCAGTACCAATGCCCTTAATTTGGGCAGTGCTGATGTGAGTTCAGGTGGAGCTCTTGGGTGTGTGCGGAGTGAGTTTACCGCTGTCAGCAAACGATTGTGTATGTAAATTCTTTGAGGTCAAGGTGAAATGAGCTGGTGAGCAGTAGATGGGATGAGGGGACTGAGACTAAGCCAGTTGTTTGCAGCTCATGCAGCGCATATGATTTCATGCTCTAATGTGTTACTGCTTTTATTTCCCCTTTCAGAACGCAACAAAAGTTTTGAAATGTCTTCCTTTGTGGAAACCAAGGGGCTTGAGCAACTTACGAAGTCTCCTGTGGAATTTGTGGAGTATCCTTGACTTTCAGAAAGCTGCTTTCTTAGCCTTTCTATATCTGAGATCTGTTACAGGGCTTTATTGAAATTTGGAGACAGGAGCTGGGGAAATAGGGAACGCAAATGAAATTTGTAGATTTGACTGTCTTCCTAGATGAATTAATTGGCCTGAGTTCTGATGAGCTAATTTAAAAGCTGGCATGAGTCCTTGTGCTGTGGACTAGGACTAGAGGGAATAGGCATAAACTACATATTGAAGACCTGATATTTTGTATTGTCATTGTTAAATTTATCATCCTATATGAGTTATGGTGAGCAAATTGTCAAAATGTGGCTGATGGTTTTTTGCAAAGTCGTACAAGAGAGCTTGCTTTCCCATCGTACCTCTAGTTCTAAGAGCACTGAGCTGTTTTATTGCCACACAATTCTTTATTTTTTTTTTTGCTTTAGGTTTTTTCTGTGACTTTTAAAGAAAAGCTGAGGAGCATTCTGTTTAGACCTTTTGATGTTTCTCAATGTCTCTTATCACGGCTGCAGTTAAGAATGAATGGTCAAGATACAATAGTGCCTTAAAGAAGATTAATGGAAAGTCATTTCCACAGATAACCTGCAGCATGTTCTCATCTCAGAGATTTGTAGACTTAACTATAAGAAGTGCCCACTCATCATTTCTGGCTGTATATAGAGGCCAATTCTAGTGCTTATTCCAGAAAAGCACTTACTTTTTAACTGAGCACCTCTCCCACCACCAGAGGAAGATTCACTGTTCACAGCTACTTGGCCTCTATAAATGCAATCTTAGGAAAATCCCAAATTAGTAACCATAACAACAAATGGAATTTTATGAATGCTATCGTTTTAATGCATATGCCTGTGCTATTTCCTTGGTTATTCTGAGGACTCTGTACAGGAACAAAGAGCACCTTTAGTGACCCCATATTTATCATATCTCCTACAAAACTGTGGACCTCTGGAAGTGTTATGGTTGCAGAAATCCAATAAGGACCCCACTGCCATTCTGTAAAGAACACCTGCATTTAAATGTTGCAGTTGCACTTCTCTGCAAAGTGATTTTTGGCACACATACTATATCTTAACTACTCACCGTTTAGATACAACAAAATGCAGCTAAGCCGAATTTATCCAAAGGGAACACGTGTAGACTCTTCGAACTACATGCCGCAAGTCTTTTGGAATGCCGGCTGCCAAATGGTTGCTCTTAACTTCCAAACTGTAGGTAAGTTACACTGGTCTCTAAATTTTGTAAGCTGTACCTTACCACTTCTCTGATACAGTTTCTGATTCATAGGTGGGAAAGACTTTATGCATCAAAAGATGTCTAGCGATTGAATGATACTACTGAGCTGTTAATTAACATTTTTAACAGTTCAGGTTTTGTTTTTTTTTAAACAAGGAGTATTCATAATTACCATGCTGTAGCTAGTATAATACACATACATAATGCCCTCCATATTGTCATCATTTGTAAGTGGTTACCATTGAGCAGCATTTCAGATCTGGCAGGAATTTTTTTCCTGTGTCTTCCAAAATCTCAGTATATCAAGACATAAGGTACTTAGCAAATTCCACTTTAAAAGGGAGTGTTTAAGAAACAAAGACATTTGGGCCTCTAGATGCACAAGTCACTTTTGAAATAGAATGTGTTGTCTTCCAAGGCTATGTCTGTTCTGAGACATACAAATATTTCCATCTACTGCATCCCAAGACATATTCTGGCCATGTTCTGCCTCTGGGCACATGGTACCATGGTATCATTCCCTTTTTCCTTTCCAGTTGTGCTCATGTATACACCACCTCTCCGTGGAAAGCAAAACCCTACACAGGCTGGGAGTCTGCAGAGTAATAAAAGCCTCTTTGGCCCAGTTTCAACCAAGTATCTGGCACCCAGTGTCTGATGTTAGAAGTGGTTAGAAACATAAGTACTCGCCTGGGTTGGGTTATGACACTGCAATGCTGAAGGGACTCGAAACCTAAGTACCAAGGCTTCTTTTTTAATGTGAAAACGTTACCTATTGTGTAGTCTCTGAAAGATGTCTTACAGATGTCTTTTTCTTGACAAAAGAATCCAAGAGGGTGGCTGCGATCACATCTGAAACCTCTTTTAACAAGCGACAGTCTGCCATAAATAACTGTTTACATTACAGTCTGTTTGAAATTACAATAAATAGTATTATTTTATTGCTTTTTAAAATTGTTATCTAACTAGAACATTATTCTTATCAATATTTTTAACACCTAGATTTGTCTATGCAAATAAACATGGGAATGTACGAGTACAATGGCAAAAGCGGATACAGGTTAAAGCCAGAATTCATGAGAAGACCAGACAAACACTTTGATCCATTTACTGAAAGTATAGTGGATGGAATAGTAGCTAACACCTTGTCTGTCAAGGTATGTATGCAGCTGGTAAAACTGCTCTCATGACAATGTTAGAGCATAGATATATTCCTGTTATGCAGTGGCCTAGCAAATGACCATACTGAGTCAAGAAAAGAGAACGCATTTCATTTCATTGAGTGACATTTCATTTTTAAATTGCAGAGGATCTTCTGCCTCACATTTCATATCGTAGGATAAATGAATGTATTTGTATTGTGTGTATTCTTTTCCATTGAAGTAATTGGGAAGTGAATGGATTTAAGAGTAGTGTGGCTGTGTTTTTAGTAACAAGGGGCTGAATTTAAAACACGCTGTTACGAAGCGGTAGGTTGCACTGGGATAGCTAGAACAGTGCGCTGTTTAGTATAAATAAATTTTCTGGTTCTCTGTAAGTTCTCCAGCAGAACTGTGGAACCATAAATGTCAGCTGCAATTCATTGCCAACTTGCTTTTCTTCGTTGCTTTTTAAGGACCTCTAATGAAGTTCAAGGACCACCAGGAATCTGCAAATTGAAAACTACTTATATGAACATTTAGAGGGATAGATTGTATTGGCTATGACAGGATCACAAATTTATACTTTGTATATCTCTAGTTATAAAAACATAAACTTCCTGAAATCCTGTTATTCCTTTAATGGACTTGTCCATTAGAACAGTGTCCATATTATAGAATCCACCTGCAAAACCATCCTCCTGTTTTGTTTTCAAGAAAGCAAGTATCTCCTCTCAGGCTGCAGACACAAGCGTAGCAGAGCAGTGCTGGGAGGGATATGAATAAAGTAATAATCTGATGACATGCATGGTAAAAAAAGATGGCTGCGTGGCAATGACCATTTGTGGTGACCTGTAATCATGGAAGCTTTCAGGTCCTCCTGTGGGTTTAGAGGCATATTCTTCTGTAATTTTAGTAAATGGAGGTGGAAGTCATTCAGTAGCTATTAGGAGATGCACAGCGGTTTTAAGAGGAGGGAACATCCAGGAGTCATGAGACAGCTGTCAGAAGCCAGCTGCTTCTGCCTGCTTGGTGAAGACTGCTGGTTATAATGTCAATGCCCATACAAGATACAGCTCAGAATGGATTAAGATTTGCTTTAGGCAAGCCTGAATTTGTTAAGGTACAGTGACACTGCTACATATTCCTGTGCCTCTTCCATTTTCTGAAGTAATTGCAGACCTTTCTTTAACTTTTTAAAGCTGAGAGTTGTGTTTCCTGTTAAAAATAGGAACTAGAAAAAACAAGCTATTTTATAGTTGTCTTGTTTTTGTAGTGAAACTCCTCACCCTCTGTGAAGAGCCTTTATTAGAACATCAACTTTTTAGCTTGTTTTCTCCCTCGCAGTTAAAAACATGTTGTTTCTCTGCTGCTTCTCTTTTCTTCCAGCATTTTTTGAACCTGTTGTTGAAACTGGATAGAAATAAGACTTCTCAAAGATAGTGTGCTGTGGAAATAGGCAGCCAGATTGAGGAATGAGATCCAAACTAGTAGTATTCCTGCTGAGGGAAGGGCAGCAGCATGATCTCAACCTCATTATCGCTCATGGGGGAATTCGGGACCACAGGGTCACAGGAAATCAGGCCTCATTGGTTGTTTTGCCATGTCTGCAATGTTAGACAGTGGGGTTTTTGTTTATTGTGGTTTTGGTTTTGGTTTGGTTTTACTTTAAATGCATACTATCTGATCATTAATGAGAATTATCCATCTGCATTCCAGCCACTCATTTCCTAATCCACCAAAGCGGTCTCTAGTGATCCTCCTTTGTTTTGGTTTTAGATAATTTCAGGTCAGTTTCTTTCTGATAAAAAAGTCGGTACCTATGTAGAAGTTGACATGTTTGGCCTGCCTGTGGATACAAGAAGAAAAGCTTTGAAGACCAAGACCTCTCAAGGCAATGCAGTTAATCCCGTCTGGGAAGAGGAAACCATAGTGTTTAAGAAGGTTGGTGTAACGTTTGCTTCCCAGACGTGCACTGCGCCTGTTTTATAACCGTCCAGTAGAGTAATTCTGTGGATTAGTGAAACTTTGCATTTGTTAGAAAGAAGATAAAGAGATTCCAAAGAGTTGTTTCTCTAACTGTTCACTGCTAACCACTTCTGGTGTAATTTTGCTTCTCTAGTCATGCCAGCTCCTACTAAAATAAATGAGTTTAAAGACACCTTGATTCTTTCACTGACACAGCTGGAAACAGCAGACATGTCGAGAGACTCATCTGCGTGGCACGGTGCAGTGCCATGCTATTAAGGAGCAAGCACAGATCCCAGAAGCAGTTTAGCTGAATTTACCATTTTGCTTTAGCTCAACAGCCCTGCTGAAAAGCAGACCCTGTTAACCTGCGAGCAAGATGATGTGAATACAGCTATAACAATCTGGCTGTCCAAGCTAACGCATTCAAAGCAATCTGTTTTCTCTGCTTAGCGCTTAGCGCTTTCTGTGCTTAGCATATAGATTGTGCTATATAAGTACAACCTTGGAGATGAAACCACGTAAATCCCATCCACTTGAAATGAGACGTAGGCTCCTGAGTTACTCATGCAATTTGAACGGTATTACTCAGAGTCAATTCGCTAAACTTTGAGGGAGCAGAAAATACCGAGCATGTTTTAGGATTGTGCAATGTGAATGTCTTATTGTGCTTCACAATATACTTGGCAACCAGTTTTCTAGCAGTATTTCTGGGTTTTGCTCATTGGACACTGTGGTTAAGTGGATCCTGAGTCCAGGTGTTTGTAAGACAATTTCTTTCGTATTTCTCCGGGCAAATGTAGTTCACAGAGGCATTTATACAATTGGTACTTGCAGCCCTGCTTTCTAGGGAGTACAGCCCTTTTCCCTGAATATTTGGCCTTCTGAATGACTTTGCTTTGGCAGCCTGCCAGAGCTTAAGTTTGGAAACATCACTAGCATTTTTCTTCTGTAATGAACTTCTAATTAGTGTACTTCATTTCTCTATTTAGTTAACGATCATGCCTGGCTGCCTCTGTGCTCAGAGAAGCATAGATTACTATTTTTAGTAATCTTGAAAATAAATTAGAGAAACTCTTTAGTTTGGACTGTTGCTTTTTTTTTCTTTCATTGTCTAGATAAATTTTAGCATATGTTTTGAAAAAAATGCATATCTGTGCCCAGGTTAAAAATATGTGTATGCATATTTGCTTTAAGTAAGAAAATGGGATGAATTATGCTACATTTTTTTAAAGTAATATTAAAGATTCCTGTCTTAGTAGGGTAGTCTAAGTAACCTTTTTTTGATTTCTTGTTTTCTTTTTTCACTGTTGGCCTTCTTTCTTATGTAGCACCAAGAAAGCATCCAATGCTAGTAAACATCCTGCCTGATTAAATCTCTTTAGCCCAGCTAGTGAGTGTGCTGCAGCGCTGGAAAATTCTACTGGGTTTGACATGGTTCGTGTAATTCACACATTCACACTCTGCAAAACAGGTTGAGTTGCTTGTTGAGTTTTCAACACTGATATGCCTAACGGTGACTTTTCTCAGAAGTAAGTAATCCCATTGGCACAAACACAAAGGAAAAAAACCATCTAGGACTGTGAGTAATAAGCAGAAAACAGAGCGGCATTCAAGTGTGATTGGACTTGAGCTGCTAAAGTCCCTTGTATAGTACGGAAAATGTAGGGTCGAATTGCTGGGTTCAACATACTATGCACGCGTCTCACATCAAGTTTCTTGATTGAAAAATGTTTCTGTGAGAGCTATTTTGACACACAGGTGCATACACCCTGACCTCCTATACGATAAGACCTTCCTATGGATGTGTAGACGTTACTGTCTGCTAGACTGAACTTTCTGTCTGCTATATAGCCTACGTCTGGAAGGAGCCGTTTCATTCACAGCAGAAAGTTAATAATGCAACAATATTGCCTTCCAGGTCGTTTTACCTTCCCTGGCATGTTTGAGGTTAGCAGTGTATGAAGAAGGAGGGAAATTTATTGGTCATCGGATATTACCAGTCTCAGCAATTCGACCAGGTAAACTTTTTCTCCATTGAGACAGACGTTATGTAGTGAAAAGAAGCAGCGAGCCAGAATCCCAATGCTGTAAATCAGCAGCCACTCTGCAGATTTATAGCAACTGGGGATTTGAATAATGTCTCTCAACTTTGAAAAGGAAAATTCCATATTTCACCAGAAATTTAAATTTGTAATGAACCGGGAAAACCAATAGAATTAAGCATCAAAGGCATGGTTGGCACTTACTGGTCTCCAGTAGATCAACTGCATGTTCAGAGTTTTGTGCTAAAAAGTGCAATTGTAGACTTTCAAGAGGAAAGAGGGCAGCAACAGCCAATTTTGATGTCATCTTTGTGAGAATGGGAAATTGCTAGGAATGAAAGCAAAATATGCTCCTCTAATGTAATTTTTACATGCATGCAAGGACTGACCTATATGCAAGCTGTTGTATCCCTGCAAAGCCTTTAAATCAACTCAAAATTACTTTCATCTTTATTGCTGAAAATTAAAAAAAAAAAAAAAAATCATTACTGGTTGCTTCCAAATCATATAATTATTTCTATTATAATTAGTGGCCACTTAACTGAAAATTGTCTTGTGCAACAACTCAGCCCTTATTTTCCAGGCCAGAGACTTGTTAGAGATCATATTTCAGAAAGATGCAGTGACATTGGCATTTTGAGCAAGAGAGGCATTCGACTTCGCCAGCTTTTGCAGTGAGGGGAGGGGAGGAAGCTAAATTAGGGCAAGCATATGGGCCATAAACATGCTCCCAGTTTCACTGACACTGGAAAAGGAAGAATATCTGTATCTTATCTAGCCAGTCCCAGCAGTAGCATAAAACTCACATATCCCTGTATCTAACCGTTGTTGTCCATATTATTCCTGGAGACCTGATCTCAGGTAATGTATAAATCTGTCCCTTCTCTTGTGGCAGGTAATGTCAGGGCTCTCCTTAGAAGAGCTCCAAGCGGTTTTGTCTTAGCTGGTGTGGGTTTCACGGCCTCATTGCAAGCACAAATAGGCTAGCCATGGGAGGTGGCTGCTGGGCATGTCACTGCTCCAGGATTTCTTCACCAGTTGCCACTTCTCTTTCCCTTCTACTTCCCTTCTCTCTGCCCTGCTCTTGGCCATGCATCCCTGGCCATTCTGTTATGCCAGCTCTGCCAATCTCCACACCTTTTCTGTGAGCCAACTCAGCTTATCAATCCAGCAGAAAACTCTCCGCTGTTTTGTCCTGGCTTAATGGATATAATTGCCTCATGGAGGATCTGCCAAGCTCCAGAGGAAGATAGGTGATTGGAGAGGAGAAAGGGGGATGTGAAGGATTTCCTTCTTCTGGTGAAACTGAACTCTTTACCATGGCTGATCCCCTTTCATGGCGCTCACCCTTCATGCAGCACAGAGTCCATTCAGCAGAGCACTGAATCATGTACCTGCTTTTAAGCTTGTGCTTTTTAGAACAAAGGCCACTGTGTTAAATCATACAAGGACTTTTGAGAGCTTTTACCCGCAGGCCTATCTTCTGTCCTTTTGACTCCAGTAATAAGTAGTTTACAGCATGTGATGGAGAACAGCATGTTGATTTTAGTTTGTGTACATGCTGAAAATTGCTGGAGGAGCTTGAGGGAACTGAGAAACCTTTGTAATATGTAATATCTCTCTTTTCTGAGACATTACTGAAAACTATATCATACTGTTGCACAAATCCGCAGAATGACCACTATTCCAAAAGCAAGTATTTAACCATTACTTGGAGAAGGAGTTGTTCGCACTAACCAAGTGAGGATCCCCGTAGATAAAGGCATCCTGCTCGTGACGTATCTTGACACTACCCATATGTGCAGTTCCATAATCATGCCTCAGAAGAACAGCTTCAGCTGTGGTGCCTGTGGTGCGGGAGGCACCAACTTGCTGGGCAGAGGATGTAGCTTTGCAGCACTGTGATGCTGTAACAGTTTGCTGGGACTGCAAGTCCCTTTCTCCCATCCCTACCTGTGCACTTCCATCGCTGTCTTTAACCTGGCGTTAATATGTCTGACCTTATGGTGAGGCATTTTGGGTAGCTTAATTGATGGAAAACTCTTCGCAGTTTCTGAAGGATGCTTTTTCCAGAGTTTAGCTTGCTGAGCTGCCTATCTACAAAGTCAGAAAAGTGTCAGTGCACAAGAGAGGTGATGGTGGTAGGTGGCCGGGAGAAAGGGTTTGGGGCTGCCCCGTCTGTGGTCCCTCACCATTAACTTGGCTAAGCTGCACTGTAATGTGCGCCCTTGCTCTTACAAGACAGCCAGCTTTCAAAACAGTCTGAAAATACTCTTTTTTTCAGATATATTTCTAAGGTAGGTCACGTGATAGAATTCATACACTCACACGCTTTGTATAGTGCCACATTGTCTGTTTTTTAAATTAGATACTGTGTTGTGGATGTCCATCCACATTCCATCTCACTTTTACTTGGCTGTTCAGATTCCTGAGTATTACAAGGGTCACTTTTGAAAATTAAATAAGAGCTCCGTAACTAAAAAAAAAAAAAAAGAAATCCAGCCAGAGGTAATAAAATGTCATCAAATAAATGACAATTTTTAGCATTATTCACAGATGTAAAAATAAAGGGAAGATACTATTTTAAACTTCGGTGTCATGTGCCTTTCTAACAGTCCCTTGTCTGTATACTCATCTCTGAAACCCTTCAGGTAAATCTTTCCCTACCAGACGTCCCTGGGGTTGCTTGCTCAGTTGGAGCCACACTATAAATAACAAATGATAACACAATTACATTGAAAATGCCTGTGGAAGAGTTTATGCTCTGAACTGGTTGTTTCTTATTTTGCAGGCTATCACTACATCTGCTTGAGGAATGAGAGGAACCAACCTTTGACACTGCCAGCTCTCTTTGTGTACATAGAGGTCAAAGACTATGTACCTGATACCTACGCAGGTAATTCTGTGACATTTTCCTGCTGGGAAATATAAAGGTTAATTGAAACACAAAATGAATGTGGTGTAGATGACTTGCCATATTGGGGTAACAGTCCTGTGAACAAACCTCTGCACCCGATGGATCGTTATGTCTCATCACTCATACAAGATGTCCTGATTTACAGTGGCCTGCCTGAGGTTTAGGATTAGGGCCAACTCGGCAGACCTTGTATGACTCTAAAGGAGGAAATACCCCAGGCATTTGCCACTGAAAAACAAATGAAACGTTGCTATGTGACACAATAGTATGTAATTGTTTCCTAAGTAAAGTGCCATGCTTAATGAAGAGCATTGTATTTTGGAATCGACTCTAAACAAGGATAGGTTTAAAGACCATACTGTGCATCTTCAGTGAAAAACAGTATTCTGTGTAGCTGTTTTGATTTTTTTTTTAAAAACGGGATTTTTACTAATGCTTCTCTGTGCCTCATGTGAAGCAGGAGCCTAGTTGGCTGATGCCGTAAGCTTTGAAAATCCATCATAAATCACTGTGCAGAAAATGCACATCCACGAGACCCAGGCACAAACTCAAAGAGGGTTTGTGTTAGAATATTTGTGCGTGATGTTATACTCCCCTCCACTGTTGTTTCTAGACCTCAGACTACCTATCAGCAGCAGATCTGTATGAGAAATACAGTCTCTTAAAACCTGAGGAGCACTGGAACCATAACAGAAGGGGTTTGAAACTGAAGTATTTGCGTTATTTCTAGACGTGATCGAGGCCTTATCCAATCCAATCAGATACGTAAACTTGATGGAGCAGAGAGCTAAGCAACTGGCTGCACTGACTCTGGAAGATGAAGAAGAGGTAAAGAAAGAGGTAAGGGAGGTGTCAGTCTCTGCAAAGTATGTGATGGTATTTAAAAGCACCTACTTTTACTTAGAAAGCCAAATATTGAAAGTCCCTGAGAATTGTATGTGTTGATTACTTGAACACCTGTAAACACCTCACCTAGAATGAGACCAGGGTCCATTATAGCCGAGAAGCATTGCACTGTGTGTGGTTTCACAGCATGTTGTGTATGTAGCAAGTTACTGTTCAGAGGTAAAGAGACACCGAAAGCTGAATGAAAAACCGTGTCCTGTGTATGCTGATTTGCAACTTTGTGATGTAGTAAATGAAATCTTCGTAAGTCATTGCCTGTTGTTTTCCAGTGTGATGCTGAAGATCCACTGACAAAAAAGACAACTCTGTGTTAGTAGCTTTTCCTGAAAATATCACAAATTCTCCAGAGTTTCAGGCTCTGTTTCTGGAGAAGTTATTCTGTTCAGAAACATTTGTGTAGCTCAGATTCTGATGTCTCTATATATTCTCTATAAGTAAATGTGCCCTAAAGAGACCCACTATAATCGTACAATAATTTAGATGGGAAGGGGCCTCTGTATGTCAACTGATTGAACTCTTCATAGGTCTTAGAAAGAGAGATGAAGAGGGAGGACACCATAGAGTAAATAAATGTTCAGGCCTATTCTAGCATAGCTGAAAGCTATGAGAGCCACATTTTCAGTTGTTAGGTAACTGTTTGGGTATATGTGGCTACCTACAGACTAACCTGTAAACCCTGTTTTTCTGGATAATTGGAGGTGTTGTGCACACAAATGCATAGATGTTATTTTGAGCATAATTGAGAGTACTGGCAGTTCTGCTTTGGTTCTGATAAACTCTATGCACATTCAGACATTTGGTCTCTCTGTTCCAGACATTGTCACTGGGACCTCTTCTAGCAGTGTTTGAAAATATCAACCTTGTCTTTTAAAGATTGCTTGTGTCAGATGTTAAGCACATCATGTGAATCAAAAGGCACTCAGTACAGGTCTCTAGCAAAGATGGAGAAATGCTTTATAATCCTAAACTGCCCTTAGCTCTGGTGCCCGTCTTCTTCAATTCTCAGATGTGCAAAGCCTCGTTGAACTAGATTTTGTAACCAAGAATACATTCCCAAAGCAGACCAGATGAGTGAAAGTCATTACAATTCAGTGGCCAACAATTTACTCCTCATGCAGTGTCACAAGTTCGGCTGAATGAGGACACTGTGAAGTGTTCAATAGTATCTTAGACAATTATCTAGGACACTCTACACATGAGATTCTATTTTAATAGCAAAGTCTTTTTTTAACATAATCCTTTAAATACCTTAGAGGTCATTTTTACTTTTGAAAAAGTACAGATTTTCCTGGTCTGTACGGGCTATTTGTTAGTTGGAAAAATTCTGTCACAGAGTATCTTCTAAAGTAAATGGGAAGAAGGAGAGATGAGTTGTAGTGCTCAGGTAGTGCTACCGTATGTCAAGGAGCTTGAAAGCTCCTAGGATAAAGGGGCTTGTTTTGGAGTAGCAGAGAAATATTTTTTCAAAGAAAACTGTAATGATTGTAGTGGTGTTTGCTAAAAATGTATAACCATTCAGTTAGAGGCAGTAGCAAGGGGTGGGGACAAAATTGCCGCTTTAAGTGGCAATCTAACTAGACCATTGTTACCTTCTATTTATAAATGCCCATTCTGGGTAAGATATTTGGCAGCTGGGCTGTCCTTGGAAATCTTGGATTGCCTGATCATGTCATGTGATGATAACGTTTTCTTCATCAGTCAGCAGGGCCAGCTGTTTTGTTCACTTACGGTGGCCCACAAGAATCACATCGGTTAATAATTGCAAGTATGTTCACTGGCAGCATAGCTAAATAAACCCAAGCATGTTTGCCAGAAATGTACACATAAGTGCACCGGGATTCAATTTTCCTATGAACAATTTCAAATTTACACACTATAAATGTTTGTATGCAAAGCTGTGCCGTCTCCTAGCACAGATTCCACTTCCCCACACCTCTTTCCCTTCCCTCACACACATTTATTTATCTGAGCTGGGTTTTTGCAGCTGTCACAGGAGAACTGAGGTTTTTGTCTTTGCTACCTGGGAGTTTAAACTGCATCTCTGTAAGAAGTTCCCTTCTTGCAAAACAGTAGTCAAATAAGCTGCCTAGTAGCGAATCGTTTTAAAGAAATACATTAACCTTTCTTTAAGCTTCAAATTACACCGCCTGTTAATTATCGGTGCGATAACGTAAATGAAGAATGCTGAAGAACTGACAAAATTTACAGTATCTTTTCTGTATTTATTTGCAACGTTCCCGTTATGAGCATAACGTGAACTCCTACCTTTAGCTTTATGGTCAGTACCTAGCTTCCAGTTCTTGCTTTCCAGCCTGGCCTTAGAACAGAAATTTTTGCAGAATGGAAGCATTGTAATATCTGCAGTGTGCGTTTTGCACCTTTAACTGTACTTATCTGAATACATAGTAAATCTTTAGAAGCATACAGGTAGTGAAGATTGCCTTCTCTTCCCCTGCATGGTGTCCTTCACAGACAGGAGGAATAAGCCATAAAATTTGCGGCTGGGAGTTTCTTGGGATGAATTAATCCCAGCTTAAAGTAGATCGATATAACTAGTTTGTACGTTTCCATCCCCACAGTCCCAGGAGCAGAAGTGTGTAGGGGTCTAGGAAAAGCTAGCTGGAGTAAAATGCATTTTGGCTGTGCCTGCTGGTGTATTGTGGCTGGGGCTGCATGTTAATTCCCACTGCAGAGTCAGGGAGTCGGGAGGCCTTGCTGGCTCATTAATGTGTCTGACATGGAAGCAGCAGAGCGTCTGACCTGTTGTTTCTACCCGTAAAACAATGTTGAAATGGAAACTGTTGTTTTGCGTGCCTGGATATAAATCAAATGTGTGTGTGTGTGTAATCACTCCAGTTGGCTTCTTTGGTTAAATAAAATTATTTTGATAGGGAAAGTAAACAAAAACATCTCTAGGAGAGCAGCTGCACTTAGTGTTTCTGATGCCACTATTTAAAATGAAAATTGAGGCATAATTTTGCAAATCATAACAATCACACCAAGTTACAGTAATGGAAATTAAGGTGTTCGGACACTTCTTGTAGGGAGACCTTGCTTACACTTGCTTATACTTTGCCAAGGAGCATAGAGGCAAACTGACTTAAGAACTGCCCGCCTAGTCTAACAGTGCAGCATGGAGGAGATCTCCCAACCCCAATACACTGCAGCTCCTTTTCTCTGTAGAAATAAAAATAGACCGTATAGATATGTGCCTGCATGGGTATGTATCCTTCTACTTAGTAAATATACAGCCTTGCAAAGGACATGGCAACATGTGGAATATAAACCATTTTCTGTGAATATTAAAACTGTAAATTATAAGGCTGGATGACATCATATTTTCAAAAGAACCTAAAATATTCTCCACTAAGGAAAAATCATGTTTACTTTAGCATTCTGTGTGATTAATTATGAGAAGAGAAAGTACTTTTTAATGAGATTAGATTGCTTAATGTAGTAAAAACTACCCTTTATTCACATCCTGATCCTGTCTCACATTTCTGCTTTAGTTTCTGAAAACAGATGTTTTATGTCCAAAACTGACAGGTTACGTTAATAGTTTCTCAACAAGCTGTGATGCAGCGTTTTGCACCACATACAAACATAGTCCCAAAAAAGGGAGGTAATACCCACTTTCCCATGCAGTGACTTTTGGGGCACAATCTTGCCAGAAGTTAGGAATTCTAGCTTTATTTGTATTAAATGTTGATGATCTATGTAGCAAACATTGTTTTTATTAAACTCATTAATTGCATCCTGTGGGGAGTACATTTTAAGGAGAATTGAGGCGATAACCATCTCTCTGTGTGTTTGTCAGAGCTACACCTTTTGCCTGTCACATTGTTCTACTGTCATAAATGTTGGCTAGATCACGTTTTTCCTTATTTTATTGCAGTCATTCCTGCTTGATATAAATGAAATTGTTGGCATCGGTTTTCAATTGCATCATGTTTCTGACTACAGTATCTCTCTCCCATAATTTTGGTAGAAGTAGGCTGTTGAGACAGAAATCCTTTTGCATTATACAGTATGTTGTCGGGGCCAAGATGAAGGAAATCAGCAGCAGGAGCAGCACAAAACAGATCAAAATGTATTTTGCCTGTATTGATGCAGTGCAGGCTGATATTTTGCAAGTGTGGAGTAATCAAGGGGAAAAAAACCAACAACTGCGGTATCCTGCCTCTGCATGTAATGTGATTACCGTCAAAGAGTGAAATGGAAGCAGCTGAAGGAACAAATTCAAAACTACCCTGAGACACCATGGCAACTGGCCCCTCGCAGGGACAGCAAGAAGGGGGGCTTGGCCATTTCAAAATAAAAATTGCTTTGAATGACCTTCTGTGCTTGCTTAAAACCTGATGGTCACAAGGAAAATTATAAGATGTTCCATGCATAGTACAACATACGTTGTAAGCCTGAGCCTTTAGGAAACTGGAGAGAAAGAAAAGATTGTGGAAAAATGCTTAAATGTTTGGATACCACAGATGTATTTATGCAACAGGATGGAGGTACTGTTTACATACTGTCTTTGGAGTGCAATTACAAAAATGTAAGATCTTGGGAATTAGAAGTATGTCTCTGTTCTGTAAGAACAGTGAATAATGATAGTGCTGTGTGGATCTGTGAAATTTAAAAGTAATTTGTGTACATGTTTTGTTCACAGCAGGAATTTGAGTAGCATTTTCATGCCAGCTTCTACATTATTTCTAGAAAGGTTTTATGGCAGAGCACAATGCTTTTCAATAAAATACAGATTTCACATCTGTGTACTGAAAAACATCCCTGATGAGTAATATCCACGTAGATTAAAAATACTTTTTCGGAATAATACATGCTCTATTTCTTCTTGAAATTTACCCTGCAAAAATGAACCACCTGAATTACCATGGCTCCTAAGGATATCTTTTTGTTGTTGTTTTCTGTGAGAATGATTTATATATAACAGTTACAGAATTTCACATTTTAAAAAGGAGGCTAAACTAGACCTGCAAATAAATAATTTTAAGTCTGTTAGTTGTGAAGAGTAATGTAAATCATCATGTATTTTCAGATTGACCACGGAGATGCACCATCCGAAGCTAACAATGAACCTAGGCCAACACCAGCAGAAAATGGAGTAAATTACACTGCCTCTCTTACACCGAAACCAGCAACTCAGGTTGTCCATAGCCAACCAGCACCAGGTAAAAAAAAAAAAAAAAAAAGTCCCATCTTTTCAAAATAAATCAGGATAATAATTTTTCATGTGCTTTCTGTTTAAGGAACAAATGGGGGGGAGGGGGTTGTGTTTGTTTGGTTTTATAAAACAGGTAGAAATTTTCCCACTACTTTAGTATGCTGTTAGGGCCAGTCTTCTTCAAATATACAAATATGTTATATTTAAGGTTGCTTTTGTGGTGGAACTGAAGTTCATTACAAGCAAGAAAATTTTCTGGTTTGTTTTTTTTTTCTTGTGGGTTTTTGGTTGGTTGGTTTTGGTTTTTGTTGTTGCTGCTGTTGTTGTTGCAAGTGCAGCAATCGCTTTAAATTCTTTTTACAAATATGCCTAATTTATGCATGTAGTTCAATCTTTTCCACACACAAAATACAGTCTTAGATACTTACATATTTTGTATTGACATATCTCCTATAACAAATGCTTGTTAAACCGCAGTGTTTATGATTTTATGACTGCAGTCTTCATAGGCTTGATCTAACTGACTTCCAAAGAGCTGGATTAATCTTGTGTACAGAAATTTTGCACTGACATCATTAATATAGGGCAGTTGTACTAAGTGTCAGCCTAATACCACTTACATGACTCATATGATTGGAATCAGTGAGTTCAATAACATCCTCATCATAAGTAAAACAGCAAAGCTCAGGTGGGTTTTCGAAAGGTTACGTTTTTGCGTTGGCTCACAGGTTCGGTGTTGTTTTCCATGTTGCTACTCTTCTGCTTAAGAGATTTGTTTTCTCAAATGATTAATAAATGCCCATGTGAGCACATGTCCTGTGTCACCTGCCGTGTTTTAATATGCAATCAAGTAGCACAATAATGTCTGTTGCTTTAAAAGAATTAGAATCGGTCATCTCTTTTACCTCTAGGTTCGGTGAAAGCACCTGCAAAGACAGAAGATCTTATTCAGAGTGTCCTCACAGGTAATAAATATACAGTTTACACTGCATGAATAATACACTTTTTTGTCAAGAGAAACATATTTTTTTATGAAAGAGTCCATCTGGGCTTAGACATTTCTTTGAGTGACTAGGACTGCAGTAACTCATAGAAAATGTACATACCATGTTTTCTTCCTAGGCTTTGAAGTTATTAAATGTTTGAGCACATGCTTCATGAGATCGGTATTGGGTGCCAACAGGGAATTTTTAAAAAAAAAAATCCTATTTTTATAGTTTCATAAGCACAGCATTATCATCTAATGCAGACAAAAGCCCATCATTACTATGTGAACAGAATCTAAATTTGCTCTGAATATTGTAAATAATAGTGAAACCATTTTTATCTCCATTAGCCTTGCAGTGCTCCCATTGCTCCTAGAAAATTGAAATTACCATTACATCAAGCAAACTGTCTGTCAGATAGTGCCCTACTGTTGGGAGTCATGTCCTCCAGCTTGGAGTTAGAGTTTAGGTTGCAAATCTTATAACTCAGTTTATTTTATAGTCATTCTCCTACATTAGAACCCACTCCACGTCCAAATCTTATGTAGGCCTACATTTAGGTGTGGAAAACAGATAAGACACATGAAATTCTGCATGTTGATCACCTCTCATGTGCGGTAGAAAGAGGCTGGCCTAGATTGCAGAACTACCTGCTGGCCTCGTACAATCAGTCTGTTGTCTGGAAAGGGCTCTTCAGTCTGGCTTTCCCAGAGCTGTGACCCCAGATCACGCAAAGTCATCATTCCCTCCAGCACACTTTTTTAATTGCAGACTTAGGATGAGCTTGTGGAGGTCACACTAGCAGACCCTGAGCTCGAGCTGTGATCTGGGTTCACCGAGCCGGACATCCTTCATAGCTGCTGTTGGAGTGACAGCACTGGAGGGCAGTCCTCAGCATTTAGCTAGCGCTTCTTTGCTGGACTGGCAGCTAGATGGCCATGACTCTTCTGATGCAGGGTCTCCATTAAGAGAGAAGTGAAGTCTCTCCTGAGATGCCACGATAATACCAGGACAGATACTTCCAGCCAGTGCCTGGGTCAAGGGAGGAGACCAGGCAGCTGAAGTGCTGTGTGAAGGGGGTTTAGGCATCAGCATGTTATGTAGCCCATCCAGAGAGAAGGGAGACTTGAAGTGTTGGTACAGTGGGTACAAAAATGTTCTGTGGTCATATGTAAAATCATGTTTTTATATGTTGGGCTGATGGAAATCTTTTGCACCTGGAAGGGGTTGAGGAAAGAAAGTACATGGTTTTTATTTTGCTACACATCTTGGTGTTCTAAAGTTTTCATCTCACTTCTTACTCTTATATCAATTAAATTTGCCACAGTATTTTCAGTCTGGTTAGCTTATTTCCGGATGAGTCTACTCAGTTAGTTTAAGCTAGCACCTTTCGCTTACCAGCAGTAAACAAGCATGCTTTGTTTCATTCCTGCTGATGGAAATTTCCAAGTTCTCTGATTGAAATCATACATTATTAGAAAGGTGAAGTGGCTTTTGTTATTGTCATTGCAGAAGTGGAAGCACAGACTATTGAGGAGCTAAAACAACAGAAGTCTTTTGTTAAGCTTCAGAAGAAGCACTACAAGGAAATGAAGGATCTTGTAAAGAGGCACCACAAGAAAACCACTGACCTTATCAAAGAGCACACTGCAAAGTATAATGAAATCCAAAATGACTACCTGCGACGAAGAGCAGTTCTAGAAAAAACAGCAAAAAGAGACAGTAAGAAAAGGTATGTTGAGCATAGCTTTCCTGTTCTTGGTATTGGAGATCTTTACTCAGGTCTTCTTTTATAGTAGACAATTAATATGGAGGTGACATTACAGCACAGAAAAAAATCAAAAGCAGCAAGATTCCCAGGTAAAATGAAGTTAGGGCCTTTGATAACAGAAATCACCAGAAAAAGCCCTCTCCGTGACGTGCTGCTTCTCTGCTAGAAGCCAGATAAGTTGTTCATCGTGTTATACCTCTTTCCCTGTAAATGGGGGCACACAATATTTTTCTTGGGACTTCCCCTAGACCGCTGGTGTGGGTAGGTAACAGCAGCCAGTGGTTAGGTAGTGAGCTTAATCAGGAACTACGAGATGGGGCATCCCGAACATGCTGGGACAGTTCAGGAGCCAGACTGCAGCACAAAAGCTTTCAAACCTACCTGGATAAAGTGTTTTACTTTCCTACTCCGGTCAACTACAGCATGTTTTATCAAAGCACCCCATCTTCTCCCATGCTGACCTCCTTTAGGAGAAGGAGCGTCAGTTCCATGGAAACTTCTACTCCATGCTTAATAATATAACTTTATAATGTAGCTCCTTTTTCAAGCAAGGAGAAGTTTTTGCAGCCAGCACACGTGGTCATCGTGCCCATATTAAGCAATTGGTTTACTCTGGGCCACCACAGTGTGCTGTCTGGCGGTGAAAGAGACCCAGGTGTCAAAACAGGAACAAAACTTAGTCCTCTTTTTTACTATTTATGGGTAAAATGGATGTTCTCAGTTTGGGGCTGAAGAGCATTGTCTCCAAGTTAGAGCCCTGGGAAAAACCCATGTTAGAGTAGGTGGCATCAGATGTATAATTAGGTGAAAGAAGTCATTAACATCTGACTACTGTTTAAATTATGATTGATCCAGACCACGAGGGGATCTCTTAATGATTGCTTGGCTTTGCCTCTGCATGCACACCCCTTCTGTGCTATGTCTGTTTCTAAATCTCGCGTTGCCCTATCTCTTTGTGTGTGCCGGTACAATTTTTATATTATTTGTTTAGGTGATAATACAATAGCAGAACTGTATTTATCATTATCAGTTTGAAATGCAAAGACTGTTATGACTCATTAATCTTTCCACAATTATTGTCGTCTTCATACGGTAAGGAGCTATATGTTAATAAAGATCAATTCTTAACTCCTGGGAAAATATATGCACACGTAGGTACAATCAGTGTCTGATACCATTACGATTGAATGATAATCAGGTAGGGGTACCCTTCTAAATTTTTATTTCTCCCATTAGTGCAGCATTCTCATTTTAACATAGCTTATTTTTTCAGTAATTAGATAAGCACAGAAGTCCTTTAACTTTTACATAAAATTGATACAGCTGCAGATCTTCAATATGAAGACACTGAATGACCATTAAAAAAATTACTTGATAGTGTAGGACATCATCAGAGCAAAAGGCTGCAAGCATGCTCTGGCTGCTAACCTTGTTGATAGTACCTCTCATTGTAAGAGACTGGGATTCAGACCATAAATTGTCCCCAGGAGGGAGCTTATTCATTTATTCCTGCTTGATGACAGAATGTCATTGGGCTTAATAAGAGCTTAACACTCATAATATATCTATGTTCAGCTGGCCTTAGCTGTTACCAGTTTTAAGGCTTCCGGGTTCTACACTTGAGTTTAACAAACTCCCTTAATGACCAGTTGTCAACTGCACACACAGTGTTATTTTTCCCATCATCAATGTGTGCGACAGATAGTGGCAGCCAAAACAATGTCATGTTTCTTTTCTCTAGCATATTCTATTCAAATTTAAGCAGAAAAACAAACTGAATAAATAAAATGACACATTTATCTTTGAGTAAAAAGGATTTTGCTTTTTGATTTCATTACGATCTGACCATAAATCATTCGTGATACCAGGCAATAGAACCCTGTCTGAAGGTTAGAAAATCTGAGGTTGAATTTTAAAAAGGCAGGAATATATCTTTTAGGGATTTTCAAACTTGCAAGTACATATTACCTCAAGCAGAAGACTTCTAATAGAATACTGCATCCCAAGGAAAAAGGTGATTTTTATCATTTTAAATTATTGCTGAAGCTGTTTGCCTGTAAACGCAAAGTATAAATCATTACTTCATCAGGAGTCCCTGTATCAGATTGCCATACAAATGTGTTGTCTCTGGTCAGAAGCAATCCATGTTTCATGCCCTTGTCTAAAATTGGGCCAAGATTCAGTAAAGCCACTGTCTACAGGAAGTTAGAAGTATTCATTTATATACATGCAGAAGTGTTTTGTTGGTGGTGTTCTAAAGTTTCTTTAATGATTATGTCCCTTAAAACACAGTCCTAGTATTTTAGCCAGCATTTAGAAATAGGTCTTACTTCTTTTTCCCAAAAATACAAGAGAAATGTCAGCTTTATAATGTATAGAGTAATGGCATAGTATGCTGGCTTTAATATTCATTAATGCTGTCTTCTGGCTCTGTATTTAAATTATCCTCACATATCACACTGACACCACTTAACCTCTTAGCAGAATATTCAAATACAATAAAAATACAAGAAATAAAAAGAGGCTACCTTGGTTTGTATCCTCAGACTGACGAAAGCAGCTTCACATTATTTCAGCTGAAGTTACTCCAGTTGACAGCAGCTGCAAACTTGAACCTGCGAGAGAAAAGAGAGGCAGCCAGTGTAGCAAGTTCTCTGCACTGCAATCTCTGCAAATTTCAGAGCAGCAAACTCATTTTTCTCACAGTGTTGGCCCTTTCTCGTCAAGGTTTTGGTGTTTTGTCCATCTCATGCGCTGTTCTTGAGGTTTCCCAGGCAACTGATTTAACACCTGAGTACAGCAGTAAACACAGCAGCAGAGCAGGGCCACACCATAATTTTTTTTTTTTTTTAAATGTTTTTCTTGGGTTTAGTTTACGGCTGGCCTGAGAATGGTACTGCTTTTGCTGCTTATTTTTCCCTTGAGTATTTTAGTATTGTCACGTCATGTCTCCTTTCACAATTACATCTCTCCTTCTTTCTGTCTGAAGAAAGAAAAAAACCCCAGAACTGTTCCTTAGTGTTGCTGTTTAGCTTCCTCATTATATTTTTTTCTTTGCTCCTATGTGCTGCCTTTCTGATGTTTACTCCCCACTGGGCTGTTAACTTTCTTCCTAAAGTCTGCAGTCCATAGAGCACTTTCTTCTGTGTATGCTATGCATGGCATTTCCTGAAGGTGGGGAGAAAATACCAAATAAAGGGATGTTCCTACCGTTTCAGGCATTTTATAAACACAGACGTAAAGTTATGCTTTTAAATTTATTGCTAAGTGTCTGCAAGAATGACTTGGTTTTCAAAATACTCAGCATTCACCATTTCTGCTGAGGACTGTGCAGCTTTGAAGTTCAAGTTACATGTCTGGAAGTGGATAAACAAGTTCCAAGGGCATCTGTTTATGGGAAATCTTGGCAGTTGCATTTATAGCTCATTTATTCTAAGTCTGGTTCACACCACTGTGATGGGTTAGTAAAATGAGGTTTAAAAGCAATAGCCATCCCATTAATAAACTGTTTACACTATTTTTTTCCTAAAAGATGAAATTATTGGACTTACTAGAGCTAAAATTATCTTCTGGCCCTATATGTGGTGCTGAGAAACTTCTTAATGGGCTACGTATAACCAGCTGCCTTAAAAAACAAAGTTTAAATACGGGGCAGAGTGTACATGCCTAGTGACTTGGACCTCGGTGGGGGGTGTGTGTGTGTCTTTGCAGATCTGAAACGGGCAGCCCAGACCACAGCTCTTCAACTATTGAACAGGAATTAGCTGCGCTCGACTCTGAAATGACCCAGAAGCTAGTTGAGCTGAAGGAGAAGCAACAACAGCAGCTGCTAAATCTCCGACAGGAGCAGTATTACAGTGAGAAGTACCAGAAACGAGAGCACATTAAACTGGTACGTTTGTTATGTTGTCTGCTTTTCTTTAGCCTTCTCAGGGTGAGTAATGAAAGCAGTATGACATTATAATTAAGTGGGGCTTCCTCTTACTTGGAGTCCATTTCAGAGCTTGATTTCCCTGTGGTCTGCTGCAACTTCAAGGGTTTTTTGTGTCACTTTGTCACTAACATTTCTAACAGCTTGGAAGGCTTTGGATGGAAGGCAGAAAGGCAACAGGATTATTACTACTGCTAACACAGAGAGTCCGTACCTCTAGTTATGTAAGTCTCAGTTTATTGCAGCTTTCAGATGATGTTCCCATTTTGTTCTGCCACTTTTTTAAATGTACAACACTCAAGGAGGCAGGATTAGCTGGAAAAAAAATTGAAACACCACGAAAATAAATAAATGAAGGTAGATTCAAACATTCTCCAGGGCACAGAGTTGTGCCAAACAGTGTTTCTGTTGCAGATCAATGCTGTAAGGGGATGCAGGACATAATCTGTATATGGTGAAGAAATATTTTGCATCCATCAGTCCAAGCCAGCTTGTGTTTTTACAGCTGGAGCTTGGCTGACAACTACAGCAGGATCATAGGCCCTCTGAGCTGAAATAGAGGAGCTTGGGCAGATGGCGGCTGATGCTGATGGATATTCTCAGGCAGAAAAGAACATTTTTAAAGGGTGTTATGGGAGTGCAAACTGTTTTTCGACCCCAGACAATCCTCTCTCACAATTTTTTTCTTATTATATGACGTTTTGCCTCATTACTGTTGGATGAAGTGATTTGTCTACTCTGCCCTGCCATCCAAAAAGAGCAGGTCAGAGGAGTGATACGTGTGGCTATTGCTCAGCAAGGCCTTTTCACAAATTTATTCCCATGGATCATAGCGTGGTGCTGCAGTTCCCAAGCAGTGCCCTGTTTTAACACCCGTTTTATGTGAATCACTTCAGCATCACCAAACAGGAGCTGCTCCAGTGTGGGTGCGTGGACCCAGTTACCTGTGCTGCAGGGAGAGAGCCCACATTCAAGTAACAGTTGTTAGCTGTATCTCAGGGGTTTTAATTTTCATCAAAACAAACCATTTTGGACCCACATAGTTGAGCTTATATTATTATAAGCTAACTCGTTCCTCATTGCAAAGCAGGAGATGGCATTTCTCAAAGCAAAGTTACATTTTCAGTGTTGTCCAGTTAGGTAGTGTCAGGATAAATTCATGTTTTAGCACAGAACCTTCAGACAGTTTTCCCTCTGAGCTGTGCAGGAGTTAATATTCTGATTAAAATCTGCTTTGCAGCCAAGAGATTCTTTCTGATGCCTTTCTTTTAGAGGACAGGCTATTGTCAGTATCTTTCTTCTTTTATCTGAGGAATGAAAAGCTGGATCAGACTAGCTAGGCATTATTAGACATTCTCTGGTTCATCATCTTGAGGATTATTTTACAGAATCACACTTAAACTAGAGGGGATGATCAAACCAAACTGGTCCCATTTCCGACTTCGATTCACCATTCATTGAACTTGCACACAAGCTCTGTCCATGGGACCTCTCCCATCAGCATCACCACCACAAGCGTGCTTTTTGTTAGCGGTTTTAAGCCAAACGAGATTGGACCCAGCGCTGCACAGCAGATTTCAAACCAATGACTCAAGTTTTTTGAATGCATCATTCTGTGATCATAATGTAGGGTATGCTTATCTATAATTAGCTTTCTTGGCTATCATGCATTAATTTTTCAATACCCACCTGACCACCCTGAAATCCAAGCTGTTCCATATAATAACGCACAATGCAAGAGGAATGTTTTCAGCATTTGCAGAAAACCTTGAATATTCAGTGACACGGGAATTCAGTTTGTAATTTATATTGCGTCAATTCAGTTTGTGACCATTTATGAATTATCATAGGCACTTTTAATTCCTAGCAAAGCTAAAATCTGCAAAATATATTTTGGTTTTACATTTAATATTCTGAAACTATGTCACCTTGATGTACGGAGAAGTAGTAGTTGCTGTGTAAGTTGGACACACGCAAGCCTGGCTGGACTCTGCAGGTTAAGAATGCATTTACACTGATAAGAATGTTTACTGGCTTTTGATCGTTGGTAATTAATCAGGGAATGGTGTAACGCTTTCATGTCTGCTACAGACTTTTGAGGACACTTAGATCTATGTATGATGTTTGGCTGAAAATACATATTTTTGTTTCTTGGGATTTTTTTTTTTTTTTTAGCTTATTCAGAAGTTGACAGATGTAGCAGAGGAGTGTCAGAACAGCCAGCTAAAGAAACTGAAAGAAACATGTGAAAAGTAAGGTGCTATTCCCCTTATAATTGATTACCACTCCAAGTGGTTTTTGTTTAGATACATTTTGAACATGCCTTTGTGTTTTATGCTTTAGAGAAAAGAAAGAATTGAAGAAAAAAATGGACAAGAAGAGGCAGGAGAAGATCACAGAAGCAAAGTCCAAGGATAAAAATCAAATGGAAGAGTAAGTATATCCCTAAATCTATATCCTTAACATGTTATGAGGAGACACCAGATTTTTGTCAACTGGAAAATCAAAGAAAGGTCTCAACCCTAAATACAAGGCAGCTTTTAATCGGACTGTAATACCTCACCAGAGCAGTGGAGTCCTTCTTACTTCTGCTGATACTAATTTAATTTCCTGGGACTAAACCAGTCTCCTGTTCTGCGAGCATCGAGTCTGGATCGACTGCAAAGGTGCTGATGTGTGGTATGGGGACATGCCTATGAGTGGCACGACAGAGTGATTCACCAAGATGCTGTTAATCCAGATGCTATTCCTCTGAGTATAAATAGACTTCGTGGCTTCAGTTCTGCAGCGTTTGATTTCACCTTAACTTAGAGTTTCATGTGTGAGTTACCTTTTCTTCTTAACTCTGTTAAAGCTCCTCTCCAGAAGAAGTAGCAGCAACACAGTGGAAGGTTTGCTCTACTTCTGTGAAGAATTCCCCTCAGATGCTGTGCGACTGATTCTCCTCCAGTGACGGTGTTATGCAGTGTGCAGTCACTTTGGGGGGAAGAGAGAGGAAAGCTGAGTTCTGAGGGTGCAGTTTCTGTGAACAGGGACAGGAATATTAATTTCATTTATGCACCACCAGACAATACGAACTGTAGTTGTGCAAGTTGATTGTATTCTTTCTTTCCAAGGGCACAGTATCTGGGTTTGTTTGTCCTCCTTCGTTTGTTTTGGCAAGCAGCTCAAAAAGAAAATGGAGCATTTTAATCTTGCACTGTTTGCTGGAATATTCTTGGTACCAGTCTTTACTTTAGTAACATTTAAGGACAGTTAATAATACAGGAGGAACAAAAAAAAAAAAAAAAAAAAAAAGAAAAATCCAGAATATCTGAGTTTTACCAAGTAACAAAGACACAACTGTGTTTGGTTTTCTGCGGGGAAAAAGGTTTATACAGGTTTTGGAGTCTCTCAACATAGAACCTGTGTATTTGGTAACACTGAAACAAGGTCACACACACACAAAATGAACTGCGTCAAATAATTTAAGAATCGATATTATAGAATTTTAATAAACATCCTAGAAGAAAGATAACAAAATGAGAATAATTTATTATGAAAAAAGGGAGAAATGCTTAATATGGTTAGAGCTGGTCAGAGGGCATGGAAGTCATATTAGAAAAAAGTAGTTAGTCATTACAAAAATGTTATAGCAGTAAAAATCAATTGCAATAGGAAATGATTTGCAGAGAGGTTAATGACACACGAGTGAGAAAGGCTCAAAAACAGACAAGTAAAAATTCTTTTTTGTTTTCCTTCCCCCGCTTCATTTTTCCCAAGGGCTTTCCTTTGCCAGGCTTTTGAAAGAGCCCTTGGGAAAGAAGAGATGGGAACTACATGGGAAACTCAGCTTTCCTCTGTCAGGTGACATAGTTTGTCCTCATTCTTGCAGTAGGACAGAGTAGCGAGACCTTCTGGTGAATCCCATTTGAGTCATCCAGGCTAAGCTGTTGTTAATTTAAAGCTTTTACACAAATTTGGGAAGGAATATTACACAGAGATAATACATTGTATTAATTGTTACTTAATTTTTCTAATTCCTACATGCACCCAGGGATTGTGTAACTACCTAAAACAGATTTTAGTGCCACCTGAATAAATAGAAATTCCCATAATTAGGTTTTAGAGTACTGCCCTGAATCTGACCAACCCAAGTAACCACAAATTGTTATTTTATGTGCATTTATCCCTTTGGGGGATCTCATCTTCAGCCTTTGTCCAAAGGTTACCTAATAACTATCTCACCGAGTCACTTAAAGTATTTCCTCCAAGTTCAGCTTTATGTGGTTTACGTAGCAAAGCTGGGGACCAAAGTCGCGTCTGCGCTGCTCTTTGTGGGAGCTTTGCCATTGTCTCTGAGACGTCACCAGCAGCATCTGCTCGCTGACAGAGACTATTTCTTTACTATATAATGTGCCACAATGTGGCAGTGTGCATCTGCTGATGACTGCGCGCTCTCCTAGACTGACATTTGGGCCTTAAGGAACACCGCCACCACTTTGAAGACCAGGCAGTACCCTATGGGAAAAGGCTGTGGTGAAAGAGCAGGGGGTTTGTTGTGGTAGGCCATGGGGAAGTCTGAGCCCTTCATACAACAGAGATGCAGCCTGTTACGAAAGGCACGTTCAGGAAGTGGATAAAAGTCAAGTAGGCAGAGCCGTACATTCGAAACACAGCCTTACTTATTTTGTAAGGAGTTGTGGTGGGTTAAAATATATTGGTGTGATCTTATTGACTACAATAACTTGTTGATTGCTTCTACCCAGAGAGAAGACTGAAATGATTCGGTCGTATATCCAGGAGGTGGTGCAGTACATAAAAAGGGTATGTGAGGCCATATGTTTATTTTTCATTTTGGGGGGTAAAATGTCAGCTTTCATATTTTAGGTCATATTACACTGCAGATTCTAAGCTTCGGTATAAAGATTCTGGAAGTGCCGATTTTTGACAGATGCGGTGTAAACTTCTCTTCATATCCCAGTTAAAGGAAAACTGGAATTTGAGATGGATCTTGATTAATTGTTAGTCAGTGTTTGGGGGATGCTGCTAAGAGGGGCGGGTTTTAATACAGTTATGATTTCATCTTTTGAATATCCTGTGTTTATTCATGGAAAATATACCAATTTTTTAAATTGCCTTGCTGTCTCATGAATGCAAATACTGCATAAGGACCTCTGAAAGTCAATAAACATTTAATTGCACAGTATATTTTAACCTTAATTACATTTGTACAGTTACCGAAATGCAAAAAACATTCGATGAGCTCTCTAAATACCAGTCAAAGAATCTCACTGCAGGTGTTAGCTCTTCTGAAGCTATAGCTGGTTTACACTGGGCTGAAAGTATGCACCGGGGTGTTTTGATGTGTGAAATCAATATGAAATATATGCCACTGTTGACTTTTTCTCTTAATTTCAGTGCAGTTCAAAAGTTGGCCCATTTTTGCTCACAGAGGCCTTGATTCGAGAAGCAACCTAAAGAATTAGCAAATTAAGTATGCTTGATTCCTGTTGGAGTCAGACACATGTCTGAGTACTTTTTTAAATGAGGCCCAAAATTTATCAGCATGTTCATTTAAGACTCTAGGATGCAAATCCTCTTCTTCTGGGAACAGGGTCCATCTTGTACAGCTCATACAATAAAAGTTAAAGCAAAATAATATGATTTTTTTAAATGCATTATGCTTTTAATAGCATTAGAAGTCTACAAGAAATCCTTTAGACATTTCTGATTCTAAATCGTGTGAAATCTGAGATATATTGTCCACGTACAACTGTTAGAGCAGTTGTGCTCAGGAATGCTTGTGGCAGTGGAGTGTAAGTTTATATTAGAATTATTCATCGTTTTGATGCTAAAATATTAATTTTGGTGGATGAAATATTTGTTGGGGAAGAGGTGGGAAAGTGAGGATGTGGAATCTCTGAAAAAAAATTCTCTGCTCTTTTTTTACAGCTAGAAGATGCTCAGAGTAAAAGACAGGAGAAGCTTGTAGAAAAACACAAGGAGATTCGTCAGCAAATACTGGATGAAAAGCCTAAGGTAAAGAGTTTTTGAACAATATTATGCTGCTAAAAATGTCTTTCAGGAAAGAAAGTGTTTTTACAGCAGGTAGGCTAATGTTTAGACATGAGAAAGTCCATTCATAGCATCATAGCCATTGTCTCTATAATTCAGGATGAAAAAGAGTCAAGTAGCAGCCTACTATGGAGCACCACTTAAAGTCCACATGTCATATAATGGGGTTTATTTTTTAGTACTCGTATTGTTAAAAAGCTTTCAGTGTAAATGGTGCTTCTGACCAGCAGAGTGTGCCCTTCGCTCTGTTGTGATTTAGCAGTATGAAAACAAAACACAGTTTACGTTGAAAAGAAAAAGAGATATCTTTTTAGCATGCTTCCCGCAGATATTTGTGATAATTGATGAGGATATATTTGGTGGAAAACAATGAGTGTTATCACAATATTACTGCTTAATATCCTACATTGCTTTCTGGATTTCCTCCATGTCATTTTGTGCACTGCATCTACGTGTAATATTCTGAAATAGGGTTTTTCATCCTAAAGACTGTGGGCTGACTCTTTCTCCTAGTGAAGCTGGTGGTAGTTTTGCCATTACCTTCAGTAGAGGAGGTTCAGAGTCCTCCACCTGTACGTGATTTTCCTCTAGGAAGAGCTAGGTGACTATATAATCAGACTTCTGTACAGAGGGAGACTTGTTTTCAGCAGAGTTCATATCCAAGTATGATTCTTCACAGCCCATTGTGTGGCGTCTGCTTTCGTTTTTTCTGCACTTGCTCAAATGTGTGTTCTAGGCTTCATTTCTTGTCTGTGTCCACAGTCCTAATGTTTCTGTGCTTGTATGACAGCTTGAATTCTAGCACTGGGTGTCAGCTAACCAGTGTTGTCATGTCATTTCTGTGAAATATCCAGAGAGTAAATTAGGCTAAGGTCTGAATAGGTAGAAGTTTACAGTATTTTGGAAAAATAAAAATGTTTGCATTTCTGATTTTCTTACTCACCTTTTAAAAATCATGTTTATAAATAAGCTGGAACTTTTTGATGTCGTGAGCATTTGGGTGTAAAGACTATACATAATATTTTGTTTTACACTTGGTGCTGTAGGATCATGAGCCTCTCAGGCATAAGAACTAAAAAGGCTGGAATTTAAATGCTGGAATTTCAAATTTCAAAGAATAATCTGCTAGTACTTCTAACACTGGCTTTTCACAAGTACTTGGGCACTTGATTACTTCTCTGTGTCTGCGTCCTTTCTTCTTTTTTTCTTGATTTTTTAAAATTTATCAATTTACTGAGAAGTAGCATAAAGCACTACAAATTTGTCACTAAGGACTTGGGTTGCATTTTGAAAGATTGTGCTGGACCGGTAGTGTTAGACTCTTCCATCAGCTGTCCACGTGCCAAGCATTAGGTCATGGTACAGAGCAGCTCCAGACCGCTTGTCTTCCCTGCTTCTGGCCATCAGTTAAAGTGCTGCAGTCATCAGCCCTCCTCAGTCCGTGCTCTCAATTTCTCCTGAGAAAACCCTCTGCAGTAATGTGCCTCACAGGGCCTGGCTGCAGTTTTTTTTTTTCCTTTCCCACATACTGAAATGAGCAGACTTTGCTGAATTTATGATGGTATGTGCCTCTTGTTGGCGTGAGAGTATTTAGGCAAAACATAATTACTCATTTTATTAAGTCTCTTTTTATGTTTTGTTTCATGTTCATATTTCATATCCGTATTTGCTTCCTTAGTGACAGGGCGTATGATATAAAATAGATCAAATGATTTCCCAGCTGAGAAGAACCAATGTATTTTATGCAAACAGCAGCCTTTCTAGGGGCAGCTTTTTTAACAGGCTAGTCTCTCGTGCTTCAGTATTCAAACGCCCACTAAAATTTATGCTAGCTGTGTTAAAAGGGTTTTCTGGCAGTATCAACTCAACCCCTAAACAAAGAGTTTCACATAATAAGAGGGAAAGAATTTTTACCAGTAATTCCATTGGAGACAGTTTTGCCATCATCAATCACTGTCATTTGGTTATTTATTACTGACTCAGTTTGTTGTGTTATGACTTTGTGCACAGAGCTCTGTCAGAGCCAGGAAGAATATCATTTCACAAAGTGTTGCCAACAGACTGCCACACCAGTGAGTTTTTTGTTGGGGTTTTTTTTTTTTTAAAGTATGAGCTTGCAGCTTCCTTTGTTGCAGTGTGTGTAGGTCACCAGAGGGAAATTTCCCTGAGAGTGCTGTCATTTTAGACAACAGCTTTTAGAAACTGCACAAACTGGATACAAATTAGTTCCCTGTACTGGAGGCAGAGGGCTTGCTTTTTGTTTAAAATATCATGTGTTTAGATGAAAGTACTTAACCCAGAACTGATTTACACCCTTAAACTTTGCCTCTCCCTCATCTACACCATTTCTTTTTGATGTTTAGATGTGAGACTGTTTTGCAGCTTTCATTTGCAGGGCTATTGTGTAACAAAAAACTTTTTTTCTTACATGAGTTGGAGACTTTACTTCCTGAACTGGTCCTGTTAGGCACAAGATTGGAAATAGTTCTTCAGCTTCTTGCGGTCCTGCTGAAATCAGAGTAGGCATTGGCTTTAATGGGCCTAAAATGTCATATTGTATCTGTGTAAGTAATGAGGATATCTTTATGAAAAACTAATCTCTGATGCTGTAGAAACTAGAAATTGAGTATTATCATCAAATCTGTGTGTGTGTGTGTATGGAAACAGGCCAACCACTCCCACAAACATGTTTGGAAAAGGAGACTTGTCACCTAATTAAGAAGTCAAATACTGACTGACTCGAGGTCAAAAAATTCTAACTTGCCATTTTAGTGAAAGCACAGCAGAAACAAAGTTCAGATGCTCTCCTGCCACTATCTTTTTCCTAACAGCATCATTACCAAGCAAGGCCGCATGTATTTTCTTTTCTCTCACTCTTTTTTCTTTACATTATGTACTTCCAGCTTTATTATCAGCAACAGCTTGTATTTCTTTTCTCCCCCATTCTAATTGTTTGTCTCCTCCTCTTAGTCATTGATACACATTAAGCTTGTCCTATCCTTATCTTCTTCCCCTTGGGCATGTCTTCTGCATGCTGTGGAGGCCCCTGTAGAAACAGAGCTCTTTACACTGCAGTACTGAATTCTGTACGTTAGAGCAGTGTGTGATTTTAGAATCTCCACTACAGTGTGTGTCTGGCACTCGTTACCTAAGCACAGAGGAGCGCATCGAGGATGGGCATGGTCATTGCATCTCAATGTCTTTGTCCTTGACAGCTTGTGCATCAAATTAAACTTAAATCAAGTGCGTTTCCTTCTCCCCACCCTTGCCTCCAATTTCATTGTAATTACAAAAATCAATACACGTGAGGCATGACAAGGAATTAATTATTTTTCTGAGAATCGACTCGGTTACAGTAAATAGACCCAAGTCTCCTCTAATTGAAATCAATGAGGCTTTGTTATTCATGCTCATGGGTCAGAGTTACACTTAAATCTCAGTATAATAGCTGAGACTCCTGTGCTCTTGCAGTCAGATCCTGCTCACAGCCAAGTTAACTGGACTCTTTCAGCTCCAGTGGACCAAATTCCTGCAGCCCCAGCTGTCAAGGAAGATGTAACTCGTGTGCTTCCTTGTTTTATAGCCCGTGTTCATGTTTCTGCTCACACCTACTCTCCTGTTCACAACCCCAGCTTAGCCAAGGCCTGCCAGATGGTATGCACTCCGGTAGAGGTGTAGGAAATGGCACTTTTCAGGGTGAGGTTTTATCTGTGGGAAAAGGTGCAAGAGATCTACAGGGGCACCCTAAAATGTGCAGACTTTCCTCTAACTGTTGCATCTTTGTGGTCTTTCAAACGAATGGAGAGAATACAGCCTTAAGATATAAAATTCCTTTCTCCTCTCAAAAAGTATAATGAAAACTGTTTTTTTAAGATTATAAATCAGTTCTTGATAATGGAAAAAAAAAGCACCTGATGCATTCTAACTCACTTTCAAAGAACACACATTTATTATCTCGCAGTTTGACATGCGTTATTAATTGTACCCGATGGGAGTCGACACTTCTACATCCAATCAATAATTAATATTAGCACTGTACCTGAAAAATTTATAGGGACATAAAATGATACATATTCAAGTTATAGAACAAATTAATGAGATGCTGATCATTTACAGCAGTAAGCCTCTCATACCTCCAGTGTCATCCTTCCACTACATAGGGCTTGGAAAGCACCTCCAAGTTCTTTCTTCTCAGGGCCAGCTGTTTTTACAAGCAGTCACATATCCTGTAAGCCTATTAATGAAACAGTGCTGGGCAATGACTCCTTCCTTCTGAGTGTTGTTTAAATGAAGATATTTGAAAACCCAGTAAATGGTTTTGTAGATTTCTGATTGATGCTTTCTGATTTCTTAGAATATCCAAAAAACCATCAGTCTTTGCGAAGGTTACAGCTTGTCATATGTGCTTTAGGTAAAACTTTGTGGTCATCTTCATGCAGGTAATGTTGAGTTAAATGGAGCTGGTACTGACAGTAGGGTCAGCAGAATCACTGCTCTAACTTTAGAAAGAAGTCAAATACAGCAAATGTATTTTACAGCACTGTTAAATTTGATTTCAGTTAACCTCAGAGCTCAGAGCCACTCTATTAGCTCATCTGGAAGAGAGCAGCTCTTAGGAACTTTGATGACTATTCCAGTGTCCTTTCAGCTCACTGCATAATTCACAATAACAATGCACTGTCCACCACAATCCCTTTTTTATCCTTTACACCTCTGTAGGAAGCCAAACTGTCTTTTGGGCTAGCTGCACTTAATTCAAACCCTTCCAAATGCATTCCAGTTCAACCACAGGCGACTATTCAAGAATTTCAGGGAAGGAGTTTGGAGGAAAATGTTATTTTAGTTTACTGAGTTTCATGGGACTTAGCATTGCATAGATTTGGATTGAATGGGGGAAAGTTGCCCTCCTAAAGTAGTATTCAGACTCGTTGCAAAAAGACATGAAAAAGATTAGTTGATAGCCACTGTAATATTTGAAGAGTTCTCCTCTTATTTTCTTCCTGTTTAGGTAACAATTATTTCTTCTGTTAGTTCATTCAATTTAAATATTTCCAACATTTAAAAAGAAACCTCTCTTGAACCTGTGGCTGCTCAGCTAAAATTACTTATGGCATTATCTGCCAAAAAAGCAGAGAATTAAGAGGGATGAAATAATTTACTGTTTGTGTGTCACTCTTCAGCTTTGGGTTTTGGTGCTTGTATATTCATCAGAGGGGAATAATAAAATGCTTCTCTGCCTCATTAAATGGGCAACAGCATGGAGAAATGAATGGAATTTTCTTAGCCTCGGTGAACAACAAATATTTAAAAGGAATATTTAAAAAAAAATATTCTAGGCTGAGATTTCCAAATTTCCCTGTAACTTGATCTGGCATCTTCCCACTTCTGGACCAGAGCTTGCATTTAAATTGAAGGATGCAGTTTTCATGGACTATTCACTTGAGGATCTTGGCGCTTTGCTCAGCACCTCTCAGCATCAAGTCCTAAGTGACAATCAGCCTAATTATCTAATAAGCTTTGAGTAGCTTAAGCCCTGATGTTTCTTTAAATGTTTTATTAGTGCAATTGCTAAGCAGTCCCCAGTTGCAGAGTATTTTTTCAGGAAACTAGGGTTGTCTCTTTTTTTTCTCTTTCTCCCAGTGGATAAACACTGCAGAATGTACTTTCGGCCTGTAAATTGAATAGTAAATAATCTCACTTCACTCTTTAAAATGAAATAGACTGACCTTTATCCCATGCCAGTTTCATACCAATAAAACTACCTTAAGTTCTGTGAAGTGTCTAGATCATCACTAGGCCCGAGATCAAAAGGCTTCGGTCCAAATAACAGGATGCTCAAAGGATTATTTTCGATTAAGACCTTGCTTGCTCGCTTGTTTACATTTTTTTCTTCACAAATCCACGTTTTGAATGCTTGTTGATTTTTCCAGCAGAATAAATATTACAGTGTGAGAAACGGATATCAGGTCACAAAAGATTCATCTAACAATTTGAGGTGATATTTATTGTGTTAATTAAATGTCTTCCAGTGTTGATCTTGCACATACAAATATGTCTTGGGAACACTAACTTTCAAATCAACAGCATCACTTTTCCAGTGTGAATATGCAAAATGCTTTTAAAATTTATTTTCATGAATTCTGATGTCACTTCCTTTAAATAAAAATGCCACAAACCCTTTGTAAGAAGAATGTAAACATAACGAAATATTTTAATGAATGGGACATGAGGGAAAATATGAGAACTTTCAATTGGAGTTTATTGATAGAGGGTGATATTTTTCTCATGTGGATCATTCTGCTGGAAGTCAGAGAAAATCTTGGGTTTGATCTGGAGCTGCAAAAAAGAAGGAAAATAAATTATTTGAAAGGGCAGACTTTTTTCGCTTTTGCACTCGTGTAATTCAGAAGGAACATTATGAAGTTAGCAGAGTCGCTGGTGCTTTAAACTGATACCAGTGAAGGCAAGAGTATGGTCCGTAATGGAGGTCATGAGGCAGACGGATTTGATTTGTGAAGGTTGGTGAGATTTTCCTGGATAACGTGCTAATAAATAAGAACTGTGAGGGTTTGTTTGTTTTTTTTTTTTTTTTGGGGGGGGGGGGGTTGGGGTTGGGTTTTTTTTTAATAAAAGTGATTTCAGAATCCAGTTACCGTCTGTAGGCAAAAGGGTTCACAGAAAATTATTTTAAAAAAAAAAAGGCGCAAATTTTAAATTCTTCCTGAAAAAAGAAACCTCACTGATTTTTTTTTTTTTTCCCCTAATTTGCACAAGTGAATCTGTTCCTTATTTTACCCATCTCAGATAAGCACATGGCTCATGTCTCAGCCCACTGTGGTTAATTAGTTATTAGCTTTCCTGGTACATATAAGAAAGACGAAATCCAAAGCAGAGCTCAGACCGTCCTGCGTTCCCAGCTGTTCCCCACTGGTGTCCAGCTTTGCGTGATGCAGCCCAGCACTGAGGGAGGTCCCCACCACTCAGAAACTCCCACTTGGCTGAAGGGAAAGCAAAAGTAACCCTGTGTACCCAAATTCAGAGGCAGCGTCCCCCAGATTCCCTCCTCTCCTCAGCAGAAAGCACAGCTGCACCCAAAAGAGCCCAGTCTCGGGACAGTGCAGAGGTGCCTGTTTGAGAGACCGCTTTCGGCTTTCGGAGAGACACCCGGCTTTGCATCCACCGACAAGCACAGCAGCACAGGCAGCATACGGCATCCATACTGCTCCTCCAGGGCAAGCTGCATGCCTTTACCACCCTTGCTGGCTTCTGTAGTATCATGGAGGTGTTGGATGGGAGGACAGATTAGCCCAACTGGGTATGAATAATACGCAAGAAATGTGTTGTTATTTACCATTATGCAGATAAAAATATGTGTGTCCCTAATTCATGATGGACTGTTGCAATGATGATCCATCAAAATGACAGAACAGACCATGTTTTCTTGCAGTTAGGGCCGTTGTTTCAGAACACCACCACCACGAGCAAACGCACTTGTTAAAAAGCAAGAAAATTACTTGCATTTATACAGTAACTGATTGTACAATGCCGCACTGTTTGTTACTGGAATTCTTTTGGATGCTTAATTTGAGTTAGAAAGCAGTTCAATTAAAGGGAGAAACAGAAAGTAATAAATTGCCATTAAAATGACCAGCTGTGTAATAAACATAAAAAAGTAAACATTATCTTTTCTCTCTGTAGCATAAATTACTAAAGTAGGCCTAACTTCTCATTTTAACATTTGTGAGTAATTAATCCTTATCAAAACAAGTGATGCTCTTATGCAGAGAAGAGCACAGTGTGTTTTACCATAGATTGAGGAGAGAACTGGGAACAGGAGGTGAAACATGAATATATAGCTTCTTTCTGCAAAGTGGAAAGATAGCATCTGAGAGAGAGCGCTTTGTCTCTGCAGAAGATGCTCCTCTGTGTACTACAGGTGGATAAGGACGACAAGAAAATACCAACCTGGAGTGAATAGTGTAACGTTAAAAGGCCCCTTATCTGTTCTCTGTAGCCTTTCAAAGCGCTTTCATCTGCACTTATCCCGTTCTCTGCTCAGCCATAGAGCGCGTCTGTTAGGGTTAAAGCAAAATGCCAGCTGTCATTCAGTAACCTGTGCCCCCCTGACCCACTCATGCACTCACTTTAGTTCAGAATTTATTGCTTTCCGCAGCAAAAATTTCCCAAAGTGTGCACAGGCGGCCAGCAAGCTGCAAGGTAGCAACTGCCTGTGAGAAAACAGAGCACCAAACTAACTAGTGGGTTAACGTTGTTATCGCTGAAGAAAAAACAACTGAAAGTTGTGTGAAAAAGTTTAAGAGGCCAGGGACCGCAAAGGTTTTGTGTCAGGATGTTTAGCTTGGACTGTGCAATATTGAAACCTGACGAGAGAAGTCCCTGCTAGGAAAATAATTGTGATTCTGCAAAGGCAAGTGTTTTGCATGCTACATCTAAGCGAGCCAGAGGGCACCAACAACCTGTTGGCTCTCCTTCACCTTTTCATGAGCTAGTATAGTACTCTATGAAAATACATTATAAAGCATGAACTAAAGTATGCATACTCTGTGTGTGTGTATAGTATATAAGAAAGACAAGGCAGCATGCGTGCGCACACACACTTCAAATACAGTGCTTTATATAGCGTCTTATACACATGTTCATCGCTCTAAGTCAGAGTCAGATTGACCAAGAACTGCCACAAAGGCAGAACCACATGCTCTTATACAACTGCATTCATCATAAGGCAACAGCAGCCACATATTCATTAATTTTCAGACCTTCAGTGCAACGTGACAAATGACAAGAGATTCAGTTTGACACAGCTAATGGAAAAATGTTAAAAGAAATATTAATGCTTAGTATGTAAACTCATTAGAGAGATGTTTTAAAATGCATGAAATGGGGAAAAAATATGTTCCTTAATGAACAGAGAAATAAAGTCCCTGCAAAGATTGTAGTATATGCACAGCTTTGCATATGCGAGTCATTTGTTAAGACAGTGCTTATGTCTTTGTGCAGAATCAGTCTGCAAAGCAGAGCCGCTAATGAAAAGAATACTGCATTTCTGTAAATGAGGTAGTAGTGCACATTGCAGTACATGTTAAAGATGCAGGTTGCTTTTATTAGTACAGTCACAACAAGATGGGTGCTGAGTTTATCTTATTTACAGTGGGACACTTCAGGACAATAAATATACTAGTAGAAAGGGTAACATAAATAACAAAGGCAGTGTGAGAGTTTCAAAAGTATACATGGATTAAAAAGTATATTTAGAATCATGAAGAAAATCCTAATTCTGGTGGGGGCAGGTTGTTTGTTTTTAGAAACAAAAATTTCTGCAACAAGAAAATGTTGTTTTGAGATACAGTATCTTTCCCAGCAGTTTAAGAGTACTGATCTTGGTAGGGGAAGAAAACCCTGTACATCCAGAAGGGAGAGAAAGAGCACTCCCATCCGTGGTGACAGGGAAACCAGCACCTCAGCCATGTTTCAGTATGTACTTCCCATGCTACGTGGGTGCAGCTTTCAAGGACCTGGCAGCCCTCCTTAGTAGTAGAATAGTTGAGAAAGATGTTCCCTGGAAAGATTGCTTTTCATTAAATTTCTCCTGAGACTCATTTCCAACAAATCAGCATTTTCTGAAAGAAATATATTAGCTGTGGATGATGATAGTATATAGGTTTGTCTATGGTGACTCAGTGCATTTCCTATTATTCAGCTGTTTAATGGAAGGAGGTTCTTGCCAAGAGATTGTGGAGCATGACTAAGCACGTAAACTACAGCTATGAACCTGTAAATGATCTCTTTTATGGAGTCTTAGAGATTTGTAAGCTTTATGTGGAATAAGTGGATGTGTCCAGGCAGGGGAAGCCTAATCCAGAGATGGTTAGTTACAGAGGCTGGCTCAAGGATGGTTGAGGCAAAGTTTTAAACTCTTGTAACATTAACTTTTCCAAGTGAGTAGTGGGTCCAGAGATTGTAAGAAAATTGTCATGAGGATGGTGAAAGTTGACAATTTTTTGTTCTTCTCCCCACCCCACCCCAAAAAAAAGAAAGAAAAAAACCAGAGTTTTGATGTTCATGTGATAGAAATTTTTTTTTTCAAACCTACTGAAGATGGGACAGGAAATCTCAGTCCTCGTTCATTCTATCCACTTTGCAGCTCTCCAGGCTGGCCTCTGGTTTATAGAAATGAATGAGGATATTTACTAAGAGAAAAGGGTTGTCAGGCATACCATACACTACTGGTAATGGTAGGAGGTGTTTTCTCAGTCTTTTTATTTTCTCCCTCCCCCCCCCCCCCCCCCCCCCATTTCTCCACTTTCCCACTTCTTCACTTTCACCCACTCTCCTACTTGTCCTTCTCCGTGTTGCATTGACATTCTTTTCACAGTATGTCATTTCTTTCTAATACTCTTTTCTTAGACTTCCTTTATTTACATTTCTTTTCTAATACTTTTTCTTCACTCTTCCTCTTTGCCATTACTTGCTGCTATTGAATTATAAGGAGTATCTACAAGTACTTGTCAGAATAGTGTTTCTTTCTGATGAAAAGACACATTTGAAGAAGAAGCCTGAAGGGAAGAGCTGTTACAGAGCTGACGTGACGTGGTCTGCATGTGTGTGAGCTTGGCTGCATATGTGGAACATGTTCCAAAGTCTTCCATCAGATGAAAGATATGATACACAAGTTCCAAAGATGTGTGAAAAAATGATTATTCATAAGCACCCCAAAACTGGTATGATAGGAAGAGTAATATTTAAAGTGAAAGCAATGAAAAAGCCTCAACCAAAACTGGAAGACAACAGAAAAAAAAAGTGATAGTGAGCCTAAAGAGTTTAGATTCAATACTGAGGACTAGTGATGACTTCAGGGAGAAAATGAGAAGCACAGATGAAAGGATCTTTACTGGGAAATGAAGTATAGGTTCTTGTCTCATTCTCAATTATTACAATTTTCTTTTTACGCCCAGTCCAACACAGTAAAAAATGCAACGGAATTGCATCTATCGAAGTGGCAATCTTGACTTCTCTGCTCGGCAGTCTGTGAGCTGTAAGCTCAGTGGGCTTTATTCTGATAAGCAGTTTAATGATTCCAAGTTTATGCAACAGTGTGCAACCCATACGCTGCTGCACCTTATGGCTACCACTCGAGTTCTGACTGATGATGGTCCGCTGGTATAATTACAGTCGCATGACGAGGAAATGGGCAATTATAGTCTTGCTTTGGAGATCCGGGCCAAGGACTGATGGAGGATTAGATGAGGATCACTTAGCATTTGTGACAATTGCTGGCCCTGACGTGGAGATTAGTGGCATGTTTTGTATAAGGAGAGGGGCTGTGGGAACGTGCAGTGTGTAGGTGGGCATGAGCAGCACAGGACTGACGACAACAGGGAGCTGGACAGCGCTGCACCCCGTGCGCTCTGCATGTCAAGCTGATAAGAGAAATTACCAATAATTTGTCAGTTGTTCTGGATTCTCTGTTGTGTTCAGCCCACTTTGTCAAGTTTTGCATGCGTTGTTTGACATTTCAAATGCTGGAGCAACTGCAAAGGACGCTATTAGTTAACTACAAACTTATTTCTAGAATGAGAGTCTAAAGGACACGTACGTTCTGTTCGGCTGTGCAGCCCAGCGGTGTGGAAATAGATTTTTTTTTTTTGGGGTAAATAATGTATTCCTCTACCTCCAGAACGTGGGTCCAATACATCTAGAGTTTAAATTTGCAAAATAGTATCTTGTGGGGCAGAGGAAAGTGATCCGCTTACATCCATGCCCGTATCATTTTCCTCACTCTCCCTCTCTGGCCCCTTAAATATTCCAGTTGTAGAGGAGCAGTACTAGCTCCAGAGACACTGAGCTACTGGTCCTAAATCACCCCATATCCAAGTGGTTGGGCTGTATTCCTGGTGCACAGAAAGTGATTGAATCTTGTTAGGCAGAGCCCAAACTGAATATCCTGAACGCAGAAGTATTGATAAGAGGCTTATAGCATGGATTTCCCTCCTTTCCTTGTGAATAGCCCACATACCCTCTCCTTGGCTGTGCTTTTGTTTGAAAAGACGCAAAGTTTTGAGGGTAAAGACTGAATTTCATTGAACACAAAATAAAAAAATTTTTAGCTTACATTTTCAGCATGAATAAATCTAAACATTTTTATATCAAAATGCTTCCCTATATATTAGGGGGTTTTTTTTCTGTTTGGGTCCTGATCAGCTATTCACACAGTCCTATTTATTGTTCAACGACAGTCTTCAGTAATATTGTACATTTCCTTTGATTTCTTTCACTCCTTTCTTGAAGGAAAGGTGACTGCTGACAAGCAATTACACACCAGTTTTAGTGAAACAAACACCCTTGATTTATAAACCAAGGAAGCCTACTAAACCTTGCTTGGCAACAGAAACAGACCTCAATTAAGATGACATAAAAACAGGAAAACTAATTTCTGTGATACAGTAATATTAACCACTCTCTTTTTGCAAAACGTGCTCTGCAAATTGTATCATAGACCAGACAAAATACTTATAGTAATGTTCAGATATCTTATAGCAGAATGCAACAGTAATATTTTATAATGCATCTGATAGCCAGTTGCACTGAGATTTATGTCTTCAAAGCCCGGGGAACAAGAAGGCATTACCATAGCTGTAGGTAGCCTACATATAATTTAAACTTTATATAAAGTCCTCCTGAGTGATGCTTTGGTTGGAGCAGACTGTGTCCCAGCCCCACTGTTCTGAGGTACCAAACAGGCCCATGGGTTTGTGATCTGAGAGCGTGATTCCTGGTCTGCTGCAGGGAGGATCAGGTTGTCTGCACCCTGCATCTTCTGCAGATTAATAAATGAAGTGTCGCTCATGAGTCAGGCTGTTACCTGTAACCTCAGTAACCCCCTCCCAGCTGGTATGAATTTAGGGTAAAGTGAAATTATAAGGAAGTTTTACCTGGAGTAGATATAGTCCATTTCTTTATATTGATGAATATATGTGTTTGTGTATCTCTAATAGTAAATATTTGATTATGTATGCATATGCATGCATGCTCATTAGATATATTAAGAAGATGCATATGCTATGTTTGTAGAGATTAGTTTGATATATACATTTTGGATGCATCTGTTAAATTAGTTATTCACAGCCTTGCAAGATGCAGAACTCATCATTATAAAAACATATTAGTGATTTTAAAACTGGCATGATCACCTTTCTGTTAATTACAGTCTGATTCAACCCCCGATTTTTTTTCTGTCCTGTAAAATTGCCTGCTTAATATTCTGGTTCCCTTCTGGAAAGACAATAAATGGGGAAAAAATTTTCTCCACCTGGTGGGAGCAGTCCTTGGCAGCAAATGCAGCAAAATGGCACAAAGAAAGGGACGTCAGGCAATGAGTTGATGGGAGTTAAAGGTGTAATGCCACATTGATCTGGTTTGGTCAACCCAAGAAAAGGCAACACACAGCACTGAACATCAGTGCATGCTTTTATAGCTTAGGAAGGAGCCTGTGTGCTTGAACATGTCCAGGGTAGCAGCTGATTAGCGACTCAGAGGACCCATCTCCTTCCTTTCACTCCGTAGGAAACAGAAGAGTAACCTTCTAGCCCCAGTGCCTAAGTTAGACAAAGTAAATTACCAGCATCCCTGCTTATCTGTATAAAACTTTCCTAATGCTCCTGAATTATGTTAGGGATTTGTTAGGTTAAGCACATTTGAGATTATGAGGTGTTTACATAATAAGGGGTATATAAATGCAAATTAGATATAAATGTAGGAGGAAGTCATGAAAAGAGGGTTTCATTGAGAATTAGCTGCTAGATAAATTCTCTTTTCAGCAATCTCTGTGTAAACTGCAGCGGCTGTTCACTCCAAGGAGAGAGTCTCTGCATTGCTTAAGCAAGTACCTGTTTCTGAACACTCTCATACAGAAACAGCTGAAACATACTTATGTCCTCACCCCAAAGATTAACACATTGTGAATAATGGCAGATTGCAAACCAGAGAGATGGATTGGCAGGGGAGAAGATAAGTGAAGCATCAAAATGTCATCATGCATTCATTAAGTGCATGACTTCCCAATTAATGCGTAGACTCTCTCCTCCTAATGGAATAAATCTGTACCTCTAGAGCTATATAAACCGTACTGCCTAACACTAGCTTCTCATGGGTTTATTTTTTCACTCCTCTTTACTGTGAATGCCTAGTTTGATAGCTTGAAAACAAATGTTCTCTTTCTTCCAGTCACTTTCCTTTCCCATTTTTCTAATTGGAAAAGGTATTTTTCATTTGCTTTCATGTTTATTAATCTGGCATTCCTGCGTCCTGGGATTATCTAGATGCTTGGACCTCCCTACCTGCTGCATCTGGTGCAGGAGATAGGGAAAGCTCTTTCACTGAGAACTTCTTGTAACAAAGTCCCGATTAATAGTGATAGTTTCATAGTTTGACTTTCTTTATTACATTGATACAGTAATGAAACACATTTTCTGTTTCTACATTGAGGTTTTTTTCTGCTATATTCTGATAGTCAATTTTTGCTCATGCAGACAAGATGTACTGGACTTTTTATTGCCCTAATTACGTAATTACTGTATATCCACCATATCTTGCTTATTCATATAGCTGTGTGAGTGCATTTGCAGGCTAACTGAGATACTTTAGTGATTCGAACTTCTGCATTTTGCTGAAGGGCTGTGTCCTAACATTTTTAATCTTCTTAACACACCAAGTATAAAAGCTTCGTAATGATCACCTTGACTGCTAATGCTGCTGTCGTCAGTGGTAGTCTCGTTAGCCTTTTCCCAAGCCCATTTTAGTCAGATTCATTCGTAGATTGTTGTATCATAAAAAGTCGTGTTACTTTCTAGCTCACAAACATACAGAAAATTGTTGCATTTAGAGTTGATAACATATTGTGAAAAAATTATCCAATATCTTATGATGGTTTGTTGAGTTTATTGTCTGCCTCGCCTGCAGAGTTACTCACTTTGCAGAGCGCACTTATGAATGTCCCTTCTGTGGTGACTTACTGATTCTTTTCCTGATGGTAAATGGCTTTGCACAGCTTCCACTAAAAGCAATGTTCTCCAATAAGTTTTATGATGGCTTTTCAGGTCAAGGCTTCTGTTTCTCCTTCAGATATCTGTGCAAAGTTATTGTCTGATGCATAAGCCCATGGCAACGTGCAATTTTCTGCATTCAAGAAAATCTGCATCTGCAATTCAAGAAAAAATTCTACAGCTACCTGAAAGGAGGTTGTAGTGAGGTGGGTGTTGGTCCCTTCTCCCAAGTGGCTTGTGACAGGATGAGAGGAAATGGCTTAAAGTTGCACTAGGGGAGGTTTAGATTAGATATTAGGAAAAATTTCTTTACTGAAGGAGTGGTCAGGCACTGGAACAGGCTGCCCTGAGAGGTGGTGGAGTCACCAGCCCTGGAGGTGTTCAGAAAACATGTAGATGTGGCACTTCAGGGCATGGTTTAGGAGGCCTGGGGGTGTTGGGTTGGCGGTTGGACTTGATGATCTTAGAGGTCTTTTCCAACCTTAGTGATTCTGTGATTCTATGATTTTAATAATAATGAATGCAAAATTATGTGTATTATTCACATTATGTGAACTTGGCCTTTGGTTTTATATGACAAGCTGCCTTCAGAGCATTAATTGATCCCACTTCATCTATCGCCTTACTAGATTTATGTTTCCCTGAGGAAGTTGGTTAGGATCACCTGTACTATCCTATAATCTGTGCAATATACTATTATTGTGACAAATGAACGACAAATTACCCTTATTTAATACTCCAATTTCCTGTCTTATGAGTTTCCTATCAACAGACACAGGAGTCCTCAACATTCCTCAGCTGGCCCTCTGAATCCTATTTGCAGCTATTAATGCTCTTCCTGTTTTAGCCTGTCACTCACACTTGAGTCCTTCATACATAAAACTTAACATAATTTTTGTAAGAGTGCATGTACAGGCTGCAGTACTGGATCATTAGTTACTACAAGTGTAGCTCTTGAGACACCAGCTGTCAGGGGAGCCTTCCCACAGCATAGACAGTATTGCTCTTGTCAGGCTTCCCATCACAGCTTGGGAGGAAAGAAAGCAATATCCGGCAGCAGTTACACATTATATGTTTCTTACTCATTTCACATAATAGCTTTTAAAAATGTTTTAAATACTCAGTAGCTACCATTGTAGTTATGTGTGGTTTTAATATGCAGCTAGATACAGGCTTTTGAGGCATTCTTTGTTGCATAAACATGTTAATTTGTAAAGAAACAAAATTTCTAACACATCTTTTAACTACCTCTTAGCCAACTTCTAAGCCACCATTTAATCATGTCCCCCCTCTTTCTTTCTCTGTGTGTGTGTTGCACTTCCCTTGTTTGGTGCAGAATACTATATTGGAAGACACACCAAAGTGTTGTCCTTGACCTCCCTATGACTCCTTAATTCCGCTTGAAATTGCTTACTTTTTTTTGTTGTTGTTTTTGGTTTTTGTTATTGTTATCCACCAATAAAAGAACTAGGATTCAATTCCTTGGGGGTGACATTTGGGGATTATTTCTGTAGAGCTGTGTTCGGTTACAGCATTAATCCATAGAAGTGTTGCATGTTAATATTTGGGATCAGTTTGTGGCCTGAATAGAAAGTAACCCTTTCTGGGGTCTACCAAGTGAACAAACTGAGCAGAACATGGTGGGTTCCCTTTCTCCTTGTTTTACCTGCTCTGTAGATATTTCTTTTCCAATGCATTTTCTTCAAGAATTTTGTGTCCCTGGCTTGCACTTTCTCGGGACATCCAGTTAGAGGCATCAGTCATGGTGCAGCAGTGAAGCCCAGCACTGCTCTTCGTATGCCTCTGTCTCATTTGCAGGGCTCAAATAAGCCTGAGCTTTCCCTGGATCTTAGCCCATCAGATGAAGCAGTTTCTCTTCTCCGCTGCCAGAAGTCAGGCTTTCCCAGTTTCCACTTTTTCCTTGTTCTTCCCCAATTTGTACTTTTTCATTGCCAAACTCTCTTGGCAACTCCAGATAATGTGCAGCTGAATAGTCTTTCTCAATTGTTGCAAAAGACAGGCCCTATTAAGCGATTTGCTTTTGCCTCTGTCATAATTTAGCAGAAGCAGAATTCAACTAGTTTTCAGGGCATTCTTGACTATTGCAGATGGTACTTCTTGCTGTCCAGGAGACATCTGTACAGGCAATGCTAGTTTCTCAAGTAATGGTAATAAAGACTTCAGACACACATGACGTGCCCACAGGACAAGTAATGTGAATAATGAAGAGCTGCTAGAACAAGATGTCTTGTATAAACAGCTCTTAAGTGGCAACATTTTCTCCTGTTTTTTCTATTTTTACATAGAATAGTGGATTGCTTTTTTTTATTTCTTTGGAGATGGAAGTTTTTGTTATTTTTATAGAAATTACTGATTAAGAGCAATAACTTTCAAGCTGATATCCTGTCTTTTCAATATATGCGATATTATTGAACTTCCATTTTTATTGTTTCAGGCTACTATACTTTGAAAACATCCAACGCATCAAATCAAGGGTGGTTTGTTTTTTTAGAATAGTTGGATAGTTGGGCTTATTTCAACTGACAATTTGATTTCTTAACACCGTATGCTTAAGCGTATGGTGTATAGTTCACCATGTAGATCATTATGTGGTCAGAAGATTACATATAGCACTTCCTTTTCCTAATGAATTGATCATAGCATACAGACCTTTAGAGTTGCTAAATAGATAAAGGTAAAATTATAAACACAAATGCCATCTTTGAAGTACTTCAGTGAGTTATGCCCTTTTGAAAATGTTACCTATAATGACATCCAGATGCCTACGTGTAGTGTTATCCCATATATCTTGCCGGATGTTGCATATTCACCCTTTTTATAGTTTGAAATTCATCTGGTGCCATAAACAGCAGACAACTGTGGGCTGTAATCATTCCATTCTGCATTTCTAAAAGGTTTTATTTAATTTTTATTTAGTGGCTGAAATTATGCCATCCTCTTTTTTTTTTTTTTTTCTTTTTTTTTTTTTTTTGTATTCCTCTTTACTGGGGCACTGATAGACACCATCAGGGTCTTTGAAGAAAATTATTGTTACTTAGCTTGGTTTTCTGTACCAGTGATTCTTTCAGCATCCTTTCCTGAAAATAATTACTATTATATCCTTAGAGACAGATTAAGTTTCAGCACAAAGGTAATATTTCACTTCCTCGTGGGTTTTTTGGGTCTCAGTCTCTACACATACGTGGAAGTGAAGTGTGTTCTGCAGATCGTTTGTTGAAGTTTAATGTTGTTTCTAACTAGCAGTGCAAAAGAGTACTGTTACGCTGGGAATATTTCATCCCTTTCGCCTTTTCCTAATTTTGTGTGGATTTGTGCAAATGTGATAAATAACAATTCAGGAATGGCCCAAGTGGGGTGCACTAATTGCATTTCCTCAGTTTTCCAGGCATTTATCTTTCCACACTCCTGCACTGTTTTAATTGAGTTAAATTAAATGATGAGTCTTGAAGTTCTAAAAAATTTTTATGAATTAAAGGGGCCATGATGTAATGTAACATTGTGTATTACCCTTCAAGGGCAATAGGTGCAAAACTGGAGGTAAGAGTCATCTCATCTGAATTTAGATATCTACAAGAAACCTGTGTACCTGTGCAAGTCCTCAAGTCCTCTGAGAGAACGAAATCGTGCTAGGAAGCAATTCACCTAACCCATTTTATATGCCTGCTCTACGAGAAGATTAACATAGAACTTGTAGAGATTCCAATAGGACCTGTGACATATATTTTGATTAAAAATTATATTGAGTGTGTGGATTTTAAATGGTGTCAGCAGAACCAGCTCAATCCTCTATAATTAAGGAGACAGGCATTACATTTCTTAAGCAAAGGATGAGTTGAGATTAACTCTTCTGACAGGTGTAAAACTTCCTTGATGCATGTGATGTCCTTCTCAAAATTTCTGTGCCTAATTTTTGTCTGTGAAACAAATCTTTTTAGAATAACATTTCTTGGGTTTTAAATTATCTGTTAAAGACGATTTTAAAATCACTCTTTAAAACAAAATAGTGATTTCTCTTAGCTATTTATTGAATTTAGTAACACTAGATTGTAGTACTTTCAAACTTTTTCATAAACCCCACTGAAATCTTGTACAGAGACTCTCTGGTCCTGGCCGTCCACTTTCTAAATAGCCACCTATACCTATTCCCAGACTGTGAATAAGGCACGATGCATGTCCTCAGGGAATTTTGTCTCTTTCAGAATGGATGGACAGCAAGCAAACGAAACAACAGCATCTTTGCTCAGGCAGCCTAAGGCTTTAATCCTGTATAAGAAATGAAGGAAGGCAAACATTTAAAAATATATATTAGTTCTATTAGAATACGTTCCTCAGCTTCCAGAGAAAATGAAACATCAAGAACAGAAGGAAGAAACCAGTAGGAAGTGTATGAGCGATCAAGGATATGGACAGTTTGTAGGTGGTGTTGTGGAAGGGGATGCTTAGCGATGCAGGAGGAAGATGAAATCTGGGAGGCGTATTCAGCTGTTTTGTTGCCTGGCAATACAAAGCAGTACCACCATGATCTGAGTGTTTTATGCTATTCCAGAGCAGCTTAAATTACCCCAAACATACTGGTGAATCTTAAGTTAAAGTTTAAATAAGATTTATGACTTACATTGCATGCCTTCAAATCAGAAGGAATAATAATTAGTACTGTTCTGTTTGAATTCTTCATTTTATGTTTATATACAACATATTTAATAACAAAAAACAAGGGAAAATGATAAAAGTTAAGGTTAAATGTTTTACACTTGCATTTCATTAATTTAGGACTGTTGTTTGGAAAAAGTAAAATTTTAAAAGAGAAATTCAGACCTTAGTCATGAGCTTAAATTAAAGCCAACCCTGTTAAAGAGTGAAATTTGACATTTTAGTAACCGCTTGTCTACAGAAACAAGAAGTGAATTTTACATTGCACACCATCAGCTGAAATTATTCTCTTTTCTAAGACTTACTTTGGGAAGAATTATTTCATTTGCACAAAAGGCTCTTCGATATATTGATATGTATCCTGACAGACAGCCAGAGGCTTGTGCTACAGATGTATGTTTTATCTGTTCACATCTGAGTTTTACTGACAGCCGTTTCTGGTGCGTACCTTTAGCATGGAGCACCTAAGTGTTTTGATCGTTCAGATCTCTCTTTACCTTTCAAAAATTACTAAGATTTTGAATCTAAGAAATTTGAAGAGTGATTATTTAAGTAAGAAAGGGTAGGTTTTATTGTCAAGCTGAAAGATATGTCACATTTCATCTGTCTTTCTGCTTGTGCGAACAACTTAAAACTAGGTATACATCCAAGTTTTGTTTTCCTCTTTTGCTTTTTAATGCAATAAGAACAAGAGTTGAATTTCTGTTGCTCAGTATCTGCTTAGCCTCCAAAAGTGGTTTAAGCAGCTTTAACGCAGAAAAAAAGAAACTCAGAAAACTTCTAACTGCCACCGCTGTTCATCCATGATAAAATAGGCAGCACTGCTTTACTGAAAAAGCAAAGAGAAAGGCTGGGGTATAAAAATATGAAATGGCACATTCTCTAGAAACTTGATCACAGTCTTCAGAGAGGAATGAGAGTTTCAGTTTCCAAGCGCAATAAGGCCACCCCTGGGGATAGCTGACAGCGAGATGCTCAGGGCGGAGCCGCGCAGAGGCTCGGTGGTACATGGGACAGCCCTGGGACCTGGCTCAGGTGCCTCCCGTGCTCTGCTCCCTGGCCCTCCACGGGCACAAATGAAGGTCATTCCCCTTTGCTTACAAAGACGAGCGTTAGTTGTTTCCCCGAGTAGAGTTTCACAGAGATAATACATCACCCCAGATCACAGCTGATGGTAAACGACAAGGTATGAGAGGGGAAGGAAGTGTTTTATAGCTGGGTGATTAAGGTGAAACCTGCCCGGTGCTCGCACTTCTAGGGAAACAGTCACAGTGCTTTCAAGTCCCCAGGAACAGCTTCACAGACAGTGGAGAGACAAAATGAGAGCAGCATTAAAAGTAGTGGGTATGACTTAAAAATCTTACATAGGTGAAAATACATGGTAGACAGACAGACTGTGTTTTTTAATTCTGGAATTTATTCTGTAACCGCTTCAGAGAGAGGAAAAAACTCTGTGCTTTCCAGTCTGTGTTGATCTTCCCCACTTGCCTTCACCCTTTACTATATTTTAAGTTTTGGGAGTTTTTTGTAGACTCACTGAACTATACTTTTCTCCAAGCACATGCTTCTGGAGACTGTTCTTGATTGTGTTGTTCTACCCTCAGCCATTTCCAAATTGGGAACTGTTTGAAATTCCTCCTACTTGGCTATGGGACTTCGGGCACTTTTAAAATTTTTTTTTCCTTTTGGTTTACTCTTCATTATAACCCTAAAAGCACATCTAAACTTGTGGTCAAGAGTGCAGTTCTGAAAAGAGCTGACATGGGGCTTGACAGCTTTGAAGCAGTTGATCATTTGAGTTAATAATTGGTGACCAGCCTTGTTTAGCTCCAGTATGATTAACCGACTGATGCCATGGAGTATATGCCCAAGCAAAGGTTTTGGATACCATACATTTTTTTGCTCCTATGACTTAATTTAGACATTCCATGTGGCACTTTAAAATAAGGAGTTCTCCAGTGCACCATTATGGAAACAGAGTTTCTCTTGGTCTTTGGCCAGTATTATATTAAGTGATCATTTTTAAGGACATCTATTGTGGCCATTGCTGAGAAAAGGAGTTCAGCCATAATAGATTTGTTGTGCACAATTTCAACAAAACTTTAAATATTTATACTTTCTAATTTATGGTGTCTGCTCTCTTCCTTAAATAAAGGGTTCTCCTGAATATGATCCATCTAGCTCTTCCAAAAAAAAAAAAAAAAACAAAAAAAAAACAACAAAACAGAGACTAACCCAAACAAAACTGTTCAATTGTATTACTATTCCTAGTTTACCCCAGTTCCATACTATTTAAGACATTTCTCCCTTTTGTGATTGCTTAGTGATTGTCTCAAACCACAGCTGAGTGATAAAACTAATGATATCTTCTAACATGCTCTGCGCCTCTGAGAATCTGATTAAAATATAATGTCTAATGCTCATCAAGTAACCTCAAATTATCATTGCTATCTTTATTCTGAACTCAGCAGAACATAGCAAAGACAGACAGAACTCCAGTTTTGAATCCTAAACGCAGGTGGGGTTATAAGAATAAAACGTTTTGTTTGCATCAGCCAACAGTCTCCCATAGTTCTGTTAAAGATCATTAAAAAGAATTCAACTCTGCTACTTTAGTTTTGCCATTATTTCCTACAAATCACTAGGACAAAATTCAAATATTTTGAAAAAAATGATTCCACTCCTTTAAATTCAATAATTTTTTAGGTAACCTACTTCCTTTGTTTTCTCCATGGTTAACATTTAAATATTCCATAACTACAAAATTTGAAAAGAACATAAGGAGTGTGTATCTGCTGGGGAACCGCGACAGACAGAGTCATCTTTCTCCTCTGTGCTCTCTAAACCAAGGCACCACACCGACAGATGTTTTGTGTGCTAGTGATAATTGGAGTGAAGGGAGTATTTGAGCTTTGCTCATAATTCCTTCATATGTTGCAGGCTGTCTTTTTCACAGCGCTGGACACCTGCAACTTCTCCACGTGTCCATGAGTCCCTTACTGCCGTATCTTGTCAATGGGTGGCAGAACCCCTCAAACCCTGTCCTACTTCACTTGGCCAGTTACAGGCATTGGTGTTCTTCCTTGTAAATGTGTCAGCATAGCCTATATATAAATGTTAGGTTACAATGCACACAAAGCAGTTGCAAATTACTGTTTGAAGGATCTAAAGAGCAAGCAAGTACGATTCTTACTAAATTTATCTATTTTCTTGAAGACAGGCTTGCCAAAAGAAACCCTTTTTCTTCAAAGTATGGTAAACATAACGACAACAACTTGTGTTTTCTATGCAAGATAATTAATTTTTAAGTTGAGCCAAAGACTAAAGAAACCAGTGGACTTGACAGCAAAAGCAGGATCAGTTGATGTAACTTCTAATGAAGTATCTCTGTTGACTTTGTTCTCATTTAAGGAGCCTCTCTTCAATATATGTTTGGGTTTTGTGGCATCTTGCTTAAAAACTGCAGTCTGTACCAAGAGCAAACAATTTCCAAGCACGGCGTGCTGTCACAGCCACCTTTGCCTCTTTCCCACAAAACAGCAAATTAAACAGACGCTTTCCCTCCTCCACAAACTTCTACGTCAAAAAATAATCAGGCCCAGCAAAGGAGGAGGATGCTCTCTGCTAAGCAGCCCAGAGAGAGACCTATCTCAATTCACTTAGTCTGTGCTTTCAGGACTGGGATGTGTTTGTTATTCCACTGCACAGCCCTAACGGACACAAGACATTGCAAGTCTTAATCAGATGCAGTAAAGTGTTATCCATGCTATATTATCATGTTGGGTGTCCAGCAACTAGAAAAATAATAATGTGTGCTTGTAAATAGCACTGTTGTTGCATGGAGGTCGGGTCATCTCCTGGTTTTTTTGGGCAGGTCTCTGACTCTGCAAAGCTGTGGGAGCTTTGCTGTGGGTTGAGGACAATATGCAACCTTAAATTTGTAACTGGGTCACTGGCTAAAACAGGCTTTCTGCTATGCATTCGGTGCCTGTAATTGAAGACACTCTGTATAAAAAGGTTTATGCAGAACAGAAGCTGTGGAATCAGGTCCACCAGATGGACATAGTGACGGCGTCTAGACCTGTGCAGTGAGGATCAGCTTTTACCAGAGTCTGAGGCTGATGCACTGCTCAGGACAAAGATACTTGTGTTTTGTATGACAGAGTAATCATAGTAATTATATTATACTTCCTAGGAATACTTAATAAGTATTTTTAAAGTTAAATTTAAGTTCTTGTTCTATGGATAGTAAAAGTTTACACGTAAAGATTTGGCTTAAAAATTGGGTTTGGGCTTTCTTTGGTTAAAAAAGAAAAAGGGATTTCTCTCATTGTGCATTTTAAAAAGGGGTGCCTGGTATTTTTTCCAGAACGATTGTGCTTTCCTCGATAATTACATAACTGCTAATTTTTTTGCTACTTGTTTTGGATTCTGTGTGCATGTATTATTTTCTCTCTCAAAACCTAAGCTATGGTAAAGTAACAGAACTTTTAAGACATGGCACTTCCCTGGGTAAATCTTTTCTATAAAGCATAAATGTAGAGAAAATAATAGGTGCAAGCTCTTTTTGGTTGGGTTTTTTGTTTTTTGTTTTTTGTTTTTTTTTTGGGGGGGGTTGGTTTGTTTTGTTTTTTTTGGTTTGGTTTTTTTTTTTTTGTGTAAGATATTTCTGTTGTCTTTCAGCCACAACTGGAATGTCCTTTCTGGGCATCTTTAAAGTCTCAGAGGGGCAGGGAACTTCTCAGTAAAACCAACACCGTGTCTGGCTGTGGCAAATGCCAGGGGCACAGCAGGGTCAAAGTGTTCCTATATGCACCCTCCTGTGATTCTGCTGGTGAGATAACCTTACAGAGCTATGGGGAGAGGGAAAGAACTTGTGGTGCTAGACAAAATTAGGCACACAAGACCTGTAAGTTGGAGAAACACTTCTCAAGGAGGGGTTCCATCTGCATTTAGCACACTTCAGTCTGATTTAGTGTCTACTTTTAGATAGTATCCACGAGGAGAACTTGAGAATGCTAAATAATGTAATGATAGATCCTGAACGTAACTCTTCACATCTTTATTCAATAATAAAATATTCGGTTCACTGATAAAGTTTTGTTTTAGGCAATGTCCTGCCAATTATTTTCATTTACTCTGTTATCTGTAATCACCTCATTAGCACCGTCTGCATTATGATGATACAACTGCTTCTCCCTGCATTTGGCTTTCCTTTCTTATTTCCCCCCCGAATAAATATTATTAACATGTGACGGGACAATTTCCAGCTAGCATCTATCACCCCCCCCTCAATCTATAATACAACATTAGACTTGCTTCTCTGCAGGTTTTTTGGTTTCTGCTTTCCTTTCTCATAGTCCGGAGGATTTATATTCCAAAAACCATTCTGTTCTCATTTAGAAGAGTTACTGAGTTATACGTGCCTAGCTTCGTACACCACGCTAAACTCTCCTGAGGGTCTGGCTGTGACCTTTCAAAAGAGGAGCTGCTGAATGCCCAAGACTTTTAACAGTTTTACTTCACTTATAGGTGCCAAGCCCTTGAAAATCTGCCAAAGCTAAGTAGATTCAAAATGGGATTGGAGACTGCTTCAGAAATGAAGTATTTTCGGAGTTGAAATTCTTGTTGACCGGTACTTTGAAAGGAGCTAAAACATTACTAAAACTTGAACTCCAGGACTTAAGTCAGTCTTTAACTAGTAGAGATCAGGACCAGGAAGGCCTACATGAAGGTGGGAATTATTTTATCTATGTCTGCTCTAGAGCTCTTTTACCTTTGTATAGCATCTGGTACTAGCTAAGGGCAGAGGCAGAGTGCAGGTCTTAGTCAGCCTTGGGTCTGATTCAGTCTGATAATTATTACATTCCTAAGGCCCTGAGCAGATGTCACTTCTAGTATTCTTGCACATCTTCACATTGTAGTTAAGGCAGAAATTACATTGTTCCACTTATCCTGTAAATATATATGAGACTTTGAGCACAGACAGAGAGTTTCCCCATGACTTTCCATATATTTGATTAGAAGCTCTACATTATTTTTGTGTGTATCATGTCTTCATTCTTCTTTTCTAGAGCTGACATATTACTGTCGTCATTATTTGTTTATGTGGTGCCAGCATGAGAGTGTTTGGCAGTTCATTAGTTGTCCATATGCAAACCAATAACTTGTAACTACTTGTGAGAGTGCCTTTAGGAAATAAGGAAATGACACTTACGCATTCATATGCCCTATTTTAGAAAGAAGTCGGAGGCATCATGCTACTGCCCTGTTGGAACAGATGTATCTGGTATGCAAAATGTACATGCCACATGTGGGCTAGCTATGAAACAAAATTAAAATTTTAATCAAAGTCTCCATGCGTTTCCGAAGTATTAAACAGCAGATTGTTAGGCCTGTAAGTGGGTCACACGTTGTGTTGAGCGATTGTGCTTTGTCCTTAGCCATCTGGCAACATGAATCAACATCAGCTGGATGCAAATATAACTCTGCAAAGGTGACCTTGGTAACAGGATTGGTCCACTGAGCAGAGACTACAGGAGGGTTACCTGCAATCACAGGAATACTTTAAGGGAAAATCCAAAAGTACGATTTCTTGATTCTAGGAAATCTTACAGCCACCGCTACCAGTTTGGTCATCTGCTGTTTGTCAGTGGCAGCTACATTTAGTTTCAAATCAGGGATTACTTCAATCACTACATGTATACTTACATCTCAGTGAATGACTGAGAATTCACTGAAATTCAGAGTAGGTATAAATGAGGCAGAAGACACCAAATAAAAGTGAAAATGGTTCATTATGGTCGATTGCTGCTATAAAGAAAGATTCCAGAGGGTATCCAAAGATGTGTTTTTGAGGAAACTTAGCTTTTGAAGCATTCAGGTTTTAAAGTCTCTGAAGCTTAACCCAGCAAATAGAAAATACTTGTAGCTCAGTTGAAATGACACTATCAAGACAAATTTGGCCATGAGTTTTAAGTCTGTGGGTCTGAAATCTAAAATGAATAAAAGATTCCAGAAGGAAAACAATGTACAGTAAACTTCCCCGTGTTGTTTCCAACTCAAAACAGCACAGCATTTTTTCATGTACTAAAGACTTTGCTGGAGTGCATAGTTAGCTTTGCATTTTGCTGCCTTACTTTAGGTGTTAAAGTTTGTAACCTTTGGCTTAAGGATCTTTCAGAGTGACATGTCTGCATGACAAAATTAGAATCCAGTTTTGATGGTTCCCAGTCCTGTTTTGAAACCACTAATCCCACGAAGGAGTTTTGTGGTCTCCTCAAGTTTTCCTAGTTGACTGCATTAACAATGAAGTCAGAGTTTCCCTTGTATGGAAAACAAAAAAAAGGAAAAGGCATATTTATGGATTTCCAGGTTCCGTGCTATCTACAAAATGGATTTAACATATGCCAAACCTACAGCAAAGAAGTTCACTTTTACATTGTCCTGAACAGAAGAAGCATTTTTCTTCTTAAACAAAGGAAACACTGGAAAGCGTGGAAGCCATCAGGTTTCCTCAGCCTGCCTTCCCCGCATTATGACTCATGCAGTTAAAAATGCCGCTACAAAATGAGAATACAATGCTGTTGTCTGCACACAAACACGCTAATTTAAAATGTGTGTTCACATACTGTGAACTAATTGTCTTCAAATTTTGGGGTTATTTGGTTTCTCCAGTTACGGCTAGGCCCTATTGGAGTTTCTGGATTATGATGATGATGATGATGATTATTATTACATTTTTGAAAGCATTTTATGGGAACATATAAACTACTATTCTTGCACAGTAAATGTATTGAACCACATTTGTTTCTGTTTCTCTAGTACTAAAGCAAAGAAAACTGCTGCTTAAAACTTGTGTGAAACCATTGTAAGACAGTCAGGATGTGAGCAGGAGTTAGCCTTATGTTTATACCTGCCCACAATAAAGAATGTCGCAGGCCAACATTTAGGTGAAGGTGTGAGAAGTGCTGTTACTTTCCATTGACTCACCTGCATGTCTTTGAGGATAAGAGTTTGTCTTGCTGAAAGCCAACTGGCATTACGAAAGGAGAAATAGCAAATGTTGCAATAAAACACACATTCTCGTAATCTAAGGTTATTATTGTCCACTGAAGATCACTTTTTCAACGTATGGAAAAAAATATATTGTTTAGTACTGAAACTGTTGTGAAGTATGTTCATCTAAATTACTGTGTCTCCGAGAAAGTTTACAATAACTCATAGCGTATGTCCACGATGGATGTAAGAACAGTATAATGTCTGATTTTGCTTTAGCTTATTTTCTTCTTTATTTTACATAAGCATTATAAATTGACCTACAACTGCAGGCTTGGGTATATCTAGATTTGTGATCAGTGTACAGCATAAGTTATTTTTAGATACAAAATACCCTTGCATCCATAAAGAGTGCGGTTATTCACTTGGTATACATGCGCTAGGGAAATAAGTAATTTTAGTGCTTTTAAGTGATTTGCAGTCATCTTTTTTCACTTTATTTGATTTACATCTTTTTCCAGTACTTGTGAACTATTCAGCTGGATGAGTCTGTTTCTAATCGATCACCAAGTCAGACATAGCAATGTGATCTCTAGGTTCCTATTCATGAGTCTGGTTTCATTTCAGAGATATAATTTGAAAGACTTACACTAACTTCATTAAGGATTTCATTGGACCCCAGACGAAATCATGGTCCCTCCTGAAATTGTGAATTCTTACACTGATTTCTAAAGATCTCAGTCTGAAAGGCGGGTGTTCGAATCAGTGCAGCAGCAGACATTTCCTAGGATATTACTGGATTCTAGCACAAATTCATGAAGTTGGATTTCTGCAGAGACTCTTGTTACAGATTCATATTCAGAGCAGAACTTAAAACTCATTAAAGCCAATAGTTTTAAGTGCATACTTCCATGGAAGCGCTTGCTTATAGCACTGTCTAACAGAAACCAAAGGGAACGATAATTCCCTAATAATGTTAGAGACTTTTGGAGCAAATGAAATTGTTTCCAAACCAGGCAAAAATGAGCAGGCATTCAGAATGCCAGACAACATCTGTAATACCTGGAGATTGAAGACGGGGGACATTTCTGATTGTACTTGCGTAGGTGTATTCTCAACTGTTTCCCAGAATCTATGAATTTTGTGGGTTTAGATAATGCTATTTACAAACCAATTGAGTCTAACTTTTTATTTTAATTAAGAAAGATAATTGGAAAATGTCCTTAGAAATTAGGTTTCTCCCCTGACATACTGTAAATAAATAAGTTATGTTGGAAAACAAGATGAAGATAAACGAAGGACTGTTTCAAGCTTTCAAAGAACAGGAATTGTTTAGTCCTCTAAACAACAAAAGTACATTTCATCATCTAAATATCAACACATGCATTAATATTTATATTCATTTTATCGTTATTAATTTGTTTGCATTCTTTTAATAAGAAATGCAGATAAAATAAGATAAATATTGCAAATATTTGCTTGCGTTCACATCACTTCCCATTACTTCTGCTTTTCATCAGTGGTTAGTGCTGTTGAGCAGCCTCCAAACTGACCATAGCTGAGGCAGCCCCTCAGAGCCCTGGGAAAGTTGTCATTTAAACAGCTTCAGGGTTGCAGCCCTTCTGGCAGAGCTCAGATGTGCCCCAGGGGGGATGTAATTGCCCACTGTCGCTTCACAATTCCCTTTCATAAGAGTATTAGCACTGCTGGTTTTATGGGGTTGCCGGGCATCTTGAACTACTTGAATAAATGAGGTTGAAGGGAACCAAAAGCGCTGCTGTTTGATCAGACTTCACAGGCAATGTATAGGTTCTCTTTCTTTGATCGTTTTGAGAACTGTATGCTGAGTCAGCTGCATCCGACACCAACCTTAGCTTTCTGCCCTACCCTTTCCGGCAGTCGGCTGAGTGAGATAAGTAACCCCCAACTTTCTTCCTTATCTGTTGTCCTCCCTATTAATGTAAATTCCAGTTGGCAGCAGATTACATTAATGCACTTAATTAATTTAAGCTACAGCAACTAGCAAGCAGATACAGAATTTGCTCAGCCATGCCTGCAAGAATAGCATAATCTTCAGGAGAGAAAAGGAGGATTGCTAGGGATGTTATCTGCTTTAGCTACACCAATTTAAGTTATCCTTAAATTCGAACTGAAGCCCTCCTCCTGAAAAAAATCTGGAGCCTGAGTAAATTTGAAATATGACAAGAGTACTTTAGCCTCCTTATATTTTTGCAGATATAGTTAGGACTCCACCTCTTCGAGAAATGATAGTGTTCATGAATTTGAAATAGCTCAGTGTAGGAACAGAGACCCTAAAATGCTTGGTTCTGCATGGGCCTCTCACAGATAGACAGTCCCTGCCCTAGTTGCTTCCTGAATATAGTTTTCAACGAAATGAATTATATGAATATTCGAACAAGAATTAAATACTTTTATTATGAAACACAACTTGAAGTATTTCTATCTTATTAAACTTAGTGATTATACATTCAGCATGATTATTACATTAATTACACACCTATTATATCTTTTGCAATGTAATTAGTATCTCCAAGCACTGTTTAGAAAACTAAAATCCAACAACTAAGAAATTAATAAGAGAAAGACTGGGATAGCTGTTTGAATAAGTATTTTTGGGGTGTCACAGCTGGTTAGTTAACAAAGTTGGACACTTCTAAAATCTACTTTCTTCTGAAGCTGTAATTTTTCAGGCCTGGCTTTATAAAGCATTGAGATTTTTTTGTTTGCCTTTTGAGTCTTGTAAGACTCAACGCAACATTTTAAAACATAGTAGTAGCCTAGCATCAGTCATCACAGTCTATTAAGCCTGATGAATAAAGAGTCCTTCCACTTACTTCTGGTTTGAGAATTTTACCTGCTGGCTCACAACTGGTACAGTTTTGGTCTGGATCTTCTTATAATTGCGTCTGAATGTTACTGCTCTGAGATAAGCATCGCTGTAGCTTTTGAGAATTAGGAATCTTCCAGACATTTGTTAATGTTATCTTTCATAACATTTACTGGTCGGAGTTTAAACTCTGAAATTATCCACATGTGCAATGCTCAGACAACTAGCTTATCTGGGCACATAAAATAAAAGCTTTAGAGGAGGCTTTAAAAGAGATGTGTCTCCGTCTCACCAAGGCTTTGCTGGACTTGGTGCAAATAAAGAAACATTTGTTGGCACCTGATTTGCCAAAGCTCTGAAGACAAGACATGCCTGTTCTGAAGTCTATAGGGTTGCTTCATGGAGAGTTTTTACCTTTGTACGTCACTTTTGGCATAGCATCCTAAACTCAAACTTCTTGGTGGAAATGCAGTTCAGGCTGCTGTGATTGATGAGATCGCCCTAAGATGAACCTAAGCATATTTTAGCCTTTTGCAATGGGAACGAGGCAAAGATTTTTGGCGAAGAAAAAGAAGTTGATACACTGGTAAGCAAAAGTAATGCACACTCTTCCTGTAACTGCATCTCCTTTCAGTTTATGAGGTTTAGTGAAAAGAGACAGGGATTGCAGTGCCTTCTCCTTATCGTCTGGAAGTTTGGTATCATGATGGAGCCCAGTAGGTACTGCTTTCCTGGTAACTCTGCAGTTCAGACAGAGGCTCGAATCTCAGGAACGTGAATGCTCAGGAGCAATGTACTGAAAGCACTGGGTGGAATCTTCCTTTATTCATTACCACTCCAATAGATCCATTTTTCGCAGCTGTTCCCATGCTTGTATACTTTCCTGACTTAACTGTGTTCCAGAAATGAAAGAATTGGCCTGTATCTACCCAGCACAATCAGTTGAAAATATTTTTGTATAAACCTGACAACAAAAGTGTGGGTGGATAAGGTTAAACCCAGATGCCACCTGCAGATATCCCCTTGGCGTACAACTAGAGTATTATTCTCTTCAAGGCCGGAAAGGGCTGGAATTGAGACAGAAAGGCTGGGTGGTCCCCAAATCTAATGTGCCAAGAAAGGGTTCCAGCCTACTGTGCTCGTGGTTCCTCAGGCTGGAGATGAAAAACACAGTTAAGCCATTCTGCACATCATAATGTTGAGAAGACAAATCTCAGCGAGTGTCTCCTATTTTTCCCTCATCACCTGACCTCGCTTTGGCCATTTTGCTTAGAGTAGTTATTTTTACGAACCTCAGAATTAGGTGATAAATCTAGACATAGTCCACCAGCTGAGCGAATAACACACTGGGTTTGTAGCTAATTTTTCAGGGTCATATGCTGTTTGGAACAGGAAATCCATGATTTTAATTAGCAAATAAATAGGAAATAGTCTGCTGTGAATTGATCTTAAACAGGTACTGCTGTACTAAATTAGTTCAAAATAAGCAGGATTTTCCATTGAGCAAATTGATATTCGGGCATCTTGAGTTTATCAGCAGTAGCTACGTTCTCTGTGTGAGGCTAAGTTTGTTTCATAAAGGAATGAAGCTGAAAAATCTGTTCCTATACTCAAACTAATGAGCTTAACATAGAGTACAGAGCATTGGGACAGAAGGGGCTTCCCCCATGTAATCATTTGAAGAACTAATTGGCATATGTATTACATCTTACAAAATAAATGGAACTAATAACAATTTGTCAAGAAACAACATTTTTGTTTGCTTATTTCACAATCATTTAATGTTTAATGAAATTTTGGGAGATGATGTTTTCTTGATGTGGTGTTTGTGTGAAAGATCCTTTTATCTGACACTTCATTAGAAAAAGGATTTGGATTTTGAACATTCCTAGGAAATAAATCTCCTTTTAGTGCAGGGAAAGCTGTACAATCTGCTATATTTAACACAGAGAAGGACCTAAAATTGCCTGAGCTATCACGCTGGCTCTGTAAGACAAGACTATGCTATTGCTTTCAGATTCTAACAGTATTAAAATTTGTACTAATAACTTATATTTCGTACAATTTTGCAAATGGGAGAGTTGAGACCTTAGCAGTGAAATGACTTACAGAAAGTTGCAAAGGAAATCAGTTTGTCAGATAAGACAACTATTTCATTTGTGTGAAGCACTGAATCAATGAGACGTCCATTTGCCTGATGCTTATCTCAATGTCACTGGCATTTGCTCATGATCACTTCGGAGATATTACCGGCATCACTTTGGATACGTACTGGTGTGAGTTAGAATGACATTTTGGGATAGGAGAAGAATTTATTTTTTTTTTTTTTAATTTGCAATCTTCCAATTTTGAGTGTCATTTATGGAAAAGCAATTTCTGTCTCACCATGAAGATCAGAGGACTTGGTCCTTTACATCCCCTGAAGATAGTTTACTTACAAAATCCATGTATTAATACTTTACACTTTAAAACAATCAAATAATGTGGTACACTTGCTAAATTGGGGGAACGAGTATGTTTCACGGAAAAGCTTTTGGGCTTTACTCTCTTTGACCTGTTTACTATAAGGACAGAGGGAAGACTGAACCATTGCAGGATGCTGCTGCAGGAATAACCTAACTAGGTTAGCTGATGCTTAACTAGGCATCAGACAGGTAGTTCCAGTTTTGGGTACTGTATACCTTATTTTAAAATTGTGCATTGTGCGGACAGAAAGCTATTTTTAAGATAGAGCGAAGCTGATTTCTCTTAGTTTTATGGTTCACCTCAGAGAACAAAGGTCTTTCCCAGTCCTTGTTATGTTCTTACACATATACATATATATACACATCTTTGTAACACTTGAGTTTTAAAGGGTGAGTGAGAATTCAGCATTGCTTAACATGAGATATTGAGATACTTAATAATTTTCAAAGGAATATCTGAACATGTGATCTAGACAGACTAAGTCTTTACGAGAGGAAAAGTGTCATCGGTAATGTAGATTCTTGCATAAAGTCTTTGACAGCTTCGTACTCTTCTGAGACATAACAGGTGTTGTGAACGCTGATTGTTTTCTGTATAGGAACCTTGATACTCAGACAAGAATCCAGCTTTACAGTAAAGGGACCATTATAGGACAGCTAAAAAGGCTTCATTATCATGTAAGAAAGAAGTTAGTAGTTCCTAAAGCTCTTGGTGGCCATGTCACCACAGCCAGTGAAAGAAGTCTTTTGACTGCACTTCAGTTATTTTAGTGCTTACTGAATAATAACAAAAAATTATTCCACCTAATAAAAATACAATATATTTCCATGTTTCCTTTCCTTGTTTAGCCCACTCCCAATGGAAATGGGCCCCAAAGTCTTTTTGATTCTTTCATTCCCTTTAATTGACCAGATGGGAATGCATTCTTTCATAAGTGCTGATGAACCCTAAAATAATCCCTCGCCAACCAGCTGTTCTGGATTAGCTGTAGCAATACTGACTCCCTTAGCATTCTTTCAATTTTTAAAGTAATTTTGACTTCTTTGTGATGAGTAGTTGAGTCACAGGGATTGCCCGACTACCAGTCAGACTAAAGCAATTTGCCAAATGCATCCATGGAGTGAGGAGCGAACTTCTAATGTACTCTGACTGATATCAATAGCAAAATTCAGATTGACTTCAGCTGAGCAAGCCTAGGTCCTAAATGAGTAAGTCTTTGAGACTTTCAATTTAAGTCATGCACTGAGACATTCACAGAATCTTGTGAGCCTCATTACTGCAGTGCGTTAACTGTTCATGCTTGACCAGAGGAACACGAACTCTGGATAAAAGGGTCCCAGACTGGACTTTTTGTACCTAATGGTTATTTATTATGTTAATGTTGATATGTTTCTGAGAAATAAATTCCATTCTCTTGATCTTTGTCTAGATTGCAAGCTAATAAATGTTATGCTGCATACAGTAAAGGTGATAGATAAAATGTCTTATACCTACAGAATTTAAGTGATATTCTGCCTGGACCTTGTATTGACGTTTGGGAGTTTTGTTTGGGGCTTGTTGGAGCTGAAAAATATATATTCTGACGTAATCTTGTGGTATTTATGGAGCTGTTGTAAAATAGCAGTTGACTTTTTAAGAAGAGTATAACTAAAGTAATCAATAGGAAGCAGGAATGGAAATGTACTTTCCTTGCCCAGGACAAGAAATAGGAGTGCATATGAAGACTATTCTTGCTGCAGTTGGATTGTGTATGTGTAACTTAAGTGTGAAATTGCATAGTGATGATTTTCACTCACATTGTTGTTAAACCAGTGATTTTCACTGGCATGCAGTAGAATTAATCTGAATTGGCTTTACTGTTTCACTTAGTGAGATCAAAGCTAGGGCCTTTCTCTTCCTCCTGCATTTCTTCCTCCGTCTGTCTACTTCACAGTCAGTCTTGGATCAATTAGTAAGCAAAACTACATGTCGGTTGTCTTTGTGATAGGGATGTGGACGATCTTTTCTGATCCAGGGAAGATGAGAATATAATAAGATTTCACAACTTTCAAAATATGACACGTTGCTACCTTGAATGTTTTTTGTACTGTTTCTGTGTTGCCATGAGCTGGATTTTGTCCTAAGTGTCTGTTTGTGCAACCTTGCTGTAGATTTACACCCATGGGAAAGCATGCCCTCTATCCTTTCTTTTCCTTTTTTGCTTGGCTTTGCAATTCAATCTTCTGTTTGTAGATACCTATTTAAAGAACACTCTTATGTGAAACACATCTGGCACATTATTTTGAAGATGAACTCTACAACACACAACACAGCTGAAAACAAAATTTGAAAAGGAGTCATGGCTTAGTAATTTAGGCCAGAGCTCCTTCCATAAAGACCAAGACACTGTTGCTTGTCCATTGATTAAATAATGGACAGTATATACTGTTTTGCAGATGGCTTGGCTTTTTCCCCCCAATTTAGTGGCCAGCAAGCACTGCTTGCTTCTTAGTCAGCTGGCCAGAGTTTCAGCAGAAATATGTCCCACCAGTTGCCACCAGTGAAGAGGTATTCTTTATCCAGCTGAACCTTTGATAAGAGCACTATAGTACAGAAATGGGAGGAGGAGTTAGGCATGAATGTTTCATTTCTAAAAATCTTAAGTCACTTGGGTTGCACCATTGCTTAAAACTTTTCCGTCTCCCCTCATACTTCTTTTTAAAGTCTTTTCTTCTTTCTTTCACATGGTGATTTTGTGCTGCTGTGGTCTCGGAAAAGGCTGTAAGTGTATGCCAAAGGCAGAGCCAAAAGCAACACATCTAAGTTGCTGAATAACTGAGGTCTGTGTGAATTATTAAGAGAACTAAAGGATGTGCTGTGAGGCAGCCCTTGTCGATAAGCAGTATTCCCTTTTTCTATTCCCTGATACAATACACTTTCCTTCATTGTATTTTAAAGATTCATAAAAGATAACTGTAAAGAATACAGCCATGTGAACAACATTTGATTGGAGGGCTTAGGGTCAGCACAATTTATTGTGGTGAATGACCAGGTTCTGTGCCACATTTCTGTGCGCTAGCAAGAATACAAATCTGGACTAATTGTGGCAGTAGTTCTTTATAGTAATGTCACAGTAAATGAGAACACACCACAGCTCTTCACGGCAGCTTAGAAACCAGAAATACAAAATGCAGCCTTTTCTGTGGTCCTTTGCACAAGTGAGGACACATTCAGGATCATCAGATAGACCAGAATATATTCAACTTCAATATTTTAAAAGCTTAAACTTGCACTGGATTGAATTCTGGATTTTCTGATGTCTGGTGTCTCCAGAAAACTGCTGGGAAACCAGCATTAGGTAGATATTGACTCTGAATAGCAGAGAGTGTTTTAACACTTCCCCCGTCATTAGTGTTCTCCTACAGTCTAGTTCCCATGTGTGTCTTCTCTAAAATGTCTCAGCACTAATAAAAGCAATAGATATGTGGCTGCTTAGTTATGATTTGGGGAAGTATACGTATTTTCTGTGTTGTATTATCTATGCATTAGAGATTTCACAAAAAGCTGCTTCATGCAAGGTCTGTACATACAGAAAGATACTTCTCACACTAGAATCAAGAAGTTGCTTGGGGATTTTAAAGACCAGGTAATTACGACAACTATAGTCACGACCATCAGAGTAGAAAAGAGCTTGAAATTCAGTGTTTGTTTTAATCCCTGTGTTTCTTTCTGACTTTCTCTTTCTTATGCTGCAAGACAATGCCTGGAGCTCCAAAACTAGTGAGCACCCCTGTGGTAAATATGTGTGCATAATATATAACATACGTCTGCTACACTAGCGTCATTTGGATCGGGAGTATCCTAATGGTGCAAGTGCACAGCTTATATTGTTAAAAGCTCTCTATAAACAGTATAGGTTTTGAGTGGTGTGTACCCTAGTTATAGCTAAATAGTTGTATCTTGTAACCTTATAATTTCCTTTCACTGTGGAATTCATGCTATCCAGATATCTCTGTTACTTTCAGTGGACTGTGTTTTGATAAATAATCAAGGGGAAAATGCTCAGTTTGATTAAGTAGAGGGTTTTTTGTTATCGTTTTTGGATGTTGCTTTTTTTTTTTTTAAATGTTTGCTTATTTTGAGCCTGATGTTCATCCTCCAGGTAGGTAAAATCTGCACATTTGCAAATGCGTGCCTACTTTGCACACCCAAATCCTGGCGTGTGAGCACTAGCCAGTACGTACCTGCAGTCACCTGCATGCAAAGTAGACACACATTTTCACAAACCAAGATGTGTACTTTAACAGGGAGGCTGGCTAAAAACCGTACCAAAAGTAAGGAAAAGTAATAATGTTGCACAAACTAAGGAATTTAGCAAGAGGATGCTTAGTAGTGTTTTCCAAGACTGGTTTTAAGGGAATTTCTAAAAAATCTTAACCTGCCTTCAGGAGTTAAAAGCCTCACTGAAGTAACTAGGCCAACATCCACAGTAACAAAATGTTTGTGTGCTGCAAACATACATGTAATTTTGTAAAAATTGCCAATTTTAAGTAAGGCACTTTATCTGATTTGTCTGTCAGTGGGAGCACAAAACCAGTGAAGTATATAGATCAAAGGGACAGAAAAATGAAGTGCATCAGGAGAAGTGATAAGGAACTATGCAAAACAAAGTAGCTTTCTTTTTTCACTTTACATTTCACCTTCTTGCTGCTGCATTTTTTTTCTGCTACAAACTGTCACCTTCTGCTTCCTCAGCTAATATTAAAGATTCATTTTGCATGTCAAAATGGTGCAAGCTACCACAATCACTGGCACCCATTTCCTGACCATCTTATAACACCATTTGTGTCACTGTTAATGGCGTAGTTTTACAGCCCGCTGCTACCAAGGTGAGAAAGAGTTCAAGGAGAAAATAAATAAAATGGTTTCATTCATCTGTTGCAATACAATATAAGAAGGTGGCATAAGTTCCCTTCCACAGAATTTCAGTCAAACCCAGCCACATTGTTAGCTAATTATATTTTTTTGCCTGCCATTGTGACTCAATTAGAAGGCATTTATGAATCTGCCTGAAAGTAAAATGAGGACACAGTGCTCAAACATACTGTTCTGCTTCTTGACCCATTACCAAGGAAATGACTCAATAATTATATTCGGTTTAAGAATATGCTTTGAGAGGAAATGCTTTATAACAAATTTTAAAAATACTACTTCAGTTATTAAGCTATTTAATCTTCAAATATTAAATGAGAAACTTTATTTTGTGCTGTTGTCTTTTTCTATTTGTTTTTAAAGGTTTCAATTTTCAATTTCATTTGTAACACACCCGACCGCTAAGACAAAATACAGTTTACCTCAGTGCACTTACATGCAATTATTCCAGGGCTGACTCTCACCTAGTATGACCACATTACACTGGATGCCATTACAGCTCTGGCTCCTGGACAATGTAAATACAATACTGTCTCGAATACGTGGTAGAGTATCAAATATATGATGTGGGAAGTGTCAAGATTTTAGTCGCACCAACTGTATCATAAAAGAGCTGTGATTTAACTTCTACAAAGAGAACCAAGTTCAGCAGTATACTCATGCAATTACTATCCATATGAAGCAGTAAATCACTTACTACTGAAATAACACTTATTTTGGAGTAAAACAAGACCGTTACCACAATAATTTAACACAACAGAGAATGAAACATACTGCAGCCACTCGAAAATGGCGTGGCAACGTTGTTTAAAGACGACACTTAGCAAGAACCAAAAAGTCACCCATTTTTTCAGTTCCTGGCTATAATTTTATAGCCATATTCTAGTAACTGCACAAACTAAAAAACTTGGGTCTTTTTGGTTGCCACTGGATTACCTTCAGGACTTCTCTGATCCAGACCTCAGACCTCCGAGAGAGAGAGTTTAAGTTCAGGGTGCTCAGAGCGGTGCGTGAGGAACCACAGCTATCCCAGTGAGTCAGCTCTGAGTAGCCTGTAGCTGCCTGCAGCACGTCAGGGCCTTCGAGGTAGATGGGACAACCTGACAATCCTGCCACTCTTTTGAACTATCAAACAGAAGTTTCAGCTCGAGAGATAAACACCAACTCAGGACGAAGGCGAGTGAACAGTAGCAACATCTCCAACAGCAGCATGTCCCACACCTTGTCCTGCTCAGGCACTCGTGCAAGGCTGACTCAGAGGGAATAGGCTGTCTGGTGAAGAAGCAGCACCACTCCTGTAAGCACGTGGTGATGTCCTTGAAGGTTTTCCATCCAAACTGCACTGAGTTCATGGGATGAGGCATGATTGCAGTCTAAGGCCTTCCTGCTGCAATGGCCAGAGGTATTTCTTCAAGCACATACTTCAGGTGGCATGGCTGATGCTCATTTTTTTCCTTCAGAGACATGCTGCTTTCCCCCTCCCAGAAAAAAAGTGACACTTCTTGCAATGTGCATAAGCTGCAACTTCAACTAAACCTGTATCTCCCACACGACGCAGTTGAAATATTGTCCTCTTTCAGTACTGAGTGACAGGTTGTGATAAATAGATTGGTTTCTCTGACTAACATGTACCTAGTCAAATATTAATGAGCCAGCACACAGAAGCATGGAGTAATCTTTTGTTTTTATTAAGTGCATAGATTAAAGAGATGTTATTTTACTGTAATGCGCAGAATTGTGTCATTTCAGCTTAGAGTAATTGTTAATCACATCAAATTGAAATGATCCTTGGTTTTGTTTTAAAGAGCATAGAAGAACAAGAAGTAGAGGAAAAACAGAAGTAGAAATGGAATATGAGACTATAGTGAAAGTGAGTGAAACATTCCCCTTTTTATCTAGTAATGCTAATGTTGTTTTCATTTTATATGTCAAAACTAAGTCAGGAGTGTCCACAATTTACTGCCTGGTGGTTCTTCTGAAATCTTTGAGCAATTATAGCCCTGATTATTATCTGCTAGCTGCATAACATATGCTGCCACTGACCATTACATCCTTTTTATACCGTGAAAGCAATTTGTGGCTTCTTCAAACCATACCCCACCCCATTGTCTCCCTGCCTGTTTTATTTATTGCTGCTTTTGCCCCACCTCAGTGCAGCGGTCAGGGGCTGTGTGTAACAGCATGATTATACAAGCTTTCTTTCCACAGCCCTTTGGGTCATCAGAATATCCTCTGTTCTCTGCTCACAGTAGCTGCAGTACTCTCAGATCAGAAAACCAGGCACTATGAAATGTCTCTCTGAAGAGGTAAAGAAGATTGATGCGGGGGGAGGATGCGGGGGTAGGAATTGAGAGCATCTGAATGTAGAGGTATGAGATGGGTAAAGGTGTTGAAGGTAGGAATTCTGGGTACCTCTGAAGATTAAGCTTACCAAGCAGATAAATTAAGGACTTGTCATCTGGAATACCAGAGTATGGGATAAAGAAAGGATTAACCAGGGCATCAGAGCAGGAGGAAAAATTGGCAGACAAAGAGAAAGAATTTATGAATGTGAATCAGTAAAACAGGATTAGTGAAGCCTAAAGGGGAAGATCTAGAGGTAAGAGGGTGAGTTTTTCAGGGAGGAGGAAGGGAACAGAAGACAACTGGGGAAAGGGAGGCAAAGCCTGGAAGAAAGACAAAAGTAGATTAAAGTAAAAGTTTTTTCATTGCTTTACAGAAGGGCTGATGATTAGAACATGCTGATAGAATGAAGTATGATTTCAGGAGTATATCTGCTAGCAGGAGACATGACTATGTATAAGCAAACACCCTGAAACCTCCTGTAAATACAGTCATGCCAGGGGGTCTTGAGCTTTCACTGTCAAGAGGGTAGCAATAAGCCACACACCTTTGTCACTGAATCAGTGAATCCTGCTTGCTTTGTGTTTTTATTTAGTATTTCACCTTCTTCTGCTTTCTTCTGGAATGCTTTAATATGCTTTGCTTGTCTTTGAGGAGAGAACCGCCATGGCTTCTCCGCGAGGACTGTATTCGGTAACAAAACCTGCCTTTCTGCTGCAGTTACCGGGATGCAAAGGATTTTGGTTAATTGCCAGGCAGGCAGTGTTTGCTTTTCAGTGTCCTCAAGCTCAGCTCACACATGTGTGCGGGAGTAAAAGGAGCCTTCTCAAGAGAGCTACAGCTCCTTCTTGCTACGGAACATCCTTCTGTGGCTTTTCACCATCCCGCACAAGGTCTTAACAGTTGTTCTGTAACTCATAGTCCTTCTTAATGAGAGCCAAGGCTCAGTTTTGGGGACTACACCTCTTCCAGTCTGTGTGGTGCCGGTACCAGTGTTAGCAGCGATGCACCTTCAGCAGTGGTGAAGGCGCAAGTTTGCTGTGAGCGCTGTTCTGCTCCCTGGCCAGCATCAGTGTGGTGGTTCCTTGTGCTTTCCCCCTGGGTTGTTTTATCAGCCTGTCTAGGGTTTGTTTGTTTGTTTGTTTTTTTAAATACTTATCATGTATACTTCTGTGGACATGTACTGGCAAGAAAGAAGGAACCAACTCTGTATGGTTGATCTGTGCCTTGCAAAATACAGATTGACTTCTATACTTTACTGAAAGGCAAATGCTAAGTAAGTTAGACTGATTTATAAAGTGTGACTATAACTTGATTTGTCAGGCTTTTTTGCTGTGAATCACCTGTCTCTGCCCACATGGACACCGACATATTCTTCATGTATCTATACATATCATTACACGCTTATGGTTTATTTTAATGTTTTTATTGTTGCAAAAAAAAGTGATCATTTTTTCAAACACTTGTTAAAAATAACACGATTATAAATGTTGCTTAGTTCTCTCATTGTGGTAAGGTTAGAGATTAAAACTGCTAGGTGGGGCCTTGATTTCGTGAATTGTTGTTTTCCTCTTGGGCATAGGCAAGGCAACTAAAAGTGTACGTTTCCTGAGCAAAGTAGTTGTGACAAAAGAAAGTAGAGCCCATAATGAATATGTTGGCACCTTGACAGTATTCAAAAGAGTGACTTACTGAAGATGGCAAAATTAAATTGGCAATTGCTCGCTAGGGAACTGGGATTTCTTTGTTGTTTGTGTCTAAGTGTCACAACAATATTGATTTCTCTTCCTGAGGGATGTTCTGTTTTCCTTTCCTGAAAAGCAGGAGGATAAGAATAGAGCTGAGCTGCCTTGAAACAACTCAGTGAACATTTGAAAAATCAAAGTACTCTTTCAACTCTATTCTTGTCATACCTCACTTACATTTTGAACAATATGAGGCCAACCTCCTATCACCTGCCTGGGTCAAAAGAGGATATCTTGGGAGAATGTTGATGAACTAGGCAATCCAATTGCTCATGTACAGCTAGAAGGAAATGAGATGTCAGAGGAGAACTTCCTGTGATGTCATGTAACCACTTATGACGCCACTGGAGTTATTCTTTCCTTTGCTTTGTCTTACCCTCGGGACTTCAGCCTCATAGACTGTGTAAAGGGAATGGTATTAGGTGAAGCTGTGCATGGTGGAATTACCGTTCAGTGTACCCTACCTGTGCAGGAAAATCAGGAAACAAAATGGATTAGTCCTGAGCACGCAAGGAGCTCCAAACTGGGGTGAAGGAATCCATCGCCCCAAGGTTTACCTCACTCCAAAGCAAATATGAGAATGATGGGAGGAGGCTTTTTTTTCTTCCACCCCTTTTTGCCCTAAGCTCTCACTGCTGCATCCCCAGGGCAAGGCATTTTGAATGCTTTGAAGTACCTGGATAGGAGGAGGGCAGGCAGCACAGAAGGAAGGAGTCAAGTTTTCCTGCAGGCCATAAAGGAGTATCTCAGCTCTCGCTCCCATGTAAGAAACCACTGGCTTTGGGCTGAACAAAACTAAAGACCTTAGAGAATATTTCTGTGCAGGAGAGGCATATAATCCTTCTAAGCCATGATAGCAGCTGTGCGGAAGTCTAGAGAAATGACCTAAATTTACAGCTTTATTCAGGAACTGTCCAAATCCACTAGAGACTAAATGTTAGTCATCCATAGGAAGAACTTCCATTCTGTTAACAGTTATGTTTGTCAACAGCAGAAACCTAAGATAAAATTTTTGAGACAGAAGAAGAGAATGTAGACTTACAAGTCTGGTCTGAACATGCAGCTCTTTTTATTCCATGCAAAATGGCTTTTCCACTAGGATGTTTTGGCAGGGTAGGGATGGCTCGTGAAAGCTCTAAAAGGTAGGGCCTAAAAGCTCCTGCTACGCTTTCCTCTTCCTTTAAGCTGTGTTTCAAATGAACACTTAAGTGCATGGTAGAGTTTTTCAGTGGGGCTTCAGCCATATGTAGGTGTTGTCTAGAATTAAGCTGGCATTTTTTTCTAAACCTGCGTTTTTGTAAATCTTTTAATAGCTGTTATACAAAACCAGAATTCTGCATGGTGCAATGTCAGCCTCCATGTTTAATTAGTGTATGGCCTGTGGGAATGATATTGCATGTGGTAGCTCACATTCTGACAGCTTTGTTTTCACAAAGTAAGTGTTAATGCCTGAATAAAACATATGGCGTGGAGCTCATAGGACAAACTATTTCACAAACTGCTGATACTGAAGGTTAGTATTTCTAGAAACTATTAGTATATAGAATAGCTTATCTGTGGTCCTTCTTGAGATTATTTGTATTAGTGTACTTTTAAATTTACCGGATCAGAGTTTTATTCTGCAGGGTGTTATATAGGTCAGTGAGATCTCGTAGATCCTACGCTTCAAAGGCGTAATATTTATGTTCTTAAAATGCTTCTTTCTGCTGAAAAATCTGCAGGTTCAGTTTTCCAAGCAGAGATGAAGTTTCAGGAATCAGTATTCCTGACAGGACTGATGACCTCAGTGGCAATTAAATCCTTCCCTGTTCTCTTAGTAATACACCATATACCGCACAGCTTGGATGCTGCTGGAGTCGAGGTGTGATAGATGTACAAGCCTGTAATGCTAAGTAGCATGGAAATTGTAGAAGCTCCTGGGAATGGTAACTCACTGTCAGTCTTTTTCTTGGGGAATCATTGTAATTCTGAGCAGGGGCTCACGCTCTCCATGGCATAATGGAATAAATTGTGCAGTAACTTCTCCCCAATTCCATGTCAGTGTTAACATCTCCTCTCAGCCTGGAGTACCCTTCATTCCCATTTCTATTCAGAGAGAGACTACTGCGGCTTACACTTGAAAATACTAATTGGTTGAAAATTAATTCAATTTTTTAGATTATTACTTGGCTTTTTTACTTTTTAAGTGATTTTTTTTTTAATAGTCTGGAGTTAATTTCTTGTAACATTAGCTGCCCTTTAATGGTTGCGACTCCCTCATAAGCAGATTTAGCCCAGTGATATAAGCCATGTTTAAGGATTTTACATAGGCCAAGATCCTTTCTATTGGCTGCTGCAGGAATTGATATAGTGTAAAAAAGCAATAAGCCTGCTCACGGGTCCGGTTCTTTTATGTGAATTAGGTGTCTGTTTTCCCACCCAATCAGCAGTAGAGAGTACATACTGTAAATATGAATGATGCCCGCTAAGAAGTTGAAGTATTCTGTGCCCTGCTTCCTGTATTCCTTTTTGAAGTTTTCTGGGCAAGCAAGCAAGCTTCGCCACCCAGTCTTCCTAGTGTGATCATCTGTTTTAGGTGCCCACCAGAACAATGTCCGTTTTCATGTCCAATTCTGTCATTACCCAGAGACATTCAGCAGGTCCCTCTCTTACAGTACGCTGGAGATCAGAAAAAGAAATAAAGATCTTTGATAAATATCTCACCGAAGACCCTTTTGGTACCTGTCCTCCCTGACCAAACTGTGTCTTTTATATGAATATTTCGGTAATGTGAATTTTTATACAAAATCTGTGTTTATGCCAGTGAAGTCATTATTTTGATTTACTTCAAAATAACCAGATGCCTTCCCTTTTGGCCCCTATTTGTGAGTATATGCATCGACAAGCACACAGACTTGTCATAAGAGGATTGACTCTGTATTCAGCCTTGTTTCCCTCCTATAACCATTTATGAGTATTAGTAAGAGCACTTTTTTAATAAACACGCATATAATAGAGAACATTTTTTAGTGTCTTTTAGGAGAGTCACATGTCGAGTGCAGGATACTCACATTAGGAAATCTCACAGGGGCTAGGCTGAATGTTAAAGGGGGTATCTTTTTTTGTGCACAGAAGTGTAAACCACTGTTGTCTGAGGATAAAAAGAGCTGAATTACGCACAGAAAGTTGACTGCCCAATGTTCTGCCTTTTCTTATTTAAAAGTACAGTTAAGGATAGGATATGGGAGTCAGTAAGGTGGAACAGCTCTGTAACGTGCTGGCGTAGGCATGCAGAGAAGACTGACAGAGAGTGAGCTGCTGCAGTTTGTTTGACTTGAAAGAAGCATCTCTCTCAGGTATGATTACCTCCGTCAGTCATGCTTTTCAACACAGAATATTTCAGCTGCCTTTTTTCTAATTTCTATGGCAGGAAGACACCCTTCCCAGTATCTGTTTGAATCAGCTGAATGTTACCTTTGACTCCTCATTCATGCTGCAGGCATAGAGGATTTGGGAAAAAACACCTATCAATTAATGGCTGCACTTTTCAAAGTAATCCCTCTTCCCATCATCGCTGCCGCTGAGGACAGCGGCTGCAGTCAGCAGCTGTGACTGATGTGGCTGTCCGTGCTGTGTGCCTCTGACAGATGCCAGCGTGAACCAGCTATAACGGTACAAATGCCATATTGTAGTTTCAGTGTATCAATGAAGCAAAATACGACCAGACAAGAGAAATTCAGTCATCCTAAGATCTGTTCTGCAAAGACAGCAAGACTTAAAAGGCTGGGTTGAAGCCTTCTTTGAGAGCCTAGAGCCAGAACAGCAGGAGAAACTGGAAATGGTGTCTTCTCCTGATGCATAGACCAGATGTTCCTATGCAACCAGCCTCCCTCTAGCTTCTAAAAGAGTAACTAAACTAGTTAAATTTCCCATCCACATTTACCTTGCATTCGTAAATGGTCCCATTGCAGAATCTTCTTAGTCAGCTGTTCTTCACGTTATATATGTTGCTGTCCTTCCTTTGCATTAATCACTGGAGCTCTTTTCTTTTTTGTCTGAAAACAGTCAGACTGTACGATTGGGAAATGAATGCACTGAAAATGCAACACTGCAAATTAAACACGTGGATAACGGCTTGTGGCTTCAGTAGTCTGTGTTAACACGTGACGAGAGAGAATAGTAAACTGAGAAAGAGTTCTCTTGTGAATTCAGTGCCCCCATTATCTCTCCTTCTTTATCCGAAGGGCTGAGGAAACCTTTTTTGTTAGCCAAGACAGCTTGGTGCTTCGGCTTAATTTTCATTGCATAATTTTAAATACAGATCGTGTCTACAGTGCTGCAATTAATGGATAGCCTAAAGACTTATTATTTCAAACTAATTGATATGTAAGAAAGTTTAAATAACTTAAGTGATAAGAAATTTTTAGGAATAACTTCTGTAACTACCTCTGAATAGTGTATAGAGTAGCAGATGACTTAATTATTCACTCACCATCACTAAATCTAATGCTTGTCTGTATTTCTATAGTTCTAAATACATTTACATGAGATGGAAAAAAGATGACATTTTATAGTCATTGTTCTAAAAGGTTTTTTTGCAAGTTAATAATCTCATTCATTTCTGATACTTGCCTACCATCATTTGGAATATTCCCAAAATTCAAGATAAATTTCTGTTATCCTCAACAAAAATGTGTACTCTACACATATTTTAAACAGAGCTTTAAACCAAGCAACCAAGGTTTTTAAAGTATTCTTTTGCTTCCTCAAAGAGCTTGATCACTTATGAAAGCATTTATTTTTCTTGGACTTGGCAGTGCTGGGTTAACGGTTGGACTTGATGATCTTAAAGGTCTTTTCCAACTTAAACGATTCCATGATTCTAGTGTTTATTAAACTTATCTTCAAGTAGATTGTGATCAGAATTGGCGTCACAGAATACACTGTAAAGTTGTAAGACCTCTCAAGAACTTTTTAATGCTTTTGGAAGATGTCAAGTACTGAAATAATAATAAAACACTGATAAAGCATTAAAAAGATAAGTTCTTATAATGGAAAGAGGTTTTGTTCTGCTGCCAATTTTTTTTTTTTTTTCTTAAATAAGGTTTTGCATGGTACAAAACTTTTCCAAGATAAAGCTACCAATAGTGATACACATAAATGAAATCAGATTAAAAACAAATCGGAGCTCTAAGGACATCATGTTATACATTTTGATGGCATGCCTCTCAGCGAAAAAAAAAAAGCAAAGGATGTAGTGAAGTTCCATGAGATTCATCTCAGTTCAGGCTTGACCCTCTGGTGAGCTAAGCTTGGGTGATCTGTATTAGAAGGAGAGAAGCCAGGGACCAAATCCAGCACACACTGATGTGAGTAGAAAAGCTGACTCTTCCCATGGCAGGCTTGAGATCTGGATGAGGCCCCGGTGTGACCTCCACATGCTGAGATCAGCAGGGAATGGAAGTACCAAAGGAACTGAAGTGGTTGTAAGTTGTAGTATCCCTTATTTTCTTGTCTCTGCTGGCTTCTAGGGAATTTACATATCCCTTTTCCTAACAACAGGAAGGCCTGACCACAAAACACGACTGTGCTATTGGCAATATCATTCAGAGATCTGCTCAAGAGAACTTTAAGATGTCCAGCTGCACGGCAAGATGAAAAGCATACCATAGTGCAGACTTAAAGACGCAAGCGCTACAACATGTGCGTTTTCTGTTGCCGTAACTCACGGAACATATTCCACCACGCTTGAGAAGAGCTGACCTCAGGATCTGTGCTGGCTGGTTGGGCTGCAGCATGCTCAGGGTGGTAGTCCTTCACCCATACTAAGCATTAAGAGAGCAAAACACCTTCAGAGGTTTCCCTTCTTCTTGGAGCTCAGGTGCTCAACAGAAACCCACATCAGGTTGTACGCAAAGAGGGAGAAAGGTGGGCAGGTCTGGATGCTAGGATGACATCTGACCTTCTCTGCGGGAATTCATCTCTATCTGTCTGTTGAAGGAAGCTTGGATTTGAAGCAGCAACCTGGTCCTGTTTCCTAGCCTCTTTCATGTTTTGCAGCTTCCTTAAATTGCTAAGACAAGACAGTTGAGAATCCAGAACCTCTGAAACACGGCATTTGCACTGTTCCTCTGCGAGTCAGGTTAGCTTCAGATTGCTGTTCAGGAAGGAGCGTGCACTTCATGCCATTTTGGGCCAGTGGTTCTTTCATTTGACCTGGTTACTTTGTGCCTGTACTTATATGGTTGCCAGTACTGTAGATCCAAAACCTGTCAAAGTCAATCACTGTCTTGTTGTAGACTTAAGTGAACTTTGGGTATGCCCTTTAACAGGCATGAGTTCAAGCTACTCTGCGCAGCACTGGGACAGGCTTCATCTTGTTTATCTAGCTTTATGAAGTTACCTTATATGTCAATTTTTGCATTGCAGGATGCTTGCTGAACATCACTGAAATAAAGTTTTCTCCATGCTTCATTTCAGCCTGATGGGTAATTAGAGAGTTGCCCGAGTTTGCAGTAGTCAGCATTCATGTGACCTTTGAAAAAAAATGTTTAAATAAAAAACAACTGAACTGAAATATTAATCCCTTAAACTTAATCATGAGGATGGCTCCATTAACCTCCCATTGCCTAGTACTATTTAATCCAGTAATAGCAGAATGGACAAGAGGAGGAGGGTTTTTTCCTTTTAAGTTCATTGTAGTATCAGGAAATAAAAAACCTTCAGGCTATTTTTAATTAGGTTGAACCTCTGGGCAGTACCGCTTTTACATTAAGCCATAAAGTTTTTAAGAGTTGCAGTTAAAATTCCACAATATTTGTGCTTCCCAAGTCAAAAAAAAAGAAAAAAAAAAGTGTGTTGTGTAATACATCACGGAACAACGAGAAGTGGTGGAAATATGGATGAAATAATGGTGGAAGTAGAGAGCTGTGAATATAATAGTAATATAGAGACACAGAGCAGCCATAAACAGTGTCAGACTCTATCCTTAGCAGCGATGATACACCTCCATTTGATGTTCATTATATAATAATGAACATATACATCCGTATATAAATTTGAATTGAGTCCCAACTTTTTGCTGTTGTTAAACTCAGCCTCAAAACTTTCCTGACACTTGGAAATACAAAAGCCAAAAGACTGAACCATCGTTTCTGAAAGACGGAAAATTAGGGATAGTAGCTCTGTCTTTGCTGTTAAACTTCTGCCAGGTTGTGAATAGATTTTTCTTCATTAGCTTGTTATGTTAGAATATAACAGGTCAGTCACTAAATAAAAATTGGCTCATCGTTTCGGGAGAGTCAGTGCACATCTCTGTTAATAGTAAGGAGGAAGCCAGATTCATGTTGTTAATGAGTTAGGAAATATTTTGGAATAGCCTCCGCTGTTACAAGGGATTACAGATCCGCACTACTTGAAAAGATTTTCAAATAAAATTCTCAGGCTTTGATCTTTATTCAGAGCGTGCTTGCTTTCTAGTCTAAAAACATTCATTTTTAACAGGATATTAACAGAAGGACTGACTGCTCAGTAATTTTCCAAGCAGGCTTTGCAATGAGGCTCCATCCTGCAGGGGCTTTCTGATGCGAAGGGGTGTAGTCAGTGCAAGGTAAACTTCAAAGTGCAGCATAAGGCTTTATCAGCGTGATTATTTTTTGAACTAATGATGGCTTACTTCTAAACCTCCATGCAGTTCCCTGACAATTATCAATGACATGGAAATTATAGTGAGCATGTACCTTAAGAAACATGCTGTCTCAAGATACACAGACCTCAGTGTATGTTAGGAGCTCTTAGTACTCAAAACAGGCTTGAGAGTCTAGGCTGAGTAGGAAGGGCAGAGCAGGATATCAGTGAAAGGAGGTGCCAGACTTAATCACAGGGTGACTCTGTTCCTTTTCCACTGAGCAGCACAGTGATGCCACTAGAGAGAGAGAGAGACAGAGAAATAGATTATTTATTTCCTTTTCATTGTCGTATTTGAGAAGAAATCTCTGTGCTCAGAGGGAATTTTCTGCAATCCTGATGGGACCTGTTAGCGATGTCCTGCCAACAGTCAGACACAGGACACGCTATAATTACCTATTAGCAAGGTGGATGTGAGAGACTGAAAAACACTTTGTTAAGCTGTATTCAGAGTTCAGTTTAAGCAAGGATCCAAAAGCTGTGGTGCGGGTTTCACCGCATTTTTTTTCAGATCCATACTTCACCACCTCCTGAGCTCTCACACAGGAGGCCTTAAGCACCTGAAGCTTTCGTTTCTTGTCTCTCTCCTCTTTCAAAAATAGCCAGAATCTCTCACTCTGCAGAACAGGACCACTTTTAAGCAAAACACATTATACATAAAGTGGCCCCGCGGATTCCAGGGCCCCCTGGAGACATCCTGCTCAGCTGCCGTGGTGCTGCACAGCTCTGAGAGTCCCGCATTCTCCGGTCCACCCGGGATTTGAAATATTTCTGGAATATATTGTTGCTGTTATAACCTCAAGATGTCATTTAAAAGGAGTTTCCAAGGGACTGTTGTGACCTCTTGAGCCGAGAGTTACAATACTGCTACTCTTCCGAGGCCTGTGCTGTTGGACAGTCAGCTGCCTGTTTACAGGGTGCCTTGGAGGCAGCGTGGAAGTGGAAAAAAATCACTTGTTAGAAGGTAATGGATGCACTGATTTTTTTTAGTTGTTTGTTTTGAAGACAGTATACAAAATATGGCCAGCACGTTGTAAAAGGACCAGTTAAGAACATATTTGAGCTATGTCACTGGAGTTATTTATTCTGGATCCACCCCAATAAGCTAAGGGCAGTATCTGATGATAGATAAGATTTCAGTGGAGTTTCTCTGGATTTATCGCATTGAAACTGAGCAGATTTTCTTTTGCTTGCAGTGAAGCTAATTTATTCCAGTGATAATGAAGAAGAGCAGAATCTAGCCTTAAAATGTTAATACGTGCTCATGGAGAGGCGATTTTTTTTTCCATTCATACCAGCTCAAATTATCTTTATTCATATGCATCATGAGATGCATAGGTCACGTATTTATAGAGTCATCAAAAAAACACTTGACAGCTTAAGAAAGCATTTATCCACAGAAGGAAACAATTACACAAAACAGCCATCAGAAAGAAGAGTGATGCCAAGTGTACAGCTTACAAGGCGCAGAGCAGGGCTTTGCATGAGAATAAACTGCCGTACTGATGAAGAAATAGGAAACAAAGTTATTGTGAAGAAAATCCTTCCATTGAATTCAGTACAAGCTATCTTTTTAAAGAAAATGCAAGCAATCTGAAATTGCTAATAATAATACAACTGCCGGTAGGAAAAGATCACCAGTTGAGGCTTTTGCTGTAAGGAGCTTCTCTAACTCAAGTCTTCAGCAGAGGTACAGCACAGGCGTATGTATATATAATACACTGTATTGCACGGTAACCTGGGCAACACTGATGGTCATCTCATCACTCAAACATTATCTTTTAATGAGCTCTTGGAATAGCTGTTGGCTTTACTATACAGAAGGAAGATAGGAGCTTCTTTACGAGAGTGTTAAAATCTGGAGCCAGGTCCCAGGTTCCTTCACAGTCCCATTGGTTTAATTGAGGTTGCAGTTAATAAAGGTGGAGACACAGATTGATGAAGGCCCTAAGGTTACAGTCTAATGCCTTGAGACAGCAGGTATTAAAGGACTCATTTATGTGGGGACTTGTACATTAGGGAGGCATAGCAAATCACCTTCGCTTTAATGGGAAGAGACGCAAAGCTGCAACATAGAAGTTAACAGTCAGGGGATGTCAAAGGGGGAATAAGGGAAGGTAACTCAATATACAGTTGCTAGCCTCCTTGGCTTGTGACATGCTTCAGGTGATACCGTGGTTTTTTTCAAGCCCATCTTGGGAGAATTTCTGAAGAAGAGTATCTGGGCTGTGCAACCTGTTGGCGTTGGAAGGCAGGGGTGGCAGCAGCGGATCAGTCAAAAATACAGCTACTCCTGAGCGAGTGCCCCTGGTCTCAGGAATAGCATGGAGATCTTGCAGGGTGGGAATATCAGCTTGGTGTGTTAGACCTTGTGTGAAGAACTAGGGGAGCTTCATCTGGGAGAAGAGTGTGGGGTGAGGCGGGCAGAGAGGAAGTCCTGGGGTTGGTGTCTCTCCTGTCTGTCATGGTTTGAAAAGTAACCATTATTTGAAAACGCAGTGATGGGCATGCACCGAGACTGAGACGTCCTCGTCTGAGGACAGGAATCATTAATGGGAGCTTTCCAGTCAGTGTAAAGACATTTCCCACTCCGGCTGTTATTTACCTAGTGCAGTGCTGTTCCCTGCGCCGTCTCTGATACTGAGTGCCCTTAGGTTTTCTGTAATGATTCCACACTCCAGCATCTTATGAGATAAAACCTCAGCTACCTGAACAGTTTCACTTTATGCTTAGCTATATTGTCTATGAGTAGCGATGTTAAGCCCAAATGTTAACACGGTGGCACGATCCTTTTTGCACTTGCTTGCAGTCACTGGGAGAAAAAGAAAAAGAGAGCATTTAGGTGCTCTCTGCGCACGTAGAGATGATAACTCCTTTCCCAGGCCTGGATAAACAGCTTCCCAAGAAACTGCATTTCCCAGCTGCTTTCTTTGGGCCATTCTTCCACATGGCAGAGGTGGATATATCACTTTTTGGAAGGGTCCTGCAGAGGAGCCCCGGGTTCTCCTCAAACCCATCAGCCTCACCTCAAGTCACTGTCTCCTGCAGCCCCCCGTAGCATGCTGAGTGCTGCAGAGGGAGTGCAGCCGTGAGGCGCGAGGACAGCCAAGCAGTGGTTACTCCTTTGCCTCTCCAGCAGAAATCTGCTTACTGGAGGGAATAACATGGTCCTTAATAAGAAACTCCTTCTGTTTCCAATTAAACAAAAATTGCTGCCTATAAATCACTTGATCCCTGAGCTCTGTTCCTCAGTTTCACTCTCCCTGTTATTGAGCCTCCATCTGCTTTTAACAATTCTTGCTACTCATATGTCTTTTACGGCTGTATCCCTCCAGAATGGCCTTCTAATTAAGTAAGCTCTGAAAGTGAAAAGCAGCAGAACAGCAGCTTGCTTGCTCTCTGTACCCTTAATCTGGGAGTCCTCTATGTGCTATTTTGGAAGCTAAATTGAGGTCGCTGACATTATGCATATTTGTTGTCTGATGCAGTCTTAAAAGCTCCAAATCCTCTATTCAAAATTATCTTTAGGCGCATGGGTCAAACATTTGCAGGAAGAAAAAACAGTATCTGGACCTTTAGCAGATTTAGAGAAAAAGGGGAGGAGCGAGAAAGGGGCCACAATCTCAGACCAGGATTTCTGTTGCAATACGCTTTCACTGACCAGTGAAAAGATCAGCGTCGCTGGTGTTAAGAAAATAAAGTTTCAATGACATATGAAAACAGGAGCTGTGCTGAACAGAAATGTCCTGGTGAGGTTGCAGTCCCCCTTTTGTTACGAACCGTGTAGTAACCTCTTATTGCCTCTTGTCAAAATACTTTCTGCTGAAATTGCACACAACGAATTAATGCAGTTGAGTTTCTCATCAGTAAAACAAAAAGAGCAGGTATTGTTTATGTGGAATTAAATATTATACTGCATGTGGGTAGTGCCACGGTAATTACGGGTACAAATTAGTATCATGCTTCAACTGGTGAATAAATACAATAACCAAATGCCCAAAAAAAAAAAAAAAAAGTCATTATTTTGATATTTTGCTGCCCTCTGCCTCAAGGGGAAATAACGCAACTTACAAATTTTTCACGTTTGGATTCAGAACTCAAAAATTGTTAAAATATTTTTAAAAACTTGAGAATAAAGCGTTTGCTGTTGGAAATGTCAGACATTGTTGGAGATACCAAACTGCTTAGTCCTCAGAGCGCATTTTTACCTGGGGTGTTGAGCCAGGATATTTTGAGTATTTTTATTCATAATTCACTGCATCATTCAGAGCAAAAATGAGTGTGATCAGGAAAACAAAGTATTTATGAATAATGCAAAATAGGATAGATTTAAAAGGAGCAATAAAAGAAATGCAAAACTCAAAAAACTGGCCTTCCAGAAAAATTGCAAGTGGAATGGAAAATATGAGACTCAAGAAATTTTATTTTGAGTCATATCAAATTTTTGCAGTGGAAGAACTTAATCAAAACAAATATGGCCGTAATGAATGTTTTTGATTCAACAAAATTGCATTTTGGTAGGAGTTTTTTCACCAAAATGTGAAGCCAGTTGTATTTCATACATAACTTTATCAAAGCGTTTTTGCTTGAAGATTAATTCTTTAGATGTTTTTTAAGTGGTGACCCTTCCATTATTTTTGAGTTGAAAATGTATTTTGAAAGAAACATGAGCTGGAATGATTCCCAGTGCGTGTGGAAGTGGGTTTGGTTTTGCATCAGATAACTGCCTCTGGCATGGGATCTTACATCAGGAGAATGATGCTAGGAGGTCATACTGCTGTGCAGACCAAGCATGCGGTGTCTCAAGCTGTATGGGGAAGGAAAAGAGGGGAAAATTGTTTGGAAAACACTTTCATTATTAACTTCCGAAACGCCACTTTTAAGGGACAACGGGAAGGAGCAGCAGTGTTTGCATTAATGGCTTCAAAGGTGTTGCTGTGGCAGGAAGGGAGATGGGTTGGACATGGTTTCCCCCACAATTTCCCTTTCCCTTGGGCTGCCAAAGTGAGGGGGAGGAGGTCAGATGGGAGCGGTGCACCGTATCAGCCAGCTGTGTATCCGCCTCTTGTCTTCACGCCATGGAGGCTGGCGGTAGGGTAGGTGCAGGAGACTTTCACAAGACACCAGCAACAGCAACAGCCCACAGAGGCATTCCCAAATTCGCTATGTGTACGATAGGGCCATGTTTTAGTCCGCTGGTTGTTTTTAATGCACACAGTAAGGTCTTTGCTCGTGACACCTGAGGTCCTAGATCCGGATGCCATTTATGTTTGTGCAGATATCTACTTCCCGTGCCTTGAGCTACTGCAAAACTTTTCTTAACTTTGCTCTACATCTGAAACTTCTGGTAGCTCATTTTTAGATCCTTATACCTCATTAGCGCAACTTGTTTGCTTTTCCACAGTTATCTTAAAACAATCCTGAAGTTAAAAAAAAAAAAAAAAACAGGAAAAAAAAAACCCACAAAAACAAGATTCTGCAGCAGGAAAGAGGGATGAGATGTATTTCAGGTAGTGAGAAGGGAGAAGAGTTCAGTATTCAAAGCCTAACTCAGAAACCAGATAACATGAAACACCGTAAATGTGGAATAAATAAGGATTAAGGGGTTTAATGCATTTATTTTATTTTTTAATTTTCTGATTTTTTTTTAACCTAAACACTCTATGTGAACTTCAGCCCTCCTGGTAACTTGTGTTGGCAGCACGTTGCGTTTTTCATGTGATCGTTTTATTTTTGTTCTTGGTAGAAACAGAAGTTCATTAGATCACATTGCAAGTATGCAGAAGTCTACAGGGGCTTGATCAGGATAGTCTGAAACCACAATTTCTGCTTTTGTAATTCTTTATTGATCACAGTTACTGTTTTTAATGCTATGGTCATTATTTTAACACTGTGTAATGCTGTTATTTTGGTAGGTTTAGTAACAGCTAGGTATAAATGCTATAAATAGTTTTAATAATACCATCCGTTTCCTTCCCTGAGTGTATTTTCCTTGCTTTTAGCTGAATGACCATATTCATTTTCACCTCCCACATTCCAAGGAAGGGTTGCTGAGGCCTTTCTCCGAATGATGACCCTTTTTGGAAAGCGGTTGTAGCCAAGGATGCCGAAGAGCCCTTTGCATTGCAAGGGAATGCGAACCGATCAGCTGGGCAGCTGGCTGGTCGCCAGGAGCTCTGCTCCCTAAGGCACGGGCTTAGTCATGTAAAGCCCTGCTCATTTTCTGTCCCTCAGGCTAGGGGCTGCGTTGGTTGTAGTCGAGGTTCAAAGGATACGGTGGTGTTTGTCTGGGGCACGAGGGTCCGCGAGCCCAAGCCCCTCGGCCACCCACACTGCCTAACGGCTGGCTGAAGTCAGGCACGGCTTCCCTGTGGAAACCTCTGTGGGGTATAGCTAACAGAGGCAGGGCAGTCGCAATCAAAGCGTCACCATTTCTACCATTATTTTGAGCAGGACAACTTGGTGGCCCAGTGGTCCACAGCCTGTTCCAAGCCTGTGCTGGTGTATGTTTAGTTTGATAAGCGATCATATAAACGGAGTGGAGGAGAGCCCTTCCAAACCAGAGACAGCTGAGGATGGCACCTCCCAAGCTTTGATCCCTACCTAAGCCTAATTTCTCTCCTTCAATCTGTTATTTGGGGATAATAATACTGGTAACTTACCCGTTTTGTAAAGCTGATGTGAGTATCAGCTGATGTTTTTAACTAGCACTTTACCCAACTAGCACTGTTGGGTAAAAAATAAAGGGTAAGTAGATAGAAGCATACATTCAAGACTTATTGCTTCTGGCCACAGCCGTTAAGAGTGGGTAATGCATTCATCTCATGTCCCTAAGGACCCTGCTGCAAACACGTAATGATGGCTCCAAATTTTAAAGTATTAACTCATTACTTTTAAGTAAAATACATGGGAGTGCGATTTACCTGAACAAGAAATAATGTTTCCAACCCCTTGTGGGATCCTAAAGCTGCATGGAGGTGACATTAGTAAGTGTTTTTTGTTGGGGGTTAAAGAGAGGACAGAGAATCTGGAAGAGATAGTGAGATAACAGAAGGAAGAAGGTTATTACGTGTTAATGGGAACAGTGGTCCAGATAATGATCTGCCCGTCTAATCATCAGTCTCATTTTCCCCCCCTTGTCTGACTCCAAAATCCTAAAACGAAGCCTAGGTCACCTTTTTTAGTGGCTGGAGAGCAGAGAAATCGAAGTAGGTGGACCCCTGATGGGAAGCAACCCAAGGGGCCAGCAAACTGAACGGTAAGGCCACACAGGGCCGGAGGCTGCTGCGGTGCTGGTTGTGCAGAGAGGTTTTTACTTACACGCACACTGACATGGCACTGTGTCGTGCCATCGGCAAGCCAAATAAAAGACATACGTGGCTACTACTGCTAATGGGAGGGCAGTTTTCCATTAGCGAATGAACTGTAATGTCCCTGTAAAGCCACAGAATATGGTTATCATTGTCTAACAGAAGGATAATGAGGCTTTTAAAATAAAAATAGCTGAGGTTTTTTTGAGCCAGCTGGTTTTAAGCAGGCAACTTGTTTCTTTAACCTTGACCCGCAGCTGTTTGCCAGTGTTGTGCCTGGAGCTGGTGGTTTAAGGAGAAACACGGCCAATGCACTATGAGACCGTCGTGGGTTTGCAAGCCCCGGGCTCGCTGAGGAAGACTTCAATCAGGGGTCAGGTCTGGCAGTGGGACGGCTGCGTTGCAGCCAGGCTCACCCGCTGTGCTCTTCATTGCAGCTGGGGTCCTGTGTGATAGCTTGGGGGTCAGGGAGTGAGCTCTGAGGTGCCCATCTGAAGCTGAGCAAGGGGAGGGACCGACATTGCCTTTGAAATCAAAAAGAAAACTAATTTTTACACACTGTTGCAGTTTTAATCAACCCTCCTTGTCTACTGTCTGCTCCTTCTCAACTAACTTCAACCTTCTCATGATTAGATATCTATATAGACTGTCTCTGGAGACACTGAAAAGAGAGAGGTAGCTCCAGATTCATGCCATTTCTATTAAACGCTCCACTTAGGGGGGATTATCCACAGGAGGCGCTTTAGGAGGTGAATATTAGACACAATTGCTATCTAACAACATGCTTATGGTTGCACTGGGTTCAGATAACGTTCAGTTTCTGAGGGATTTCAAATATTTCTATTGCTTTTAAACCTAATTAAGCAAATCAAGATTCTGAAGGAAGTTGGGAGCCAGGAGACTTTCTCTGACTTTTGATTTTACGTACATCTTCCTATATCTGAGGTGCCCAGAATTTACATATTCAGTACTTCCGTGTCCGACAATGAGGTGCGGAAATGCAGCAGCCCATCTCTGGCTTAGACGCTCCTGTATAAAGAAATTAATATCCTTATATAAAGCTTTGTCTTCCAGTGCTCTGGAGCCTTTCCCGCGATTCCTAGATTTATAAAAAGCATTGTATGCAGAGCTGCCTGTCCCTGCAGGAACTTTAAGTGGCTTTGTGGAGTGCTCCGACACTGCTGCGGATCGGCACCGGCGGCCCGGAGCCCAGCTGCAAACGCTGCTGAACAGGGAAAGACGATGGCGCTTGGCATGCGTGGTGCACAAGCGTGCTCGGAGCCCGCTGGCAGGCACTGCCTCTGCCATCGCTGCTGTTTCGGACGATCCCAAGGAATGTTTTGTCCCACGTTTGGCATAAATCTCCCTCTAACTGTGATAGCATCTTTGGGTAATTATAAATAAACAGAAGGACTCATCTTCCCCTCCCTCCCTCCCTCCTGTTTTTTTAAGCAGTGTGGGTATTTAGTAGTGAACTGTAGCCAAAAGCATGATTGCACCGTGACGGCAGACCTTTTGCCTAGAATGTAATCTTTGAATTTGCAAATGGCCTACATGAGCGCCACGCTGCTGTCACTCTGAAGTAGAGACCGGTGCAGGTGTAGCCTCTTGGTGGTTGAGAAGGTCACTGGGCGGCAGGCGTGGAGTCCTGGGGCTGCAGGGCCCCGGCAGTGAGCTGAGCAGCGAGGGACCATCAGCATCGTTCGTGGATTTTTCCTGCCAACCACGCTATGGCACTGTTCCTCTGATAATAAGTGTACTCCTGGAAGTGTTATCAAAATGGAGACAAAAGGAGGAGCCCTTCAAAAATTTGTATCTAGACAAAATGGCATTCTGGCATCTTTGCCAGAAAAACGAAGGAAGTTCAGGGAAAAAAGAAGGGTACTGCATGAAAGAAGGGTGTTACGGTAGTGATTGTCTCACAGTTGATACAAATATACATTTTAGAGGCAGAGTGTATTTAATGCAACCATTGGTGCCTCAGACTTGGTGTTTGTCAGCAGTGTGACACCAAGTTGGGAAACTGAGGCCAGAACAGCAGGAAAATTGCCAGAAACAAGGCAGGAAAAGAGCTTTAGCAGGAGAACCAACAGGAAAAAGCCAGATCTTAGATCTTGAGGAAGAAAAACTGCAAAATTTGTCTAATTATGGAATGTAGAACTAGACCAGGTGAGGTAAGGACGTTGATGTGCACATCAGGAGAAAGGAGAAGAGGCCTCACAAAAATAAAATCTGAGATGCAGGATGAAAACCAGGACAGAAGCATGGGGAATGGGATTGGAAGGGCTCAGAGGGAGGGGTAGTGGTAAAGTCAAATACTGTGGACAGGTCAAGGATGGTAAGAGTAGTGTAGGTCCTAATGTTTGAGTGAAAAATTGTATTACTTGTTGAGAGCCATCACAATGGGGTGAAGGAGACTTGAAACTAGACAGGACAAACTCAAGCATAGAGCTGAAGGATCAGAATTCATAGCACCTTTATGCATCCTGGAAAAAAATATAGCTCAAAATACAGTTGCCTAAGAAACCTGTGAAACTGCTGCAGCTACAGTTAGCAGAACCTGACTCCCTCTTCTTAAGAAGGTGGGTGGATGGATGCTTGGATGGATGGATGGACGGACGGAGCGGGTTTGGCTTTGGAACTCACCCCTTTTGCTTCCTGCCGTGCTCATATTGGTCCTGATGAAAAAATTGGCTTTGTCTTCAGTTGAAACCTTCATACACATTAATGTTTTTTAAATAATGGATCGTGCAGATCCTAATATGGGCACTAAAAACAAAGGCTAATACAAATAAATACTGGGAAAGGGCCCACAGCTTCCTGAAGACTGGTAGCCAGATTTCTTTCTGCATGCCTTTTGCATCCTGTTGATGATATGACACTTTTTCCCCAGTAACGTCCAAGATACATACTGCATTAATCAGATAACGTAACTTTCCATGATTTAGCCCTAAGAAATGTAATTCAACTTTTTTTTCCCTCCCTCTTTGACTCCTTTTGACAACTGACTTTTTCCTAATGGCTTCTCCAACCCAAGAAATCTGGCAAAAGTTATTATATTGTTCTCAGTGCAATGTTTGTGGTGTGATTAATGTGTGATTAGCTACCTGAAGCTTAATAAAGGCCTTGCTCTTTCAAAGGCTTATCTGTGATCCATACTGCACTTGAATCAGGTCTTGTGAAAGCCAGTGGGAGTATGGACACCAATACAGTTAAATCCGCCTATATTTTAAGGATTTGGGTACCCAAGGATGGTACCCAAAACCAGCCTTACGCACAAATGACCGCACGTTCCTTCAGCTTTGCAATGACTGCATGGAAATCAATAGGCGTATTGGATGTGTGGCGCTAATATGAAAAAGAAAGGAATATATTCTTGAATCATGCAAAAATGCGTTGTTAATTCCCCCCCCCGGCCTCGTGTGGTATGTTCCCCACGCTGTAGCACTGGTCTCATTAGATACAACTGAAGACAGCTTGTCTCTTTTGTTGTAGTTGCAGGTGGAACTTGATCAGGAATATCAAGACAAATTCAAAAGACTGCCTTTGGAAATTCTGGAGTTCGTACAGGAAGCCATGAAAGGGAAAATCAGTGAAGATGGAGACCACAGTTCTGCCCCCTCTTCCCTGGCATCTGACAGCGGAAAATCAAATCATAAACCTCTGCAAAGTGAAGAGGAATTGGAAGAAGATAATCCGGAAAAAGCATTTGATACGACTTTTTAACTGCCCAAGAAACAATCAGTGCGCCAGGGCGCACCGCTCCCCAGCTGCCCACCTCCGCTTTCCCGACGTGAGCTGCCGCTGAAGCGCGTCGGGAGGCAGGAGGAATCTGCATTCAAGTGCACATTTCCCAAAAGGAACATTTTATAAAAAGTATCGTGCAAAGGTCTTCATTCTCATTCTTCATCTTATTATTATTCTAAAGCTTAGTGCAGTTGTGATGGGAAAATTAATATGTTAACCATCCTCTCCTTTTTTCTTTCTTTTTTCATTTTTTTTTTCTTTTTTTTTTTTTGGCCAATTTACAACGAGTAATTATCTGGCCATGTTCACTGTTAAGAATGTTTAATGAAGACCAGTGTATTGTAGAGAGACAAATGTGTGCGGATTTCCTTTTGAAGTGCCAGTGCAAGGTGCTCCAAACTAATACAGATCCTAGAGAATATAACAACAGTACTCTAATCATATTTGTTTCCTTCTTTGTAACTGCACCTTGACAGCTGTACCATCATTTTACATTTGCACTGAAACGTTTAATCCTTTTTAGCTTTGCAAGCACTGGTGGCTTGCTGTCTTGATATTATGTTTATCACGTGGAAAGAAATCTATTTGCTGCTGAAAATTCTTGGAACTGTGGGGACAAGAGGAAAACAAAGAGAAGAACTCTGCCTGGAGATTGTCGATGTCTGTGTACGTCTGTGTTTGTTACACTGTGTGAGTGCATATATGTTTGTATATATATATATATATAGAGCTATATGTGCACACACATCCGTCCCTATACACACACGGCATGTTTCTGTTTGGAGTCAGTGTGGTCTCTTGGCCAAATGAAAAGTTTCAGGGATACGTGGATAGAATACGTGAATAGAATCTTTATGAAAGCTAACATCTGGGTTATACTGCTACAAAATAGTCATTGAATCATAAAATTCTTTTTGTGGTGTTAGTGTTGTAAATCAAAGTAGTTTTAGAGTATAAATTTGATATATATTTTGCAGACTCAAACGTATTGATTTTAAGTATCATATTTTAAGCTTACTGAATTTGATAGGATTATAAAATGTTTAGGACTACAGTATTTGAAATTTAACAGAATCTTCCATTATTTTTAAGACTGAGGTTCAGTTTTACTAAGGTCTGAAATTTAAAAGCAAAATATAAAAACCCGATCACTGTTATTTAAAAATGTATATTAGTCCGTTTAACTGACTTCTTAAAATAAGAACAATCAAAGTTAATGTACTGTATGGTATGCATGAGAGAAGTAACAGCACATTTTCAGAAATTTATATCAGACGACAGAGGGACTTTGTGAAAGTCAGGATATTTGAAAAGGTAAACCAATGCTATCCTCTGGATTCCCATACTAACAGAAATAGGAACTATGAAACATTACAGATGGATTCTTATTTGTACCCAAGCCAGTGCATAATGCTAAAGGCCTTTCCCTCAGCCGTGTGGTGAGGCGGCGTCTTAGGGCAAAGGGCTAACTAGCTCAGAAGGCATAGATTTGCGTCGAGGGGCTTGATCCTGCAAACTCGCATAAATGGCTTTTCCTGCGCACCACTGGGCTTCGTGCAGCTGCTCTGGGGAATAACGTTCACACACATGTTTGCAAGATCGGGGCCTTACTTTGTATTAAAAAGCAATCAGAGAAAGAAGTCGATTACATAGGGAGCCATTTTAATACATCGTAACAGTTAAGTTACTTTACTTCCATTCCCTCAGGATTTTAGTACTTTAAAGTAACTTATTTTATTTAAATTTAAGCAATAAAATATGAATCAAGCTTAAGTTTTCAGTTAAATGATGGTGTGTATATATATAAGTTCAGATCTTGGACAACAAACAGTATTTTGATGTTCTTTTTTAAACTTAGAGCAGGAAGAAGGAAAAATTGCACATTGTTTGGAGATCATATTTTGGATTAAACTATTCTGGTTTGCGATGATGAAATTAGGGAACACGAAATTCAAAAATCTGACTTTCATCTTAATGCTAGGAAAGGTGAATCCTCTGTTAATCCTTGTTTTGCACTTTGAAATCAATCTTAATCACTCATTGAAAACATATAGAGAGTCAGGATGTAATGCTGCATTTTATAAAGTAAAAATGACATATTGTCTAAATTATTAAAAGAATAAACTGATAGCAGTGTTCACAATAAAGCTGAAGTCTATTGCGTTATAGAAACCGCTGTACAGTGCAGGCTTTTTGGTAAAATCTTAGCTCCTTTGAATTTCAGCGCTACGTTCCCGTGGACTTCAGCGGAGCCAGGACTTCACCACTGTCTTCAAAAAACACTTGGGCAAATACCAATTAACCTTTTATTTATATTTAAAAATAAATAAATATACCAGTCGGATTAAATATACTATCAGCTGTAGTCATTTTACAGTACGTTTGTATTTGACCATTTCCTGTACTCACGTTTTTTTATATCTGTACAGTGCCACTTTCTGCAGGTGTAAGGTAGCGTGTAATACTGTACATCTTGCATTGTTCAGACTATTTCAGTGAAACAGATATCATTTAATATTGATATTACTTGAACTAGAGTAAGATAATGAAAAAAGGGTCTTTATGATGTGCAAGTCTTGTGCCTTTTATGTATTTGCCTTGTTCCGTGTTGAATGTGTGGAAATGCTGTATCGTGGACTTCCTGCTGTATAGAATAGAGCTGTCTATATTAAACTAGGTCGTGCACTTCAGATATCTTTACACTACTGAAAATAGCTTGGTTTTGGCAGTATAAACAGAATTTTAAAAATTCTAATGAAGGCCAGACATTTTAGATTTAACATGTTCATAATTATGTTAATTAATGCTCATGTATTAGCTAAACATTCACTGAAAGATAACTAAAGGGACATCACTGCTTGCCTTTCTTTGAAATCAGTGTTGCTCTTGTACATTGTACTAATAGTGTCTGTGATTGATTAGTCCTTGATGATTTGCTTTCAAAGTAGGATGAAATATTTCAGTTACCATGTACATATTTTTCGGTTCCTCAATCTATGATTGTTTCAGAGGCATAATTCACATTTTTGTAAAAATTCTATGCAATTTTGTGGCATGATGTTTCTTCCACTTGTAATTTTATGTGCTTACGTTACAGATCCAAAGGACAAATAAAAATTTCTTAACACAAGACAGTTGTTTCCTCTGCTCATTGACTGAAAAGCCTCTGTTGACTCAGGAGACCTTACTGACCTCAAAGTCCTCACCCTGACCCCTCTGCTCCCGGGAAGGGCAGTGCCACAAGGAGTCAGTGAAGTTTCCCTCCAGGCTCTTGTGTTCACAGCACTGAGACCAAGAAATCACAGGCGCCTGGGCATCCCCCGCCCCTCCCAGCAAAACGGGTATTTGCTGGTGCTCTGAAACAAGGGAAAGTAAAAGAAAGTGCATGGCAGCCAATGAACTGGTAAGAAAAATGTATTGGTTTACAGGACAGGCTTTTCTGGAACAGCAATTGCATGATTTTCAGCCGTACCTGTAAACTGCCTTGACAGATTATAGCAGCTTTACTTCTTTTCCACTGCCCCAGCTATTTCACTAATCATCTATGCAATTATATATGGGCTGTGAAATGTACCTTTGCAGGGGCCTTCCACTGAGAGCATTGAAAATAAATCTATTCCTTTGGCTTTTGACTTTCCTTTCCCTATTTAATTTACTATGTAAAAAGTTATCTCCGAGAGAAGAGATAAGCAGGTGTATTAATCCAGTGTACTAAGGGATATATCCATTAAAATAAATAGTCTCCAAGGCAGCTAGAGTCAAATTGCTCACTAGGAGAGGTGTGGGGAAATGGGGTCTGAGGAGGGGGATGGACACGGCACCGTGTAAAAGCAGGCAAGGAAGGGAGGAACAGAGCTGAAAGCCAAGCCTGTGAATTTGACAGAGGAGTAAGACTAGGACAGAAACAGAGCAGGGGAAAAACCAAAAGAAAAGAAAAATGGGTACGTTTCCTTCCCAAAGGAGGAGCAGTGGGGTGTGAAATCCTCAAGAGCGGGGTTTGCCGAGGCCCCGTTAGCGAGCGTGTAGTGAGGCGGGCAAGGGGAGGCAGACGAGGCCACAGGGCCGGGAGGCAGCGCGGTGGCGAGGATTTCAGGAGGACGAGGGGGAGACGGTGATGGCGAGCACAGATGAAAAAGCCAGGAGGCCATGGGAAGGATCGGGAAAAAACCCTTGGCTCCCGCGGGGACCAGCGAGGCAGGATTCTCACAGCCGGCCGAGTAGACAACCTTGGCGCTTGTACTTGGGCCACGGGAGACTGACTTGGCTGCTGAGGAGAGAGGGCGACAGGCTGGGAAGTGCAGAAGAACTATCTGGAGGCCAACCAAGGGGAAGGCGGTGTCACGGAGGCCAGGCAGCGGGGCCAGAGCTGTGTGCTCTCATGCAGCTGCGGACACTACACGAAGCAAGCCTGTTGGGTTGCTGAAGCTTCAAGTGTATTCTGCAAACGCTGCTGGTGATTGCCAGAAGAAAACCAGTCCCACCACAGCAGCAGAAGTCTGCTACTACCAGCTGGGGAAGGTGACCAAAGATGTCATTTTTGCCCTCAAAATGAATGGTTTGATAACTAGTGCCAGCACCAGGCTCCACCATGAGTAATTGATCCTCAGCTTCATGAGATTTACATCATTTCTTTCACAGTGATGGAGCTTCCAGGCAGGGGCTGGAGGGTGTCTGGATCCAACTGAGATGTTGGGGTAGGCATTGGGGAATTTGGCTGAGCAGGGCAGGCGGAGTTTGGAGCGGGTGAGCAGGCTGAAGGGCTGTACAACCAGGCCTCCTTAAACCTGGGCATGCACTCGAACCCTAGGAAATCATTTCAAGGTAAGCAGCTGTACCTTTGAAAGACATGAATGGGGGTCTAAACCCAGAAAAAGTATATAATATCCTTGGACTTCAGGAGAGCTCTGAGTGTGGGAGCTGCACAAGTCAAATCTGCCAGCCCTGGCTGAAGCACCCAAGCTCCTGAAGCCACTAAGTTTCAGCTACAAAATTCAGGTCAGCATTTCTCACTGACAGATGGGCTTCAACAACTACATTTGGCTTGTTTGGGCGCTCATTCAAAAAACCTCTTGCTTGCTCCAGTACCTATATAGGGAGTACAAGAACCTAACTCTAAATCTGAATTTCACTTCTGACATCAGGCATCAAGGAGCTAGGTAGTTTCTAGCTATGGTAGCGTTACTTAATGTGAAAACAGCTAACTCCTCTCCTGGATTTAGCCCTAATCGTACAAAGAAGACACCTGAATGCCAAGTGAGACCACTTCTGTGACCGTGCCATTTCCCACAGAGTTGAAACAGTTAATGCCAACCTCCCTTCCCAGCTCTGCCCAGACATGGAGCCTCCCTAAATACACACAGCAGGATTCACTTGGCCATCATCAGACCTAGTTCCTCCACAGATCAGCGCCCTGGCTTTACCCCTCTCTTCCTTAAGGGCTCAGTAGGAGAAGAAGGAGACCCTGTGCAGTAAAGGAAGATCTACTTAGCAAAGGGGTCAGTGCAGGAAATTAAAGCCTTGTGCAAAAAGCAGCAGGTGACAGTCACTAGTGAAGTTAAGGAAACCAACTGCAGAAACGCATTCTGGGATTAAAAAAGGCCCTTTAAAGGGGGGCTATCCACTGGTGTGCACTGGTAGGACAGCCGGCAGGAGGAAAGGCTTGGGGCTTGTGCTGCTTTCCACAGTGGAGGTCCCTTTTACTTTTTTTAAGTGGGTGGGTTCAGAGGCTCAGTTCATAGATTCCTCAGGATGGGGGTAGTGTGATAGAAAGGAGGATCTGAGGGAAAAAAAAAAACTGAAGAAATGAAAAATCCAAGTGTTCAACTTGTGGATAGTAGAGAAGAAAATATTGGAGGTAACACATTAACCACTGTATAACTGATATGATTTTAAAGGGCTGGGGTTTGTGGAATGGTGGGCTGCAAAACGTGGTGAGGGATGCTAATCATCTCGGCTGGATCCCAACCAGAGCAGGTAGAAGGGTTTTCAGTAGCACTGGAAGAGCCAAGCTCTAATTAGGAATGAATTGAAGCCAGCTTGATGGATGTGAAGAGAAGAAATTTAAAACCTGCTGCTTTATCAATGGTGGAAGCCCAGCTAATAAGCAGGAGAGCTTGGCAACTTCCATTGCCGAGAACTGTAATGTAATTAGTGTCACTGCGCTGCGGTGGGATAATTGGCCTGTTCAAATAAGTGATTATAGCCTGTGTAATGGAGATCAAATAATTTAAAAAGAAAAAAGGGGGGGGATCAAACTTTGTTCTATTCTTGAGTAAGATTAAGTTTAGTTGGTAAATGTCACTGCATTGATCTAATCTACCAATGGCAGGAGCTGTGAGCAGGGCAGCTGACTTGCCTTCAGCTGGGAAAGAGGTTACAGGTGTAAAATACTCTGTCCAGGTTTTGTACTGGCATTTTCAGGAAGATGCAGAGAAAAGCCGTCTCTTGATTGATTGATCAATTCAGATTGATAGCTGAAAGTTGGGCTTCACAGGAAAACCACTGGAGGCTGGCGAGCTCTCTGGTCTCCAGGAAAGGCATAACACCAACTGACAGAGGGAAGCTGGAGGCAGGCAGGTTAGAGACAGAGCACAATCTTCTTTATTTTCTTCCTTTCTGCATAAGCACACCAGAGATGATTAATTGCAAGTACCAACAGAAAAGGTTGATGATGAGCTGCAGAAGGCGGTGCCACATCATGTTACTCCCACCATGCAGTCAGCATAGATGGCATAGATGCAGCAGAGAGGAATGCGATGGAAAAGCCAGACCAGACAGTCTCACGGTGTCTCCTGGCCATAAGGTCCATGAATCTTATCACAATGGTCTTCTCTTGGAGAGGTTTTTCCCCCCCACAGAAGGGCACTTTCACATGTGATCACCCTCAAGGTTGTGATTCCCTTTGGAAAGGCTTTGTAATGTCCCTTAATTGCCAAGGTCAGTAAAGTAGCCCTGAGCGTGGTCATTGCAGTTCAGCCATATGAGATGTCTCCCAGAAAATGAACTGCCTCTCTCCAAGGGTGTAAATCAGTAGAAGTGTGGCATCCCAGGAGCCCTCAGCAATAAATAAGGAAGCTCAACCCGAGTGCTCTCTCAGCTCACCATCAGCTGAGCGGAGCAGATGAACTCCCTGGCTGGAAGCTAACCCAAGCCGTAAAGTCTGTGGTAAGATGTGTCTCTGACTCATCGAGTGCTGCCTGTCGGCCTCGGGGAAACAGCTGGAGACGGAGCCCCAGCAAGAAAGAGGAGGAGGCAGCGGCCATGGTGTGCCATGATTTCCATCCAAGGGTGCAATGATCTCAGTGGAGAGCTCAGTTCCTTGAGCTTCCCTCTCCATCTAGGGGAAACGCCTCTCCTGAAGAGAAGGGACTTCTAGAGCAAGGAAAAGGCCTGTATTCCCTTCAGTAAATAAACATTACGCCCTACTTTCACTTTGCTGCTGCAAAATGCTCCCTCTGATAGTTAAGCCCGAGATGGCAGCCTGGCCGTCAGCAGGGCTGTTAGCTGCTCTGATTTATGGGCTGGAGGAGACCACAGAGGCCCCTTCATGCCGTCACTGCCTTCTGTGCCTTGCTCAGAAATCTGCGGGCAGCTGCCAGGCCCAGCTGGAGAGGGAGGGAAGGTGGAAAGGTCCTTTCCCGCTTCCCCAGGAGGCATTTTCCTGCACCTGCGGAAGCACTGGGTGGGCAATGGGGCTGGTAGCCCCCTCGGCAGGGCTGGGGACAGCGCAGAGCTGGTGCGAGTGGCACATGCTGTCCTGCATCACCTGGGTTTGTACTGCACATGGAGCGATGCCTTGAAATGCTGTCATGCCACAGGACCCCAGGCAGCACAGGGACCCCGGGCAATGCAGGGACCCCGGGCAGTGCAAGGTCTCTGCTATCTGCGCACTGCCAAGAAACCTGTGCTGCCTCTCTTGTGCAGGACCCAATTTAACCAAGAGCTAAATCACCAGTGAGTGCCTCCTACATCTTGTTGCTATTAGTTCCTCTTATTATATTAGGGTCCTAGAAATAGGAAGAAAACACCCTGGTATTGCCTTGATAGCAACAAAATAATTGCTCTGCTTTCCCTAAGGAAACCCAGCTTCAGGCGTGCACTCTCCCTTTGCACTGCAGCTTTCCATGAAAAGCACCTACTCTTCTATTGCCATAATTTAAAAAACCCGTATCTGGCTTTAAAAAATTCCTGTTCCCTCAGTCTGATGACAGAGCGGGGAGCTGTGATAACTTTCTTGTGTCAAAGTAACTAATGAGAAGGAAATTATCTGGCTCTCTATGGAAATGCTGCTGTTCTCAACTCCTTGGGGGATGCTGAGGGTCCCGGTCTGCAAACCAATACCGCGATGTGCCATGTGCCAGCTGTGGAGTGGGGGTTCCAGCGGTGCTGGACAGGGCCAGGGCATGGGGACAAGCGTTTGCTGATGTTACACATAGTGGTACAAATCTTGGTTTTTAACTGGACCCACTTCACTACGGACTAAGGTGAATTTGACACAATTATCATATCGTGCCTCATGGAGTTAATACAGTTAAACATTTTTTTCCTGCATATTCCAATCACTTACAAGTACTGGGATAGTTGCAGCAAAGTACTATTTGACTATATATATAGAGTTACCTTGAAAATAGTTGTATGAAAACCTGCGCGGGAGCTGCACGTAAAATGGGAAGGAGCCAGTTTTTACACTAACAGATTTCTCTGGCAGCTTCCTGCCCTTCTCCTGGGTTGCGCTTTCGTTTTCAAAACCTTTCCCGTCCATTGGCGCTAGCTGACGCTCTGCAGCAGCCTCGGCAGAAACCTGGGCTGGAGGAGGCGAGGGGCAGCCTTGCCGGCCCTGGCAGAGGACAACCGTCAGGCAGGACTGGGCAGAGCCGGTGGCCTCTGGAACTGCTCTGCCGACAGGCTGGGAATCGCACTTGCGCTCTCTGCTTGATTCACTAGTTTGCAGCGCCAGTCCTAAAATGTATGAAAACTGTATCATGTTTGATCTAATATATTTGCAAGGCCAATGTGCAGTGCATGTCCTATTTCTTCCCTGTGCACTTGGTTTCTGAGCACTCTGGAGCATCGCCAGAAGTAAAGAACCGGCTCTACAAACTTACACTTAAAACTTTATCTTCCAGAAGGAGATTTCTTTGATATTTCTTAAAGAAATAGAGAGGGTATTTCTTGAGCAGCCTGTCTAATCCAATTTAGAGATCAAGGGGGATTAAAACCAGCTCCATGTGCACAAAAAGACCATCCTCCTTCCCTCCCGGGTCTCACTGCTGTGTGTCATGCCTGCTGCCACCCTTTTAGCAGGACCTTGGCCACCCCCAGCCACCCCTCTCTCCAGACACAGGAGCTCCTGCAGCTCTGCCTTCTTTATTCTGGATTGCAATGAGGCGTCCGTGCAGGAATGTGGGAGCCTTGGCCTCTCCACCGGCGTGTGTCCGCCTGCCTGTAGGTAGCAGCACATAAGGAGCATCATGGCAGCATCACCTCCGCACAGCGTGCTCTCGCTCCCCTTCCTAGCTCCACAGCAATTAGTGCGCAGTGTTGTCAGCTTTGTGCTACAAATGCCTTTAAGTGTCAGAATTTCCTAGCCAGGTAGTAATACTGACTTTTAGCCTATCTGGAATATAGAGTGAAAAATGCAATGCTGGTTTTTACAGAAAGCTGTCCCATACTTTCATAATAGACGTCAGAAAATTCCATCAATTACTGGGGTCTCTTCAGGGGAACTAATTACTGTGCTATGCATACCTAGTCTGAAAACTTAATAGTATCTCCAGATGCTGCCAAAAGTCCTTTGGAGGTCTTACAGACCACCAGGGAACCCTCTGCTCTGCTTTTTTCTTTTCTTTTTTTTAAATGAACCATCAAATGTTCTGGGAGGGAGCCGGACTGGAAACCCTGCATTTGCAGGAAATCAGGGTGGTATTGTTCCTTATTGGAGGGGAGGGAGAATATTTGTTTTTTAATCTCTAGATCATCTTAGACTTGCCTTAGGTCAACTGACTGACTGCCCGTTGCCACATGCTCAGGGAACTGCAGGTAGATCCCTCCGTCTCCAATGGGAATTGTCCCAGTTGCAGCAATTAACAGGCAGGTTGTGGGGTGGGGTTTTTTTGCGGGGAGGTTATCCTAGCATTAAGCAGAAAGCAAACGCCAACAGAGGGAAAGTTATCCAGTGACTCCTTGCATGAATGCAACAAGATCCAAGGAGAGCACTGGGGTTTTTTTCACATTGTTTGACTGCTTGACAAATGCCCAACAGAGCGGTAGGCTCCACCCCAGTATAAAAGCATTTTGGATGATTGTGATCATATTGGCTAGAATGCTACTGGAATGTTTCCCTTCTTCAAGAGCTACATGTACCAAGGGCTGCTGCAGTCTATGGCAATCTGTATCAGAAAGAAATGGGAGTGGTGTAAGCTCACAGCGGAAAAGGCATCCCACAGCTCTCTGCAAAAGTCAAGGGTGATGTTATTGCCCCTGAGAAGACAAACAAGAGCCATGAAACATGCTCCCGTCTCTCCCTCCATTTTCATGTCCGGATGGCCGTTATGAAACAGGGAGACATGAAGTATATGCCTGAGTCTGTCTCAGATGATAAAACCGTGCGGGTGGATCATGCTTATCCCTTCACGTCTGGCCCCCAAGTCCTCTTGGGTGCATTACTCATCACTATGGCTCTCCAAAGAACTAGATTTTCCTTTAGATGTCTGATTTTGCTGAAAGATCTGAGAAGGGCTCAAGGGCATAAATTATTCTTTCCATAGCCTGCGATAATGTATGATCTTTAAATTGCCACCAGATCTGCCTCCTTCAGACAGCGGAATGAAAATAATGCTGTGCTCGCCAAGCCAAGAGGACGATCTGGATCAAATCACGTCGTCTTTCAGCAACCCAGCAGTATTGTAGATGCAGATGGTACGAACGCCTGGAGAAATGCAAGTGCTGGAGGATCAACACTTGGTATCAGCCCCTCGAATGGATTTCTTATAACAGTCCTCAGAATTGGGGCCAGGATTGTAAGGATGTAAGTCTGTCAGTATGGTGTAATTCAGAGTAGCGTGTTCACTGTGAGATGATGGCCAAGCAGAATCAAGTAAGGCGGGAATTTTTGATTCCTCAGTACTACCACCCACTCAAAAACCAAACTGAGACATTCATGAGGCTTTATTTAAATAAAAAATTCATTTTCATTTGTAATTATAAGAATTAACCCCAGTAACATTACTGGTGCTTACAGCAGTTATTGGTTGCATGCTTGCACCTTCCTTGGTGAGCAGCAGAGGTGGAACCATTCCTGAGCTGTGAAACAGAAACCATTTTCACATGAGATGATACTTCCAAAAAAACCAATAAACATCGTAACACTTGCAGTAAAATCAGAGTTAGCAACACTAAATCAGTGAAGGCCACAAAAACCACTAACACAGGGAGCTGTAGAAGACAGGTAATTGACTAAAAGCATGCGGTATTTATATAAAAGGCGGGGGGGGGGGGGCGGGGAGGGATGGAGGGTGTTTCTATACAACTATTTTGGGTTATCTGTCTGGCTCGCACTCCTTACCATATCAGAAGTACAGGCATCAGCCAACAGTGCCTGATCCTGCCTTCCCTGGTAAAATTGTGATCTGCCACTGGTTATAGTGGGAACGGGACTCATCTCACAATAAATCACATCATTTTACCGGGCAGCTTTCCATGGGAGCCACACTGTGGCTTTGATTGCAGATGAAGCCTATTCAGGCATGTTGACAGCCAGGCACTCATGATCACGGCAGCTGGATTCAGACTAAATCTGTGCTCTCCCTACAGGAGACTTGTAAGGCAAGAAGCGCGGGCATTGACACACCATTTAGGCACAGGTCTGCCAAGATCCCTCCTATTACCAGAAAGACATTTCTGCCATGTTAGTGAAAAAAAAAAATATTCATTTAATAATGAAATAGTGATTGCACCATCCTTTTTATTGCAACAAATGTAAAGGCTGTAAAGCAAATTGTTGTGCTGAGTCGCTTGTTCTAGCCAGCATGTTGGCAACGTTACGTTTCTATATAGACAGCTTTTAATTATTAATCATTTAAACTGTTTTGAGAGTTGGATTTTAGTGGATATTAACTGATAGATTGTCATGGATGTTAAATACTGAGCCCAAGTTTCAACTTGAGGGTGTTGGCGGTGATCTCGCACCATTGCTTCTGCCTGTGGGTGGCTGCAGAGATTGACAGCTGAGACAGTACATGTGAGGAACCCTTTTCTTAAGGGTATAAGCATATGAAACAGGCCCTGTGAGTTCACAAAGCTTTGTACTGCTGTCCATTACAATAATTGATTCCTAGCCAATGTCTTAGGTTAAAACAAGATAAAAGCTTCTGCTTTTCCCACATTCACTTCTAGAGGTTTGAGATGCGCCCTACTGTTGTCAAGAGTTTATTGTTGCTGGCCAAGTAGGACCTTCCATGCACAAGAGAAGATACAATTGGAAACGCAGACAGAAAGCTCCTCATTCAACACTAAATGATGCCAATAACATGGGTTGATTTGAAATGGGTCTCAACATCAGTGAGCCAACAATCAAGTGCCCATACCCTGAGACAGCGATTGACCTGAAAAAAGATACATCCATGTTATCCTGGGATCAGAAGTGTTTGCATTGACTATATTTTCAAGTAGCTCCAAAAGCTGAACAACACCAGCTCTAGAAGCTATTGATAGCATATTACCATTTCAAGAGAGAAAGATTTTACAAGTCTCTTGTATGTGCATTAATATTAAATCCTCTGGAAAATTTCAAAATGTGAGTTTGCAGCGAGTCCCCCGTGACAGGACATCGCCCATGAGGAAGAATGAGAGGGGAGAATGTAGCTCAGCAAAGTTGACAGTTTAAACATCTCCAGAGGAAAATATAACCAAGGAAATTATTTTTGTGTATGTGCCGGGTTTGGGGGAGGACGTTGGGTTTGTTTTGTTAAGCAAATGATCCGTGGCACTTCTGCAGAGAAGAAGATAGATTTTAGATAGCAAAATTGTACATCTCATCTGGGATCAGCGGTCTATCAAAACAGTTGGAAGTTACCACTTTTAAAAGATGCCTCGACCCTCTCTTCAGTCCAGCTAAATGACTTGGGCAGTCAACCCTGGGACTTTAATGTGGATGGATGTATATCGTGAGGAAGAAAAGAGCCTGGACTTATCTACAGAGACTTGGAACATGTGGGGCAAGTGTTCCAAATTAAGAATGAAAACATTCCATGATTTACGTCAAAACTATAAAAATAAGCACTTTGCACAGCTCATGCCCTGACTGAAGTCAGCATCCCTCATCCAGAACACGCAAAAATTACTTTTAATTACTCCAGTTCATGACAAATAAAACGTGGTGTTCAATGGCTAAAATATCTGCCCTGTCTTGATTTTTTCCTGTAACCATTGCCAGATGCAAGAGGTGCTGTATAAACATTCAAAAGAATGCCGCGATACCCGTGGCAGAGGACACAGGGAAGGGGGAAGGGAGAAAGCAAAAGGCCTTATTTGTAGCTTTTACTATATTAATATTGTATGACGAGCCTCCCACAAAGCCCTGACTAAGCCCATGGCCCCAGCGGACTAAATGTTGCCTTAAAAATACGTGGACAAAATAGGCAAGCAAGAGAAAAGGGCTCAGTTTCTGTGGGACTGGCAGCCTGTCTCTCCATCCTTGGCAAGCTGCACCAAGGTGGTGGAGACAGAGCAGAGAGTTAAAAATGTCCTTGAGTTGCCGTGATTCCCAACGTGCCTCTGGGCTGAGCAGAGCTGCTGCACTTCAACAAAAGCATTTTCTCTTCCCATAGTCCAGACTGATGTGCAAGGATAGCTGCACCAGTTTAACGATGCTAGTAGTATCATCCTCTACAAGCAAGACTATATCACTCTCCGGATGGACAGAAAGTGCATTGCAGTCCTCTGTGGGACTTGGATGAAGTTCTCCCCTCCCGGGTACTCTAAAAATCAACCCCCAGGACAGGACACCTCTCCCCACGAGGCAAAGTAAGACCTCTACTGAGGCTCCCCGCAGGGGATAAGCCCTGAGCTGTGAGGAGTATGGAGGCTGAGCATGCTCCTTAGCAAAACTGTAGCTTTCTGGAGGGCTCCAAATAAAGCACATTTGGGAAGCGAGGAATTAGCATTTACTAGCAGGTATGCATGGGGTTTGAAGAATTAAACTCTGAGAACGTAACTAAAACACTGAAGGCACTTTGACATGGTGATGGTGCCATCAACAGAGGTTGGCATCAGTACTTGGAAGTCTTTTGTTAGAGGTAAAATGATATTGTCATTGCAAACGCACTGCTTAAGCACAGCAGAAGCTATTGGTATGACTTCCCAAGACATACTATGTGGGCTTGAAAGTCAAAAGTGGGCACAGAGCTTTATGCTTTACCAGACCTGCTTTAACAGCAAAATCGCCATCTTCTGCCTGAGAGATGTACACCCACCTCTTCAACATGCTACGTTTGAGCATCCGACTGTCATGCAATGGCAATAGCACAAGACAACCTAAACAAGCAGCGGATCCCTGCCGAAGTACAGCCCCCCATGGGTTGAAGTTGCTGGCAGTTCTGCAGTAGAAGCATTAAGACCAGTGTGAATGGGAACACCAGGGTATGAAAGCACCAGGAGGACCAAGTGGCATGATGAGGGCAATGGGAAGACACGTACTCTTGGCATGCATGTTAGTAGGCCATGAAGACACAACACATACCTACAGGCAGCTTCTCGGGCCACCTGGTACAGGAGACAGGAGAATGAGTCAATCCTGATGATGTACAGATGGGACAGGGTGGAGAGATTGACCCTCATCAGCTCCAGATGGGTATAAAAAGGCAGCTCCAAAGCTAGTGTGTGGTTATTTTGTCGAGGAGAGGTTGGGTTGTTTTGCAGTGGTCATCATTTAGTTTCTGTGATACCATGAAAGCTCCTGGATGTGCAACCTGGATACCAGCAACCCATTGCCTGTGGGGCTACTTGGACATACGGTTTTGGCTGCTTATGAGTAAGTACATGATAGTACAAATGAATTAAACTTTTTTTTTTTTTTTTCAAATTGAAATTGCTCTCCTGTGGCATGTGGATTTCCTACAGCAGGTTGCAATGTTGCTTTTGATAGTTGAGCCTGCGCAACCTGATCTCTTGTGGAAGTGTGGAAGAAAGATTAAGTATGTTAGTCTGTGCAGTAGTTAAAGATTTTTATGCTGCTAGTAAGGATGCCTCCTGCCAGTAGCACTCAGGTGTTACTCCTTAGGTTGAAAACTTTCCCTTTTGCTGCAGGGGCCCTTCACAAGAAGTATCAGGTGCAGAGCGAAGTCCTTGAAGGTATTCCCTTGACAGAAGGAAGATGCTGATTGAGCCTTCCCTGACTGCCAGGGTGTAGCACCAATTTGAAGTATATTGCCTAAGAGAAGAGGCACTTCAGCTGGGAAATAACTTGCAATAATGAGGGATGAAATCTAAACTTTTCAGGAGACCTCTTGTCAAACAAAAATGTACCAAAGTCACTGTGGATTTCTGGAGTACTTGGCAGGCATTTCTTCTGGGTAGGGCTCCATAACACACACTTGCTTTGCAAGTCATTTGTTCTGCCTTACAACCTATCACTGCTGTGCAAATGCCACCAGAAGCTGGGAGTGTGACTGGAGCTCCTCTGTCGGCACTTCTGCTGCTTTCCTTCTCCAAGGTGGGAGGAGTGGTAAATGAGAGAAAAAATTGTGTATGTGTCTCTGGAGAATGCCACAGGCAATAAAAATGAGCAGGCTTGTTTGTGTTTGGTTATCAGATGTTTTGCTACAAAGTACTGTGTGCAGCTTAGAGGAGACAGAAAAGAAACTTAATACTAAATTTTTGGTGTCTGAGTGGCTGGATATATCCACTCTGAGCATGTTGCTGGATTACGAAGATGGATCTCTATCACTCAAAGGTGTGCAGGGCAAAGAGCTCTTCTGGTGACCAACCCCTCCAGGCAATGCTCCAGGCTCCCAGAGGAGCACAGTGGTGGGAGCATGTGGTTTGGGTCCCAGCAGGGCTGCCCTGCTGCAGCCACGCACCAGGCTGAGTGCATGGCTCTATTTGCTATTGCAGAGGTGGCTCCAGACTGTATCACACTCCTTTGCTGCTGTGTTTTCATATGAGGTAAGCCTAGTTCTATACAGGACGTGACACTGTTGTTAAACCAAGAAATGCAGCTGCTTTCACAAAACCCCTCACCAAAGTCCTGGTATGGACATGCACAGCATGCATCGGCACACAAGGACTTAGCACCAATGACACTTAGGGTGGGAAATCACTGTGGTATCTCCCACAAACAGTACCACTTCATGTGGATACAAACTTGAACCTTCTACTCTGAGCATAGTTTGTGATTCCTGGGATAAGCTTGTGTAGCATCTTTCCAAGAAGGGTATCTCAGCAAAGGGCTGTTCATCTCTTCCCCTCTGCTGGGGTTGAGGTCTTCATGCTTGTATGAAGAATGAATTAATCTCCTGGGAGAGAGGGCCGCTATGAAACAAACAGGAGATGGACTAAGCAGACAGAAGTAGGACAAGAAATGGTGGGTTTCTGTTGGACAATAACCAGCTATGGCCAAAGAAAAAGCCAGAGAAAGAACCCATGGCATATCTCCTCACTGGCATCTAGTCCTCTTCCTCAGTGAAAGCTGGCATATTGCAGGACAGATCATTTCCCTGATTTTTTTTTTTTACAGTGCTTTACACTTCTCAGGATTTGTTTCTATATGACTGTAATAAAGCTGTCAAAATAACAGCTTGTGGTAGAGGATGTGATCACACCTCTCTGCTCCATGCTGCCCCCACCTCCTGCAGCACCTGATTCTAATGAAAGGCTTGAGGATGAGGCCAAATCAAGGTGACACTGCCTGTGAGTGCAGCTTGTGTCTCGGTGCTCATTTGTCTGACCTTCCTAGCAGAGACATGGCCTCAGGTTCCTCCATGCTTCTCTTTGCCAAAGGTTTACCTGGTCCCAGCTACAGTCTCCTTTGCTCCATGACCTGTAGAAGGTCTTTTGCACCCAGGAGTCTTGCCTTTCTGCATCCTGCCCTTCCTGCCCAGCATTTTTGCCCTCACCACACTGTGCAGGCAACACACTGGGCAAGGTCCCAGCAGCACCCAGTTGGCAGTGTGGGGTTTTAATAAGTAAAGGCTTTTCCACTGCAACTTGACAGGGCAATGAGGGTGGAGATGAGAAAAGGACTGGTCCACATCCGCTAAGAAATGGCTGTTGATCAGGCTATTGAGTATACCTCCAGGAGGTACTGCCTTAGGTCCATCTGGCAAGGTCTGCCTGGAGGGAGGCAGCGTCTTGGTGCTGGGGCAGTGATGGCTCTCCCATGCCTTACCCCACCCTGGGGAAAGAGTGGTTATTAGACAGTGTTCAGCCCTGGTCAGTCTGCAAATAATTGTGTAAAGTTGAACAGGTGGCAACATCAGAGCTAAATATTAATGAAGGGACTGGAGTCACCATACATCAATGTCCATTAGTGTTTGCTTGGACACATCAGCCTTTTTCTTTTTTTTTTTTATTGGACATAAGTAACCTGCAGGTTCCTGCTTGCAAGGTCAGCATTTCCTATGCATGAGAGCAGTATCTCTTGCAGACTGAAGCTGTAGGCTGCGTAGGTCCAATGTACCAGCTCAATCAAATGTTTAAGTATCTCTGCAGCAATGATCGCTGTCTTTTAATTTGCTGATTAGTGTTGTCATATCTATTTGTAGAATACAGTATAATTCATGGTGAGATCCCTGGAGGATCTTCAGCAAATGCTACAAGTAATTGAATCTGCTGATTTCTAAAGGTCAGGTGAAAACCAAGCATTATTATAACACAGATTATGCGATGATGACACCAAGTAGCTTTACATTTCAAATGTAAAAATTTGTATTTACTGATTATTGCTGTATACCACCACTGTGGAAGATGAGTGAATAATAAAATTAAGAAGCCTAACTTCTGTTTAGCAAAAACCTGAGGTGAGTTTTCAACCCTGTCAGTAAAAGCAATGTAGTTTTAGAAGAGAAGAAAGGTAAAAGGGATTTGCACTAGTGTTTTTCAAGCCAAAGAGGAGAAGAATTTCAGAGGCAATTAGGGAAGCATCAGGAAAGTGTTTGGGTTATTTTATTGAAGAAGTGGCTCACTGATGAACTCTGAGGTTGAGTGCTGCTATTTCCAGTCCTGGCTGCTTACGATACCCCAAGCTGGCATGGCTGCTTCCTGTCACTCTTCCAGCAAAGAAGAGGATTTCCCTTATCAGCAAAACTAATTTTGTATGGGTGGCAAGTTGTAAAAATTATGTCTTAATTTGGTTTGCACAGTCTTTGTAGTTCATTTCTGCAGAAAACGGGGAGAAACAGAAGGAAGGTGGTCTGGCAAGGGGCAGGGATGATCAACTTCTGAGGGCACCAGACTTAGAGCAGCTCACTGAAAAAATGGTTTGCCCAAAGAACAAAGCTGATAGAGGATACCAGTAACACAAAGATCAAACTAGGATGCTGTTTTGTATGCACCAAAAAGTCAGCTCACTGAGAGTAAGTTGAGATTTTTTTTTCACAATAAACCCAAACTTTTTCTCTTTTTTTTGAAGAAAAGTATTATTCTGTGAACTAGATTTTTTTGTTGAACTTTTCTGGCTTCTTTAGAAACCATTCCAGCCTTTTGGAGTAATACTAGTTCCCATCTGCTTCCCTCAAAGTAACTTCTCATGACAATGCCAAGGGAGATATAAAAAACAAAAAAAAAAAAACCCAAACAGAAAAGAGCTTGGCATGAACCAAGTAGCCAAGACAAGGAGTGGGTTGAAGCAGTGACTAAAGTTTGGAGAACATACCTATCCCTATAAGGCTGCTGCTAGCCCCAGCACCCTGTATGGAGTCTAACAGGCGTTTATAGGGCATGCACCACTGACTTCTGGAGCAACTCCTGCCTATTGGTGCTTTGCACAGGGGGGAAGTTGTGCTGAGTCCATAGATTTTGTGACCAAAGTGCCTATTAAACAGGGTAAATGCATGTTTGCTCGTAAAAGCCCTTCCTCAGAACAGATCAAGGAAGTTCTGTGATTTTTTCACTGCAGAATTACATGCATGCTGCAAACTAACTTTTTTAGCTGTTCTGTAAATCATCAGTGTAGAGCACTGCAGGCTACATAACTGCATGAGCTGCCAGGACAATAAACCAAAGCTTTAAGCCCACAAAAGACCTAAAACACCCACCTTACTCTACATAGCCTGGTGACAGCAATATAGATGTGCCTAAGGCTGAGTGCGTGCTCCGGTGCTCTGATGGATCAGGGCCTAAATACACACAGACACTTCAAACAGAGGCATCTGTCAGCAAAAACTTCCTCTCCTCGGGAGGAGGCTTTGCTCGTAGCTCCTGCATAGGAGCCGGGACACATAAATCCCCCAGATTTTGTTGTTCTGCCAGCAAGCAGGAAGAGAGCAGTAAAAACCTGCCAGGTCGGTTAGAAACCAGCTGAGTGACAATGCTGCAAAAGAGCCATCTGAAAATAAACAGGCAAATGACAAAAGACATGAACAGGCTCCCAGAGTGAAGTCAGAAGGAAGCCTGGCTCTCCATTTGCATGCATGCTCACGTACTGCAATGGCTCTGGGGCTGTGGATGCTCCCTGCTGCTTTCCTGCATACCTCCCTTCATGAGAAACCCAGGGTGTCAGCGGAGTGGGGTACCCCATCGCCTGCTGTGTCTCGCAGGACCTCTGCCATGAGCGGAGGGGGGACACCAGAGCACAGACCCCATGGTACCCACAGCACGAACCTGTTTTCTCTGTCCCCAGCGTTGCTCCCCTTAGGGTGATGGTGGGTACCAGGTGATGGCAGGTGCCACCGGGCACAAGCATATGTTATGGCCCCCAAGTATCAAACGGGGATCTATTAGGTTATTTTAGTGCTCTCTGGGGAGAAAGCAAGGGCATGCAAACACTGATAAATAACTGCTCCTGGTTCTGGGTCTCTTACATAAGGCGACAATTATAGAAACTGCGGTGTACAAGGGGGTGGGACAGGATGCAAAGATCGGAGTTTTTAAAGGAAAGTAGGTCTGGGTTTTTAGGGGGGAAATGGAAATTACCAGCCTTCCCTCAGGTTTGATAAATTCAAAGAAGAGGGTGCTGTATTGCACTGATGCCTTGGTCACAGGACAAGTCATGAGCCCGGTGCTGGGGAAGTGCCACTGGGTGAAGAATTTTATATAGATCTTCTCTTCAGAGATGAACTGATGTATGGTACCGTCAGCTGAGCACAGTACCGGGAATAAATGATTTAGTAGTATAAATGGTTTCCGAAGGGAGTTAGGTGAGTATTGTCCCAAAGTAACCAACTATTCGTGTTCCTTCCCAAGTGCAAATGACACTTGAATTATCACAATTTTATAGCCATCATAGTGCTAATATTGGTTAGTGAAGATTTTTTTGTTATATATTTTCCTTTCCTTTCTTTTAACCCCACTGAAGAATGCAGGATTAATACTCATGACACTTTTTATTCCTAATTGGGAAGATGCTGCTTATAAACTAGGTTTAGGCATCTTTAAATCACTTATCAGAGAGGGGCTGGGTTTGAACTGCATTAAGACAGGTTGCTATTTTATTTTATGCATAATTGTTTAGAGAAAAATAGGGGAGGGTTTCATAGCGTAACCCGCTCTCAGTGCAAAGCACTAAACATTACATGCAGTTATTTGCCATCTCATCCTCTTACAAACACAGACCATAACTCGCCAGCTCCCTATGCTGCAATTTATTTTCTTAGAGCCAGGTTGTGAAAGCCATGGGAATGGAAGTGATCTGTCTTAATTCATAATGCAGGTACTGAACCCTCCCATTATGTCTTCAGCCTAATTGTAGCAGTAAGGTGTGCGTTTATAGATTTGATGGTGAATGTCTGGAGGTTGTGTTTCACTGTGTGTTATTCATGATCTTATCAGCGTCATGCACTAAAAAGTAGACATGTTACAGCAGTGTAATTCTGAGTTACGCTTCCTGAGTTGCATTTCTCTCCCTGTTGGGTTTCTGATCCCTATATCGGAAACAGCATCGCAACTTCTTTCGTAAGGTAGGTTTTTGAGGCACAGTCAGTGGAAAGCCTCCTTTGGAAAAATTGTTGCGCTAATGTAAGACGCTGGGTTGAAGGAAGGCTGTAACACAGCGGGCTGGATATAGGAAAATAATCAGACAGCCACATGCTGGATGATAGGTATATTGTCTGGATGCCACCAGTGTTTCTGTATCACTCACTTCTATTATATATCTATATTTGGAGTGTACTCTACAGGTAAATTCACCCAAGGGCACAATTCCTGCCCTGAGAATCCTCTTTGATGCTTTCGGTACATCCCTTCCTTGGGGCCAAGCCTGCTCTCATTGCAATTAGCAGGAACTTCATTTGCGGTTCTTGTGCGTAAGCCTTGCTCAGCTGAACAGTCTCCCTGACCCCAGCAGGGCTCCTTGTGTGCCTAATTTAGGGCTGGAATTTGTCAGCGAGTCAGCACCCCCTGGGATGCTGAAAAATAAGGCATACTCAGTCTATAGACATGTTATTTTAGATCCCATCAAGGACCACCCCCAAAGTGCATTGCCAATGGGAGCCTCTGACTCAGACCAGATCCAGAAGATCTGCTGGATTGCCCCAGCTGCGCGACGTGCCCCAAACCACAGGCATTCAACGAGCCTAAGGGGTGTTTGTGCTCCTGGTGGCACCATATAATGAATGAGAGAGAACTTGTGTCTATGGCACAATGTTTTCGTGAGGGAGGATTAATAAATGAGAAGCAAAAGCATATCTGGGAAACAGGTAAAGCTGTACTGACGTAGGTTGACCCTGATTTTTCTCCTTTCTATCCTCCAAGGTTGCAAAGGGAAGAGCCAAGGCAGCAAATCCTGCTCTTGCTTTGACTTCCTTCACGTGCCTGCTAACAGGTTGTTACGTGAAAATCCTGGGTGGGGGGAAGTGGTGTGTCTGTGGGAGTTTGTATAAGCTTCTGTGTATTTAGCAACCGCTTGTGTCCTTGTTTGCCCTTTCTCAGAAGGCGAGTGAATGGAAACCATTGTATGTAAGGACATGCTGTAGCACCCAGGTACTCCTTGGATATAAAGGAACATTTGTGCAGTGGCAGCTGAACTATGGAGATGGTAGAAGTAGGTGCCCTGTCTACATCTTAAAGGAAAAAGGAGTATGTTTTATTGAATAAATCAAGGCTTTGTTAGCTAGGCCACCTTATTCCCACAGGGAATCCATAGGAAGGATTTATATTAAATGTTCTCTGATGATAATGATACTTTTTTTTAATAGAATACAGAACACTATGCCACCTAAATCTTGATAGCCCATTCCTTCAGCTCAGAAATGCTAATGCAAGGTGTGTCTTGTACTCCATACTGTATGGCAGCTCCTATTTCTTTTCTTTTTCCACTATGTATTTATGTGGAGTTAGAGGCTTTATCTACACAACTACACAGTCCCCCTCACAAGCCTGTCCAGACATACAATTTAGCATAAAAAGCTTGCTTTGTTCATCAGCACTATACAGCATAATTAGGAGAATGAACAGAGATGCCAGAAAGATTTATGACTTGATTTTTCAGAGATGGGGAGGGCAACTAACACACAGTATTGATTTCATGAGGAGAAACTGGGGATCCTTAGACCAGAGTGGCATTTTTCTCAATATCCACTTCAGAAACATCACCCTAAATGGAGTGGGTTTTGGAGAAGTTAAAGGATAAATAGGCAAAATTTTCAAAATTTACTGCTTTTTTTTCTTTTCCAAAACAGGAAGATATGCTAAAATAATCTAGAACGTCAATAGGATTTGGCACCTGTGGAGAGTCCTACCCAATGTTTTAATTCATTCTTCAGGAAATGTGCCATAACCTCACTACCCCAGAAGGACCACTTCACTGAAACTGTTGCAAAAAGCTTTGCTAGATTTCACCATTATTTTTAAAAAGTCATCTAGAAGTGCAAAATTTATAGACATTTGGAAAAAAACCAGAACACAGCATTTCAGTTCAAAGCAGCTACAAATTTGATTTGAAACTCTCTCTCTTTCAAAAGTACAATTAAATAGAGTTCTGGCATTTTAACTATTCCAAATAGAAATGCAACCACTTAGTGACATCTTTTTTGGCCAGGTTTGCGCTGTTTCTTGAGATTTGCCTTTGGTTGCAAAGGGGTGGTGAGCTGCTCCACTCCCATCCTTGGGACTGAAGTCTAAAGTCTAATTATGCCATTTTTATATTTCCCGGTTGTTCACTGCTTTACTGCTGATAAATTTAGCAAAAATCCTCCTGCCGTGCTGAGACTCTGGAAGCAGTTGAGGCTTGGGGTTAGAGCCTGAAAAGCCTGTAGGCCTGTTATTTTTCTACTCTGGCTCTGAATGACAGCTATTCAAATTATACACATACACTATATACATATAGACCACTGTAGTTTTTTATGGGAATTTTCACTTTGGTAGATGAGCTTTGAACAAATAATTTTAAGCTGGTAACTTTAATCAATGGAATTTTTTCCTTTTTGTTGTGTAAAACCAGCTATTTCCGTGTCATTTCAAATTCAGCACTGGTTAAATTCTGTTGGTTTCCTAGGAAAGATCTGCTACTGCTTAAATCAGAAAGGCAAAGACAAATATGATGAAATGAGATCTTGTCTACCAAACGTGTGGGATGTGTGGATGAATGACTTGTAGTCAAACTTTAAACCCAACTTAGTCCCCGTGCTTCTTCGAACTATTTGAAAGATCTGCACAAAGAATGGAGCTCAAACTGCAGTCTGAAAATGGTTGCAGTGAAAGTCACCCAGAGTTATATAGCTCTGGTTCTCTGTGCCTTCAAAAGTTAAAGCCCCAGTTCTTATTGAATTATTTTTTTTTTTTTTAAATAGCAATAGCACACTTCCCTTGTCAGCAGAGGATTTCTTCCTAACAAAACCACTCTTTTGGTGCAGCTCAGAGGACTTGCCCATGAGCGGTGGCTACCTCACTGTCAGATGCTACCCAGGGCCATGACCAGACCATAGGACCACGTAGCACCTCTCAGCTCTGGATCCAAGTGAACACTTGCTCTCTCCCTGGCGCACATGCTCTGTGCACCCCTTCCCCAGCCCAGCCTCACATCCCAAATCTTCAGGCACCAGCACCACGGTGTGCGCTGACACACCTCTGCCTCCCAGTTTAGGAGTCTACAACTGTAATGATTTCTGTGTTTTATACCTACTTTGCAAAGACATAAATAATCACTATCAGCTCCTGGATCGACAGGGCAGCACAGCAGAGTGCTAAGGAGAGTCCCGTTCATCTCGCTTTGCTGCCAGTTCAGCTCTGCATGGGCAAATAGGTGTTAAACTGAATTTTAATCTGCTGGCAATGGAAACCTTATTATATAGCTCTGCCTGAGGGCTAGGCAAGTTCGTGCGCCACAACTGCACAGTTAATATGTTCTGATGAAATTTGAGCTCGTGGGTGAGGATTTATGAGAAAGCAGACAATTCATGCTTTCTGGTGATTGCCAGCAATACATACATATATCTATACAGACTGAAGTTCTTTTCCTCCACTGTCTGCAAGTATATGTACTACTATTCTTGCTGGGAGGAGCACTAGTTGAAGTGTATTTCTGAGGGAAAAGTTGGGGGGAGGAAGGAAAGAAATATCAGTCCCCCAAAACACGCTTTCTAAAAATGTACATTCAGTCGTACCAGCTGCTTGTACCACAAACCAGTGGTCTGCCTGCCAACTCTCGTTTGCCATCTCAAGGTTATCAGTTTGAAAGGAAGATGCAAGGGACACAAATCTTTCCTTCTGTAGCTTTTATTGGGCTTATTTTCTTCCACTTGTCTAAATTAGCCAGAGGTGCCGCTAGAGCCAGCAGCACCATGCCAATTTGCATGAGCAGGGCCTTGGGACTTTCTGTCCTCTAGCTGAAGAAAGGCATATTAGCATGAGATAGATTGAGTTTATTAGATACTGCTACTTCATGTCTCTCTCCCACTCCTATCCCTTCTCTGGAGCTCCCCGGCTCTATTAGTAATCCACTCACCAACTCCCATCTCTCCCCTTGTTCTACAACTTCACACACTCCTGCTATTGTGTCTGCTACCTCTCTGGTTCATAAAGCCTCTCTCTTTATCTTCAAATCGCTTTTGCAGAATAACTCCTAGCACGGTGCTGATAAGAATATCTTTTTGCCTATTTAAGATGACTACAACCAGTGTAAGTGTGGGACAATTGATGCTTATGGGGAAAGGAATAGGAAAAAAAGTTTAACGTGTTCCCATTGAAGCTTCTTTAAAAGCAGTTGCTAATGATGTCACACAAGTGACTTTCTGCACAAGTTTGTGGTTTTTTAATTTTCTGTTAAGTTTTTCAACACCATTTTAATTAAAGCCTTTATTACTGAGCGTTTCATTAGAAACGACTGCAAATATTTTTTTATTTTCTCCTTCAGAATTTTTTAAGTGACACTACATAAATGTTTTGCTCTAAAAGGGTCATTCTGGGAGAAAACAAAAAGGAAGCAACAGCATTAAATCAGTCATGCAAAGGTGCAATGTAAGGCATAGCTTGTCTTAATGACTTTTGTTCACTAAATGAGTCTAATTTCTGGTCAGAGCAATTTTGGTGTATTGATTTCTAGCCCCACACTTGCCTGGCAAACAAGATCTCATCACAGTTCCTGGCTTGTGTCAGTAAGTCCTTTCCTCTCAGGCAAATCAAATATTTTAATCTCCAGCTCTTGACAGCTTTGCATACACAATTGCATGCAACTCACTATGTGAAGAAGCTCAGAGCTGCAGATCTGGGGATGGGGAGGGGAAAAGCCTAGAGGTGCTCTCGTCCCTGTTAATGCTCATTAGCTGAAGGCTCCTTGTCCCAGGCTGTGCCAGCTGTTTGCAACCGCACAGCTTCTCCCCTTCCACCCAGGCTGCATCAGCCTCGACTTCTACCTGCATTGCAGTTGCACAAGCGACCGGGCTTAATACGGGGAGGCAGGAGTAAGGTTGGCTGCAGCAGCAGGGAGCTCAGCATGGGCTAATGTGTGTTTTGGTACCCAAGCTACTATAAGGCTGGCTCTTGTACCTCCGGTTTACTCTGCACTCACACATAGACTGTTGTGCTGACACAGCTGTTGCCTTTGCTTCTTCACAACACCCTCTCTGATAGAGGAAATTACACATAATTTTCAGATACAGCAATCAAGCCACCAAGAAACTAAATTCAAAATTTTAAATTTGGGTCTGTAGGGGAAGCAAAATTCTGAATACAAACTGACTGCCATTGCTCAGCTGCTCCTGGATTTAGATCGCCATCTTTAGGTATTTGCCTTTGCAGGTAACTCGCATAGTAACATAAGCTATTAAAAAAAACCTCCATGTGACCTCAAAAATAAGAATAAACTCATGTTTCCCCCAGTTTAGCCCGTGAGACCACTGCTCTTTACCATTCTTGTGGCCAGATATCCTGATGACTATACTAAGCATACTGAAGAAGTGCAGATGTCTCAGCTATAAGTAACACTTAGAAAGGGAGTGCTGCATACATTTAAAGTGTGTAAGAACCTGGCAGATGTTGTGCCAAGATTAGGCTATAACATTTTTGTGCCTATCTGAGATCTCCTCCTTGGGGTATTTGCTCTTGAGAGTTGTGTAACACCTTTCCTTTCGCATTGACCTCTGAGATAATGTGCATCAGGAACGCAATATTATCAAGAGAGCCAGGCGGTAGCTTGGGAGTTGGTACAAGGGCACATGAATAATGGCATTATTTCCAATCAGAAAATTGCTAAATTTAAGTCTATTACTGAATCCAACAGAACACTGTGCAGCTTGGCACCTTATGTAGGGTGTGCACCTACATAAAATTGTGTTGATACCAGGAAACAATATAAGGTTTGAAGAGAAAGCTGAAAAAAAGTCTCCATGAGCATATGGAAGGGAATACTAAATGTTTAGTGATATTTTTTAGCTGATCTCTTTATTTTAAAATGCTTTTTAATCTAAATACCTTTCCCTGAACAAAGTGAAATGGTAAGATGCAATCTGAAAAAAAAAAAAACAAAACCACAGGGATGGGAAACATTCTTACTGGGTTGGAGCTGGTTTTGCCTTCAGCTGAGACATTTCATGCAAGGCAAGGTGAGCTGCTTACACCTGCCAGCTCCATACACCCGTAGCAAAAATGGCTAGACATTGTGCTTAATTTAAAACTACCCCCAGTGCAGCTATTGGTGTGAACACCAGAATGCAGAGCAGTTGTACGCAGCTGAACACACAAGTCCTTAAAATAATCCTTACTCACACGTGTTTAACTGCCACCGAAAGTATTGTCAACAGAGCAAAAAGCTTTGCTGAGCGGGAATGGGTTCCTGCTTTCAGCATCTGTGTGAGAAAATGTGGCACCACTGGATCTGTTGTAAGCAGCCTTGTTATTACCAGTAAGGTTGCTGTCTGCACCTAAGAACACAGAAGTAATAACCTGCAAAACTGAGATGGTGCAAATGTAATTCTAACATTTCCCAGGAGCGTCTGGCTTTGTGACTTTAGCAGTGCTGGTACAAGGCAGGACTTTTTTTTCTTTTAGGGTAGTGCATTTGAGTCAGCATTTATAGTCAGGAAGTTCTAAAAGTAACAATGTTAATTCACCACCAGAAAAAAAGATGGGGCTTTCCTATCCAAACAGCAGGAAGATGAGCCAAAACTAATAATGTCAGTGGTGATTCCTGTCTTGTGTTTATATGGTCAAAAACGGAAAGCTGTCTGACATTGATAAAACCGCTCTTGAAAAGTTGTCATCGAAGGTCTAAATTATTCATTGGAATGCATCATCACTAAACGCATACTAAACAGGAATGAGGCTCTTAAAAGATGAGCTAACAAAATATCGGGTTTGCATGTCTTCTCCTCTTTGTTGATTTTCTTTTTTTTTTTTTTCCTCCAGTGGAGAGAGTAATGATGTGCTGGTTTTCACACTACATTAACTAATTATAGACATTAAAGATGAAAAACACCTATTATTTTATTTAAATCTTCCCCTAGCTGTTGTCATAGCTGACAAATCCAGTTTTTCTTAAACACAGTTTTGCAAACTGCTCTTTCTTTGTACAAGCATGCTTTACAGCAAAAAATACCATAAAATAATCAGCAATGTAACTCCCTTACCTGTCCGGGCTGTGTCTTTCCAGCTTCAAAGGTCACTGCTAGGAGTTGAGAGATCCTCTGTGAGTGATGCTTTTATTTACTATAAGTGTAGTTTTCTCTCGCTCTTGTCAGCAAGTCCATCTCCATAAGGCTTCTCTCATAGTGTCTGCAAAACATAATGCACGAGCACAGGCTGTGTTGGAAAGGCGGAATCACCTGGATTTTATTATAACTGAGATCATCAATATGTGCCCAGTTATATGTTCTCAGGACACCTATGCCCTATCATGATACCTGCATGCATTTGCAGCTTCCCTGAGATATCGGGATGAGCTTGCTGTGAGCACCAAGGTAACCCAAGACAGCGAGGGAGGTAACCTCTCAGATTATGGGTCCTTGGAGAATTGAGGATTTAAAACCCTACTGGGATTAGGATGACACCAAGCCTTCCCCGGTTCCCCCTCTTCCTTTTCAAGTCACAGGACAAGTTTCTTTGTAAGGGTCAACAACATCCTAAGACCAGTTCAAACAAAAGACCTAAGCTGACAGCTCCCTTAGCCTGGGGACCCATTTTTGCCTTTTTGTGAGGTCAATATGATCTCCTGGATTCATCACCTAGGGTAAGAAAGGGCTGAGATTCACCCAGTGACTGAAGCACCCGACTGCTAGCAGTCTTCAGGACTGCAAAGTAGGGAGCATGTACAGAAAGCTTAAATGAATGCAAAGAGGCGGGTCTGCTTTGATGGGGAAAAATCTCTGAAGTGTTACTCCTGCACCCCTGAGGTTCCTGAAAATACTCCCTGAAATTATTTACTTGGGCAAGCATGTGGTTTCTTAAGTGAAGATGACACATCAAAGCCTAATTTTGTCAGTTCTTGGCTTTTTAGTACCTAAGAACTCATGATGAATTAATACTGCAGTAGAGGAACAGGACTTCTGCAATTCCTCCTGTGTTTCATTATGTTAGCATAGCATTAAAAGGAATTATTTTCTGGGTTTGGTTTTGATGTTTAAGTGTATTCCTGTTGCCATATAAATGTCAGGCAGAATTGCACCATTTAATGGTTAAGAAAAGAAAGGCAACACCAGGAAAGCTGGTTTCTCACCTATGTCTTATTGCCTGGAGTTCTAAATTAATTATCACTCTTAAGGGAAAATGGATGTTGAATGGGGAATAAGGCACAGCTGTTGAAGTAGGGTATAAATAGGAAAAGGTTTTAGAAGAAAAAAAAATAGGTGCACTTTGAGCTAGAAAGATATGTAAGGCAGCATTGCTCTTGGATTTAGACTATTAGGATGAATTCAGCACTAATATAATGGACATATCAAGGCTTGGTGTTCTGGAGGTGGGTGGGGGAGAGGTTCTGTTTGTTTTTCCTTGCATTGATAATAAAGCTTGGGGGAAGAGCCAAATGCGTGCCCTCACCGGGAGGGTCCCTGAAAGAGGAGGGCAGTGAGCCAGGGCGTTGGAGGAATGCCACGGGACGCTCCCGCTCTGTAGCCCATGGGATTTCTGAGACAAACCATGAGAATTGCCTCCTGTGCTCAGGAGGTGCAAGAAATACTAATCTGCCTATTCTTGTAACATCAGAGCCTGCCTACAGTACTTAGCCTATGTACACAGCAATATCACATGTATAGCAGGTGTGCATTTGCATGCATACTTGATTTCTGATTTCTTACAATGACATCCTTAAAGATGAGAATAAAAGCAGACAGGCCTTTGCAGCAGTGATGAGGCTATTGCTCTACCATACCCAGTATCCAACAGTGTTTCAGAGGGTGTGTTTATAAGTAGGTAGGTAGGAGATAACCTGTCTTTTTGGACATCTTTATCTGCCTTGCATCCATACAAGGGTTAAGTCCCAAAGCATGCATAGTATATCCCATCTAAACGTATCTCTATGTTTAGAGAGACCATTACTTTGATAATATTCTGGGACAACCATTCTAGCACTGTATTGCTCTTGTTTAACCTTAGTCAGCACCAACCACTTAAAAATCTGTATTGGTTTAACTGAACTGAAATGAATTAAAACAGCCCTGTGTAGACAAACCCTGAGAATTTAGAGTAATTCAAGCTGTGTTGGTGTCTCTTTAGGCATGATGGAGTAGCACCTGGTATATTATTGCCATTTTTTCATTCTGTGCCAATTTTTGCTTCTCTCTCCATGTCTTACCAGTCATAGCATCTGAATCGCTGCATGAGAAGAGAATTAAAATGTAGGGCAAGTGATTAGACAGAGACGAGCAATTCTGGATTCTTCAATTTATGGTTCCCCAGATATGATAAAAGGACAGGGCAGGTCTCGCAAACAGTGAAAATTATATATTTTTTTATCATGTAAAGTTGTTAAAAAAAAAAAAAATTCTTGTAAGGCTTATACTAGTCTATGAAAACCACACCGCTGAGTTTTATACTAACAAAGTGGAAAAGTTCACATTATTTTACATAGGAGTATCTCCTTTCCTCTCTGCCTCTCCAATGGGTGCTAATCTATTACCCACCTTATCGAAAGCTTCCTGCTGCTCCTTGGAATCTAAGCGGAAAAATCAATTAACTACAGTATTAATGAGGCCTGATACAGGTTTTTCCCTGCCTGTTGTTGTTTTCACCTCCCTTTTCTGCCGATATTTAACTAGGGATTACACACACATAAAAAATCTTATACATTATTTCCTTTCATCAAACATTGATGATTGGAGTTCCCATTTTTATGACTTTCCTGATAAGTACCATTTTAGATTAGAGTGTTTGGAATGGGACAGCATAACTTGGAGCCTCTAGGACAGAATTTCTTACTAGCATTGTCGATGCTCATTGATGTTGATGATTCAGGATTATTTGTGCTGCAGTTAAATTCTAGATTCAGGGGGATTCCTTCTGGCACAACTCAAAGTTGTCTTCTGGGGTTAGATACCCAACTTGTTCCTTCACTCCATAACATGGTAGTACCACTTTGCCTTTCAGTGCCAGGTTGGGAGTCTGGGTTTAAACCCCTTCACTGCCTGAGAGGGGGCTGATCTCTTTAGGGAGCTCCTTAACCACAGTAAATTATACTAGAGTGTGCAGAACCTGTTCCCAACTTTGCTGGCACAGTGAATGACAGCATCTCTAGGAGCCAGCACCTGTTTGGGAGGAAGATGCCCCGGGCTGCAGCCTGTGCTCAGGCTAACAGTTTCATACCTCAATACAATCCTGGAGCTGTTCCATCTACTTCAGGCTTTCATTGATCAGCTGCAGCTGAATTACATTCCTGGCTCTGGAGGTGTAAATCTCACTGGTTGGCCTCAGGTCTGGCACCTATACAGTAAATTGTCTCCCATGTATAATATAATATTGGGATGATTGGGGGTTATCTATCCCAATATACAAGTTCCAGCTTGGCTAGTATGAATTATCTGTACTTTATGTCTCTGGCAGTCTTTCTTCTGCTGAAGGCACAGCGTGGTGCGAGCAGCTCTATCCAGGTTGATCATTAAAGAATCTTGATATGTGAGGCTGGATTGATGGGCCGAGGTCAGTTGTATGTGGTTCAACAAGGCTGAGCGTTGGGTCCTGCACTTGGGTCACAACAACCCTGTGCAATGACACAGGCCTGGGGAAGAGTGGCTGGAAAGCTGCCCGGCGGAGAAGGCCCTGGGGGTGCTGGTTGCCAGCCGGCTGAACACGAGCCAGCAGTGTGCCCAGGTGGCCAAGAAGGCCAACAGCATCCTGGCTTGTATCAGCAATAGTGAGGCCAGCAGGAGCAGGGCAGGGATCGTGCCCCTGTGCTCGGCACTGGTGAGGTCACACCTTGAATACTGTGTTCAGGTTTGGGCCCCTCGGGACAAGGAGGACATTGAGGTGCTGGAGCCTCTCCAGAGAAGGGCAACGGAGCTGGGGAAGGGTCTAGAGCACAAGTCTTATGAGAAGCGGCTGAGGGAACTGGGGTTGTTTAGCCTAGAGAAAAGGAGGCTGAGAAGAGACTTTATTGCTCTCTACAACGACCTGAAAAAGGAGGTTGTAGTGAGGTGGGTGTTGGTCTCCTAAGTAACAAGCAATAGGACAAGAGGAACTGGCCTCAAGTGGCACCAGGGGAGGTTTAGGCTGGATATTAAGAAAAATTTCTTCACCGAAAGGGTTGTCAAGCATTGGACCAGGCTGTCCAGGGAAGTGGTTGAGTCACCATCCCTGGGGGTATTTAAAAGGCGTGTAGATGTGCTGCTTAGGGACATGGTTTAGTGGTGGACTTGGCAGTGCTATGTTAATGGTTGGACTTGATGATCTTAAAGATCTTTTCCAACTAAATGATTCTATGAGCAGGCTCTGGAGAAAAAAACGAGAGTATTTCTGTTCTAGGTAAGGCCCTCCTCTTCCAAACTTTGTGTATAGAGCCAGAGCTTTGACTGGAAAATTGCTAAAGCCTGGACTAACGGGAGGAGATTTTAGCACAGATTTAGACTCCCTGGAAGAGCTGAATGAAGCACGAAGAGGAGCAGGGATGGGGAGGGAAGGGAGGCAGAGGAATGTGTACCGGGACACGAAGATTTCTAGTTGTTTCGTTGTCCAGGCCAGCTAAAGGAGGATTGCTCTGTAGGCTGCTCCCCAAAGCTGGTTTGGCTAAATGCCTCCCCTGCTATTGCTCCTGAATTGTGAGCTGAAAACCCATAATATGTCCAAGGCCTTAATGCTGGAAAAGGATGGTTACAGGACTGAAAAAACCCAACGTGAGCAGGATTGTTCTGGTTTTGTTTGGGACAGGGGAGTTGTTCAAGGCTGTAACGTTGTCAGTGTAAAGAAGTTAAGCAGAGGGCAGGGAAACAGGCAACGTGTCTGAGCCCAGGGATACTGGAGGAGGCTGAAGTCTGATGCAGTGAGACTGCAGCACAGGGCGCTGAGCTAGGGAGAGCTCACCCTGGGCAGGAATAACAACACATCCACTCACTTACAGAGAACAAATAAACACGATTGCGATCATCCATGAATACGTGCACTTTTTTTTTTCCCCATGGTATACAGGCCCTTTGTGTAACTCTTTAATTTAAACCAGTGAAATTGGAGCAACATAAAATTAATTTCTCTGGGTCCTGTTCTGTAAGCATCAATTATAACATCTAATCTACATGAAGTGCTGCTAAGTTTAGTAACTGGCTCTTTATTATGCAGCACCCAAAAGCATTCAAATATATTCACATTAAGATGTAAGATCATACAAACGTTAATTGTAGAATCATCCAAATGTTAACAGTTGGGTTTTTTGCCTCCTAAGGCTATAAACAGCTATTTTGATTAGGTTGCCATGTTCAAGTAAAATACATTTTCAAAGAGAAATTTCTCAATTGGAGCTTTGCTTGACAGCGGGCACAAAACAATGTCCTATCAGAAAGTAGAGAGAGCATAGAGGACTAGCCTTTATTTACGACAGTGACACTAGAAATCAAGATTTGATACTTGCTGAAATAATTTCACTGGTGGTAGACGAAGGAGGGATGCACTGCTGTGAACATGTAAATCATTTATGCTCTCAATTAAAAATTTACTTAACACCTACAGATTTTGCCTGAGATATGTCTGGGAAAAAAAACCCTGAAAACTACTGCCGTCTCCTCCAAGGTCATATATCTTGTCATTTAAAGGAACATTCAATTTTGTTCTACATTTGACATTTGATTGGCCTCTTAATTGGTTTTTTGGAATAAAATTGTGTATTCTTTTGAATTCCATTTCATTTTGCTCCTGCAGTCCAATGTTTTTCTTTTCCTTATAGCAGATTATTGTGTAGCTTTTGCTTCGGTGTTACACTTTTTTTCTCTCTCTTATCTTTTACTGTGTCTTTTCTTTTTTTCTTGTCATTATTGTTTCTTCTGCGTCCTTCCACTCCTCTGCTTCTGCTGCTTTGCCTTCCACAGAAGTTGTCTTTGCTGTCATAGCTCACTTGTTAGTGTCTCTCTTCTTCCACTTTAATTTGCGTTCAATTCTCCTGACTGTGTTCTCATTTAGGTGCCTCAAATGGACCACTCAAAACAAATACAGAAAATTAACAAACAAACAAAAAAACCCAGCCCAAACCCAACAAAACAAAAAAACCCCACTGGCCAGAAAAAGATGTCACAGGGCCAGAATTAGGACGAGACACCATCCTAGTCATGGAGAACAGTAAAAGAAAGGATAAGCCTGGTATTCAGACTTTCCCGAGACTGAAAAGAAAGGCAGTTGGCTTGGAAATTAGGAACCATAGCCTGACTCTAGCTGGCTTTTGCCACCTCTAACTGTGAGGTGCTGGATGAATTTGTAGGTTATCTAGCTGCTGTAAGGAAGAGATCTTTTAATTCTCTTTTTCTCCACCCTCCCTCATTTTCAGGAAAACCTCCTGCTTTGGGCAGAAAGGTGGAGAATGTCCATCTGTCTCCCTGAGTACTGACAGTGGACAAAGCCTTCTCTTGCCCCCAAAAGCAGCAGTCACGCAGTGCTAGGGACAGCTGTACTGAATACAGAGCAGATCTTCTTCAATTCACTCTGCCTTTTTTCTCTTTTTCTTTTCTTTTTTTTTTTTTTTTTGTTTTAATTAATGGTGGGGAGGATCATATTTGAAGCATCAGATATGAAAAGTAATATCAGCATGAAAAATGACAACAGCTTGTCCTTCTGGTTAAGGTAGCATTAAGACATCCCATAAGGAACATCCAAGTTGTGTTTTACTTCTAAAAATGCTACTGCTGGTTCTCAAATATGAATATGATATGGATATTATTGTGATTTTATCTAACAAACAGCAGCACTGAGAAGCAATTCACCTTACAGCTGCTTCTTCTGGTCTCTCACTTAGGGCTTTGTCCACTATTTCCGATGCTTGCAGGACTGACACTGATGTTTTCCCTGCCCAGTGTGAATGGGAGTCTGTGAAAGTTGCAGGGCTATCTGAGAAAAAAGGGGAGTTTTTTTGAGATCAAAGCACACTCTAGAAATCTATTTTTCACTCTGATTTCTTTTTCTTTAAACAGAATTATGCAACACCCACAGACTCATATCAAGAAAGGAATAATATGGTACATAAACTCAAGTCAGCAAGGATAAATAATTAAAAAAAAAAAAAAGGTGTGAACATGGAAGGAATAACCTAATCACTTATTTAAAGCACTTTGATTTTGTATGAAGGCAGAGCTGGCACATATTGGAATACATGATGTACAGTGCACCTGGGCTAGGTTCATGGCATATTCCAAAGGATGTTTTAAGAAGGAATTTTGTATCGCTGTTTCTTCTTTTTTTGATGATTTGACCAATAACGTTTTTAATAGTTCATGGCTGGTGAGGCTGCTTCTGTCTCTTCTTTTGTACCCTAACTTCAGGATCCTACCCCTCGCTTACAACTTGGGAGGCAAGAGAAAAATGACCTTACAAGAAACCACTCTGCAAAGAGCATTAGGAAGAAGTAACGGGTTGTAACGGTATGGATCATATCTTGGCATAACCACAAACCTCATTCATCATTCAGGAATCATTTACTTTTCATCGTGGTGAATTATCCCTGCATGAGTTGTGCCTTCATCTATTAGTCAAAACTCATGTTGTAACCTAAAAACTTAAAAAATAAATAAATAACTAAATTACGCTTACAGTACTGGAATAGCTGAATTGCAAACAAACAAATGATCAAAAAAAGACTCCAAAGCTTTCCAGATGGCTGGTTCCCACTGCTGTACGTTTTTTTTCTCTGGAGCTTCAAAACATGTTTAAATTATGAAATTTGGTGTGATTACAAGAACTTGGCAAGCACTCATTAAGGTTTTAGTCTGACGAGTGATACTGCAGAGTTAGAGAACTGAAGATGAGCAACTGTGGAACTGTACGGCTGTCCTTGTGTGTGCACAGCATTGTCAACGTGGGTTGTAGGGCATGGGACTCTGGTTCCCAGGGTCTGATTTTTTCATGTGCTGCTCTCCTGCTGCTTCCTTGGGCCAAACCCATCCTTGGCAGAGTTGGTGAAACTGGTGAAATTGCATCAGTAATTTATTTGACTTCCTTTGCTCAAAACTGCTTGGTTAGCATCCCCTGCGCTCTGTCTCTAGCTTCTGTTGAGGCCAGGTGACTTGGTACGTGTATCCTCTGCTCCTGGCAGTGCTTGGAGAAGTGAAGCAGCCGGGGAGTACCTGGCTCTACTGCTGCAAATCCCTTTGTGCTGCTGGGGCAGACTTAATGCTCCACAGGCAGAGCCCCCTTCTTTTGCTGGGCCAGCAGAACAGGGGGAAAGGCATGTGGTGGGCAGTCTGGAGTGGTAGATGGCAGTAGTAACAGATGGCGGGAAGGAGAGTGAGGGGGAGTGGAGGATGACAAAAAAGGAAACACACAAAGACTATTTTTTACTATCTGTTTTGAATATATTCTGAGGCTGGCGATGCTGAGTTTTCAGTTCAAATGGTGCCTCGCACCCTCCATTCAACCTGGGGTCAAGCTGTCAAGCGGGAAAGGGTCTTGTACTCCAAGTGCAGGGGAAGCACACCCCACTGGCGCAATGCTGGGGACGAAGACTGGAGATGTGCCTCTGATAGCAAATTCATACCTGAGAGAAGTAGGAACCTTCCTTTGGGTCTCAGCTCTTCCTGGCTGCAAATCACAAGTCTCTCTCCAGTTCCTTCAAGCCCATCCACTGTCAGCTGTTAGGGCCAGGAGATAAAATCCTGTCACACAGCCCGAGGAGAAAGCCAGAGCCTTCCTATTGCATGACTGACAGAGGCTGCTGGTAAGGACACCACACTTTTTTTCTCACGCAGCTTGTTGTCCAGGTGAGGTTTGAAGGAAGCCCTTTCTTCGCTGGTCTGATGACAGAGACTGCTCCCTGCTCTGTGGCAAAGGCAGGTTGGTTAGTGATACCTCAAGATACAGGGTTAAGGGCAGTATTACCATAGAGAAAAGAGGGAGGAAAAAAACCCCCAAAACCACTGGTGGCCTTCTAGTAAAAAAAAAGTTACCCCTGGAGTCAGCAAGAACACTATACCATTGTGTGGTGCTGCAGCGAGCCACCCCCTGCTCAACACCAGACAACAGACAAATCACTCTGAATTATTCAGCTGTAGCTTAATTATTCAAGAAGAGGATGTGGCAACTATTCATGTCAAAAGGAGGGAGGAGGCGGGTAACTGCAGTTCCCTTGTGCAAGCCTGGTGCATGCAGGATACCCACTGGCTGTCCATACTGCACTAATGTCAAAGAGGTCCCTCAAAAGGGATCTCCTGTAATCCCCACTCCACTGGTCCCCAGGGAATGACACTGCCATTGGTGTTGCATTGATGTCGCATTCTTGCTGTCTGTGCCTGTCTGAGTAAGTAACATCCCTGCAGTAACTTGTACATAAGCATTCAAGTGACCAACCTGTTCTGTACCTACTAAAGTGTGGTTTGCTGTCTGCTCCTCAGATTTATTGCCAGAAAGACAGTTCCTTTGGGGCTCAACCAGCTGCTATCTTATGCATTTGTGGACTCCTGCCATGTGTCACTGCCAGTATATGAATTAAAAAATGCTGAAGGTAAGGTGAAGAGATAAATAACAGCATAGCAGGAGGAGATGCGCTTAGGCCCATGCAGTGGACTTGGTGTGATCCCTTTCTAATAACTCACTGTCCATCAAGTCACCATCATGTGTAATAACCTGCAGATGGGTCAGCAGCGGGTGGCATTAATATACTTGGGCCCCTTTGGCATACAGGTGCCCTGCACTATCCTTCCCACCCTTCCTTTTCACCAGCAGGCAGCTTTGCGCCTTGTTGCTGACTGTCAGGTGAAGCGAGCAACACGCACTCGCTGTCGTACAAAATACATTTGGCTGGTTCCTAGTGGGCTTGTACGCCTTCCCCGGGTGGGGTGGGGAGGAAAGACAGGCGAGTGCGCCTGATGTCACTGACTTTTTGCAATGGTACCAGAGGGGAAATGTGACAAGTGGCAGAAGAATAGAAATATCAAGGATATTCAAACATTTGATGTGATTTTTTTTTTTTGTTTATTCACTGTTCTATCCACAATCACGGTCTGATTACACACACCGCCACTTTCAAGGGACACCTTTGATGTTGAGGCAGTATGGAAAGCCTCCGGGTACCCTGCATGCACTAGGACTTGCATTGTACAAATGCATATACAGACTCAGATGACATCTAAATGCATACTGCACTTCAGTAAGATCAATGACATCATGCAACAATTTCTCAGGAAAATTTCGAGAAAGAGAAAACAATCTGAGCCCTGGAAAAGGAAGAATGGGAAGGTATGTCCATAGGAGGGGAATATAGGGTAATGTTATTAGTTAAGCTACTTTTCCTAGAAGACCTAAAGGAAAATATAGAGAAGCAGATTCAGAAAATGTTTACATAGGACTGGAAGGGACCTTCCACTGCAAGCACTGTGTCATATAATCCATGATAAAACCATAAAAACCAAACACTGAAGCCTCTAGACCTCACTGTTTACATTGAAGGGCTACTGCAAAAACTCGCCACTAATGTTAGAAAGCATCTTCGGATTTCTGACTTAAATTTATTGATAGTGAATTTACCTCTGTTATTATAAACAATCACAAGTATTGAGATACTAGGAAAATGGGTGTTTAACATCTGATGGGACTGAAAACAAAGGAGAGTCAACTGCTAAACTAAAAATCACACAGGAAGATGCATGGGTTGAACCGCGTTGTCATCTTTCAGGGTTGAAGTCTTTCTTTAGACTGAAAAATCATATACTGAAAAGTCCTTGCATTTTGTATTAATAATTAAAGCAGAGTACTTCCGAGTGAGCACAGATTTGTTACAGTTGATTAATAAGTTTTCCTTTACGACTTCCAATGAGCAGTTTTGATGTAACCTGCTTGCCTTTCTAGACACCATTTACAATACTGAATATTGTCGTTTCAGCCATGGTTGTGTTGATGCTCTTAGGATTTACTTGCAGGCAATGCCTGAACGTTAGACAAAAGTCAACTGGATTTGCACCACCGCAAAGACATACTCAGTAAGCTGAGAGGGGGGAAGTAGAAGCAGGTTCAAGAGCTTAGCAGGCAATCTTAGTCTCATTAGCAATGCATAAATACATGGAGGGAGAGATTGGAGGGGAAATGTACTCTCTCATACATGTTTGGGGTCCGTGGGGCTTTGCTCTTCCTAAGACAGTAATAAGAAATGATCTCTCAAAAGTGAGAAAGGAGCCCCAGGACTACCTTGGCTGCTGCCTCTAGCACATAATAAAGTCTGTCAGCCACAAATCCTGCCCCCATTCAGGTCACGGGAGATGGCGATGGGGATGCTGATGAAGGACGGAGATCCTTGTCTCACGCACATAAAAGCTGACTGGCTACTTGTCTGAAAGGCTTTATAATACCGTGATATATTTGATACTGATGCCATTGTTTTGGAAGGTGGAGATACCGGTACCTTGAAAGATTCAAAAAGTATTGTTCAACGCTAAATTTAATTTCTTGTCATTAAACCGAGCAAAGAAACTCAACCCCTTTCTCTAACGTCCAAACGGAAAAATACAATCTTATTAGCAGCATTATCCTGAAAGCTCTGTTTTCCTCTGTGCTGCATTATCCAGCTTCTGGAGGAACTCTTCTCCAGCCCCATGCTCTGTCCTGCTGCATTCAGAAGACCTGGAGCACAAGCCTGAAGACAAACATATCCCAGTACAATGAAAAGTCTATTTAGTATCCTAAATAGATCCACTATCGCACTTCTGAGTAGTAATATTCACTCCTTTTAATAAGAAGGGCCTCAAAAATAATAATTGCAATGTCTGTCATTAATATTATATTGTAGGCAGAGGAAAAACATTCCCGTTGTTCCCACTCATTCCTATTACATGCATCTTTGCGTATGTGTAGCTTCCTGAAAAGCCTAGGAAGAAGCTAACAATCCTTCTGAAAAATTATCATAGATAATTTTATTTTATAATGAAACAAGGATCCAATACTGGAAGAAGTTTTGCTTGTCAAGAGAGCTAGCATTTAATAATGTAATCTCAGCTTTTTTAAATCAAAAGTATTTGATGGGATATGGGTCTGCAACACAAAGATATCACAGCTGATACAAATGATTGGGACCAGGACTGGTCTGGAACAGGATGGTATTTACAGGTGTGGAAAATGAATGATCTTGTGAAAAAAAAAACTGCAAAAAAGGAAAGCTTCAAGAAAATCTCTTTCATTTTGCCATGTCCTGCCTAACTAAAATATTTGTGTAGCTGAGCATTTTGCGAGGGAGAGCTGGTAGAGACATCTACAGTTAAAACTGCCAAGACTTTCAGTATTTTGCCAAAATTTTAACTACCAGACTAACATATTCCAGGCTTGCTGTCTGCCTCAGGCTGTAACAGAATGGTCCAGCAATGTTAATGAAAATGGTTATAAAAAAAAAAAAAAAGTATTTTTAATCAAAATTATTCGCCCCAGCCATTTTTTGGAAGTAGATGAGAAATCAATGTATGTCTGCTTCAGTCTGCAATTTGCCTCTTGAGTGACCACTGGATTGCTTTTTGCATTAAAGACGTGCAGATTTGGCTGCAATTTAAGACTTGAAAATCACTGATATAAGTGGATGCTTTGCTATTGACTTTGCTGAGACCTGTATTTTACCCATCAATATCAACTGCAGTACCATTAGTGGCAGATGATAACACATCGAGGAGAGCCTTTTGGCAGAAGCAGCAGCGAAGTCCTCCCTGGGGCCCATGCAGATCAAAAGCCATGTAGCTACATGCACTGTAGCTACTGTGTACAGCATCGAGCCCAGGTTAATAAGTCATATCATGAGGAATATTAGCTTAAGAATCATCGTAATGCAGTTTCCAGTGAGCTCTGAGCACAGGCAGAGCAGTCTGCCCCAGAAGCCTATGCAGATGTACTACCTGTCGCATAGGAAACTCTTCTTGTGCAACGTGCAGGATGACAGCAGATAAGGACTGAAAAAGACGAAAAGTGTCCTCTTAGGCTTGCAGAGGTTAAGGACTGTGACCAAGGAAAAAAATGTCTTTCAGTGCTAGCTCTGAAATGGCTTGTGTTGCAGCACTATAGTAGCTACGTACAAGATGACCAAAATAAAAGCTGCAAAGGGAGCATTTATTCAAGTATTTTATAACAGTGCTTAATTATGCACATGAAGCTTTCTTTAGTATTCCATGTCAACATATTTAATGGGAACATCCAGGCTTAGAAATAAAGAAATTAATGGTCTGACCAAGAGCCGGTATAAATCGGTAAGAAGTGCTACACATGCTCAGTCAACACAGGCTGTATCAGAGATTGTCTGACACTGAGCTAATGGTGTAGACCCACAGCTTCAACATTCTCACTGAATTTTGCATGTTCAAACTTCAAATACCTACCATGTTTCTACACCTACGGCATGCTTTCAATCACTACACATGCTGATGTCCAAGGAAAATTTTGCCTTAGATAACCTGGAAATAAATTACTGGGAATAAACTCCTTTGTGTGGATATTCTGAGATGTAGCAGGGTTGTGATTGTAAAATGTCCTGCAAGAAATAAAAGTGAAAGATCATGTTACTTTACCAAACTTTTAATGCCTTTGGAAACTTAATTTTTAATCTGAGTGTGTTGCAGATTGAGTAGGTTCCTCTGAAGACAGCTGTAGTTTTTTGCTGACATCACCAGGTGATGTGGCGCTCTACCTCTACCAGAGGCAACCATTTTAAATGCACCAGGTTTCAGCTGATCACTTCAGAGGTTAGGATTTTTCTGCTGTGTTTCCTGGGGCATTTTGTTTTCAACTGACATGAACTGTTGGCATTGTTCACCTTTTCCTATGTCTTCTAAGTCACAAGGGTCAAATCTTTAGCATTTGCATATGTTTATATGTACTATTTATAAAGCTATAACTAGCAAATGTTGTCCTGTATTGACAAGCCACTCTTAATGAGGGTAATACTAATATTTTGCAAGGAAGACAATGAAACACGGCACCATGTCAACCTAAGAACTAGCTGTAAAATCAGAGGTTCTCAGATTCACTCCTAACTCATCCCTAACTGCCCAAGTCATGCTGACTGCTGAAGTCAGGAGGAAATCAGTGGAGAAACAGAGATGAAAGCGTGGTCACCAGCTGCACTGTGTTTAGAAGTCCAAGTGTGTAAACAGAGTTGTACCACAACGAAACTCGCAATGTGGGAGTTAATCTTGATATGTGGGCCTGACCCTGCCGCTTACGGCTGTGTGCAGAATTTCAGACCCCCCGTATGGCCTTACTTTCTATGATTTTAAACATCTTTTCATATGAAGTCCGCTTGCTGTTAAAACTGACAGTCAGTACCTCTAGTTTTCTTGCAGAGCTGTGGTCCTGAGAACTGTTCCTTTGATGACTGCCCTTCTTTCAATGAACAAGTCAAGTCAGAGAGCTGACATCGGAAAGGGAAAGACTGTGAAAGAACAAAGAATGTCTTTTTCAAAAGAAACTATACTTCCACTGAGATGCCACTACTTGTCTGTATTTCATGCAGTTACCCAAACATTTCAAGTCCCTACATTTTGCCAAAACTGTTTTAAGAACGACAATAATGAAGATAACAGGCCTGAGTTTTGCCCTGGAATAAAATCCCTTCGCACCAGCAGGCAGCCATGACCTGGTGTCATGTAGAAGCCATTTTGTGGGGGAAGGAGATAAGAAATCATGGGAAAAGCCAGAGAGCGTTATGGACCAGAATAACAGCACCTGTGCTTACAGCCAGTGCAAGCTCTAGAGGTCTGAACAGAAACCACACAGGGATTCCTAGGGAGAGTCCAATACTGTTTGCTAGTGAGTATGTCATTATGCCTCACTGGAATTAAAATATTTTTTATTGCTACTTTTATAATAGCTTAATTTATATGCAGCCCAATGGCAAAAAGAAAAAAAAAAAAAAAACAATGAAAAAGACATGGAGCATGGAGCACTTCATTTGTATACCCACAAATGTATCCATTTCATTCATTTAGAAACAAACACTTCTGGAACCACAAACAAAACCCTCTTCACTAGCCCCGTGTCCATCTCACATTCGAGCCGATGCCCTCCATCTTTAATGGCTATAATTGCTGCTCCTATATCCTGTGTGTTAACTCGATCCCTTTAGCCCTGCCAGCGATACTGGCCTTCATCCAGCTCATGTGCTTCTCATGCAGGTTCCTTTGTTGTTTCCTTCCCGCACCTCCTTTTGCACGATACGCCCGCCTGAGCCTTAGCTGCAGCCTTGCTCCCCTTCATGTATTTCTAAAGACCCACCTCTACCACCATGCCCATGAGGAATTTCTAATTGAGTAGACATAAGCAAATATGAACATCTGCTTAAAATAACACTTGCCTCAATTACAGAAACCCCTCAATCTGTAGGTCTGCTATGCTGACAGGCTGTCCCTGAAATCATGTGTCATCGTTGCTGTTGTTCTCGGTCACCCCTTTGTTACTTCTCCACGGCAGTTCCAGGAGCACAGTGCCAGCTCTTGAAGGCAGAATAATTTTTACTACATCCTGATACAGCACCTGGTGCCAGAGGGGGTTCTCATTCCAAGCTGGATTTTTACAGTTTATGGTATAGGATAATACAGCGTAAGCTCCGGCCGCTGCATTACCAGATCGTGTAGTTTGTGGCAATGCAACACCCTTATTACAACTGTCTAGCAAAACTATTTTAGGTTTTCCTCCACTGCTTCCCCAGCTCACTTCAGCTGTAGCTTGCTGCCTCTCCTTCTGAGTGCTGCCACCAGCTCTTGGTGCAGGTGTCCCTTCGGGGAGGTCAGGCTGCAGGCCCAGGTGGCCAAACTTGATAGTTCACTAACGGAGTCCAAGAGGGCAGGCTGTAGGGGAAAAGGGATGGGGAACCTGCTTCGGCTGTAAAACTGAAGCACTTTGTTTTTGTGGGCGTTTTATGGTTTTTTCTTGACACGAAGGACAACACTTCTCATAATATCATGAGGAGAGAGGGAAAACTGAGAGCAGGCACACGATGACAGCAAACAGAGGAGCACTGGTGGAGGCACAGGGTGCGACATGGGCAATCCACGGCAGTGGTTTGCAGCCAGTCACGAGCTGTGACAGCGCTGGACTGAGGATATTTGGAGAGGGAATCCCGTGCTCCAGACCGCTTGCACGCTTAGACCGGCTTGCTTGCCCAGCATTGAGCCTCCTCTACTGCTCGCTTCAAATAAACCTTAGGGATTCCGAGTGAAATTTTGAGACAGAAACTGTGAGAGTTTGGGAACCCTCCAGCAGCCTCTGAAACACCCCTTTTTCCCTTCGGCTGGGCGTTTCTGCGTTGAAGACAGCAGGCCTGGCAGGAGCCGGGAGCACAAGGCGGGGGGGGGGGGGGATTTCCTTCTCGCCCGTTCAGCCGCCCTTTAAATGCGTGTAGCGCCCACCGGCGCGGGCATCCTCACGGCAACGCGGCCCCCCGCCCGCCACGCGTGTGCGCGGAGCCTCGTCCGGCTGCTGCCGGGGGCCGCGCCCGGGGCCGCGCAGGCGGAGCTCCGCGCCCGCGGCCCCGCCGCCCACTTGCCATGCGCTGCCCGCGGCCCTGGGCGGCGGAGGGGGGGGAGGCGGCTGCCCGCGGCCGGGGGAGGCGGAGGCGGGGAGCGCGGCGCGGCCCGCCCAGGCGGCGGCGGCGGCGGCGGCGGCGGGGTTTCCCCTCTCCCCGCCGCGTTTCTCCGCGCTGCGGGGGTTGAGGCGGGCGCGGCGGCGGGGCCGCCGGGGCGGGGGAGGAGGGAAGGGAGGGAAGAAGGGGGGGGGGGAGGAAGGAGGAGCTGCCGCCGCTGTGAGGCGGGCGGGTTGCACACACACACACACACGGACACACACAGTGTGCGGAGGAGGAGGAGGAGGAGGAGGAGGAGGAGGAAGGAGGAGGTCGTCGCCTCGGCGCAGCCCCGGCACCCTGCGCAGCGCGGCGGGGCCGCCGGCGGCGCGCGCCCTGACTCCCGCCCCGGCGGCTGAGGTAGGGCGGCTGTGAGGGGCTGCGCGCGCGGGGCGACCGTTGGGGGCGACCGTTGGGGGCGACCGTTGGGGGCGGCCGTTGGGGGCGGCCGTTGGGGGCGGTCTAGCGGCGGCATCGCGTCCTTGGCGGGTAGCGGCTCTGCCCGTCATCCCTCCGCCCCGGGCCGTAACCTTGGGCTCCCCGCTCCGCCCGGGGCAGCCGCCGGGCGGCTCTGCCGGCTCCGGCCCCCGGCCTCGCCGCACCGGCCCGCGCCGCCTCTGAGGAGATGGAGGTGCGCTGAGGTTTTATGTGTGTAGCTCTATGTGTGCGTGTGACGGGTGGTTGAATTATCCTCATCCTCGCTGCCAGCGGTGCAGCTCGCTGTAGTTTCTGAGTGTATCCGGATTTTGTCAGTGCTGGGCGGTGTGACTAATGTTTCTGTGTAGTTAAGTACAACTTTCTTGTGCTGTTTTTTCTTTTTTTCTTCCTTTTTTTTTTCCCCCCTTGGAAAAAGGAAGGCTCACCTTTTGAAGATTTGTTTTTTTTTTTTGTTTGTTTGTTTTCTTTCCAGATGTATCAAAAGGTCTCTCGGGATACAAGTGCTTGTGTTGCGTCTGTGTGTGTGATTTACAAAGATGTTTTTAAATCACTTCAATTTCAAAGCAAGGTGCAAAAACAATGTTTCCATTTTGCCAGCAAAGCTATGCACCCTATTTGATGCATGACTTTGAATTATGTGCAGTCAGACACCTGTTACTTAATCCTGTTTATCCTTTCCAGTTACAGTTACCCAGCCTCAGTCTTCTTTTTGTAATATCTGGAAAATAAATTACAAGTATTTTTTTATGTTGGCATCTAGTAGAAACCCAGGAATCTAATGCGTTTGTGAGGTATATAACGTATGTTTGTCAGGTAATACTTTCTCAAAGAGAGATGATTTTGGAAAGTTATAGAATAATATTTATTTCTGGGGGAGTTTATATAATGTTAAAGTGTCCATGGGGATGCATCTATGAGGAAGGCAGGCAGTAGGGGCTACAGAAAATCCAGGTCTTGCACAGCATAAGTCTTCAGTTAAAGCGTGCATCACATTTTCTTGATATGTAAACAATGTTCATGTTTTCCAAACTTCACTTGATGTTGCAGCGTGGAATTTTCAGTTTGATAATTGGAGTTAATGAGGATCCTAGAGAAAATGTCGCATTTCTGATTCCGCAAGAGGATAGAGCAGATTCTTTCGTAACACATTTATGTTGATGGTTGTATTCTCTAGTTTACTTGAGCTGTTTCAGCAAGCTGATGATGTTGCTTGCTTAAGGCTATTTTCTCTAACTTCTGGAAGTGTAACGTCGACAGTATTTGCAGGTTTTCTCCGGATCAAGGGTACCTAATATTGCAATGTACCACAAAATAATTATTGTTATATAGAGCTGAGCAATTTTGTATTATACAGAGACAGTCCCTAAATACGAGTTGGGAACAGATTTATTCCTCTCTGCAACTGATAACTTTGTAAAGTAATTAAAAAGAAATTACAGATTTCAGGGATGAGAATTCTCTTCCACAACTGTTAATACCACTCTGCCTTCAAATGTCAGTTTGATTCATCTCTTGGTGATATCACTAAAAACCAGGTATGAATATGAAAGTCAAACCTCTGGTGAAAATATAACTGCACGTTAAAAAGCTGTCAAAATAAAATTCTAAGATCCGATTTGATTGCTGGATGTGGATGCGTACTTGCCAGAGTAACAATGCTTTTTATTTTATAGACATGCGCCCACGCACAGGAGCTTTGTTCTAAAACAGTGTTTTCTGTCATGAATTTATGCATAACCTACACTCTCTGCTTTTTCTTAGCATGCAGAGAAGAGAGAACCTTGAGGTGGAAGAGAGAAAGACCAAAAGGGGGAGGAGAGATGAATTTCCCTTACTGACAGAGGAAATACCTCTTTGTTGTATATCACCCAAAATCACTGGTTGTGTTCTGCTTTCACCTTTTCTAAAATAGTGGCGAGTTGTTTCGGCTTGATATATGCTGCTGACTTCTATGGCAGACTTTGGCCATTTGTTCCAGTAATATCTGGCTGTGATGATGAACTTGGGGCTATGCTGCAAGTCTGTCAAGTATTTGTTACAGCTTTGTAGGAACTGATGGCTGTATTTTCACCAGGTTTACATATGCTGTGTTGAAAACTTGCAGGGGTATAACTTCCATGCTTATTGAGATTACTTATTTTGTATCTCTTTTTCATTTTTTAACTTGTCGTTTTCTGTGGTCTACTTGTGTTGCTTAGTGGTTTATTTTCCTTGGGATTTTTAACAGCCCAATTGCTATTCTTTCCTGTTTGTAATTTGCTGAAGGCTGAAGTCTGAAACTTCTGTTGTAATATTTTTCCTTAAGACTGAATTAATCCTTTTTCCAGGGGAAAGGGAGAAAGTCGCAGAGGAATACTTACCAGAATTTTAAAAACAAGAACGAAGACTTAATGTGGGCGTCTTACCTAAGAGTGGCTAGTTATGAAAATTGATACCTCTTTGATTTCGGAGAAGGCTGGTTTCCTCTGTGGTTTCAATCATCTGTCCCATTAGATCCAGGGAATTGTTGTAAATTAGTTTAGAAGTGAAATTTTCCAAATCATAAAATCTCTGGTTGGTTGTTAGTGGAAATCATTATTAAAGGTTGCATAAGCATTATTTGCAGGATGGCTAATGAGTAGCCTGGGCTTAGTTCCATTCTCTAATAAATAGATGCATTGTGCTACTTCAAAAATTGCAAAATTGATGGCTTGAGTTCATTTACTAATTTTGCAAGATATGTAATACGTCCAGTTTCGGGAAGACTCTTTGATGTCTGCAGAAGTTGCACATAGCGGAGATGTTTATGACCCAGACTGTAAACTCTTTAAAAGTTTTTTGAATGTACTGGTTAGGACATCTTATTCTTATGAAAGATGCATGCATAACGCTTACCACATCAAAATGACTTAAGTGCATGCATCAAAGGTTCAGATAGATTTTATTCGGTGGGACTTTCTGAGAGCAGGCTTTGTGGTCCTCTTGCCGCTGCAGGAAAAGTGTGTGTTGACTTGACTTTGTCCTGTGATTTTTGGTCTTTGTATTCCCAAAGATCTGACCTGTAGAAGGTTTGAATACATGGGATGGCAAAGGTGTAAATACCAAAAATACTGTGCTTTTACATTAACCCGCCTGCTTTGCTTATGTTCTCGCCCTGTGAGCACTAAGCTATGAAAATTTATCTTGTTGGTTCTCACCCATCTTCTTATGGTATTGGTTTCTGGAAGTTTTGTAAACATGGCTTGTTAAACTGCGGAAGAAGACTGAGTCCCTGCCATTGTGGAATTAATATAATTAATTATGCCTAGTAGTAACTTCCATGTTCCAGAAAGACATGCTGATGTAACTGAGTGCCTGGGATAGGGCCACAACATGGGGAAGAGTATCAGAACAGCCCTTTCGCAGCTGTTCTCACAGCGCTAGTGCTGGGACTCTGTAGTTTGCAGGGCAAGATGCTCCTGAGCGGCTTATGAGAGGCACAGAAGTAGATGGTACAGCACAATTGTTGCTTTAGAGATTCCTCTCCAGTAGACTTCTGGATGATTAGTTGCTGATCTTTTCCCTGCGAGGTTGTCACTGCTGGGATCTTGGAGGAAAATCAATACTTACATCCCTTCCTTTCGAAGACCTACATCAGCTTATATAAAGTAGTGAAGTGCTGTAGTTTCTTTTGTCGGTACGAGTCATTCTAGGTATCATCCACTGAATGAAGAACTCATTAAAGCTGTACCTGTGCAACAGCAAAAGACTCTTGATTTTTGGAGAAGAATGAAACAAAACTCTTTCTTCCTTTCCACTGAAGAGCCCAGCGCTTAGGCAGACTGTTACAAAGCCATACTGTCCTGTTTGCCTTGTTACTAGGCTTGGATGAATGGTATTCGTGAATGGTTGTAATGTTTCATTTCACCTTTGGAGTTCTAAGAAGCACCAGGCAGTCTTTCTGTGGGAGGGAACCTGTTCCCGGGGAGTAGTGCAGGTGTCACTGAAAGGTTAGGTTGCCTTAATGTAGTGTATCTCCTTGTGAGAAGGGAGAAATACGGGCTCTCCAGCTTCTAAGGGCGCTTGCCTTTTTCATGGTTTAGGCTTCTGTGACAGATGGGGCTATTACTTTGATCTCTCTGTGGCTTCCCATTCTTTTCTACTGCCAGTTACTGGTGTTGAGCTCAGTCTTGATCCTGTCTCACCAATGGGTAATAGCTGGTTGTGGGACAGACAGCATAGATCAGAGACCAGGTATACAGCATGGGGCAGTCTCACTTGTCCTCCCCTCTTTAATGATCAACTCATTTAATGAGAAGGTGAATCCATAACCTGACTTTCTGCAATTGCTGCATGCTGTCTGATAGTAAATCTGTTCCATAACCAGTAAGTGCTCCTAGTTCCTGGTGTTGTCTCTTATCTTTCTTTTTATAATAGCAAGTGATCAGAACTTGAGTTAAGTTGGTGATTGGCAGCTGTCATACATCTAAAGTTAGGGCCTCACTTTCCATTTTATATGGAAGCTGTTATCGTACCACGATGAGGCCCTACACTTGGACAGTTAGGGGTCACTTGCTTGGCCTTTTCTCAAAATAAGAGCTTATGTCTTCAACCAGTAACTGGGAGCTTTGGGCAAATGAGGTGAGACAGTCTATTTGGAATGTGGTCTATTGTAAGGTGTGTTTGTGGACTTCTTGGAATTACTATCACTGAAGTAACCATGCACCTCTGCCCTCTCGTTTCTGAAGAAGCTCGCTCTGTTCAGTTGACTTTGGGGTGCTCAAACTGTAACTTTCTTTGTGAGCTAATCTTGCAATTGACTATTTTAGAAGACTGTGAGAAGTCTAACGTTATAGATGCTAGGTTCAAGAGTGATGGTTCAGATTGAATACTCTATGTTGTTCCTTTTCAGATGTCATACTGATAGATCATTTACTTGAAGAGTTTTAATCTAGGCTTGGTGTTTGTATTCTGTTGTTTTTATGTATAATACCATCTGAAAATATGAAGAGATAAAAACTTAAGATGTCATCCACCTATCAAATAGTTACATAAAAGCATTTTATATCTGCAGTTGGTCTAGCAATATGCCATCTGAGAGAGAATATATATTCAACTTCAGAAATGTTTGCATGCACTTTGGTAAGGAAGAAATGGGTATGAAAAAGGTATCAAAGAGCAACCTATTTATTCCTGAAGTTATAGATAGATTTCCTTTTCTAACAATTTCTATATTGAACTTGAGTACACACGCTCCTGCAGACTGGAAGCAATCAGTCAGGAGGTTAGTGACTAATAAAGGGTGCAAAAAGAGTAAGGACTTGAAAGGTTAATAAGAAGCATCTCTTGGACTGCAGTGATCGAGAGTTTCCACGATCCTGTGAACAGTGTGATGTTGTGGAAAATAACAAGTAATAAGGAAGGTCTTGTGAGATGTAAGCTGTGGTTTTGAACAAGATGGGTTGGATGAAAGAGCTTCTCGTAACAAAGTGGTAATTTTTCCTCCTTGATCTTTTAGGCCATTCCAAAACTCTGCAGGGTTTTCTGTTCCCATTTTTCTCCTTGAACATATTTATTTCCCATGCCTGAAATTGCCATGTCTCTCTCTTGCTTTTTGGTTTTCCTTTCTAAGCTTGTGCGGATGTTTGTTATTGATGTTGCTGTATCTGCTATACTTGTTGCAGGTACATATCTTCTCTGCTTTCTTCTTAGCTGAGGCTTTGTTTCGGATTCAGGATGCTTGCCCTGACATCTGTACTGCTGCTGCAGCTGCTAAAAGAAACCTGGGGAGGAAAGGAGTTGATAGCTGTAGTAAGAGCCTATTTGTTTTGAAATACGCAAATTAGGGTAAAAGTTCTTAAACAAAGAAAAACAAACCAAAAACCAACCAAACCCAATAATTTTGAATATGGATACCTTTATGGATGTTTCTTTTTTGTTACGTAGGCATAAATTCATGTTACTCTAATTCTTTCAGAATTCCCCTCAGGAAAGAGAGAGTGGGAATGGAGGATGATTGCCTTATTGGGAAGTAGGAAATAGAGCCATGGCGTGGTTACTCTGGCTGAGCTAACATGATCTATTGAACAGAACAGAATTGGTATAATCTTTTCTATGAAAGACCCTGATCAGTGAAGGAAAAGCATTTTTGAAGAAGGAGGGGGAGAGATAGGGCGAGAGGCTGGTGAATTTGTGGTAGGTTTGTTGCAGAGATGACAATGAAGCTTAACTCTGTTAAAGGAGAGGTTGGGTGGCAGTGTGTGGTGATGACATGGACTGTGTATTGCTCCTAAACCTTGACTGCAAGGCAGAGATGGGCTGTTGGATGATTTGATTTGACTTTTTTTTTTCTTCAGATATAGTTCTTGAGGATTGGTGCAGATTAATTGGGCTCTCTGCTGGATTCAGAGAGCTGTGCTGCATGTCTGACATCAGCAAAGAACAGACTGAGTAATTACTGCTTTCTGGTCTTTCAGTCTGTTATTTGTGTACCGCTTTCCTAGCAGAATATGCTTAGGAGTAATTGTCATACATTAAATGACAAGGGAAGGTGGAATGTGATTGCAGGTATATCAGAGCAGCTTGCAAATTAGGTGCTGCAGTCTGGCATAAGAGCTGTTAGTTGCAGGTAATGCGAATACTTCGGCATCACTGCTCAGCTTGTGACTTTCGCATCGGAAATCTCCTGTATCTGTGCATGCTGCAGGTGCAGGGGAGCTCTTGGAAATTCCCCTCAGTGTGTCTGCCATCCCTCACATGATGTGCTTATCTGCTTTGATTGGTGAATTCCCATGCTGAAGCAGAAGATGGGGGTTTCTGGGGGCGGAGGGGAGGGAAGGGGAGATCTGTGACCTGGGAGAATAATTGAGGGCTCAAATAGGGTGGTCTGAGTGGGGAGGAGATTCAGCTGCTGCTCCTTGTCCTGGGGGGTAAGAGTGCCATATTCTCCCAGGCACAATAGCTGGGGCTGTGAGACCCTGGCAGGCTCTTCTGCTTGCTCTAAAGCTAGAAGTCGTCCCTGCTGTACATCTACATTTACACTGGGGAAGAACTGTTGGTCCTGTAATCTCTCTGCTGCAACTGAACGGATACAGTGATTTATTTTCTTTTTTTTTCCCCCAAGTCCTTAAAATCTGGCAATATCTAGCAGAGTCTGGCTGTTCTTTTTTGCTGATGCTCTGGTTTTCAGCTATGAAATACATAGTGGCTTTTCATTGACCCGTGACTATAGCAGGTGGCAGGGAAGAGAAGTAACTTCTGAGAAGCCCCTTGGCCCAGGTCAGAAGAAAATGGACGTAGTTTTTTAGTTGCACAGGTTGCTGCTTCCCTGCATTCAGATATCATCAGTATAATTTTGCTAACCTCCAACAGACCCTCATCTGCTTGGATGCATCATAAAGCATTAGGTATGTTTGGCTCTGCATACTTTTTGGTTTGTTTTTTTTTTTTTCTTTTTTTCTGCCCAGACTGAGAAAGTACTGGAATCTGCAAAAATGCCTAGCCTGGCCAACAGGTGCTGATAAAATGGTCTCCTCTGAGATGAGACCATAAGGTTAACTTTGAAAAGTCATACAAAAATAGTTTGTAAGTGTGTGCCATTTTGTGTGTGTGTCTTCATGCAACAAGATGTCTTACAGCTAAATTAGTCTTTGCATCAGATAATGGAAGTATTTGCACTGCTTTTATGGGAATGATTGCCACCTCTTCCCATGTTGAATTAATGAAGACTGACTTAACTGGACTTGCCCTAGAGAGAGTTAAAAAGTTGGTGTAGTGTTGGTCAACTTGGTAACCTGTGTTGGTACTTTTGTGAATGGATGTATGGACTGTGGTGCATAGGAGCAAGTACCCCAAATGTCTCTTTTGTGAACTTAGCCGTTAATTACCTTTACATTGAAAGACAGCTGGTCATCACTTAGTTTTCTGGATTGAGCTGGTAGTAAGTATGTATGGGTGCTTGGATGGATAGGAAAAAGAAACAACAGTATCAGTCTTGTGCGTTTTGCTTTTCTCTCTCCAGAGGCGTGTGATCATTACTATAGAGAAGTGTTGAGTGCTCTTGTTCCTATTGTATGTTTTTGTTTGGTTGGTGTGGAAAGTATAAATCTTCATTTCTGCTAGTCTGGTCGAGTTCATTTAGAAGGATTCTTATTAATGAAGTCTGTAGTGCACAATTGTGGTCCCTGTGTGGATAGGGGAATCACAGCTCACTTAGACCTTTATCTAGTAGTCCAGATCGCATATAAAAACTTAATCACCATTTCTCTGCTGCATCTTCATTTTCAGTGCTGATCCTTTCACTGAATTGCAGCCTCAGAAAAAAGAAAATGTATTGGTCTTTGGCTACGGTGACAGTCTACCAGTTGATTTTATTCAGGGTTTTGTGTTTTGGGGTTTTTTTTTTGTTGTTGTTTTTTTTTTTTCCGTTTTTTGGGGGGGTGTGTGTGTGTAGTTTGGGGTTTTTTGTGGGCTTTTTTTTAAAAAAAGGTAGATAAATGGTGCTCTCCAAGTTTTGTATGGATCCCTGTGTGTTAGATTCTAACAGCATTCCTGTGGTGAACTAAAAGCCTTGTGTAATGTAAATGCATTTCCAGATGTGGGGAAATCAAAAGTGTATGTTTGCAGTAATTCTTTGCTATATAAACACATTTATTTTTTTAAATGCTGCTTGTATTTTAAAACACCTGAGGTGAAAGCAATACTTACATGAGTAGCTGTGAATTGGCACGAAGCAGACCACTTTTTAAAAAAAAAAAGAGCTTTATTGCTGGGGTGTTTTTTTTTAATAATCTTTGACACTTCAATTTTCAAAACTAAATCAACTGAATCAATATGTCAAGAAATACATGCTCTGATTTTTTTATATATTTGATTTAGTTATGCTCTGTTAAATAAACAGTGCCCTGTAATCTTCACTGACCTCATCCTGCTTTCATTTCTAATTTATCCTTGAAAAGACACTGCTTGCTTTAACTTAGTATAACCACCTCCCCTCCCCACAGTAGAACAACTGAAGATGAATATTGTGACAACAAAAATATAATCGCAGATATTATCAGGTATTTGATATGTTAAAAACATCTATTGAATTGAACTGAAATTATGCGGAAAGATATACAGGTAGTTCTTCAGGTAATCTTGAGTCATCAGATGATTGATATGGTGAGTAGTTTTCCATGATTCAGGTGCTGAGCAATGTGGCAATTTACTTTAAGGCTTTTGAAAACTGGAAAACAGATCTAGATATTCACTGGTAGAAATGGCAGAGGGAATTGCATCGCTGTGTTAACCATTACATTATATGGTTTTAGGAGGTTGGCTCCATCCCACTGTAATTTAGTGTCAGAATGTTCTCAGTGTATTTTCATGTAATTTTCATTCTCTCCTTTTTTTAAATGGAATTGTTTTCTTTACAAAACACAATCTTAGTACAACAAAATATGAGAGATTTTCCAGTCACATAAAATTACATTAGCCTTTTTGTGGGCTTAGTTTTTGAATTATTTTTTTCTATTCCCTTAGATCCTTAAAGGCTGATGATATCTAAAAGAATAACCCCTGCCTTAAGCACCATTTAAATACTTGCAAAAACCTTCATGAGTAATTTGAAATTTTAACCAAAACTTGGACTGCAAAGGTGTTGCTTCGCCCGGTTCATCTGATAGATCTGTGGAAGTATTTCTTCAAAGTGTTAGAGGTACTAATTATCAGGGTAAGGTGTCAATTTTGTTAAGAGCTATAAAGCTATATACCTAAAAGTTGTAAAATTGTAGACCTAAGGTATTTGTTAGGTGAGCTACATCTCTTCCTTAAAGTAATGGTAACTTAAACGATGATTGCTCTTCTGGTAATATTGCTTAACTTCAAAAACCATTACATGGCATCCCTCAGTTACTAAGAAGCCAACTCATCATTTCCGTTAAAAAGTAGGTGCTTCTGTATACATACATCTTTTTGTAGAAGCTGAAGAAACGATAATACTTCTCAGTTAATTTTAAATCATGTAAAGGAATTCTTATTTGAAGATGACTAAAAGTAGATGAATTTTTTTTTCTTCCTTCCACCTTTTCGTGCTATCATCACGTCTTGGGTTTTAGGAGTGAAAGAATATTGTCCTACAGGTTTTGGCAGGGCATTTTTTGCTTAGCTGAGTTGTGTTCTGTTCAGCTGGTAATTAGCACATCTCTTAACGACAAAGATAATTTTAACAGAAGTTGGCTCTTCATGTTCAGCAATGTCTGTTGACAAAAGTGTGGGTGTTGCAAGCAGGTAACCTAAGTCCATTTGAGCCTTGTATTCAACTCAAAATCACTCTGTGCCTCATCTAAGGTGCCTTTTGGAAGGTTGTTGCAATTTATGTGTTCTCTTTTACTGTAATACTACTGCGATTGGGTTTATGCATCTGTAGTTTTATCAAGCAAGATTCATAGTCCAAAATTGTGTGTGTCCACTTACTGATCTATTCCTTTCATTGTTAAAAGGGGAGATAACGGAAAAAAATTACTGTGCGAGGAGTACATCACTGGAGATGTGGTTTGTTCTGCTCTCGGTGCAGCTCATTCTGAGCAAAGCCCATGAGATAAGGATTAGTGAGATGGTGTTCTTTGAAGAACTGATGAGAAGCAGGGTATATAAACTTCAGTGTTTCTTTCAGTCTTCTATCTTTCCTTCTTGTTTGGGCTTGATATGGTAAGAAGCTCTGTAGATCATGTCTAGCTCTGTGCTGCTAGTATTGCCTTCCCATTTGGGCCATGCTTTGGCCTTGCATAAGTTAGAGTAAGTCACTTAATTCTTCCCTTCCTTGCGGCTTCCCATCTTTAGAAAGAGATTTTTATGGTCACCTTCCAAGACATTAATAAAGCCTGGGTGTGATGCTTGTCTGCAGAATGTTTTGACATCCTTTGAGTGGTGCTATAGCTGTTGTTGATTATTGTTATTTTCCACCAGTCTACTCACTGCCTCTAAAAAGTTGGCATTTGCTTAACAGCACTCAGAAGCAAAGCAGAAGACAGGGAGTAGAGGGGGGAAATAAAAGAAAAAGGCTATTCTGTCTGATGGATAATGGAATAGCTTCTGTTTTGTTGGGGTTTTTATAATCTTGAAATTTGACCTGACAAAAGAAAGGTAACAAGAATCTAAATAGTGTCAGGAGTTACTTGGCGGGAGGTATGCCATCTACGAGAAATAAAACTCACCCGAGTACAGCATGTTGCGACTGCACAAACCCAGCCCTTCAGAACTTGAGATATGATTAGATCAGTCTGTAGGTTTTGCAGGTGAAATACTTCGTTTGGCTTCAGAACTGCATCTGACACCCTCCTGTTGGCTATACATCCAGGGTAGCTCCAATTATTCCTTCCAACAGCAAGCGTATATCCACAAATTTGTCTCAAGATGCAAATGTTTCTGACTGTAGCGCTAGGCTGACACGTACTTGCTAAAAACGCTCTTTTTAAAAAAAAAAAAAAAGGCAGCCCCCTAGTTTGTGAGATCAGCTGCCAAAGACTGTACTTTTTCAGGATGGCGAGAAATTGCTGGAGTTGTAGATGACTGTACTGAGGCTGATGTAATTTCTTCAAAATTAATTTTTAGCTTAGTTTCAGCAGAGCAGGGAGTGGCTGTTAGGACACATTTGGTCCTGCAGTAAGTGTGGTAGTGTTACTGGGTTAGAATATGTAACCTTTTGTGTCACAGGAGGGATAGGGGCCTAGCCTGAAAGCTCCTCCTTTTGCTGTTTGGTGGAATTACCAAACCAGTATCATCTAGCCCCCTTCCTCTCTCCCCCTGTCTTTGGGTATAGGCATATATGGCTGAGCCAGACTTTTAAAATTAGATTTCTTTTTTTTTAAACCAGGACTTGGGTTAAATACAGTAAGACACACGCACCCCCACCCCCCAGTGTTCTGATTATGGTATTTTTTCAGTACTTATCTTAAATGTCTTGATAATGCCTGACATGAAAGCTCATTGTGTTGTGAACAATGAGATACACAACGACCTTCAGCAGTGCACATCAGAACAATGAGCATACTTCCAGCTTAGCCCTTACAGTATGAACTAAAGTACAGCACAATGTAAATGTCAATTCAGGAATGTTAGGTAGGTTTGGTATGATCCCTCAAGGATTCTTTCTTCATGTCCTAAATTGCAAGGTTTCTGGGGCAGGAACTATCCTTGCATTATTTATTTTATGGCATTTATTACAATGCAGCCTTTTTATTTTTTTTAACCTGATTGGTACCCATTTGCTGATACCTCAGATGAGATAATACCCTGCAACAGTGTTTTTAATTAGAATATATACACACTGTTTTGTGCAAGTTAAAAAGAAATGACATCCATGTTGTTCAGTTCAATATACTGAAGTGTCTAAAGGTATAAAGTAGCTTTCGGAATGATTATGACAATTTTATATCTTTTTATATTCCAATTGCAGAGGTTGTTTTAGTGTGATAAGAGGGCTTTACAGAAGCCTGCAGTGTATGTGTTAGCAACAGGGATTCTGGTAAATTACTTTTTGACCTTGACTTCCAGTTGCTACATTTCAAAATGTAGGAAATGAGGGGCATGGGCATACTATACCAGGACAAACTCCCAGGAGTACAGCTTAATGTATGGAACAAGGCATTGCTCATACTGCTTAGATGGACATGTCATGCAGTGTTACAGGCCATTGTTTTTAATGCCTTTGTTAAGGAACAGATCCAGCTTTGATTTATAGCCCAGCAGTAGTTCTATTCTTTTCAGTTTTATAAGTATAGTCTGATATAGGATATTTATCAAGCAGTCTTTTTCATATAATCTTTGACACCAGAACTCCAGCAAAAATGTAACTCTGCTTCTTAGGGAATCCTCATACCTAGAAATAGCACTGTGTAAACCTTTAAGTCAGAGCATAACTCAGGAGCACTTTTTTTTTTTGGCAACTATGTGGAGATAGTCTGAATCAGCAAAGCTTGCTTAAAGGGACACTCTCAAGCCAAAACCATGTATACATATAAAAAAAATATTTTTTTTTCAATGAACTGAAGTAGCTGCAGATGTCAGGCCTGCCACTGAACATCCCTGTTAATTTTAAAACTAATTTATATGGGTTGTATGGGTTGCGTTGTTTGTTTCCTCCCTCTTCCTTTTAGTTCTGTGAAAGGCAACAAAGAACAAACTGTGAACAAACTCTGCTGCATAGATGGGTGAGAAAAATAGAAGAGACTGGGCAGAAATTGCAGTCTGATATACAGGGCATAGATCTGGAAAGATGTTTCAGCTCTGCTAAAAATTATTTGACGCTTCGTAGTCTTACAACACTCAGTGATCTAATAGTGGTTCTGGAATCTTTTTTTAGGCATAGTACACACTTGTTAAAAATGCTCCTTCCCTCAAAGAATTTGTAACACCAGTATAGGAGGGGCCTAGAGCTGAACACAATTTTTAGTATATAGGCAACGGAATGTAAGTGTGAAACAATTCTAATTACACGTGGTAAAGATCAGCCTAAAAATTCAAGCTGTGTGTTTTAATGGTTTTCGGCCAAGTGGGATTTCAAAGTTATTGACTTCCCTTTTAAGTGTAAGTTTTTACATTGGGCAACCTAGCACAGACTAGTACTGGCTACCATCATAAGAGATTACCTTCACTAAAGCCTGTAGCACTGGGCCCGGGATGTTTGCACAATGAAGCTCTGTAAACCTCTGTTGCGGATGTGTAATGCTTTGATCCGTTTACTGCACAAATAAAAAATTAAACTGATGTCTCCCATTTTTTCTTTGGGAGAAACTAGCGGACAGGAAATCTGGCTAGCCGTATCAGATTTTGCCTGAAGAAATTGCATCAGTTTTAAAAAGAGGCATTGTACTTGCAGCTTAATGTTTAAACTCAGTGTCAAAACGTTATGGCAGAATAATACAAACCGATAATGCAAATGGTTTTCTTGGGTGGATTTCAACTCTTAGGCTAGTATCTAGTAGAATATATTTACTTTCTTACATTGAAATACCGTGTTATTTCCATCACAATTAATGCCATTTTTAGCTAGCTGGTTGCAGCCAGATTCAGTGACAGTAATCAAAATTGTTTTGAAATGTATCTCTTATTAATATTTTTCTTTTATACTTATATTATTCAGTGACTAAATACAGAATCATAGAAACATAGAATGTCATGAGTTGGAAGGGACCCACAAGGATCGTCAAGTCCAACTCCTTTCCTTGCACAGGACAACCCCAAATTCACACTGTATCTCTGAGGGCATTGTCCAAGTGCTTCTTGAATATTGTCAGGATATCATCATATGTTTACTTTGAATGGGGTATGTGTTCTAGGTGGGTAGAAGCAAGAAGCTTAAACTGTGTTTAAGCTAGTTGTAATTGAATTTCAGCTGTGTACATTTTTGTTGAGACAAGAAAAGCTGCTTGCATTTGGGCCTTGCAGTGCATTTTGAAGTGACTACCAGTCAGATTCTCCTATGGAATTAAAACAAATTGGAAAGCAGAATGAGAAAGAAGAAGAGATATTTGCATGAATTGAATGTCTATGGCCTGTGGTTTGCCATCTTCCGTTGCTTTTGTTGATAATGTCTGGTTCTGTAAACATCTTCCCACCACTTTCTTTTTGAACTTGCAGCAAAGCAGTTTTGTTGTGGTGTAACATCTGCTAGCTAGCATAAAAATGGTTGTAAACATATTGCTGCATCTTCACTGTGCAGCCCAGTAGGAAGGACAGAAGGGGATCGAAGGGGGTGTTCTCTAGAAGCACAGATGGCTTTAGTAATTAATAATGTTTTTTAAAATAGTTTAAAAAAAAAGTATAACTTAAAATGACTGCCAAAAAAGGGACTGTATGAAAAAGCTGAGTGCATCTGTTTGATAGCAAACTCTTCCAAATGTACTATTAAACTTACCTGGAGGAACATACCTAATATGATCAGCTATGTAGTTTCCCATGGGACAAAGAGGTTTGTATAAAATAGCATGCCCACTCTGTGTTGTTTTGCAGTGTTACTTAACTATTGGTCATAATACGAGATATCTCAGTAAATATTCAAGGGGAAAAAATAATGCTGCTTAATCCCTTTCTCCTGCTGTTACGAAGGATTGGGATAATAAAAGTGTACATCGGAACATGTCATACTGGAGTTGCTGGCCTACATTTCAAAACATGAATGACAAGAAACAAGCTCCCAGTTTCTGGAACACGGGGTGCATCCTAAAAAGAATGACTGAGCTGCAGTCAGGTTTCTGTGGTGATGCTGAGCTTTCCCTGGAGACCTTAGATGATTGCATTTTATCTTAGTGATTTAAAGTGCTGGCAGCTGGTGGCGTGCTGGCCTGAAAGGAGTATCCTTCCTCTTCATGTCTTCTCACCTGCTGCATGTTCCCCAGTGCCCACACTGGCTGTCCAGGCTGCATATTGGAGTCTGGGCTTGCCCCTTAATTTGTTTTCTTTGGATATGGTGAGACACCCCTAACCTTTACTCTTCATTGGAGTGCAGTTTTCTATGAAAATAATTAATTTCATTGGCCCAAGCAGAGTAAAAGCATTTACCTGTAATTGAGCTGGATTCTTTGTAATGCCATAAGTGAAGTCTTGGATTGTTAATGCTTTCATCAGCAGGGAGTAATTTCATAGATTGAAAACCTCTTAAACTGCAGCACAATAATTTTGGTTCCAGAGAATTACTGTAGGTGACTGTAAAAATAGAGTACTTCCCCCATGCGCACACACCCCCAAAATAAAACCTCCACCAAAAAAAAACCCCACCAAAAACCCCCCCAAAAAACAACCCACCAAACATATGACTGTCCTAAAACACAGGCAGAACAACCTGCAGGAATGTTGGATATAACAACTATATACTATCCTAAGATACCACGAAAGTCTGTGACTCAAATTGCAGATTGTGTTTCTTAGGCCTGTTACATTTACATGCTGATAAGAGTTTGTGGTACTGTTTTATATTGCACAAATGCTGCTGTTGTATACGGCTTGGCTTAACTTATGTGGTTTTATCATAAAAATATAATTTGTTCACTGTACAAAGAAGTCTGAAAGATTTTATTATTTACAAATAATTTTGGAGACTGTACTTAACTATTATTGATTGATATGCTTTTCCTAAAGTATAATTTTTGGGCTTCAAATTATTTGGAGTCTCTGTGGAAATAGTCTGCCTGTTGCAGGAATTCTGTGTGCTGAATCTTGCTCAGCAAACACCAAGAAGTACTTCTACTTTTCAATTTAGCTGTATGCATCCCGATCCTGAGTCAAGAACTTTCTTGACTCATGACTCCATGGCTGGAGTCAGATGTGGGACTAGTTCTTAAGGGTGTATTGTGTGTGACACTGGCAGCAGGTTGTATACTTTCTTTGTTTAATAAGTTTCGGACTTAATTTAGTGAAGCTAAATGCAACAGTCCTTAATAGAACCACGTGGTTTATGAATGTGATTTCCATCATGGTTTTCCTTCGGCAGAAGTGGATGAAATGTTGTTGGGTTTTTTTACTGTTTCTGAAGTTATTGACCAATAATTGTGTTTAACTGTGTATTTAGCTGCTGCTTTTGTCTATGTCTGTGGATCATACTGTCCGGCTTTCATTTACTTGGGAACAGACAGCCATATGGCCCGTAGTCAGTGCCATCCAGGTCACTATCAGTGAAGAAAAGGTGCGGAGTTATCTAGTAACTCAAGAGGCTGTTGATCTTGTGGATTAGTATGTGAAATGTTCCAGAAATATATGCGAGAGGCTCAGATTATGTAATGCTTTGAGCAGGAAGCCACCAAATTGTGTGTAGAGTGTGTCACCAGCAACAGACTGATGTCCCTGGCAAGGCTCCACTCCAGGAAGGAGCTGAGGTTTCTCAAAGGCTTCACACGAGAATGAACAATTTGACAGCGTGGCCCTTGCTAGAACAGCTTGCTGTGTTGAAGGCAGAACCTGGCAGCGCACAGCCCTGCTGCGTGCTGTTAGGAGGCAGGGGGCTGACATAACATTGTTTTGGTAGTGTGGTTTCTTGCCCACAAGTGTGTACCAGCTGGTATCATCTTATCAAAGACCTAGTGTTAGAGTGAGAGTGATTTTTTTTTTTCAGGTTTTTTGGTTTTCTGTGTTGATGGGGTTTTTGGGGTTTTTTTGAGTATTATTTTTTTTCTCCAGATCCTGAAAAAAGTTTACAAAGTAAGAAAGGACCTTTTAGAAACTGCATGTCCAGATTGCTGTGTATGGAATTTAGGTCTGCAAAATGTTCAAAATTGTGTATCTAAAAATAATAAGCAGATAAACTATGGCTGATGCTCCTTTTTGACACAAAATGAGTGAAGGTTTGGTAGGCAGTGACTGCTGCAGAATAGGATATATTGATGGACTAAAATTGTTATGTTTAAATTAAGATTCTAATGGTCTTTTGTAAGTGGGTACTTGTACTTTAATCAGATAATCAGGTACTTGTACTAGAATCAGACAACAGGTCCTTATTGGAATTCTAAAGTTTCAGTCTCCTAGTGGGTAACTCGAGGAAGTGCTCTTTGTCCCTAGCCAAGTGTCCGTAGATGGGAAACAGTTATAGACTTCTTGAAGTGCGTTCCTGTCAAGTTACTAGGGGGTTAAGTCATGTGAAGAGAGGGAGAGGGAGGCAACTCAGATGGTGTATGTAAGGTGACAGGAAAGTTCAGGTGACTAGTCAAGAAACAAGTCTTGCCGTACTGAACAGTAGTTAAGAAAACTGTGTTGTGGCCAATGATGAACATTGGACACTTAAGAATTTGATGCCTCAACACTTGGTTAGGTGTTCAGCTGCAATTGAGATCCTGTGGTGTCTGTCTGGTTAGGTTTTCAGAAAGTGAGGAACATAAAATTAATGATCCTTTGCAAAAAGTAGGTATCAAGGTACTCAAGACCAGCTTATTTAACTCATTTTAAAAGTTACTTATTTGTTTATTTCTTTGGAATAGGAGAGAAATGAAAACTGTAGGGTTTTTCTGTTTTAGCCTTTACAACCAGCTGTGGGATGAAGGATATACCTCAGGCTGCAGCTGCTGCCCGTTTCCCTGTCAGTAGTTAGGTTACTGTGAATTACGGATTGCTCAGTGTTTCTGCCTCTGTAACTGAGACTTGACCCTGGCTCTAAGTCTTTCCCTCAAAGAATTTACAGTCTTACTAAAAGGGCCATTGGAGATTTTGAACACAAACAAGCTTCTGAAGAAATACTTAACTGGTGAAAAGAAAAAGATTTTTGGTATCTGCAAAACTAAAAAGAAACTGATTTTTTTTCCATTAAATTTATGAGTACTCATCTGTTTACACATGAGCAATTTCAGAGCCCAATGGCAGTTTTGCCCAGAAAGCTGTAAATTATTAAAACCAGTTGAGAAACGGATTCTGTTTCTGTTACGTGCATTAGGTATGGTATGATGCTACTGATTTCAGTGTAGCTGTGCTGGATTTTACGCTGATGTAATCGTGTTGAAATTTGACCACAATCTGCAAGAGAACAAAAATATCTGAGGTGTGTATCTCATTGCAGACTAACAGAGTAGCTTGTATGCTTGAAAATTATTTTTGTAATGTCTTTGTTTTTCCATCAGAAACATGTTTTGAATGGTGAGTTTATTTTAGCATTAAGTTGGCTTTAGTTGAAGCAGAAGTAAGTGTAGGGAGACTTTTCTGTGCAGCTTTGAGGTGGTGGAGACCCAGTGGTATCTTGTCATGTCATTATGAGCTACTGAGGCCAGCTGAAAGTGCACTAGCAAAATGAGAGACTTTGAGGCATTAAAAAAAATCAAACAAAGGCACTGTGTAGTCTTTTACTAGAAGAGCATGCTGTCAATATTTAATAAGAACAAAGTACCTAGCCATCATCGTCTTAGAGTTGCTATTTATGTTGGAAAAAATTCTGTTTTAATGGAAGTTTTTGGCAACTTTGAGACAATTAAACAGAACAGGAAACTCGTCTCTTGAACTGCTCTTATTGCTGTAATTGTGATTGCCGTTCCTACTTGGGGCGTTTTATGCACCATGAGTATTCAAGGCAAGCAAATGCTAGACCTACAACATTCTCGGGTCTCTCTTGGAGAGAGAGAACCTCTCTGTTTCTGACCTTGCTGAGGCTTTTTCTTTTTTTCCCCTTTCTCTTCTGTACCTCATAAAACTTAAAAGGCATCAGGTCAGATTTAATTCTGAGTATGTGCCTAGTGGGATGCCTTTAGGTTTCCATTCATTTTATTTTAAAGGAAAAAAGATGAAGCTAAATGAACGAGAAAAATATAGCTTCTGTCCTAATGTGCAGAAGCTCTTGATCGAGATTCGAGAGAGCTACAGTTAATTTCATTATTTTCAATGCAAATCACTTGTTAGTTTTTTCTTTTAAAACATTATTTATTGTAACACATCAATTTCTAATCTAAATTTGGATTTGACTTCATTTTTGAACATACTTTTGTACTTTTTATTCCAGTTTCTGTAAATCTGCTGCTTTGTTTGAGTAGCTGTTGTGCTCATGTCCACTTTAATGTCATAGATATAGACAAATCTATATCTCATATAAATTACATAGATATAGAAATAAATTGGTTTTGTGCATTTTAAAAAAACGCGGGGGGAGTAACAGCAGCAAAGCAGTTGGTATTATTGATACAGGTGTGACAGCCACAGGATCTGTACAAGTGCTTCCTCGGAGGAAACTTGGGAAGCAGTCACATTTTCCTTGAAGTGCTCAACTTTGCACAGAGTATATTGCAGAAGAGAAAAATACTAGAATGTCACTAGGACCCTGCTGTGACCCTATGGCTGCCCTGATGTCTGTGGGAACGACGTGAATCCCTTTACCCACTTGTGCTGCCCAGAAGCGTGGAACTGTCAAATGCCCCTGTGCTGCCAACCCCCTCCCCACAGAAATAGAAGGGGGAAAGACAGAAGTGGACATCAGTGGATTAGGTGATGCTTTCATCCTTGTAAAGTGTTGGCAAAAGCAATGGGGGAAGTATGTTTTAGCACTAATAATGATGGCATAATGGCAAAATTTACTTTTTACTTAAAGGTGGGATGAGAAAGAGACCTGACCATATACCTCAGAATAAAATACTTTTTTATCTCCCTGTTCCTGACACACTGCTCCATTCTTGGCCTCCATTGTGTAGGATTACTTTCTAGTTTTAAATGCTTGGAAGAATGCATACCACATGTTAGTTTCACGTGCAGCTATGATGCTTCTGCTTAGACAACAAAGACGGAAGGGAATTTCAAAATAAAATGAACTTCAAACCAAAAACTCACTAAGTGTGCAATATTTATGCTTGCTATAGTGTATATATTCTGATCCATAAGGAGAAATTATTTCTGGGTAAAAAACGGTCCTGAAGTAATTCACTGTGTTTTTATTAGGTAATTAATCGTTAGTATACACAATTAAGGCTTGCTTTTTTTTTAGGGAAGGGAAGACATTCTCTACAATGGAAGTTTCTACAGAGTAATTTCTGATTTTCAAAAGGTATGTCTTTTTATGTTCTTTTAACATTTTAATTTGTATTTTTTAGCAGATTATTTACTGTAGGTTTGAAATATGGTTTAATGTTTCAATGCTGCGCTGTCCATATTAGTAGAATTAGAAATGTATTCTGAAAAAACAACGGTTGGGGTTCACGAGAGGAGAGAAGTTATTAGAAATTTAGGTCATAAATCTGCAAATTCAGAGTGTGCTGTGCGCTCCTGAAAACCAGATACCCTGACACAAGAAAGAAGTGTGTGTGTGTGAGGATGATCAGTGGCACGGACAGATGTGGGTACTCTAGGTCCTCTGTGGCCTCATCTTTTTGTAGTAGCCTAATGTTCTGGGAAGTACAGGTGAGTAGTAAACTGATCTTTTGTTTCCCCTCCCTCAGGCCTGACTAAACTACAGCAAGATTGTGGAGCCATTCTTAAAACAGCTGCAAAGGCAATTTAAGTGTTCTAGTCTCTATGTGATTCCAGCAGATTCTTCTCACCTCAAATTTGTGGAAAACAAATTTTTTTGTTGTTTCCTAATACTCGGGTTGGGTCACTTGCACACCAATTTACGTTCACTTCATATGGACTCCTACTCTGAGTGTAGTTTTATATATCCCACTGGCATCAAGGATTCTTACCCTGTTGGCTTCTGCTGACTAAAAGCTACTTTTTCTCCAGAAGCACCAAATCGGCACAAAATTCCACTTGCTTCAGCACCCAGGCCTTTAGCAGGCCCAAAAGGGTTGGTGAGGCAAATGCTAGTTTCTGAGTAATCCTGAGTAAGACCTCAACCGTGCCATGTTGGGAAAGCCATTCAGTTTAGCTTAAATGAGTTCTTTGGTGCCTGTCCTTACTTCATAAGAGCAGAGCACTGCACTTGCAAGTAGAGCGTAGAACTTCACTCACTGTTCTCTCTACTGAAATTTTGTAAATGACCATGATGAGATGGTGCATTTACTTCTCATTGTTGTTCATATAAAAATGTATCTAAATTCACATCAGAATTTTCTGATATAACCTGAGATTTCTCAGATGAGGATTCCAACTGCAGATAGGTCTGCTGTAGAGGGATCTTTCGCAGGAAAATTTCAGTGCAGAAAAAGTCAATGCCAAAGAGTATGGTTGCGTTGGTCTTCTAGAATTTTAGAATTAGAAGTAATGGTACAATGGTTGTAGGCAGTGCTTTATGTACATATAACCTTGGCATTAGTCATTAAAATGCACTTCTGTTTTCCTTTTTTTTTTTACTTTTTAATTATTGGTTTATTCCTATGCTGTACACCACAAGGATTTGGGGATTTGTTGCACTGTCACCTGGTGTTCTATCATCATTGGTTTGTTTATTTGTAACTAATAAAAAAATTTCTTCTGTGGGCACAAGTACAGTTTGCTAAAATAATTAAAAAAGAAAAAAATTAAACCGACATTCACCAGAAATAGCTTTCTTGGAAAGTAGAAACTACTCTAAATATTTTCTTAGAGCAACAGTCTGAAAATACAGATAGTGCTAACTTCTCATCCAGGTGTAAGCAGTAGAACTTTTACTAGAGATTTAAAATGAAATCACACCAGTGACAGAACTGCTGGGTTAATTGGCTCATTTGTTAAAACTGATGAAGTAGGGGATGAATCAGTTTACCTTGAGTAGCTATTGCATTTGAGCATCTTGCATGCTTTCAAAATAAAACACTACGTAACAGAGGGAAAAACCACTACGTATGGAGTTACGTGAAGGAAGTTAGGGATGTTGCTTTTCATTTTCCACTTGGACCCATTTTTAACCATTTAAAGATAGCACGCATAATGATATGCTGTAGGTTTTAAGCAACATCTTGAAAGTCAGACTTCAAAAAACTTTTGGAACAAAGGAGAAGCAAATTCCAGAACTTCTGAATTTACATCAAGTAAATATGAGGAGAATTTGGCTCAATAACAAAACCAAACCAAAACAAAAACAGCCCCGGGCAGTCACAATTTGTACAGTCAGTTTTAGGGTCTGTGAGCAGTGTCCTGTAGTAATACTAGTTACATAGAGGTGTTTTGGGTAGCAAGCATGGTAAAACATCATATTATTAAAGGTTAAGTGAGACCATCATGCATTATTGTCTCTTTCATTAGAGTGTGATTCTAGACAGTATTTCTTCAGGAGATGTGGTCAGCTAGTGTGTCCTTACAGGCTTATTCTGTTTACGTAGTGGTGGGAGGACAGGGGTGTGCAAATGGGAGATGTTGCCTTTATCGTAACATATCATTACCTGTAATCATGCTCCCTTTAATGCCATCAGGAGCTACAGAAACTTTGACCCCTTTCCTGTTCTGAAAGAGACTGAGCTGAAGAGAGAACTAGCCAAAGAAATTTTTTTTTTTAATAAACCATGGTTTCCAACACTGTTGGAAGGAAGGAGTGCTGAATCCCTGTCAAAGTCTGTAACGTGAAGCTTGGCATAATGTTTACTGGGCACTCCTGACTAGAATAATAATTAAAACAATGTACTGATCATCAGTTACCTCATTGATTTTATTCATCACCACTTTTTAGTTGATTTTTATGGAGGTGAAATAAGATCCCTGTGGTATTTTTACAGGTTAGAATTGAAGTATTTTTTTGTAGATTAAAGGACAGAGTCAGATTATTTGGCATGTGTATTTTTGATGAAATTACCTGTGCTTTTGTGTGGGAACTCGTGTGCCACTCTGTCTTTCAGATGGGGAGTTAGGAGCAGCATTCACCCCAGCCTCATTATCAACCCCAAAGGGATTCTTAGTTATCACTGTATCTTGTGTTCAGTAAGATCCAGTTATGTGCTGCCTCTGTTAGTCCTGTTTATGTGATAGTGTACTTTGTCATTAAAAAAAAAGGAAGTATATTTACATGGAAAATATGAGGAAAGGCCTCAGTCTCTGATTTGGGTACAGCCCAGCCTTGTGGAAAAGAGAATCTGCTAATAAGCAGCACACTGGAGCAGTCACTGGTTGACTCTTTATCCTATATGCAGGCAATAGTTGAATCGGGTTATGGTGAAGGAACACTAATATTTTCCTCAAACTGCTGTCCGACTCCTCTCTGCTTTGAAAAAATTGAAATGTCGTCTTGACTGAATGAAGGTGAAGGGAGAAACGCAAATTAGAGCAATCCCCAAATATAAGTTGAACTGTAAAAGAAAGTAAGGATTCCCACTACTAAAATGCTGTCCATTAATGTGGTTTAAAGGTGTTTTTGAATAACTGGATCCTCAGCCCGGGGTTTAAAAGCACCTAATGGACTAATGGCTAGAATCACAAAAGGATGTCAGGAATATTAGGTATATTTATATGTGTGTATGACTTTCTTTTGTTTCTCTTTACCAGTTTCTGTATGTTCTGCAGCTGTGCAGTCTGTATTTAGTTTTCATACTTAAAAAAAGAAAAGTACTTTCTGCGTTTATCTTGCTTTTATAGTTACATTAAGGATAATACCAGGGTACTGGCAGATTCCTTCAGGGTAGCAGTTCTTAGGATGTAGGTAATGGAACAGGCTTGAAGAGAGATACTCTCAACCGTGTCCTTCCAGGGCAGGTAAATAGTGTTTGTCCACCCTGCTGTATATTCTGTATTGAAACCTGTTCATCAAGGGGTCTGTGTGCTCTGATGGACCCTGGCAGGGTGGGGGCAAAGGGCAGAGCAGCTGAGCCTCAAGGTTGATAGAGGGTACGAGTGAAATGATGCAACTGTGTCTTGTGTTCAAGAAGTTCGTTAACACTTAATCGTACTATTGCTGAAGTCTTCCCTTCCCTTTGTGATTACAAAATAGAAGACTTGCTACTGGCTCTTCTAAAACCTAGGTTTTTAAGAGTATTGAATCTTAAGAAAATATGTCTACTGTGATCTTTAACTGAAGCAACTACTGTTTTTGCTTTAACAGTTGAGGGAGTACTTGGTAGATTTGCATGACTAACTTGTTCACATTTCTTGGGCCTCTGAAATAGTGCCATGTAGCCACAGACATCACCATGTAGCTGTGAAAGTACTGCATGTGCAAACACAAACGCTGTTAATGTAGTGCTGCTCACACCAACATACTTGTAAGAATTATCTACTGTAATTTCTTAACGTAACGCTGCTTACTTGCTTTACTTGAAAACACCAAACCTTGATGTACTTCTCTCCATGTAATCTTTCTTCTACAATCACAGAAGTATTTTGCGCTTGTTTTCCTTACTCCAGTGTGGATCTGCACTAACGCCATTTGTCATGCCCGCTCAGCATATCATAATTGAAGATGGATTTTAGTCCTAAAGTATTTACTTCCTGGTTATTATATGGGGCGCATGGTAACTGCTCCTAAAATGGAAGTGACGCTTCAAAGTGGGGAATAAAGAAGAGAACTTGCCCTCTTGTTAGAGACAAGTTCAATTTGCTTAGTTTGCTATTCTGAAAATAGAGGTTTTAAACCTAGCTTTAGGCTGTCTCTCCACTGTATATCTTCTCACTGTCCCTGATAAGCACAGCAATTAAGATATTTTGTGTGGGTATCTTCCACCTGAGCTGCATTTTGCTCTGTAGCATCGATTTTGGCCACGAATCCTACTACTTTTCTCTTAATCAGGTCCGTTGAATCCTACACCCTATCTGATTCTGGAAATTGAGTTCTTTTAGGTCTGAAAAAGTTGTCTGCTGTTTGTAAGCAACATGCATGGCTTGCTTAGGTGGAGTACATACTGAGTTTCCCTTCAGATGGAAGGTGTTTTCTTTATATAAGTTCTCTAATTCTTAGCGCATTTCTAGGTCAGGAATGCTTAAAATATCTTCTGTCATTAAAACTTGGAGTCAACAGTGTAAAACAAAAATAGAGAGTCAGAGGAAAAATAAATGAAGCTTACCAGATGAAGCATTGTCTTCCAAACATTCCCTGCTGGTTGTGATCATCTAGTCTTCATACTTTTCTTTGAAAGACTGTTCTGTTTAATTACAGCAAAATCCAGTGATGGGTAGACCTTTGTGGTGAGAAAGGTGAGCGTGGAAGGAGCAGAAAGTATATACTGGTGAAGGTCTCAGACTGAGAAAGGTTGATGGTTCAGAGAGAAGGGAGAGCTCTGGGAGCTAAAAGCAAGTGAAAACAAAAGGATACAGATAATTTATGGCAGTAGTTATTGTCTCAGTTGCCAGGTTCCCTGTAGTTTCATGTACATTTAAACTGATACTTCTGATAAAGAAAGTAGTCCCCAGTCTCACTCCCAGCCTCTAATTTCTTGTCCCTGGATGCTTGTTCACACCAAAAGCCTGTGTAAGTAACTAGTAAATCAGGTAACTGATCTGGCTGAAAAGTAGACCTGCTAAATAAAATTCTAAAAGGTTCTTTCTCACTTGTGCTGGCAAGAGTGCAAGTTAGTAGGGAAAGAATGAGTAACTGGTGGACTTCTGGAGAGGACATTTGAAGTTTACCAGACTACTGTCTCAAATTGTTCATGTGTCTCTGAGATGAGAGCTGAATATACTTCATCGTTCCATGGTAGGTCTGTCTTAAACCATGCCTGAAGATTCAGGCAATCTAATGCAGAAAAAGGGAGGAAACAAATCTTGGCTCCTGTATATTTTGGTTGTTTATGAGTCGTCTTGGGCTGAGAAAAGTTGTTTTCTTTTGTCTGGGTATTTCTTTAAGTGACTGCCTTGTAAAAGTTTCCCCTTAAGATTTATCTGCCACTCCCCAGGAACAAAAGAGGAGTTGCTGTTTTTTTAAAAGGTATGAGAGTGTTATATCAGGAACTAAGCTATGGTGTTATTTTATTCAAAATTTGTATTTCATCAGTGCTCGAAGTTAAAATCTTGTTCTTCTAAAATATGCAGAGACCTGGTCTTGTACGCAAATAATGCGGGAAGAACTGGTCAGAAAATGTGAGGCACAAAATGACAGCTCATATTGCTAGGCCTCAGTAAAACCTGTAGAAAGTGGAGTTTTTGCAAACCATTTTTTCTGTGCCGGCTCAGCTCACTAAGACACATTCGGTTCTTTGTGGTTTCCCCTCTTCCCCCCCCCACCCCCCCCTTTTTTTTTTCCTTGGGCCGCTTTCTTTCTTTGTGGTGACTTAAGTTGGCGCCAGGAGGAAACCAGAGCACAAGAGTCTGCTCTAACTAACCAGCAGGAGTATGTGTCTGGAAATGGAGAGGGTAAGGTAGAAAGGAGTGGAAGAAACTATTCCCTTTCTAGTTTCCCAACCTAAACTCAGATGGCATGACTCAGTGCGAAAGCTGAAGGGCAGCAGTGGCCGAGGCAGATGTGGTGAGTGGCATTCCCAAGGGATTCCTCTGCAGACAGGTCAGTGGGATTTTTGCCACTGACTTCAACTGAGGCCAAGTATATGAAGAAGAGAAACGGAGAGTGAAAGGATAAACAGAACAATCTGGAAGGTATGGGGAGAGCTGCAAAATATGTGAAGCAAGATTGAAAAAAGTGGGAAATGTAATAATAAAACTGGCAGATATAGGAAATAGATATTTGGTGGGGAAGGAATCAAGAGGTCATGTGCACAGCTGAGTCTGGACAAAATGTTTTATTCATTTCTGACTCTCTTCTCCCGTTGAAACTATCTGCTAAGCCCTAGTATTGATACACCAAGATGATTTTGCCCAGTAGATGTTTTCTTTTAAACTGATGTGTCGTCTTATGCCACATGAATGGTGCATTCATCTTTCGCTTTTATTGTTTTCTGGTGAAGCCAAAACCAAAATTACTGAATTACTGCCAGAAAATGCATTGTATCTGGAAAGGATTTTTTTTCTTTCCTCCTAGTATTCTCAACTTCTCTGAAGTCCAAATCTATGGAAAATTTCAGAGGGATGTTTTCTCTAATTACATTGGTGGTCTGGTTTAGAGGAGCAATGCTTGGTTGAGTGTTTAAACGGATTCTAATCAAAGGCAAAACTCCGCATCATCCTGTGGCTTTCCCAGAACCTGCTTTTGTTCTAGTGTTCATATGTTATCTGTTCTAATTTTGTTGCTCTTAAAATGAGTATTGCATTAGAGAACAGGGAGTGTGCGTGTGTGAGATAGTTATGGAGTCTGCCTTATTGGCAGCTGTTTGCCTAAACAAATCCTTTTTGATAGCAGTACCTGTGAAAACTGGAATCTGAGAAGATGGCATGTGCTGTTCCGCATCAGGATGATTTCTTGCAGGCAATGGAAATATCTGTGGTGAATCAAATTTGCATTCAAAACTTCATTTATAATTATTGTGGTTATTATGATTTCCTCTTTCTCTGTGTACATCCTCTTAATCTACTAAGTGTAAATTTTCCAAACTCGACAGGTTGCATAAGCCAGAAAAGTAGGAAATAACTCTCAGAAGAACTGCTGCCAGATCTTTGAAGCACGTATTGAGTTATTGGATCTGAAACACAATGTGCAAGAGTTGTTTTGCCAAGTTTTGAAAGTTACAATATGTGGAGTGATGAGACTGCCGTCTAGTTATTTTGTGTAAAACAAAGGGGAAAGAGAAATATGGAATGTTGTTTATTGCTTAACACCACACATTCCACTTTTCAGTTGTTCATATTTTTAACTGTTGTTTCTTCTTTTCAAAATTAATAAGACTTGTTAAACATTACAGTGAAAAGTAGTGAGTAAATCTACTTAGATTTCATAACTGCACTTTTTGCTGTTTGATCTGTACCAGACTGAAAACCTGGATGGTAAACAAGATAATTATGAGATCTTTTGCAGTCTGGGTTAGCAGTTGGGAGCACATCTTTGGAGCTGCTGTAGGTGTTAAAAGTAATTCTTGTGCTGATATATAGACTGCTTTTTTCAAGATCTGCAGAGTTCTTTTCTCAGGCGTTTGTACATTTGGAAGACTTTGGCCAGTTATACTTGTTTTGTAGTGAGTGTTTTCATAAATGGCTTGATGATCAGAGCCTTCTCATAAAAAGGATGCAGTGCTTCACTTACCTCATTAAATCAGGTCTAGATGGTCAGATGTGTATATCCAGCTCCTGTTTGCAAGCAAGCAGGTTGCTCAGTCTGATAAGAATTCAGTCTTTTGTTTTTTTTCCTGCTTTTTCCTGCTATTTCAGCCTTGAGAAAGCAACCCCATCTTCCCTTCTTTAGAGACCTTTTGGGAGGAGAAAAGCCAGTTAACCCAGCTATTAAAATATTTGTGGCTTGTATTCGGTTTGAACTCACCCAGGCTGAGCAGCTGGCTTTATGAATTCAGTAGGTCCTTTCCAGCAAGATGGTCAGGCATCATGTTGATACTTGGTTACTCTGTTCAAGTGGTTTCTGAACCTTTTCCTTTGAAAACTAAGTAAATGCGTGTTTCAGTTTTGCCTAGTAAGGTGTGTTTTTGCTCATGTTGAACCTTCCATGTAGTGCACTAAGCCATTTCATTCCCTCTCTGAACGGCAGATCAAATATTCTTTAATACCTGAGTTATGATAAGGGAAGTTTTTGTTCAGACGAATCGGAACTTGAGTTTGCTGAATTTGAAGCTGGTGCCCATCTTTCCTTTTAAAAAGCAGTTCTGCCTGCATTAACTCTGAAGGATTCATATAAAACATTGACATGGTATTTGGCTGTGGGTGTGGTGGAACTAAGCGAGGTAAAATTTTTAATTAGACATAGTGTCTTTTATCAGACAGAATAACTTAGTTATATCTTGTGGGGATAAAAAAAAGAAAAACATTTGGGCCTACAAGCCTGTCTACAAGTCAGTTGGGTCTATCTGCCTGAAAACTAGCCGGCCTTTTTCTATTTTTTCTATAGTGTTTTCTATTGTCACATAAAATTTGGAATCAGATTTGTCATTAACACAGAAAAGTAGAGTGCCAGTAATCTACAGATGCTGTAAAAGTGTAGTAAAATATTTTTTACATTCACTTGAATGTCCATTTTATCTTGTGAAGGTTTGCAAACTGGGAAGAGCATAAATAGGAATCGGACCGTAAGAACTTACTTCAAAAATTATTATGACCAAAGCAAAGACATTACAGCAAATGCCTTCAAAATACGAGGTAATATAGCTAAAGCAACGCTGACCAGAACGGGTCATCAGTAAGAGCTGGAGCCTGTTCTGTGATGTGGGAGCACGTGGTTGTGTCCTGAGTATTCCTTTTTGTGGTTTACTCTTCTACTCTCTAGTATGGTTCTGCAGCCTACCAACTCTATCTGTTCATCCAGTGGGATCCAGGGAGAGCTTTAAAATGCCAGGGCTACCTGTGAAGAAATTGAATCTGTCGTATCTCCTAAGACTGCATCTTCTGGAAGGCCTCCCTGTTTCTGTGTAGTATGGTTTCACTGCTGTAAAAGATGCTTTGTAAACTAGATGCCTGAGGCTGGTGTTGCTAAAATGCACTCCTGCTTTGGCATGTCAGATGCAGACATGTAGAGCTGGGTACACTGGATAGCTGAGGGTGTGTTGGTGGGAAGGTGGTGTTATTGTCCTCTGTCAAGTTGGGAATTTTGTCTGGCTGTACCCTCTCTGTCCCTTCTTGTCTTGGTGGTACACGCTAGCTACTGAACCTTGGCGGCAGGTTATACAGGACAGCAGGTGACAGAAGAGCAGGAAATGATGCTATTGAATCTGCTACCTGTTTGTTGTACTTGTGACCTCAGCAGAATGCACTGGAGTCAAGAGTATAAAACCAAAACACACGCTGTTTGACAGTTTATTGCTTATCCTCATATGTGATATTTGCTGTGCTTTTCTTTTTTTCCTGAAAGGCTTGTGTCCAGAACACAAGGAGTTTGTTTCTGTATCTGAGTATTTTTGCTGGCACTTGATGTGACTTGGTATAAACAATAGGAACCTGAGTCAAGTGGTTAAATGTTAAAACAGCTTCCCATGTCTTGGTTTTCTGCCAGGGAAAGGTGAAAGTTCAGCATAAATGCTATATGTAAACACTAATCAAAAATTTATTATTGTTGAATGAATGACCTGACAAGAATGCAATTGAACTAAAATGTACAGGTTATATTTCATGGAAGTTAAAAGTGTTATTAATATTTGAAGAATGGCTTTAATTAGTGTGACTGGTGGGTGTGTTCGTTTTTTCAATGTACATCCGGTATAGCGTTTTTCACCAACTTATAATTGGCAGTTTCCCATAGGAAATAATCATTATTGGTATTATAAAAGCACTTTGTATCTATCACATTTGGGAAATGAAAGTTTTACAAAGGTCAGAATAAAGTGTGCCCCCAATTATGCTAATAACTCATACCACAAATGATCCACTACAAGGTTTAATAGCTTGGTAGCCCTCTTTAGATTTTCTTAGAACGGGAGGAATTAATACTACGTTTTGACACTTTACAGAAAGGTGAGAAAAGAAATCTTCTTTCTTTCCGGCTTTTGAAGTTTGTACCGGAATTCTCTTAGTGGCTTGGGAATCTTGAAGTGTTTGGTGTGTTTGTCTTGCTTTGGTGTGGGTTGTTTTGTGTGTGCTTTTTTTTTTCCTAGAATTCTTTTTAAAACAATTTTGTTCCATTTCACTGTGAAGTTAGTATCTTTTTTTAAGGAGCCCAGGATTGCAAAAAACACCATGTTTTGACGTTTGGAAATGTCTATACATTTTATTTGGAATTTTGACAATACAGTCTATTAGACTTCGATCCTGTAGCTAAATAGAATGCGCTGAAGTCATTTAAAATACCAACCTGTTCAAAAAATATTAAAAGTTATTTTAAAAAACCCCAAACCTACAATTTTAAAGCAAACTAAACTTTATTTTTTCTTTTTACCTGTCAAATAAAATTTCCCTTGTTTCCTTTGAGGGATATTGCACATCTGCAGTGCACTCCAAAGCTTCAAGTAACTAAACGATCCAGAAGTTTTCCAAACATTAGAAGAAATCGTCAGGATATAATTACTTAAATTATTTGGTTCTGGATTTTCTCACTTACGTAACATGTCTACTAGACAGATTTCCTTTGAACCAGTAGGTATGTGTTGCTTAAAATGGCTCTTTTTGTAATTTTGAGGTTAAAACATTAGTAAAAGGCCAGATGGTACAATTTACTCCTGAGACTGATTATCCTAATATACCCACAGTCACTGTGCATCTACTAAGTTGTTAAAGAACCCATTAAGGGGGCAGTCTGAAAGGTAGCATTTGCAAATGTCTCCAAATTGAATTACAAATGTGTCTGGTAAACAAAATGTTTGCTGCACTGTGTCAGTTCCACTTAAAGCTCTGGCTGTATCAGGTACGTGTGTTCTGTAACATACTTGAAAAGCTACAAAAGGCAATGAAATAAATAGCTCAGATTAACTAATCTCTTTCTTTGAGTGCAGAAACATTTTTAATTTTACATGTTTTAGTTTAAAATGTTCTCCTTTTTTTCAGTGAAGTGTTTTCTGTAAGCTTTACTTCAACAGAGATGCAGATAGTTTATTAGTCTTTTTAGATGAGCTGTAAATGAGGAATATTGACATGGGTGGAAATTGAAATAGAGGGTGGTTCGAAATGTGCATACACTGATTTTATGAGCTGCATTAGGAAAGCTGCTGGCTTCTGCTTTACTGAAGGTATGGTTTTGCTTCATGCAGCCATTAGGGTTCTAGCAAGACTGCCTTTATTAAATGTCTGTTATAAGAACATTCCTTCAGAACAAATTTTCAAAAAGCAGTACTAGTAAGGCCTTTCTGGTGCAAACGTTTCTGTATTGACTGCCTTCTGGTGCAATTGACCACAGTGTAAATAAAGAGCAGGATGGGAGCAAGCTGCTGGTAGGCTTAAACTTGAATCTTGATTATGTCCTGTAACTGTTTTTCTGTTTTGGTGTTTCTTTATTTTTTGTCATTGTCAGTTGTGATACATGCTTAATAGTAAGTGCAGAGACCCTTAGTCTCTGATTGCTGTTTGTACTTAAGTTCTCTCCATAGGCAAATTACTCTTCTGCAGCATAAACACCTCAGTTCTCTGAGGGGACATTATGAACTCTAGTCAAGCCATTCCTGTTTTCAACCTAGAAGATTATTTCTATGCAGAGACACAGAATCCTGTGCAGAAGGGATAAAGGCAAATTTGTCAAACTTATCTGGTAAAATGCATACACATGTGATTCAATAAAGGATTCTGTTTTCTGTAGCCAACCTACAAACTATGTTGTACAGTCCAAAACAAATCCTAAGTTTTATACATCATGCATACAATGGAAGAGAAAGTTAGGGTCCAAAAGCAGGTTTGTTTAGCAAGTGTAGTGAAATACATGGCAGTATTTACAATTGGCTAGATGCAGCATTCCTTACTCGAGTATCGTTTCATTAAACTTTCAAAACAGTGTGGATTTTATTTCATAGCTATGTGAACAATTAAATCCTCTGAAATTTTTCTGACTGTCCTAATTATTTTTTTTCGTGTGAAGCTTGCTAATGCAGGTCTCATTGCTGCTCACTCTGCCAGTGAGTCAGGTATGTCTCTTGATGGTACTTGTGCTTTTAGACCAATGGGGACAAAGTGATCCAGTTTTTCCTTCCTTCCAGGTGCAATTATGGGTCTCAATATAATAAAAATAAAATGATTTAATATCTGCAGAGGTTCATATGGCATATTTTCCATTTATTTTAAGTTTAGAAGCTAAAATATCTTAATTGATAATCCCATAAGGTTTATTTTTTCATGAGCTCTCTTTTCTCTCTGAGGTTCTGTATTTTCAGGGTATTGCTAGTTCTGTAAATTTAGCTATCAGACTACTGTAATTTAAGGCCAAATCCTTCTCATAGTTGAAAGAGAAAATCCAGTGGTTTTACTGGAGTAGAATCAGATTTAAGGGGCAGAGCCTGAACAGTCTTTAATTGTCCTAATCCTTGAACAGGTTTCCAGCCAGGATGCTTTACAGGCGCTGTAATGTTTTGTATCAATTGAATCTCCCCTGATGTGAAATACAAAGAAGATATGCTATTCATGAGCTCGCTATATAGCCTGCTAAAATCAGTGGGATCAGTTTTTCTAGTTGCATTAATGGGCTTTAAGAGAAACCATATAGATTGTTGTGGTGGTGGTGGTGTGGTTTCTGTGGGGGTTTTTTTGACCCTTCTTTCTCATGTTACACTTCAATTTATTTGATTTGATTGGCAAAACTGTTGATATGATGGGGCCTTTTCACAAAGTCTTGCAGGTCCTGTGTCAGATTGTGTAGCCTGCACAGCTTTTGATAGCATCAGTGTTTTATTTGTTGTCTTACAACTAATACTTTAGTTTGGTGCTTAAGTATCTCATATACATGTGTCTCTAACATGTTCGTCTCTTATACTGATGTGCTTTGGCTCTTATCTTGTAGTCCACTGTAAATCTATCAGCTGACAGGTCCAGTGGAGACGGCGTTGATCTGCGATGCAGGAATAGGTTAGTTTTGTTCAGTGACTGATTGTGGATCGCTTATATCGCCTTCTTACACCATTTTCCCACTGCTTAAGGAGTCTTCAAAGAAATGTGCCCCTCCATCTGTCAGCAGAGCAGTTAGCACAGTGAAGTTAGGATCTCTGCTGGTACCATGATGTACGTTTGCATTCCTGGAATTCTTGTTGCAGGAACCATCCTGTTTGAAGTATTCTTGCTCTCAGCTTTGCTGTTTGCATCCTAGTTGCATTAAGATTAAAAGAAACCTAGGAAAACAGAGCATTCTAAAAGTGTTCTGGTGCCATAATATGTCAGTCCCAATGATGACTCTTATTGGCTGAACAATTAGTTAATTTTTTAGGTAGGCAAGAGCTGGTGTTCTCACTGTAATTGTTGTACTGAGCAATTTCAAAACGTGGCAAAGTTTTAATTATTGATCAGCAAGCTAATATGAAAAGAAAAAATATGATAGACTACAGTTGTTGGCAGAAGAGTAATGGGTCAAGGATGTTTGTGAATTTTAACATGCCAAATTAGTATTTCCATTTCTTAGAAGATATGAAGAAATGGATCTTAGGATCTTATTCTGAATTTAGTATGGTTGCAGCTAGTATTGCTGTTATTTTCTCCACGGGGGTTGTATGATAAGAAATATTTATAGTCAGCTTTTGTTTAACCAAACCCTGGATCTGCACTGTAACAGAAAACGCTAAAAATTGAGGAAGCTGTGTCAGGCCCTTTTGTTAGGTGGAGGCTTGTGGAGAATGAGATTTTGTTGCTTTCCGTGCATGTGCAGAAGGACAAAGAGAAGTTCTTCCCTGTGGCTTTTCTAATGAGTCCTAATACAAAAGCTAAGCAAGCCAGAAGTTTCTACATGCTGTTGAACTAAGCAAACGATATGGCCGCTTCTTTTTTCCCCCTATTCTGCTGTTACTGAGACCATATTCAGAGTGAAGAAGCAAATGCTGTATTTATTTGCTACTGTGGCAACAGATTAAAATACCGATCTCCTTAACATGAATGGTAACATTGCTCTTCTGGTTTGGAATGCCAGGATTTCACCAGCTGTGTCTATCTGAGGGATACTGGCTGCAGAAATTAAAACTAATTAAAAGCTAATTCTAGGTTACCATTAGGCTAGTGCTACTGAACTAGTTCCTGGCCTTGTCATGGATAATGTGCTTTTCATCATGAATGGATTCTTCTGTCTTGTCTTTACTGAGCACATGCAATCCACTGCTGCTACATAAATGGTTGTTCAGCCCCTTCTCAGTACAGTGCTTTCCCATGGTGTATTTCAAGTGTATGAATTTGCATTCTCTCTGCAGAGTTATGGGAAATGTTAAAAACAGCTCCCAGGGCTTCAGTGAATTAAAGCATTGTTGCAGAATTGCTGAATAGCAGAGTAGAGCAGCACGTAGGTAAACATTTGTTGGAGTTGATGGGGTAGATATGTTGGACCACAGTAGTCACTGCTCAGAACTAAATTAAAGGACAGCGAAACACAGAGTTCCTTCAAAAGTCCAAAGCATCACGTGTGCTTGATTCTGGTTTTGTTTCTGAAAACATAAAAAACTATGTACCAGACCCAGAAAAGTAGCAATGAAACAGGCTTTGTTGGCCAGTGCCAGCTAAATGGTGTTAAAGGGAAACCCATGTATCTTATGACTCTTGATTTTTATCTTTGTGCTGATATTAAACATGCTGATATTAAAATGGTTTTAATGTACAGTCTAAACAGTGGCATGTAGCATTTTGTACAAACAGTGGAGGGAAATGTCACAGTTTTAATTGTTTGGGGTTTTTTTCTGCTAATGATTAATCTCTCTTAAAAAGAACTCAGAACACATCCAACATCAAACTGGGAGCTTTTTAATCTCTGAGTGAGTAGTCTCAAGTCCAGTTTCTGTCTTGCAGGTAAAACCATATATATTTGATTATGACAGGTAAGGGCTGAAAATGAAACTCGAGCATCCTCGTTGATAGGAGGAATAAATGCTGATCTGCAAAGACACCCTATGTATATCATATGAAGAAAGCTGTTATATGAAGAAAACACTACATATATTGTGTATATATAGCTCTCTTTTGTCTGTGCACAACTTCTGCAGGCTTTTGGAGGCAATAATTAAGGAGAATTTGGGTAACCAGAAGGCATAGTGCCGAACGCTTGAAAGCAAAAATATGTGGAAATTGTCAATAGACTTCGAGAAGAAGAAAAGTGAGGATCTGAGTAACAGAGTAACAGGACAAGAAGACCTTTTTTAGAGATGTAGTCTTAAAGGGGAAAGGTAAGACCAGTCGCATGGGTAACTTGCAGAGTGAAAAGGTTAGGGCGAGTCTGTGACAGAGGTGCTGAGGGTAGAGGCCAGTGTGTGATCCTTGACTCTTCCACTTCGCTGGAAGTGAAGACCAGGTGATTTAGCAGGAGGCAGGAATTGTCTTAAAAATATGAGTGGCTGTTCTTTGGTCCCCAGGTGTGCCCTGTGATAAAACTCTGTGCTTGTGACCGAAGATCTCTCTTTTTGAAGTCCACGGCATCACAGATGTGCGTGTGTCCTTTTATGTCTGGATAAGGGCCATGGGGATTATTGTGATGTTCTTACCATCTCCTTTGCCCTTCCTTTCTCTTTGCTGACAGATGCTAACACCAGAGGGAGAATATGTCAGCTCTTCTTCTTTCCTCAGTTTCCTCTCTTTCTGGTATAGCAGCAGCGAAGAATAGGATGCGCTCTTTTCACGGAGGCTCCTTAGATACTGGCGGGCTGAAGGGTATTTAATAATCAAAGAGAAAAAGCTGCAAAGTTATTCCAAATAATCTTTGGCTAATATGCAAGAAAAACAGCTTAGCTAACAGGAGAAACTGCAGTCAGTCAATTGTTAGCATAAAGGGAGTTTGAATAAGTGAGTGATTGTTTCCATAGTGTTTCAGTAGTTTCAAGGTATGCAATCTAAAAAGTTTAATGTGGCATCACTTAAAGTACCCCCTCATAATGCGGGAGAAGACAAAAGTCTCTTGGAGGCTGGCCATAAGGTTTGTTGTACAAATTTAGTTTAGAAAGAAAAGTGAATTTTTCTGACATTATAAAAATCAACTTTGTGTCCTGTAAGCTATTTCCTATTTGTTGTGTTTGGAAAATTCTCGAGCGGTGGAAGGTAAGGTCAGCATAAACACAGCCCGCTCCCTAAATAATTTAATATTGATATGGTGTTTAATCTGTACTAAACACTAAACAGGGACAGTCCTTTTTTGTTTACATAGAGATTTAGAAATATAATCATATTGCCCTTCATTCTCTAGGTTTTATTAGAAGAGACATTGAAGACAAATGGAACAGTGACAAAGCTAATAATAGGTCTTTTATGGAATGCGACTTTTTTTTTATTTTGCCAAACTAGAACATTTTTACATCCTTGTGCTTGTAAAAGTGGAAAAAGGAGATACAAAGATTTGATTTAGATTTTATTTCAGCTGTGTTGATTCAGAGCTGCTTGTTGTTTTCTGGGAGCCCCATGTATAGTTTTTAGTCTATTTTTGTAATTTTTTTTTAGAATTGAAGTAAACGGCTGCCTCTGCTTTCTTTTAGCCATGAAAAATCTCTAGAGATGTTCTGTCCAGCTTGCATATTTACTTTCTTGGTGCTGTGTGTGAACATGTGTATGTGCTTACCTGCAATTGCAGTTCTAAATGTCAGTTGTGAATACGGACTTGAGGTTCCTGTAAGTCACAAGGCAGAATGCTGGAGCCTCAGGAGCTGGGAATGGGGCACACTTGTGCATGTTACTTTAACCTACAGAGTTTGGCTTATTTCCTAGCATGCATAATGCTCACATTGCCGTGTGTGTTTCTAGATATTTCATACAAGAGTATTTGCCTAAGGAATTTTTAAGACAGTACTTTTAAGTGCAGGATGGCAACACTTATCTTCAAAGCCTCTACAGTGCTTCTGGCACAAAAGAAACATGTAGCTGTGTATGAATAATTGAATGTCAGCGATTAAAACCATTATTAAAACAGGAAGCTACTCTGACTGTATTTTCTGCTCATTGTCTCCTGTTCTCACTGTTCCTCCTGTAAGTGGTATGCTTGGCTGACAAAGCTAAATATTTCTTGCTTCCCTTTAGTGTTATATTTTGTCTTACACAGTAGTGGCATTCCACAAATGATAATTACCGTAGGTAGAAATACAGTCTGCAGCAATGCTGTGTTACTCTCACCACCAAACCCACTGGCCTTAAGTGCAGTGGGGAAATGCTCCACAGGGTGATTGTTCTTCCTCTGCACACACCCCCACCCCGTCTTTTCACTCTCAGCTTCTGGAGTAGGTGCTGTTGGTGTGCAACATTGGGAAGGGGCTGAGGTTTCTGCATGGGCTCTGGGTGGGTAATTCAGTCTCAGAGCCGAGACTGGCAAGGAACTGGGTGCCAGATTTGGTGCAGTGCCTCTGTGCTGTGGGAAGGCATGGAGGGACCGTTCTCACAGTGGGGTTTTTGGGTGGTTCTGAGCCGTGACAGAGATTAAGGCAATATTGCCTCTGGGGATTTCTGCTGCTGTCCCTCCATGGGAGAGGGAGAAGACAGTGGAAGAGCATGACCCGGGCTGTTTGAGACTTAGTATTCAGTGGTCCTTCTCTACTTCCCCCCCAACAACTGCCCAACAGCTTCCTAAATTTGGATGGATTTCACCCATGGTGAAAAGGCATAGGCACGAATACGTCCATCCCCAACCCCTGCAGCTGTCCGGAAATCCTTGAAATTGGCAGCTTGATCTCCACTTCAGTATGGGTTCTGGGTTTCCTTCCTCTCCTCCTCTAATGAAGGAGGGATTCACCTTTTCAAATATAGAGCAGTAACCTTCTTCTCCCTCCTCCCACTTCTCTCAATTATCAGGTGTGCACTATATCTAGGAATCTAATTTTAAATTAACTTGTCACCCTACATCCCATCTGTAGGGGTTTACAATTTTAAACCAATTGCCTTTGAGGTGACTTTATATACTGTTCCATTAACATAAACATATCAATTCTAGGGCACCTACAGACTACGGAATAAAATCCCCTCTGGAGCAAAGCATCTTCAGGGAAAAGAGGTAGTTTGCATTTGATTTGCTGTAGAATGAGAGCTGTGATATGTCAAAATGTAACATTGAATGGGGCTGTTGAATGACTTGTAATAAATGCATTAACACAAGACATTTTAGGGCAGTTTTAGTCTAGATACCAAACATCAAATAGACTTCTTTTATCTTGGGTGTGTTCATCTGTGGATATTTTAGTACAATGTAGGAGAGAGTGAAACTATTATTGTCTGAATTCGTGAATATTTGCATGGCCAGCCGCCCAAGGTCTTGATCTCCCCTTGAAAGCATTTTTACATTAGTTTAATTAGAGAATTATTTAAATAAAATGATGAGAGCTGAGATTGTATTTGAGACTGTTAAATCCCTAGATTTTGCTGTTGTATATGGCAGTTCTTAGTGACCGAGTAAGGCTCCTGTGTGATCCTGCTGTGCTTACATTGTCTCAGCTACAGGCAGGGCATATTCACACTTGGGCCAGCGGTCTGCTTATGGTCCAGAGGCTGCACTCGCTTGGGGCAAGAAACAGCTTTCTGTGATTGGAAAGAGCAATATTTAGTTTTATGGTATAATGCATAGTTTGTGCTTCATTCTTTGTCCTGAGGTAAACAGCATTAGTATCATGATCCAGAAAAGTAATTTTCCTTTGGAAAAGAGATTTTTCTTTCTCTTTGATGGCCCTACAGTTGTATTCTTGCCAGCAAAAAAGAAGTGATTTGGATTTCCATAGGCTGTGACATAACTGATAGTTTCTTTTAAAGCAAAAGAGAGCCTCCCTTGTACTTCTGTGACAGAAGAACTGAGACATGAATAACTTGAATAACAAAAATCAGTAGATCTCTGTCCCTTTCCCATTAGCCTGCAGGCATTTAATTCTGCCAGGCTCCCTTTTGAAAAAAAAGCAAGTTAGTGCTGAAGGGTCTCCTGGAAACAGCAACCTGGGAGTCAGGAGCAGCAACAAAGGCAAAGAGAAGGTGCTTGTGAGGGAAGGCAGGGAAGAGATGAAAGAGTTTGGCAGAGCTGTAGTGTAGAGGCAAGGGAGGATGGCAGCTGAGTCAAATACCTGGATTAGTGAGTGACTTAATTTTTAAAAAGCCTGTAAGTGCAAGGGCAAGATTTTATTTTATTTGTTCCATTAAGAAAACAAAACACAAACTGGAACTGGCTATTCTAAAAGCACTTCGGCAGATGCTAAACAAATCTTGCATTGACCGTTTAAAAATTCGGTAGGCTGTTTGTGTCTGCTTAGTTTGTGTATACTAGTTTGCATGTTGTGCGTGTAGTACAACTTGTGATGTGTAAGTAGAAGAATACAATCATCTTTTGGAACTTTAGATGGTCCGTTGAGAGTGACAGCAAATGAACCAATTAATTGATAGAACCAAAATGCAAGGTAGTAAGAAGACTGGGGATCATTTACTCCAAAATAGCAACAAGGAGCTGTGTGCTTAGGATTGCAGATAGGCCACTAATTTGGACATAATTTTCAGGAATTTATTATGCAGGCCTTGTTTTCTAAGACAGATAGGCACAAATGCCATATCTCCAGTTCAGAGGGAGTCAAAGTACAGTGAAATGGTAGATTATTGTCTCTAAAGAGAGTGAAGTATTCTCTCTAAAGAGAGAATGAATGCGCCTCTAATGGAGGAGTCGCAGGCAGACAGGCATACAATGTACCCAGAGGTGATCTTGCAGAATGAAGTTGGGGAGGCTGTTTACCTCAGTGACAGTGGAATATTTTCTACAGCAGTGCCTTATTAACAGCTCCTGTGTAGACCTGGTTTTATTTTGTGGAGGGGTAAAAAGACAATCAGGTGGTAGTGAAAAGGAACATAATACTGCCTGTGAAAATACAGCTGAACCATTTTAGGATTCTCAATCTTATATGTCTTTTTCCCTTTTTTCTTTTTTAAGATTTCAAGATATAAATCCAAATATTTTTTCAGTTAATTGGCAACTCTTCTTACAACATGTATCGCACAGCTCTGTGTAGTTGCCTATACCAGGGCAGATGGGTGGAGATATGGTAAAACTTTGGACTATGGTTCAGTTCTCCTTGCTGCTTCCTACATGACTAGTGTTCTGCAGTCACTAAGGCTTTGCCTAAAAATCCTTTCTTATGCTATTTCTTTGCTTGTGGCTTAAGGAAAGTAAAATCTCTAACAGTACAAATGTGCTTCAGATTAATACTGTGTGCATAGTAAAGGCTAGTCAGTGAGACAGAAGTCCTACATTCTTGATATTTACTTATTTTTAAGTAAACACATCTACTGGACTGACATTCACCTCTCTGCTGTGTGTATACAATCAAAAATGCCAGCTCTTCCATGACACAAGTGTCCATAATGCTTTAAAAGAAAAAAGACTCCAGAATATGTGCTGATGTGTTTTTTAACTTTAATGTCACTCTTTCAAAAACATTCTTTAACAATGAAGCACATGCTGTACGTAGGAAAAAAGGTCTAAAAAATAAATTAAAAAAACCAAATCTTGGTTTGATTTCCTGCCTTACCCCCCCAAGTTAGAAAAGTAGTATGTTGTCCTGCTGGACTACAAACTCTAGGAGGAAGAAGAAAAAAATACAACAAACTTCATATCTATCTGTCTATATCTTACCTGTAAATATGTGTCTATCCATATGTATATATACAATGAGTATAACTATAAATAACACTTATATCCAAAGTGTTTCTAAAATAGAAATATAAAACAATTTCTATGCTACATGTAGAGAGATATATAAATATATATTTTATAGATGGGGCTTACATATAGTTATGTGTATGCTTATGTAGAGGTGCCCTTCTAGAATACATGACAACCCAATCGTCAGGGCGGAGGGAACAGAGAAATCAAAAAACCCCCAAACTCAAAAACAAACCCACCAAAACAAAACAGAAAATAAGTGATTGTTCAGTTTTAGAACAAAACTAGTCTGAGGAGAATGTCATGAAAATAATTGCAGTGTTTATTTTTGGTGGTTTCAAGATCAAGTTCCCCGTTGATGCTCAGGGGCTGAGGTAAGCTCTCAGCTGTGGCTTCTTCTGAATCCAGCCCCTCTGGGACCTGGAAGATCTGCCTGTCCTAGCCTGAATAGGGCTGCTGGAAGCACTTGGTGGGTGCTGGAGGACACTGAGCAGGTTTGCTTCCATGGAAAGTTGTTAGGCACATGACAACTGTGCTTGTGAAAAACTTGCTGACATTGAATTTTTTTTCCATAAAACACTTCGATTTTTTTTCAGGAGTTGTCACATGCTGCTGGAAAAGTTGCCTGGTCAGGATATTCTGCGTGGCTTCCATTTGTAGTCTCGCTGGCTGGTTTGGCTAAGTGAGATGTGAGCTGGTGAGGGTTTTCCTCAGCTCCTGGAAAACTGCAAAACCTAGAAAGCCAATAATGTTGCAGACCAAACTGCTAAAACATTTTGATTTCTCCTCAGTAATATTTGACCAATAGTAAGTCACCTTCCAACTGGTAGATTTCAGCTTTCCCTTTTTCATTTATCAGAAGGTTACCACAAAATAAATAGTGTGTGGGGTTTTTCATTCTTTCGCCAGTTTGTTTACTTTGTGCATTAGACAGTGCTCTGTAAATTATAGTTCCACTTTTTCTCTTGAATAGTCAGTCAGGCGTGTTCCTGTTTCACTTGTGCTGGAGATCCATTTAAAGGTTACGCAGTCCTAGGAGAGAGAAGTATGTTTTAAAAAAATAGGAATATGAAATAATAAAATGAAAGGAATTGGGGGGATCTAGGGAGAGGACAGTAAAATGAAGTTTCTTGGCTTCGTTTTGTTAACATATTTGTTTTCAGATTGGTAAGACTTTGTTTCTTAGGTTTTGTTCATGTCACTCATAGCTTCATTAAAAAGTAGTAACGGAAGCAACATTATTTTATGCTGTGTCTAAATGTAGGAAAATTATTCCTTATTGAAATAGCAGTTTGGAAGTGGAAGACTTCAGTTATTGTTAATTAAATTGGCTATTAGAAACATGATGTCCTGCTGTCTGGTGCATTTTTTTGTGTCTTATTTTAAGAGCCTGCTGCTTTCATTCCTACCCATTCTTTCCCTACCTATTCTATGAGGGTATGAAAACAGGAAACCAATTGAACTGAACCAACTTTTTCTGTGGATACCTTTTTGGGAGCAAACTGAAGGTAAAAGGCCAGGATGAAGGCATGTTGCCCAGGGAAATGCAAGAAATTTTATTTATAAAGGTGGGTTTCTGTAGATGCGGGAAGATTGCTTGGGCAGCTGTCTGAAATGGCTCAGTGCAAGGAGCCAGTAATGCTGTGTATTCTGCATGGCTTCAACATGTTACACCTCTTGGCCCCAACCTAAAATTTCAAACTTGTACCTGCATTGCAGTTAGGTGATAGGATCTGTCTTAGCTTCAGACAAAGTCAGGTACACTTGTTTGTGCCCTAAGCACTTCATTCATTTTTCCGTTTTGTAAGCGCAGTTTAAAACTATGTAAAGAAGAGGAAGTAGGTAAGGAAGGGAGGGGCATATTCCAGCATAGGAAGATGTTTTGAGGTGTTCGCAGCTACGAAATTGCTTATTCCTGGTACCACTGTACAGCTGTCTGTTCAGGCTTTAACGGATTTTTTTTTGTGGCCTGCAACATTGTGTGCTATAAAACTAAAGATTAATCTTCTTTTATTATGTTTTTTCTTTCCATTTTAGTAGTTTAAGTTTTGGAAAGTAGGAGGGCATGGAAGTTTGCCAGTGTTAATGAGGTACGGTTTTCTATTTTAGTTTGGGAACTTAGCAAAGGCAATTCATGGAAAAATTGTGTTTTATATGTATGAATAGTGGCTGTTCTGTGTTATTTAGATACTGTTTCATACTGTGCAGTTCAAGTAAATGCTCAAATAATAGAAATACCAGTAGATTTATGGAGGAAAAATGCTACTTATTAACACAAAGTTGTGTTGAAAAATGAAAATATAGTCTGAGACATGCTTAATATGTATTGAACAACCAGATCAAGTTTAACAATGTATTTATTTGTTTGCTTTAATTATAACTTGATTTGCATAAGATTTCTTTGTACTAAGTTGTTTTTTAGATGCGTCAGCCCTTTTCATCCTTCTTGAGTAAAAAAAAACTACCTTTCTGATAGCATGCTGGTAAGCGGTGATCTTTTTGATTTGTTAAATGCAGTCATGCACACATTCAACACCTCTACTGTCAATTCAGGGTTTAAAAGAGAACAGATTTCAAGGTTTATGACAGGTATTTGCAGCTGTACAGTTTCGCTGCTTCTAAACTCTGTATTGCAGCACAAATACTTTATGAATATTTATTAGGGCATTGTTCAATCTTGCCCAGCCATATTCCCACACTTTGTTTATTTGTAGGCTATAGGAAAAGAGTACAAACAGATCTTTCTCAGTACATCTCCGTTTTGCTAGTGGAGTTGCGTCAACTCAAGTTGAGGAACGTTTAGTTTTCGGCTCTTCCAAGAGCAGGGTTGTTCTTCCTAGATAAGTGTTCACAGTAGCTTAGTCTTTTTTTAAAATCGAATAAAAAAAAGAAAATATGAATTAATCTCACTAACAGCAAAACCTGAAGTATTTTATTCCACTCAAAGGTTTTAGAATAGGCCTTTAAATGTCACTTTACAGGGAGAGAATCTGATTTGTCGAATGTCATGCAATGTTACTTGTGGGACTGTTTTCATTAATGGCAGTGTGAATAACTGCTTTCCTGAATTTATTTCTGTGTGTTTGCTTCTGCTGCATCAGAATCCTAATAAGCTCAATGTGTGGAAAACTGTCATAAGTCTAATTTTTGTGACTTCCAAGGGCTTTGTTAAGGAGCCTGTGCTTATGAAAACAGAGATAAGTCTTCTGTTAGCCAATGAAGAGCATTTGGGAGACAGAGGAATATGTAGCAATTCTCATCTGTCCTTTTATCTGTGAGCTAAAAGAATTAAAATAGCTTTTAAGAGGTATGTGTTAAGAGCTTTACCACAGGACTACTGCAGAGTATGTCTTGTAGATTCCTTTTGTTTTCTCTTGCACGTGCAATTCAGTTCCTATCCCACTTTGTCCTTTATTGGAGGCTTGGATTCCCTGACCTTTTCCATAGGACAGGCTATTCATTTGTCTTTGGAACGCTCTTGGTGATAAGAACATAGCTCAGGAATAGTGTTTGTTCATCTGAGCTCTCTGGGATGTGAGCATCTGAAGTCTGTCCATCTTCCCCCACCTTTACTCCACTAGGTGGTGTTTAGTGTAAAATGCAGTATGTGGTAGATTGTGTGTTTTACCCCTCCCTCTTTACTTCCTGGAGTGAAGGGATGTTTTTGGTTTGGTTTCTGGTTTTTGTTTTCTTTTTTCTTGTTTTTTGTTGTTGTGGGTTTTTTTTTAAGCTTAGGTGATTTTTACAATTTAAATTCCACCTTATATTTTAAAAATAAGCCTAGTTTAAGACGGAAATTTGATGATTACCTGATAACATAGTTTATATCAGTAAGAAATAGAGAAGAACTGTATTTTTGTTGCTGAAACTTTAAATGCAGTCAGCTTTCTCCATAATGGCAATAACCACTGAAGAACTGGCACAATGTTTGAGAAGCTCATGCGACTTCCGACAATGGGCTTTTCTAGAGGTAGAGAGTGTGTGTTTTGTGGTTCGGGTCATTCAGCTATTCCATTTCAGTGATGAGCTCAGTTTGGTCACTGTTGAGGAAGTTGACTGAGAACTGAAGAAAGTATCTTGTTTCACCTTTTGTGTTCCTGTGTACAAAAGTGAGGTATTAGGAGACAGTTGCTACACATCTGAAGTTTTGGAAAACATAGTAAAGCGAATTTGTTCTGTTCCTTCACTTAAAACAGTACCTTTTTTCAGTGAAATCGGCTAAATCTAAAGTATAGACTAGAATCTGTGCTGGAAATTCAGAAGTTCTGCTTAAATCAGTACTGTCTGCCACCTTCCCCAAAGTAGTGAGGAAAAAACAGACACTGTCTTTCTCATTCTATTCTGAACTTAGGCTTTTTTTTTCTTAAAAAAAAAAAAGTCCTCTTTTTGCATAGCTGACTAACACACTTCTGAAGGTCAGCCTTTCCCAGGTTCTGCTTATGCACTCTCATATATGGGTTGATTTATGTGTCTGCTTATGAGGAGGATGCTGTGTGCAAGGCCCAGGCAAATTTGCTTTGGTTAATCAAACTGTCCTTGGTGTCAGGACAGCAGCTGTGCAATAGGACCATTAGAAGGCATTTTTAAAATACTTTCCTCGAAAATCTCAGTACTGTGAAATGGAAGGTTACTTCAGCTGTTTTGTGCATGTTTAGTGGCAGGAATACTTGACAAAATACTGTGTGACCAGCCAGGTAGTAGCATGAGAACACTGTACTGTTATTTATTTCTAATATAGTTCCAAGTCCATGGCTGCTCACACCAGGCTGCTTCATACTAACGTAGGTTACTTTTTACACCTAAATTGCTTAACAGCATTTTTAGGGTCAAAGCACATAGCTTGATGTAAAACAAAATTACAGCCGCCTTGGTTTAGAAAGATAATAAAAAAGTATGTGCATAATAAGGAATATATTCTTTAATATCTGTACTTTTTCCCCTTACAACCAGAAATGTTAGCCCACATCATCAGATGCCAGTAACTTCAATAAAATTTCTAGTTTTCATCAGACATGCGTCTGTTCCTTCCTTTTCCATACTTGCCAGTGAAGATATTTATTCTAACTGTGCTTTCATGTAATTACTTTTTCCTGGTATTCACTGGATAACAACAGCTGCCAATGTTCTGATCTCTTATAATCATAAAATGTTCCACGAGTTAATTTCTGTAGTTAACTTATATGTTAATTTTGAAGTAGCTGTAAGGCCTTACACTGTTTGCTGGTTTTGTTTTTCACTTGACTTCAGAAATTGTCTTTTCATCTCTAGTGCTTTTGGTTCAGTTGAAGAACAGCACATCAAGCCAGTGGTCAACAGTCATAAATGCTTAAAAAAGCCCTATTCCTGCACTCTCCTGAATATTCTGTATTTCTCTGCCCACATTTTCATACAGAGTATTTAGAAAAGAGCTGTGACTGATACTAAGGTTTTTTTCATGAGTAACATTCTCAAGTACTTATTGCTACACTTATTACATTTTGTAGTGTATTGGCCTTCTGGTAAAATGCAGTATTTCTAATGACTTCATAATTTATTACATTGGGGAAATGAAGTGAATTTTTGATACAATAAGTTAATTAACATGCATAAAGAAAAACTTCACAACATTTTTTTTGATGCAGAGGAAGTTCAAAAGTTATTGCATTACATAAAGTAAACTTACAATGCAGTGGATGTTTCCAGATGTTTTAAAAACTCCTTTCCGTTAAAGTACTGTAGTCTAAACTGACATTTCCATGATTTTAAAACCCAAAGCAACCCTAAAGCGACAGGAGCTGTGAGAGAAATGGGAGAGAAGGATCTTTGCAGAAGGCATAAAAGTAGAGGTTAGATGGGGGATGGGCTAAGCAGAAAGGAAGTATTAAGCTGCTCTACAGAAGAAAGGGCACATAAATGACAATTTTTACATGCACAGAGAAGTGTAGATACAGTATTAGGGGATATGTTGTCTAGCTCTACAGGTAGGATTTATCTTGCCTAGCTTTGGCTGCCTAAAGCTAGGCATGTATTTAAGCTGTTGTTTTGGCTCCTTTAAAGTTGCAGGAGAGAACAAGGCACCTTTGGGGGAATGATTCATCTGTCTTGTTTTAGACAAATGTCCTAGGATGCTATGAGTTGTCTAATGTTTTGCATTGATTAGAGAGTGCTAGACAGATAACTTAGCTTGGGCATATAGCTCTTAGGCTCCTGAGGTAGGAGAAGGAGTTTTCTGCCGTGTTCAAGTCATGTTCCAGCTTCTCATTTTCTCTGTAAAGCGAACTGCAGTTAAGGTGACTTGTAGCCCTTCATTTTTACAGTTACCACATGTACTGTTGTCCAAGGTTTACACAGAACCATTTTTTTCTTGTGTTATTGTTTTAGTTTTAAGTTGCTTTTGCAATTGTCAAGTGTGCTAAAAAAATTACTCATTTTGAAGTGATGTAGTGTATAATCTGTAACTGAATTTTGTTCAACATTATATTATCATGTAAATTAACACTTTGTGGTTTGTATAATTAACAAAGGGAAATTGTAGGCATTTGTTTTAATTTTAGAATAGTTGAAAAAGGCTGTATTTGTTTTTCTCCAAACAAGCAGATAAAACCTGAACTGAAAACTAAACTGAAGGTACGTAATAACACAGCTTTGTTCTCTAATGACAGTATCTGCAAAAATGTCCATTTGGTCTTTATCCTCACACATCAAAACATCATCTGAAACTATTCACTTGCATAAATATTGTAACAATAAAGGGGGAAGAGATCTCTCAGTCATGTTCTTCCTAATGGATTAAGAATTTGATCTCACTTTTTTGATGAGAAAGGTCATGATTACTCACTGTTGAACAGAAAGTCATTCTAAAGGTTACAGAACAACAACCAACTTCTAGCAATGACACAATAGTCTTTGGCCTTTATATAGTTTGTAGTTGTGCATTGCTTATTGACCTTTGCTGATTAAATTTTTTTAAGCCTCAAATTAATGCCTTTTTATTATATAAAACTTTAATAAATGGAAGACAGCAAAAATGTTATGTCTCACACACTTCTCTGCCACTGAAGGAAGCTTTCTTTTCACTCTATCCTGCTAATCTGGCAGTTTATTGTGGTGGGTCTGCTGAAGCCTTTCAGTGTCAGGCACCTGTAGGAACGGGGGAGGGGGTGTTCAGTTCTGCTCCACTCTGAGTGCTAGCCTGTGTTGAGACTACACAACCCCTTCATTTCCTCATCTCCCTCCATCTTCCTCACCTTCCTGTGGCCTGCCCTGCCTTATCCCTCCTATTTAGGGTGCCACAATAGAACTGGGAACAGAAAAGGGAAGGCTGTCTTCTTTCAATTTGTGCTTATTGTCTCTCCTCCTCCCACCTTATACCACTGTGAAGAGCCTGGTCCATCTCCTTGATGACACCATCATAGGTACTAGTGGAGCAGCTGTTGGGTGTCCCCTAAAGCCATCCTTTCTCCAGGGCAAACAAGCCCTGGCCCTACAGTCTTGTCCCACAGGGCAAGTGCTCTAGGCCTTGGCAGTCTTGTGGCCTCTGCTGGACTTGCTGCAGTTTGTCAAAGCCTTTCTTGTATTAAGGATCCCAAAACTGGATGCTATTCCAAATGCGATCTAACAAGTGCTGACTAGAAGGGGATAATCGCCTCCCTTGACCTCTTAGCTATGCCCAGGATGCTGCTGATGCTCCCTCCTGCCAGGGCATGTTGCTGGCTTGTGCTCTGCTTGCTCTTTGCTTCCAGGACCCCCAGATCTTTTCTGAGGAGCTGTTGTGCCTAACCACCTAGTTGTTTACCCACTTAGTTGTCCGCCTCTCAGGACCATAACATCCCAACTGGGATACAAGGAGTACGCCAACTTGTTCATTAGTAAATTTTCCTTTGTTTTCTCATACTAGCATTAAATTTGTGCAAGCCTTCGTGTCTAACAGTGCAATGTAATTCTTGGTTATTTGTCACTACGTTAGAAATGAGTGAAGTAAACCCAAGTTACAGGTGATTTGCTGGTATTTATACAGCTTCCTGATTACTGTGAGAATATGGTACGTGTTTATGTCCTTTCCATGCCTATATCCACAGCCTGCTGCAGAGACAGGATCTTCTCTCTGTTTTCTGCCAAAGACAGTTCAATAAACTTGCATTTCAGCAAGGAGCTTAGTCTTGATGTGTTCTGATCATCATATTCCTCTGCAAGAGCAGAGTGAAATCAATAAGAATCCTTACCAATTTTGATGATTCTCACGGGTTTCTTAAAAGCAATTATTTTAAAATTAACTAGTCTTTCATTCTTTTGTATCTGAGATTTGAAGTGGAAAAGCAGTTGTTTGCATATTGATAGGGTGCAGCATATAACTATAAATGCACATGGAAAGGAATAAATTGCTGATGATCACAACTAGCATTTCTGCTGGTATTTTTGTGTTGAAGGCAGACTATGCTCATAAGAAAAAAGCTGAACTGATAGTAGTTCGCTTTCTCCTGAAATATAATAGTGAATAATAAGATCATCTTTTTTTTAGTCTAACATTCTCATTTCGTTTTCTGAAACTTGAGAGACACTATCACAACTGGAAGAATTTATTAAATAGAGCATTCTGTACTGAGGTTTCTAGTTGCAGTGCGTTTGGAGTGAATATTAATTTTCTAATCCATGCTATATCACACTAATCCATGTAAATAAACAGAGCAGTACCTGAATTATTAGGGTCCTGCACCTGGGGAGGAACAACCTCATGCGCTGGTACAGGTTGGGGGTTGACCTGCTGGAAAGCGGTTCTGTTGAGAAGGCCTTGGGAGTGCTGGTGGGCAGCGAGGTGACCATGAGCCAGCACTGTGCCCTTGTGGCCAAGAAGGCCAACAGTGTCCTGGGGTGCATTAAAAGGAGTGGGGCCAGCAGATTGAGGGAGGTTATCCTCCCCCTCTACTCTGCCCTAGTGAGGCCACATCTGGAGTCCTGCATCCAGTTCTGGGCCCCCTGGTTTAAGAATGACAGGGAACTGCTTGAGCAAGTCCAGTGGAGAGCTACGGAGATGATCAGGGGACTGGAGCATCTCTCTTCTGAGGAAAGGCTGAGACACCTGGGTTTGTTCAGCCTGGAGAAGAGAAGACTGAGGGGGGATCTTATCAATGCTTATAAATATCTGAAGGGCGGGTGTCAAGAGGATGGGGCCAGACTCTTTTCAGTGGTGCCCAACAACAGGACAAGAGGTAGTGGGCACCAGCTGGAACATAGGAAGTTCCACCTAAACAGGAGAAAAAAATTCTTTCCTGTGAGGGTGCCAGAGCAGTGGAACAGGCTGCCCAGAGAGGTTGTGGAGTCTTCCTTCCCTGGAGACATTCCAAACCTGCCTGGATGCGGTCCTGTGCCCCCTGCTCTAGGTGCGCCTGCTCAAGCAGGAGGGTTGGACGAGATGATCTCCAGAGGTCCCTTCCAACACCTACCACTCTGTGATTCTGTGAATCATGTGAGGGATTCACTCTATAATGGCTTTGGGCGGGATTCCTTCTGCTGGCCCCACATTTTGAGCTGTGGAGAAACAATACTTCAGATCTTCAAGTTGCATAAAGAGTTGAATGAGGAAGCAAAACTGTGTGCACTGCAGAGGTGTAGTGGAGCCCTGGATGTCTGGGTTGAATGATGATGTTCTGCTGCAGTCCTACCTCAAAGGGAAGCAAGGTCTCTTCTGGTAGGGATTGCCTTGATACCTTGAACATCCATACTGGCGTAATCTAGAAGGGACTATCTAGATGAGATTGTCAGATGACATAATTATGGTAGCTCAGAACAAAGCACTTGTTTTGTGAAATCAGAGTAAGTATGGGCTGTATCACTTTCATGTGAAAATATAGTCCCAAAGGTTGATTAGAGATACTGTGGGAGCAGCCCCACCTCTTTCCCATGTATTACCAGAAAGCCTTTTTTTGGAGGGGAAAGATGGCAGCCCCAAAAGAAAAGAGCTTGTTACACAATCACCTGTGCCTTCTGCACAGAACTGACTTTCTTGGTATGTTAGAGCTGTTAGCCACTTTCTCCTAGAGGCTAAAACATTTTGAGTCCTCTACTTGTATTTAGAGATCTTTACCAACTCTATTTTTTAGGCAGGGGCTTTGACAGGAGTGTTGAAAGCTCTTAAAATTTTGTCTAGTTCTTAATACAGGAATATTCTTGTTACATTTTTTTTGCAGTGTTTAGATAAGGAGACTTTACCTGAGTAGGAAAGTCAAAAGGTTCCTTTGCCACAGAGCCTGAGGTTTAATTTAAATAATTAGCACAATCTTTTGCATGTTTGTATGTAATGGCACCACAGGTTTTACATACATCATATAGTCTGCCTTTATTTGCTAGGATTCACTGCTAGGGGCCATAAGATACATATATCTACATCATGGATGATACTAATACTTAGAGTAGTGCCTTACAGCTGAGGAAGTTGAAGCCCTTTGCGAGCAATAATTAATTAAACCTCAAAACAGTCCCATGAGATATCATTATCCCCTGTCTTGCAGACGGTAGAACACAAAGGCTATGTGTATTGTTCAAGGATAGGTAGCCAGGCATTGTCAGATCAGAGATTAAAGCCCAGACCTCCTTTTTATAGGGTCATGTTCTAATCCACTTTGTGTTTCTAGTGCTTTGAAATTTGCTGATACTTACTGTGTAAGGCAACTTTTTCATCTCATTTGATCTTTGCTGTATGAGATGATCCTTGGGAAAAACAGGGCATTCCACCAATCTGCTTGTATTGTAAGTCTCCAAAAGGGAGTAGGTAATAAATTCTGTTCCTGTATTACTGTTCAGGCTAACTCAAGATGTAAGCACATACTTCTCCTTCAGAAAACAATATTTTATGCTATTACTTTGCCTGTAGGTAATAAGAACAAGATGATAGTGCCGTGTTCTTTTCCTTAGCATAGCCAGTATGGAGGGGGTGGGAGTGGGCACTGCTGATACTCGTATAAAGACAGCATTAACAGGGGAAGAAGGGAAGAGGAGGATTTTGGGGCAGTTGAAGCACTGTTTGTGTAAGTGTTGTTTTAAGAAATTTTGCTACTTAAAACTACTGCTCATGGTTACATAAAGAGTTTCTCCTGTTTGAGGTTGAATGATGTCAAAGACTTTATCTCTGTTTTGGCATGTGGTATCACACAGCAGCTGAGGCTCTTTGGCTTGTGAGATTTTTCCAAGTGAAGAGGGAGCACGTGTTCCAGTAGGAATTTCAACATTGGCGTGTGTTTCCTCAGGGGGTGATGGGGATGTCACGTTGCGTCCGGAAGGCAATCTGGAATGCTGCCCTCATTGAGTTTCTTTACAAGTCACAGTGAATGAAATCATCTGCTTTCTGTCAAAGGATATTACGGAAAGGAAGAGGATTTTTGAGTAACAAAGTACTTTGTAGTAAACCCACTGACAAAATCCTTGTTTGGCTTGGTGCTTGTTTTAGGAGCCATTCTAAAAACCTTCTCTCTGAAGTAGTCTGTGACAGGTTAAAGTATACGTCCAGTGTAAAACTCTTCTAACATAACTGAGTTTGCGGGCAGCTTCTAGTTTAGTGCGTCGACGAAACCTTAGTAATGGCACTCTTGAGAGTTCCACTAGTGTGATAAGCAAATAGAGTCATGTTGTGTTTTGATTTCATTAGAAAATAAAAGAAATAAGGAAATTTGTCAAATTTCTTTTAAGCATTTGACTTTGATTGTTAGGAAATAACGTGAGGACTAGTGAAGTTAGTATTTTCTGCTTTAGTGTAATCTGTTACATTTTATGTGACTTCTACAGACATCAGTTTTTGCAGACTGTCTCAATGAGGTAAACTGGAAAACAGCTGTGGTGACAGACTTGACAAAAGCTTTCATACGGCTGTACGCAGTGTTTGAGATGCCAAGCACACAAACACAAGATGCAGAGTCCTCACCCAGAAATACTTGGAAATACAGCTGATCACAATTTGGTTTATCTTCAGAAAAAAAGATCTGGTGATAGTATCAGTAGGATGATGACAACCCAAGAGCTGAGTCACTCAGGAGAACAGAGGTTAGGCAAAATTTAATGTAATCAAATGCATGTTTTCCATAAAATCTCAGTTTTGAGTGGAGAACTTGAAAGTAGCCCTATTAATAATCTGCGTAAAAGTAAGACAAGATTAAGTGAGGAAGAAACTATTTGAAGAGAAAGTTAATTGAGTTCAGACTTAGTGCTAGCTTTCATCAATTTATTACCATTTCAAGGTAGTATTGTCAAATTGCTGTTTCGAGGAGTGAAGACGTGGAAAGGTGACTGGCAGATAAAGAAAGTGCATCAGAGTGTATGATAATAAAATACTAATGGGGCGACACGGACAGATAATGAGAGAACAAGGTCTTCTCTGAAAGGTGTGTCAGCTTGCTGGTAGGAACAGGGATGTAGCCTGGATTGCTTGCTCTCCCATGCAAAATTAAGGCAGGGAGTGTTTGGCAGGGCATTTCCCATGTTGCTGGAAGTGTGAGATAAACAGCCCACGCTCACCCTTGCTTTAGTAATGTTGGTCCCTGCCCTCTCGTTTTTCCCTATTGTAATAATTCTCTCATCAGGTAAATCTTTCCTTATGCTGAGACAGGGTGAAAAGCTTGGAATAGTAGGAGTTTTTCCATCTGGGCCCTTTGCTCTGGAATTGCTCTGTTTGCTCATTTGCACGCTCCCATGCTCCAGTGAATTTTCTGTCTCTGCTTTTAGGTCACTGCTTGCCAGAGAAGGCAGAAGGAGGCATTTCCTATTACAGAACAGAAGTTAATGGGGGTGGGGAATGAGAACCTCTACTGCTGGCTGCTTGGGGATCCTAATGGCCCTAACTGCTTGTTGCCTATCCTTGCTCATTTTAGAAGCTAGATATTGCATCCTTCCCCCTATCTCAAAGCTCCTTACGTGCCATCAACTGATTTATGTTTAGGGAGTCTTGGCTGTACAAAATTGAGTACCTCTGCTGGAAACAGTGGAGCTCAGGGAGAAGCTAGCAAAAGCTGTATTTGTTGTGAAGCTTATACATAACCTTATAGTAGGAGTTCCCTGCTGTAACTTGCTCAGGAAGTACTGTTCACACCAGCAGCAGCTTCAAATTTGCAGGTTGCATGTACCTCACCTGACTTGTGAAATTAGTCACGTCTCTCCTACTTTCTCTAACTTTCATTCTCCCACTGTGCTTCTGTAACTTCATGTTCTTTATCTTCCCTATCCTACGAGATCCTTCTGTTCCAACTTGAGGTATACCTTTCTCTTTGTGCTCTCTACCTCCTTCACCTTCACACTACACACCTTCCCACGTGTAGCGTAGGAGTTTATAGCCTTAATCTCAATTTCTCCTACTCCATGGTTGCATATTCCCACAGCCCTGACCTGAGAACATGGTTCCTGCCTCAGGCTGGCGCAGTGCCTGAAGCAGAGGTAAACGAACTGGCTTCACAGGGTTGCAGCTGCCAACTTCCATTTTTGCATGAGGCTGTAGCGAGAGCAGCAGCAACTCTAGACTTTTGCTTATGTGCGGGATCTAGCAGGAGGAAAGACGTGCTTTCTCTGCGATTCCTTATAAAATTTTGTATGTGGAAGAGTCAGGAACAGCCTCCGCTGCATGTTATCAACATATTATCTTGAGGAGGTTTACCTATCAGACTTTACGAAGCATAGTTTGATAATCTTAAAAAAATAACCTTTTTCCTAGACCTGTCTTAAATGAGCAGCAGGGACTATCAGATTTAGAACTGATTTTAATCCTCTCTTTTCCCTTTTTTTTTTTTTTTTTAAGTGGGTGGGTTTGGCTTTGAAGAAGGTGGAAAATTATTGAAATGTGTTTCAAATCCTTGATGCAAGGACTATCATATTGGCCTGACACAGGGGATAGGCAATAGTTTACCCTCCAAAGCTGCTAATGAATGCCCAAAGACGGAGTAGGAGTCCATGTCGTGTTGCACATGCAATTCATGCTCTGTAAAAGTTAACTGCTTGCAGTGATTCCCCTCACAAGAAGACCTATCTGTCTGAGACTCTCTGGCTTTTACTCGACTGCCTGTTAAATAACTTTGTTACTTTTAAAAATTAATTTTTATTTTTTCTTTTGTGATACTATATGATAATTAAACCCAAGCATTATCCTTTTTGCATTCCTGCTAAGATGACTTAGCATCAGAATCGTAAGCTAATTCTTGTATGGCTCAGGCTTTAGAAGTCGAGACATTAGATTTGGCAAAAGCTCTTAAAACTTAACTCTTCCCTCATAAATAATTAGTGAGACTTTGAGAAGATATCAGTTCCTGGTTAAACGAGTCCCATATTTTCAGAACCATTCAGTATCTAACAGCTCTCAATACAGACAATGAAATTATTGAATGGTGTTGCGGTCATTTCAACTGTTGAGTCATGTAGTTGCTAGAATTCCACAATAAGTATTTAGTTCCCAAGCTATTAACAGGCAGTGCCTGGAAATGAAACCAGCCTTTCCTTTTTTGTTGTGCAGAATACTTTTTGAGAACAGTATATGCAAAACTTTCTGCTTTTTAGCTTAAATGTTAATTGTATATGTTATGAAAGGTAAATAGAATTATCTGATGCTTTTTTACCTTCTAAAGCCAATGATTACTTCATATTTTTGTGCTTTATTGCTAAAATACATTTTTTATTATACAAAATGAGCAGTTGAGTAGATTGAGTAATAAACTTTTAATATACCTGAAGAAAAATGATTTCCCTGACGAAGATATGTGTGCCTTAGACAGTATGCAGAATGAACAACACATTCTTTTATTATATGTTCAAAACATGCGTAGTTTCTAAAATGTCACAGATTCTTTTTTTTTTGAGCATTGTCACACTACAGCTTAAATGCATGATGTTTTTTGCAGTGTGATCAGTGTATTAGAAACTGTGATAACTTGCATGTGGCAGGACTAACCTGAGTACAGACAACCCACTGGATTGTCCACTGAACATGACTGGGGCAGGCATAACCATTTGTCTGTTGAGATACACCTGCAAATCCCAATGTACAACTGGAATTAATTATGAAGACCTAAGATAAACCCTGTTATTGCAATAATTATGACTGAAGAGAAACCGTGAAGCTATCACGAAGCTTGAAGTCCCCTGGAAAAACAACAACAACAAAAAACCCAAACCCCAAAACTCTTCAATTATCTCAGCAACTCTTTTACCAGTCTTTTCTTTCAGTTTTCCCCAGACTCTTTCATGGTTAGAAAGCAGGAGGAGAAGTTCCTCTCAAGGTGATGCTGTTACAGCTGCTACTGACACCCTGTTCTGCAAAGACGTGCATTTTTGCTTCGTGTCAGCACAGTGGGAAATTCTGCTGCTTTCCCTGGCACTCTCCAGAATAACTTGTGATTTCAGCCTCTGCTAAAATCTGTGGCAGAATGCCAATCTAGTTTAAGTAAAACCAGGAATTCAAAAGCCATTGTTTTCCAGCCTGATACTCCTTCTTTTCATTTGATTTAATGAAGTGTTTCTTTAGCCATGGAGAGCTGGACTGAAATGTCAGCGATATCCATTACTAGTGCCTGTATGTTATTCATAGGGACTGATTTGTAGCATCTTGAGCTGTATTGATGATTGCTATGGATGTGTGTGTCAAGTTTGTGAAAGACTAGATGGGTTGTTTGTAAATGTGAAGTTTTCTGGTTTTTTTCCATTAGTGAAGGGTAGTATATTTAGATCTCTTTATATGGAAACGAATCCATGTTCTATTTACAGACATCCAATAAAGATTCATATTATGAAGAGAAAATTGGGTTCTGAGTAGCCAGAAAGATTTAATTAAAAAACACGATATAAAATTAACACAGCCTATCTTCAGCTTCCTTGAGATCTGAATAGCTATAAACAAAGGGGCTCTGGCTGGTTGTGCAAGTGATTTCAGGAATTAGTGTGTTCTGTGTGTTTTCTACGTATCGAATGATTTTTTTTTTTTTTTATGTGTCCCTCTACTCTCACAAGAGCTGTTCCTGTGCCTGAGGGCTCTTAAGACTGGTTTTTTTGTTTTTTTCAACTTGCAGTGCCCATTGGGGCCAAACATGCACTCATATATTAGCAGCATTGAGATTTTTTCAAATTGGGCTTACCTCTAATCACAGAAGTAAATTGAAACATCTCTCACTGTTTTCAAGGGACGTATACTCTCTTGGAATGAGTATCATTTTGGGGGGCTGGCAGTGAGTGGCCCTTCTCCTCAGTACCGGGGGGTGGTGGGGTGGTGGTGTCACAACTCCAGTTTTGTTGCTATTGGTATGTGAAAGTACTGGGGTAGCCACATTTTTATTTGTTTTAGTTTAGGACCAGGACTTCACTTTCCCTGTCAGGGTTTTCATCAATGGGGACCTGTGTGAGAAACACTTTCATCTCAGTTTTACTATGTACTGAGGGGGGCTACTTCCAACCTTTTATTAGTAGAAGCACTGCACATCATGCTTCTTGCAGGCCTACATTCTGGTTTTTCTTCATTCAAGGGTTTTTTTTTTTTTCTCTCTCTCTGTTTTTTTCTGGTAGTTCTGGCTATGCCCACAGTTACAACTTCCAAATACTACTTGCAAGGCTGTTTTTTTCTAAAAGCTTTTATTGCTTTGTTCACATTTAAAAACTGTGTGTCATTCTGTTTTACAACTCTTCAGTCTCTGCATGTCACCAAGTACTGTTTGAATGGTAAATGATGGTTCCAAATGTAAGAGTTTCAAATTAATGACTAGTGTGAAGCAGCAGAATGATTTCTAATATGAATGAGAGTGTATCTTGTGTTGTCAGGGAGTGATTAAATAAGTAGCCTAAACTGTGGCCAAACATAAAGGAAGGGGAATAATTTTAGTGGTCTGTTCCCTGTTCAAAAGAGAAACTTAGCTTAATGAATGAGCAATATCTTGGATACACTAGCTTCACTAGCTTTACCTCACTGATAGCATGGATTACTCATGATTTGCTTTGTTTTAGGTAATGTTTAAAGCTGGTTGAATATATACTGACAGTGTGAAATTGATTTTCGCCTCCACCCTCACCCCCCAAAGCTAAGCTGTCAGTCAGGTTCCATGGTAAATGTCAACTTTTCAGGAGGGCAGTACACTTTCATCTCAGGTTTGCCGTCACCAGAACCTGCTCTTCTGAGAATCTATTGGTGAGCATGAAGGTTACGTGCTATGCATGTTGAAAACACCCCTTTAAAGTGAGGATTTTTGAGGTGTCCGAGTGGATCTGGTTCTAGTTACGGATACACAGTGTATATCCATCAAATATCCTATTAGACACATTGATACAAGTCTGTGCAGGAAGCTGAATATATTTTAGGTAGGAATTAAAAGAATCAGTCATCATTGGCCGTATCACTTCTTTTTTAATGGGATAGAGCTTTTCTTTTACAACTTTGTCATCTCATCACCTCACCTCACTTTTGTATTACAGCTATCGTAAATCCTTTCAGATTGAATTACCATCTTGATTTTTAACAAATGAAAGCATGTTTTAATGTTTATGAGTATGACTTGTTGAAGCAGATGATTGGCAGCAAGAAATGGAAGTGTTGGCCTTAAGTTAGAGGAAGTTGGCAGACAATATGGTCCATTGCAGAACCGAGCGCTGCAGTAGAGGTAAATATCCATAGAAAAATGTAAATTGATTGTTTGCTACTCTTCCACTACATCAGTAAACATTTAATCAGCTTCAGATGAGATTTTATCTATTGTAGTTTTATAGTAGTGGTTTAAGTAATCAGAAGGGGCTGGAAATGAGATTTTAAACCTTTGATGCTATAAGATATTACAGCCTTCCAGGCACAACATTTATTTATACCAGCCAGAGTTTGCTTTAGCTTTAATAAACAGTTGTGTCTGTGTAAACCAGTTCAGCTTAAAGAGGAGAAATTCACACAACTTCCCCAAACTGGAAGCATACCTTCAATGGAAAAACTCTTCAGTCTCCATGGACTCCAGCTCAATCTGTGACTGAAAATCAAAGAAGGAATAAGATATTTACGTGAGGGACAGAAGTATGTGGTGTGGTGGTAATGAGGTGTGTCTAAGGGATAAGGGTGTGGGAGAAAACAGCTCTGCTCCTGTCTGCTGGGTGCCATTTAGGACCAGAGCCTTTTGGTGACCTTTGGCAAATCACGTAGGCTGTCTGCACCTTGTCTTCTGTGCAAAGAGAATATGCCTTCTTCACAGTAGTGTTTTGAGACCTAATTAAGATTTTCCAAGCAATTCCAGAACTTCAGATGAGAGACATGCACAGAAAGCATTATAATTAACAGGAGCTTATCACCTGAGCTTTACAGAATTAATAGATTCTTATAAATATAAAACTGATTGCTTTTTTAGAAGCTTTTCACTACCTCCCATCCCTAAAAAGCATCATTTGTAGATATGATATTTTAAGGTTAGTAAAAAGAAATGTTTATTTTCTTGTACTGGGATATTCTTCTGTGTGCATATCAACTTGCATGCCCTACTGTGTTAGGGATCTGGAGGTTTGGGAGTGTGTGTATTCCTCTAGGCTATATCCATATAAGGGAAAAAATTGATTAGACTGTGTCTGCAGGTACTTTCCCATTTCTCCTATAAACATATGAGTGTTTTTTAAAATTCTTTTCTGTTTTCCAAAGACAAAAAAATGCAGTTAAAAATTATTGACTTGACTGCCTTTTCCTGTGCATCTTCCCATTTTCCTTCTCTACATTAGGTATATTCAAATATTGCTACTACCGGAAGGAGAGGTTGGACTGCTGATGACTTTTAAGGCCATTTTGCTTACTCCGTTTATATGGGAAACATAGGAGTGGCTGGATCTAAATTAGAGTCAGGCAGGCTGCATGACCTGGATCGGAAGGAAGTTGTGGCTGGCTTGCATGGTACCAAGAGGCTATTGCCAGTACATGGTAGTTACAGTTACCAAAAAAAGAAGGGGGGGGGGGCAAGTAACACAAGTAGCAGGTGCAGTACCACTACTCCATAGTGCACACTAACGAGTACTGACTGTGTAAGAGACGGCAAGCTCTTAGTTATACGTGCACTTACTTTAGTAACAGCACAGCGCCCAGCTCCTGCTCTAGACAAGCATAGACTTTTATAGGTTGGGGCCAATACTTGATGACTCTGATAAAGATTATTTAGTAATTTTCTGCAATTTAAACCATAAAAATATTCCTTACAAAATGGATCTGATCTGCAAGTATATACAGGGAATGTATAATGGAATTGTATTTAATGATCTGGGTGGTCTGCTGGGTGGGGCTGTTTTGTATTTGACTATAAAATCTGTCACCAGGCATTCTTTCACAGCAGTTTGCTGTCTGGTAGGAAATGTATGTCAAGCAGAATCAATATTATCATTCCTTTTAACTGGCCTCTGCTTTTAATCATAACTGGAAAATAGTATATATGGTGGGGCACTGAAACCATTTGTTACAATGCTTTTATTGTCTTGTTCAGCTGCAGTATAGCATTCATTTAGTGCTCTCATAACATGTTATTTCCGTTTGCAATACAGCACAAGGGAATTCTTATTTCATTTCCTAGAAGAAGCTTTTGGCAAAATTAGAAGGCAAGTAATTAATCTTTGCTATATTTTGGCTGGGGTTTTTTTTTGTTTATTTTAGAGTTTTTTTGATCAGCAAAATGGGAAATAACTGTAGAGACAGCACTGGATAATTTGGTTTCTAGGTTAGGTGGTGTTATGAAGCAACAGGCAGTTATGATCTGGTGTTGTCTGATGATGATGTGATAAAGCAGACACAGGTATTTATTTGCATTATGCTGTGATTTATTACTGTATTTATAACAGAGCACTTGAAATCTGGGATCTCTGTCCTGAATTTAGCACTTTGCTTGCAGAGTTTAGGCCCTGCTTAGCTTGTCTTTAATGCAGAAATGGTGCCTTGTTAAAGCACTGTTGGCTTGCTTAAAAATCAATAGAGAGACGTGGAAGGAAGACGGCTAGTGGGATAGAATGGCGTGTGCTAGCAGATCATTTCACAGGTTTGCAGTAAGGGCTAGTTTTGTGTCAGGATGGCAAATATGACTGGTAATGAATGCCCTCTGTTTCTGAGGGTCAGCCTCAAGCAAAGCAATGACAGGCACTGGATCAACTGGTGGAGTTTCCTGGTGAGAGAGGAGAAGGTACTACAGCATGTGGGTTGCCGTTGTGTGCGTGGGCAGAAGTACCTGACTTCGGGGAGGCAAAGGGTAATTAATTTCCCCTCTTTTGCTTCTTTCCTTTCCTCTAAGCTCTGTACAAGTCATTCTGGCATAATGATTTTGTTGTGCCCTGCAGCACAGGGTGAGACAGTTCAGTCCTTCAGAGAAGGAATTGGTTTCTCACAGGGAGAAGGACTGATAGAATAGCACTGTCAGAGGTAAGTTCTTGCTGTGGTTATGCCATGTCTATCCTGCAGCTAGCTGTGTGAGCGCAGCATCAGGAGTTACGTTTGAAGTGGCTCCCGTCTGCCTTGCTTGGGTGGATGCCAGCAGCGATGCAGCAATGCTAAGAGAGATGTCAGCATCACTGGAGAAGCGGCTATGTCTGGGTACCCACGCCGAGAGGCAGCCCCCTGCAGCATCACGCTGATGGGCCTCCCTGATGTTGGCAGGCTGAACGCTGGCTGGCTGTGTCCGCGCATGCGGCAGTCCCACCTCCAGCAGCAGTGCTAGCTGTCCCCAGTGTTAAAGGTTGACAGATTGAACAGTGACACGTTTTCAGGCTTGTTCTTGTGCCTTTTGTTTTTTACAGAGAAATTGATGTATAAAGGAATGGTTAGATTGAGAATAGCACTGGGGTGAACAAACAAGCAAACCTTTACTTATTTAAGAATAAATGTGTATTTATGGTTCTGTACAGTTGCTTTGTACAATTCAGACTTGTTTGGATAAGAAAAAATTTTTGAAATTTAGTTTCTGGTAGGTTTTGATTGATGTAGCTAAACTCTCACCTGAATTTAAATTGTATTGATTATGATTTTGGCAGTTAATATTGTAACATTTTTATTTATTTGTTTTACTGGCTAATGTAATTGAATGAGTACAAGCCCAAGGGTGAAAGCAGTCATCTTAGTAAAAATTGATTTATCTACGCTACAAGAGGATATGTATTTGTGTTTTAATGATGCAAAACTGATAGAGCTAAGATCAGTCTTCTGGTGTAGGTTGGGCCTCACTCAGTGGTAAGTACTATAACGTTTGAGAAATAGAAACAGCAAAGGTATATTTAACTTCTTTGAATAAATATTTTAACTTTTATGAAGCCTTTTTTCTAATACTTTTCTTGCTGTCAGATGCTTTTTGCATCCTTCAGAATATCTGAGATATCTTAAAGGTTACAGGTCTGTTCCAAGCACTTCTGGACTAGTATTAGTATGCTGTAATTGAAAGACAACAGAAGAGAAAATGCCCAGTAAAATACAGAATATTTTTACCTTGACAGTGGTTAATGTTATTTTTAATGTTTCCTTTATGCATTAGTCAGTTAGGACCTGTAAGCACATCCTTCATGAGCAGTTCCACTCTGAAGTTGCGCACTTGGTCACTTTCCTTGTCACTTGTATTTTTCTGGTTATTTGTCTGATTTATTTTTAACTGGAGAGCATTTATGGGAGTGGTAGAGAGTGGAATTATCTTTCACTCACACAACAGCATGCAAGAAAAGCATAAGACATTGAAAAATACCACTATAAAATCATTAAAATGGGCTGGCAGTGTCATAGATTGAAGCTGTAATGAGGGGACTGTTATTGTTTAGTTTGAAATGCATCAGATTTTAAGTCAATGATACCTTCCTTAATTAACAGCCCTTCTAATTAAGGGAGAAGTGTTGAATTGTAATCTCCTGGTGGCATGAAGTCAAAGAGCTTTTTATGGATGGGTGGAAGACTGCTGATTGCATGGGGAAACAGATAATATGAATGGATGGCACAGAGCTGCTGGTAGGGGACAGCGGTGGATTGCAAATTGATGAAAAGCAAAGGTTCATTGACTTGGAGGCTGCCTGGGTACATTACTGTTAAATTATGGTGAGCATAGTTGGGGCACGCATAAGACGTTTTCCTTTTTAAAAATAAATGAAATGCTATGTACCAGTTGAGTTGCATTAATCAGTTGTGAACCATTTGTTTATTAAGTTTTGTTTTATAGAACTGCAAATAAGATGGTTACACATACACAAATAAAGGCATAACTAGCCTAATACACAGTGATTCATATAAAGCACCATTTTAATTCTAACTTGCAATTGGAAGTTATCTTACATGTCAGATAACAGCTCATATTTTCTTTTTAACTGGTTGTGCACGTAACTGATTCTGATTTTTTGGCAGAGGGAATTGTTGGCTTGCTGTGCCACAGACATGTGCCTATTACAGTATAGAAAAGTTAGCAATTTGAAATACCAAAGGATTTAAGAAGCTTTCTTCTGTAAATTCCTATTCTTCCCTATTGAAAAAACGTGATAAAATTTTGCAGAAACTGTTGGAAATCCTGTAAAATGCAATGAAATATCGTTCACCTATTTTAACCGATCCTACAGAATTACATGAGTAATGCAGTCCTCTTAAAAGCAGAACGGTTCAAATACCTATAGGAAAGTTATGAAACATTGCCAGAACCTTTACATAAATGTTAAGAACAGAAACTTTACATGCAAAGTATGAAGCAGTATTTGTAACAGAATCTGGTAAAGCATCCCCTGTCAAAATTCACTGTTAGTCTGGCTGGCCACAATTCAGGGAGAATTTTGTGTGAATGGGAACAGAGATCTTAATTATACATACTAGGGAGTTATCTATGTGAAGAACTTCCATTGTAAATCACTATTTTTGACAGTAGTGTGGTGAAGACTATTCCATGTAATCTGTAAAGTCAGATAGGCTACATCTGTGCAGCTGGTGATAGCTCTAGGCTTAAATCTGCAGTCGAACCTAAACAGGTTGGTGATCTAAGCTACGTACATGAGGTCTGGTGTGGTAGTTCGAGCCTGCAGTGAGCCAGCTGACTTGCCAGGCAAGGAAACCCTGGGTTTCTGGTAGGGGATGCTCAGGTATTGCTGAGGTTCACACCTTGCTCGGTGTACAGCACAGGCGCAGTGTCTCTGCAGGCCAGTTGCAAATTACTCTGGCATTTTTGTAGTCTGGCATTTGATCAGGGATGCTGCCAGCTGAAAAGCATGGTTGCCTCTTTTTGATGGGCTTGTCATGCCCTGTTTCCTTCCAACAACAAACTTCTTGTGTTGATAAAAACCCTAATCTAGTTCTGCACGTAATTCCCTTTTCATCTATTTTAAGAGACTTTAAATGTATCTTTCATCTCACCAAGCATGTAGCTAGAAGAGTCATGCTGACTGCCTCTTTGCATGTGTGTCAATTTATTCATGTTCAGATGCCTTGAGCCAAGAAGTTCTGTCTTTAAAGTGTGAAGAATTACATTCTTTGTTTAATTTCCTGTCACTCCTATTTCCAGTCTTCATCAAGTCAATCATTTTGATAACTTGAAACTGGTCAGTTACAGTACTGGTGAAAATTTATACTTAGGAATGTTCCTGGTTTTGCATGGTGAAACAACTTGTTAGCCTTTTATGCCTTTTGATTTTATTATTTTTTTAAAATAAAAAACTTCTTTTGTAGAGACTGGAAAAAAAAGGAGCTTGAGTTTATAGCAGAGAAATTTTGGAAGTATGATGAACCAGGAAGTTGCTAGACAGTTTTCTGGTGCTTTTAACAGTCAGACTATATTTCACATCACAGTTTACATTACAGAAAATGTTAAATAGCATATGGTAGCATTCTTTGGATGAAATCCTAGCTCCTCTTAAGTCAGTGACAGAATTCACATTGATTTCAAAGTCATACTCATTGTCTGATTCGTAACCAAAATTCTTTGAAAAATGGTGTCCTTGGAACAAATTGTAGACTGCAAAAGCCAGGAGTGCAGTTTGTTACTGTTCTAGTGTCTTGTGGAGTCTGGGGGAAAGGAGAGAGAGTGAACAAGTGTTGTGAGTGAACAAGTGTTGTGAACTATCTTATACTGGGCAGTTTTAGCATGGCTAGTAAAAGCTCACAGAACAGTTCTAAGAAAGTGGTTGTAGTTCTACAGCTCAGCTGTGGTTTTACAACTCTCACAAGTTTTTTAAACAGAAGCATGGATTCATTGGTTTCTTTCTGAATTCTTAATGTATGGCTAATATAAGAGATCAGAGAGATATTTGTTTGACTTTAAAAAAGGAATCTGATGCGTCTTCATTTGTGGGTCGTCTTAAACGACAAAATAACTGTATTGTAAATTATTTCTTGCGTTTTCTCTAAGCTCATTCTATACAGCTCTGTAACTAGGTCTGTAAGGGCCAAACGCAGTCCAGATGAAATCACTTGCATGCCACCTGCCTGCACTGTAGCAGGCTTTGGACTATATGCAATATGTGGGAGTAAGTGATAAGATCACAATGAATAATCCCTCTGTTCAGTAATGATGATGGGGAATTCTAAGAATGCCTAAAGAAAAGCATCTTTCTTATGGAAAGAATGTATTTGTAGCTTTAGGAGATTTAGGTTGCAAGGAAGTTATATAGTGACTATGCAGACTGTTGCCTGTATTTTTATAAGTAAAGTAAAACCCAAAAACGTTACTGTCAAGCTACTTCAAGTGGAGAATTTCTCTCATCAAAATGATAGCAAATTTACTTTGAAAAGTATATAAGTATGTAGACAGAGAAATATTAAAGAAAAATCGTATAAGGGAAAGATAGAAAGTTTTGCATTTGTCCTTCAGTTCATTTTGTCTGATGACCATAATAGGTCATTAGACACTTTTTGTCTTCTATCACTCTTGGTTTTGCTTATTGTTTGCTTTTTCGGAGCTCTACAAAAGATCTTGACTCTTGTTCCATACAAGAGCTCCCCTGAATGCTCCTCTGTTTCTAGATCTTGCTTTTATTCAGTTTTCCCACAGAATGGATTGACTGATGATTTTGTTCTCATGATGTGCTCATTTATCTTGTATAAGTTCCGAAAGGAATGCTTTTTAGAATGGGAAGCGTAGCAGGAAGTTTAGTGAGATCCATGAGTACTGTGTTGTTAAAGGTGCGTCTAGTACTAGCTGACTTAAAATGAAAATATAAATAGGACAGCATTACGTGCCCATATGTGCCCAAGAGTGAATACTCCTGGGACTGATGACTCATCAGCCGTTGGGCCAGTAGCAAACTTGAGTTGACTTCAGTAGAAGAAATACTGTTGTGAATAAATCACCGCCACAGTGGTTTCCAGAAATGTAAATACCCACCCTCTCCAGGAGTCCAGAATAGACAACTTTGTTGGAATCTTCTGGAATTTCCTTAAGAAATCAACATTTTGTTGCATTAGGAAGGTCTTGCCTTTTTCTAGTGGTGGTTCTCAGTTGGATTGCTCTTTTCAAAAACTCTGCTGATTAAGAATTAGCAACATTGTCAGGTCGGCAGAGGGATTTTTCCCTGTCCCCAACCAAGGCATAAGAATTGAAAACAAACGTTGTCACAGTTGTTCATACTTGGTGCGAGATTTTTCCAGAAGCCTTCACAAAATTCCTTGTGCTGTTTTGCCAGAGGTGACCCGTAACATGTTTGTTCATCCATGGGGTTGACAGTGGTGAAAAACTGCTATTAACAGACACGGCATGAATCTTCTGGGGGGAGAGGTCTTGCCACAGAGCACAGGGGATGACATTTGAGTTCCATTTCTAAGTGACCCCCATGGACTGACTGTCCAGGCAGTGTCAGTGGCCCAGCTTTGTCTCAAAAAGAATAATGATTGCATGTAAATAAAAATTCTCATATGCTTCATCTTGCTGCTCCTGATCAAAATAATAGCTCCCCTGTTATTTCTGGTTGAAATCGTAATGAATGGGTAATGACTACAGATTCCATTTCAGTACATTACACAGTTGAAATCAGTGGCCCTGCTTGTGTATGTACGCTAACTGTACGTCCAGGTGATATACTGGATTAAGCCATAGTGCACATGACATGCAGAATTGAATTCATTCAGGTTAAGAGAGAAGAATTAGAAAAAGGAAAAAAATAAGGTGCTGACAGGCTTCATTATTAGATGGTAAAATAAAAACCTAGAGAAGAATATCTCTGCCTTAATGGATGTAGCAGACAGTTTAAAATCTAAAATCTTGGTTTAGAGGATGTTTCTGTACCTTTTGTGAGCATTTACTGAATAATCTTAAATTTCTTGAGACTTTCTGTATTACAGCTTACTTGCAGGTAACTCCACAGCATGGTATACTAGATAGCTGATCGTAGATGGCATTGCTGAGGCACACATGTCATTTGCCCTGGGAAACTAGGTCTCATATGGACTACTAATTATGGAAGGTACCTTGTTCACTTGACAATACACTAGCCACAAGGAAGTAGCATACGGCCTTACTGTGAAACATTAGGTGCTACTGGGGAATAAAAATCAGGATATGACCGCGCTGAGGCAAGGCTTTGACAATTAGTTCATGTTTCATATCATTTGAGTTCACAACAATTGAGTCCCTGTTGAGCAAGCGGTTGCAGAGTTGCTGTCCTATACTGAAGAAATCTGCATAATTTGTAAAATGCGTATGCTAACAAGAACAAAGGCAGTGTTCTGGTAAGAGTTTCTATTCAGGCATTATAAATATTAACCTAATTTGTCATTTTTGTTGTTTTTTGGCTTTTTTTTTTAAAAAAAAAAAAAACCAACAGCTTTTGTTGCTGAAGTGTACAGCCAGTATCTGGAAATGAATGAATAGCGTTATGTAAATATGAAGGCGGACCTAGAACTGAAGGTTTAAAAACACACCGCTGTTGAAATTTTTCTGGTCAAAAATAACTCAAATCTGGCCTGTGTAAATGATATGTGGGAAATTAACATAGGCATTTAATTTAATCACTTGGAGATGAACCAAAAGCAAAGAGTGAATAGGAAAATTGAAGATAGTATTCCATTGGAAAAATAAAAATAGTAACTACGTCACTTCTTCATTTTTCACATAAGAAGGAATAGCATTTCTTTCAGTGTTTCTTCTATAAGTAAGTCCTCCTTTATTTCCTTACCAAAATAAGAAATAACACTAAGTAGTATATATATATAGAAGTCATGATAGATTCTCTATTTCCATCACCATGAGCTGAGAATGGACACTTACAACTCCCCAAAATACTTTATTATGCTCCAAGCAAGTTATAACGAGAGTCACTGTACTCTTTTTTTCATTCAAACCAGCAGTGAAAGAAGGATACATAGGAGAAAATCTGTTTTATTCTGAGTTATGAAGAAAAAGGAAGTAAAATAGAACTACTAAATATAAAATATGCTGCTTATTTTATTGAGATTATATTATTTTGCTGTGACTTTAGTTGTTACGACCTTTTTATACTGTCAAACTGCCACTATCTAAGAAACTTCTTAAATTATTTTGCAGCCACACTGGGGCCACCTTTTTCCATTTTCAGGTTTAATCCTTAAGAACACAAAAGTGAAAGTTTTGGGAATCATCACTTCTGCTTAATTTTTTTCTTTGCAATCCTTCACAGAATTGTGCTACTCAGAGTACCCGGATCATCAGTAAGTATAAATAAATTTTTACAATTGTTTTATTTTCACTGGTTGCAGACTAGCTAGAGTTTAGCACTTAATTACTATTCCATGTGTATATTTTCTACCTTTGAGCACAAACTTGTTTCTGTTTGCAAGAAATCCCCACCTATTTTGCCACTTCACCACTTCTCTTTGCGTGGCACGCCGGGAAGGATGTCCCTTGAACCCTGCCGTACTCGGGAAGCATGGAAAAAGTCTGAGGACCTCACTACTGGCACCTTCTGAGAGTGAAGGGAGTGCACAGCACTGTTTTAATCCCCCAATGTTGGCTGGTTGTTTTGGCACAATGATTCCAGTGTGGCTGCTATGGAGTGTCAGTTTTCTGTCACTCCTGAGTCATTGGTGAAGGAATTGGTGATGCCTCTAGTAACCAGCAATGGGTTTCATCAAGGTGAATGAGGCATTTACTGCTATGATCAAAATATTTCCTTAGCGTTTTCTCTCTGTTCCTGCCACAGCCTGTCTTAAAGAAGGTCCTTGTTTACTTTGTGGCAACTGTGGGCTTCTGTTTGACCATGCTGCAAATCTTTGTAACTGGGGTATGGGTATGTGTATTTTTCTTCAAATGGCCTTGTGGTTTTGGAGATCTTCTTTATTTTACATTTTAAATCTTCTAAAGTGAACGGAGAAAATAATATAGAAGATTGAGTACAGTGCTGCAGGAAAGAGGAGTGATGTGCAACTCCATCATTTCAAGACAGAATGAGTTCCCATGAGCTCCTAAGGCTTAAGGCTACAGAACAAACTTGTTGCTGGATACTTTGAGTAGGCATAGAGATTTAAAACTTGAGTCTTTGCAAAGAGGGATGTGAGGGATTTTGATGCCAAAAACATATACAAGAACATCCCCAGAATCCAAGGATCTTCTGTGGGACAGAGGGGTGCGGCCTTGGGCCCACAGGGTTAGTGTTGTGCCAGTCTCTGAGGAAAGTAGCTGTAGGAGAAAGATATAAGCATCTCCCCACTGCTGCAGGCTTATGCAATTTAAATTCCTTCAGTGAAGCAGTGATCTTCAAACTGGGTTTGCTCAGATAATACTGGTAGCAGATGGTTGGGCAAGTGAGTTTGCTGGAACTCACAGTAACAACTGTGTACGTACAGGTGCTTATTGTGTTCAGGTGAGAAGGCTACATACAGGCAGATACCCTGAGGCTGCAGCTAAAATCAACTTGACAGGAGACCAAGCTAAAAGCAGAGCTTTTCCTCTCTTCAGGAAGAGCCATTTCTCTGTACTCTAAAATTTTCTTTACCCCAGTTGTAGAACCTCTGCTATAGTTTATTGGCATCGGTGCAAGTATCCCCGTTGACAAATGTGAATCCAGGATTTCCTGCTAGGGATATAATGGTGGGCAGGTCGTTGGCAGCAATACTTAGGTACACCAGAACTAACTGAAAGATGCCTGAGTCAAAAGAGAAGCAGCAAGTGCCAAGTCCAACAAACAGTTAAGAGTTTTTAGGTCTCCGTTTTCCATGTAGTGCTCTAGATGTAGCACATTGCCGTATGCTGATTCTTAAAATCTCTTCATTTTGAATACTCACTTTCTTCCTTACATCCATTTGGACATGACTTTTACTGCTCCTGTTATGACCCTCTGTAGAAGTCAATGTTCCTTACATTTGTAAAGCAGCTTGAATTCACAGCCTTTTAAATCCTTTAAAACATTAATCCCTAGTTCCAGCATTTTGTAAAATGCCAACTGCTGTTAGCATGCTGCAATTAAAGCACACATGAGGTAGTGCTGAAGAAAAAGATGAATGTGTCTGGCCTGCATGAAATAGAAATATGAGGATGCAGGTCCATCCTGTATTGCCCTGGGTATAAAGCTTTTTTAGCAGTTCCCTGTCCCAGCTCAATTTGCTTTTTCTCCTTATCCAACTGTAATTTACTGTTCCCTCAGCTGTGCTCATGTATCTGTTTGTCAATCGAAACCTTAACCCTCAGCAGTGAACTGAGTGTAGAAGGTAAGAAAAAAGAAGGAAGGAAGGAGGTAGGGTTCGGTTGGGTTTTTTTTTCCTCCTAAAAGAATTTGCCTCACAAACAGCTGCACGGACACAACCATGTGAGTAGGACAGCAGCAAACTGCCGGTTTACTTAGTTATGCACAAAAGGTGTTGGGAATCTTGTAAAATGTCTTTGCCACTGGGAAATTGTAGTGGTCAGCTTAGATTGCACCTGGTGAAGCAGCCTCCCTAAAATAAGTACCAGTGTTCCTTGTGTAATTCCTGTGTTCCTTATATAATTAATGTGTATGTTTTGGAGGGCCTTCAGAGGAAGCTCATATCTGCCTAACGCAGGTGTTTGAACTTGGATGGACAAACCCCACACTTTCCCTACTTGCTTGCTACAGCGTTTTTAGGAATTTCTCTAAGCATATGGTTTCTACTAGGTGCCAAAATTAGGCAGATTTGATCAACTTGATCTGGCCCGAAGTACTTTGCTGTCATAAAACTATCAAGACCACGTTTCTTCAAGAAAAGAAAACAGCACTGCCGTTCCTCTCTCCCTCTTTCCTGTATCTCCATCCAGCAATGTTGTGAATGCTGGCCTTCATACTCATCTTCCAAGTGGTCTAGAAGTCCTTGTATTATGGCAGAAATTACTGCTCTGCCTGGAATTCTTCTGCAGTGCTCCCGGTCACAAATTTTTTGCTTCAGCAACAATAAAATATTTCAACTTTTAGCATACTGAAGCATAATACTATAAAGCGTATAGCAGCTGACAGCTACCCTGGGGACCAGAAAGATTTTGTATTGTTGGCTTTGGCAGTTGTTAGATCTAAACATTGCTCCATTATTTTTTATTGTGTTCTCTTATAGCAATTGAATGTTTGAGTTTTCTAAAAACAAATAGAAAATGTTTGCTATTCCCTTGCTTTCGGGTTACTTTTCCTGGTCATATAGTAGCAGTGCCATTCACGATTGAATAGGTTGTTAGCGGTGGGTCTAACCCCTTTGTTGTTGTCTCTATTGATCAAGTCTTCAGGAGCAAAGTTCACTGAGTATAGAGAGAGCTGCAGAGGCTCTGCAGTGGGAAGCAGGACATCTCAGCAGCAGCTGTGCGTTTGCTCATCATGGATTTTTTTTCGTGACTTCAGCTTCAGGTCAGAGGTAGACAAGTAGAAGTGAAGCAAGGGTCTGTGTAAATCTGTTGTTCCTGTCACAGCAATGGTGAAAATGGATTTATTTACTGCCTGTCAGTGTGGTTGGTAGCCGGGGCGGCAATCTGTGCTCAGGTTGAAGTGAGGATGGATTCTCTCCTGCCTTGATTCCCTCTCTATTCAGCCTCTACACTGGTAGCAGTGAGGAACAGCCTCGCATCTGGCAGTGGCAGTTTTCTTTTGTGTGTTTAACTAGATTGTTAATGCCATTTGTGCCTTTGCTATGATGCTGATTTGAAAAAAAAATAACATGTCAAAGTGTTCCAAATAACAAAGGGCTTAAGCAGCCCTACAATGTTGTAGTTTACATCTAGCTATCATTACTATTAAGTAGCAAATAATTAGCATGTATGTCAGTAGTCTGAAGGGCCCATGAACAGTTCTGTGGTTTCCACTGGGTCTGGAAATTACTTAGTTGAGTACTGGCATGCATAGTATAATTGGCAGGTTTCAGCATGGTGATTTATAAATTACATAACATGATTTAAAACTTAGCTCCACAAAAATAAGAGAAATGGATTGGTTGATGTACAGCAGGCCAGCTGTGTGATTGTGGACCCATTTATGTAATTACAAGCTGAAACTTACCCTGTACTTCAAGTCTGTTATTGTTGGTAAAATTAATCATATACTTTAAATTATTATCCTGTAGCTATGCTCATAATTCCCCTTTGACAGTCCATTTGATAGTTTAAGTAGGCCCCAGACTGCAATTAGCACCATGTGATATCGTTAGGCCTCAGTGCCACCTCTTGTGAATTGTTAGTAAATATTGCCAGTCAGGTGCTTATATATAAAATACTTGTTTCTTTTTTTACCTTAAGAGAAGCAAAATTTGTAGGAGCAAATGATGTCTTTTATCAGGCTAACTGATGAGATCGGCAAACAAGCTTTTGGAGACAGGCTTTTTTCCAGGTCTCTGAAAAATAGCTCTGATGATGCCGATTGATCATTTGTGTGTTCTGTCCTCCAAAAAGATTTGTGGTGATGGTGGTTGCAGTTCTTCTTTCCTTGAAAAAGGCTGACTGGAGATTACTTGTAAAGTTGAGGGCGGGCTGTGGTTTCCTCATGAAAATAGGGATTAAAGATTATATAAAATTTCCCTTTTGTTGCTGCTTCTCACAGGAGCGTTACTGGGATCTTTCTTCAGTGAACAAGGCAAGAAGCAATTCCATTTCTGTGCCTTAGTTTCATATGAGCATGAACTTGCTTCTTTCGGAGTATGTTCACAGAACAATCAGACGTCAGAATCTGTCCTAGGAGTGGTTGTTAGATCCCGGACAAATAAAGCTGTTCTTATGCTTGACAGGCTCACTGTATGTTGCCTAATACAGGAATCCATTTTATGCAGGACCAGGGTTTGGGGTTGGTTTTCCTTTTTACACAAGAGTTTCAAGTAAAATTAATAGTTCCAGCTGGAGTTATTAGAGTTGTCCAGCTTTGTTTTGAATTTGGATATGAAGTAGAGCCTGTGTTGGTAAAGTCCATTTATAGACTTCCTTATGGTGAGAGTGTTGTGGTTTAACACCAGCCAGCAAGCAAGCACCACGCGGCCGCTCGCTTACTCCCCCCCGGGTGGGATGGGGGAGAGAATTGGAAGAGTAAAAGTGAGAAAACTTGTGGGTTGAGGTAAAGATGGTTTAATAGGTTCAGCAAAAGCCACACACGCAAGCAAAGCAAAATAAGGAATTCATTCACCCATTCCCATGGGCAGGCAGGTGTGCAGCCATCTCCAGGAAAGCAGGGCTCCATCACACGTAATGGTTACTTGGGAAGACAAAATGCCATAACTCTGAACGTGCCCCCCTTCCTGCTTCTTCCCCCCCAGCTTTATATGCTGAACATGATGCCATACAATGTCGGACATCCCTTGGGTCAGCTGGGGTCAGCTGTCCTGGCCGTGTCCCCTCCCAGCTCCTTGTGCACCCCCAGCCTGCTTGCTGGTGGGGTGGGGTGGGGTGAGGAGTAGAAAAGGCCTTGACTCTGTGTAAGCCCTGCTCAGCAGGAATGAAAACATCCCTGTGTTATCAACGCTGTGTTCAGCACAAATCTAAAACATAGCCTCGTACTAGCTACTGCAAAGAAAATTAACTCTAGCCCAGCCAAAACCAGCACATAGAGTGATACCTGTTGTCTTTGCAGATCTTTTTATATATCATTAGTGTTCATTAGCCCTTACCTCTAAGTATTACTTATTCCTTTCCAGACTTCAACAGATTTCTTATAAATATTGCATTTATTTTTCAGAGAACTCAGAAAATAGTACAAAATTCTCATCTGTGCTTCTGTGAAAAATTTCAAATGGTATTAGCGTGTACTATAGACTGCAGAGCATGAAGAATGTGAACGACCCATCAATATGGTTGTTAAATCAGGTCAGGTTTGTGTTTGCCTAGTGCTCGGCAGATCTTGGCACTTGGTTGACAGCAAGCTGGCTGGGATTTAACCTGCGTTAGGAATGGGCAATGTTTGCTTATCTAAGGGCAGGAAAAATAAGTGACAGGCCGTTTCAGCTCCTTTTGCTAACGCAGTATGGCTGTCCTATCAAACTCTGCTCTTGTGGATTGTGTTTCATGACTTAACAGGAAGGTAGGGGTTTATGCCTTCATTTTCAGAATTGCTATTTTAACTAGTCCCCTTAAAGGTTAGTTTTCTTCTCTTATCTCACAGCTCCATCTACTGTTGGTGCACTTGGTTATAGTCAGTCTCCATCTTCAGTTTTCTCTTAAACTCACACGCAGAGCTAAAAGCTGTTTTCACCTTTCATGCACTCTTGCTGTTCGGTACCTCCTTTGTCGTACTTGGTCTCCCCCAAATTCCTCTGCTACTTCACTCTTGCTCCTGATTTACTTTTAAGTGCTGTGAGCACCACCGTGACACTACTCCTAACTGACATTTTTAGATGTTACTCAGATCTCTTTGGGTCACAGACTGAAGACTGTTGCATGAGGGGATTACATGTCAGATGCTTACCATCTGTTGGAAAAAGCTGCTTATCTGTGCACACATCTAACTGTTGCCCCAAATTTTTACTATGTCACATTCCTGTTATTGTAACAAACTTGCCTTGATAAATGCAGTCTTAGTTCACTCATACGAATTGAAATGATTCCACAGTTTTTAGACTGCTCTTTTGATGGTGTCATTGCCCTGTTTGCTTCTCCCTCTCCTGGCTTCTTGTACATCAGATATAGACTGCTCTTCTGTACTTTCAAGGCTCTTCACCATGATTCCCAGTGGCTGTCACCTCTGCTCTGTTTCTGTCAGTAATAAGAAACGTATTCTCACCTCTGATCAGACCAGGACCCAAGCCTTCGTTGTTCGTTTTTTCCATTCTCAACTCAAGACCTTTGTACTCTAATTTTTGCAGCCTCTTGCAGCAAAAGATACCACTATAACATCTGACAAGCTGCCTCGTCACCCCTCTTCAGTTCCTCTTATATTCTCTTTTCAATAAAAGATATATAAGAATATTCAATAAGAATATATTATATTTCAATAAAAGATATATAAGAATACAATATAAGAATAAAACTACTGAGATTCTTGTGTAGAAAGTATTATCTCATTATTTCCAAGGCTCCTCATACCCTCCCAGTTTAGCTGTGCTTATCTGTGGCAACTTTTCCCATGAGCTGTTTGGGACACAGAATAACTTTGGTTGTATTTTGGTACAATGTCAGACAAAATCACATGTGGCCTATGACTGCAGCTCTGAGGTGGTGTGGAAATACGGATGATGCTAACATGCCCTTGCTAAATGTTTTAGTTGCAGTAACTTGTGGGTGAGACCTGGCCATGTGGCAGGCAGGATGCTTAGAAACCTTAGAAATGGATGTGCAGGAGGATCATTGTCCTCATATTTTGTAATGTTCATGCTCTACTCCTGTGTTACTAGTCCTGTGTTACTGGAGCTTGTCTGTTACTCATTCTGAAGTTAAATCTTCCCAACTTTATGTTGCTCATCTAAGGAAGACATGAAACACAAACAATTAAAATCAGCTAGCATTTATTCTGGGAAGATATAAATGTGGCAGCGCTGTTCAGCTGCTCCTTTGTGATGATTAATAATCATTCAGGATGCTTTATGAATGTTAAAAACTGTCCTGGCATGGTGCAGTGGGGAATGGCATGCTTCATCCAGAGCTTCCAACACTACCAGCCATGATTTATCATCTTCTGTGCAAGGTTATATAGCAAAACGTTGCCCATGAAAGATTTAACAGTGATGTAACCAAGTCCTGTTCTGAAGTGTTCATCTTGATACTGTACGTTTGTGGACTATGGGTGGGGTGTTTTTGCCAATAGTGAGATCTAGCAGATAACACCAGGTTCCATACTGATCATCTTGTTTTATTGTTCCACAGAAGGAAGAGTTTCCCAGCACATCAGTCTAGGCCACTGTTTATCCATCCAGTCCAGAACCGCTTTGTAAGTTGCTTGCTTGTAAATTAGAAATTACAGTTGAGTAAAATTTGCAAATGTGGTGCTAATGGATTCTCTCCCTCTCTCAATATGTCAGTTTAAACTTTGTCCTCTATTGTATGACTCTGAATCAACTCTGTGTGTGTGTGTATATATAGGTGTATGACTTGGTTTCACATATATTATGCTGTAATTAGTAAAATGAAACTGATTAAGATTATCAGAGAACAAAGGCTGTTACTTTGGCATGTAATTTCTAGGTCTTACATGTTTCACAGTAGCATTGGCTTATAATATTTTGAAATATCAGCCTGCCACCATCTTTTCCTGGTTTTTGTGGAGATGTCAGACTGTGAACCTCATGAGGAGCCAATTTTGTTCTTAAAGAACAAAGGAAAACACACGCATTTTTTTTGCATTGTGGTGTAATCGCTGCTGGAGTAGCATGTGTATTACAGAGATGCAAACAACTTGCTGATGTTGGAAGGAAGGTCAGGGAGCTGGTAGTGTCACTGAAGTCTTTGTAACCTGATCCAATAGCTTAAGATAGCCAAACCCAAAAGAGACGGCTTTATTAACTGAGGAGGCAGCTTGGGGAGCCGCGGGGAGCGACTGTAGCATGTGGGGCACGGGTTGTTGCCACTGGAAGACTGGTGACTGGTAAATTCTGAGATAGCTATTAGTAGCATTATTTCCACAATAAGCACCTGCTTGGTTTGTGAGGGAATAGTCAGCGGTCATGATGTGTAGATGACCAGCTTGTGAAGAACAACTTCACGAAGCAGCAGGTAGAAACACACTTGGGTACAGCAGGGCTGCCTAGGCAGCTATTAGGATTCCAGAAGCACTCCCAAGTTGCAGCTTAACAAAACCATAACATAGCTTTTGCGCTTGCCTGGCTCTTGTTTGGTTCATACTAACTTCAGTAATTTTCATGACAAAACCAAGCCAACAAAAAGGTCAGCCAAATGTTCCATCTAGTTCTTGTTCTTGCCAAATGGGAGACATCTTCATGATTGAATTTTGAACTCTGTTGCCATGGCATGACATGCCAGTGTCATGCAACAAGGGCAACAAATGAAACTGCTGAGGTGCAAAGCCTGTGGACTAGTAAGAAATATTGGATTGGTGGCCAACATTTAGAAGTACTCTTTTTCATCCAGAAAACCCAACATTTCAAGAAAAGTAACGGTTCCTCCAGACAATTCCTTGTGATGCACCTGAATGTCTTGCTCCTTAATGCATATCTGTGTGTTATGGGAGCGCAGTGCTATGGTCTCTAATCAATCTGTTAAATCCTTCTCGAGAAATTAGGATGAGGTTCAGTGATAAACTACTGCATAACAGTCACTATCAAGTGGCCAGTCTGTCTAAATGCTCTCATCTGCTGGGCCACTGTCACCAGTGGCTCTGGATCACCCCAGTGAATCTCATGGAGAACAATGGAGAAGGTTTCAATCTTTTTCTCTGCCATCGGTGCTGTGCAGAAAAGTCTACACATCCAGCAGTGAGGGAAAGGAGAGTACTATCTGGGACAGGCATTACGTGGAATTGCCTTTTTCACCCGTAAAATAGTTTTAGCTCCAGGCCAAACAACTCAGCATTCTCTTGTCTCGTATTCCCAGCTCCATACTCTTCATGGATATACAAGAGTATTGCTCTATTTGTTTTTTCCCCTTTTGCCATTGCACATGATTCAGGTGTCACTGATAATGCTTAAACTGAATCTGTTTGTTACTATTAAAGCTTAAATCAGTGATTACAACAGTTGAAAAATATTACCATTTTCCTGGAAATACAGCTAGTGCTAGGCAGAGCTTACTAATACAAACTTGAGAAACTGTGGGTGGATATTGTATTCCCAAGGGGTGAAAGAGTTGACAATAGCATGGCAACTGACAAACAGCAACAGAAGTCTTTTTTGGCATTCATATGGGGCCAAAGAGAATACATGCTGTTCAGAAATCAAGTGGATAATGAAGTATTTGGCTACAGTAGAACAACAATATCCAGGCTGTCCTGGAGTTCAGAAAGCATTTGTATTGTTACTGAGCTGCAGTGGTTGTTTGGTGCATATGGATGCACATGTGTGTATGTATATCCTAAATGAAAATGTGTCTCCAATTATTTAAACTTCAAAATACCAAAAGTGATTAGGTTACATTTGGACTTACTTTTAAATTAAAGTGCTCCTTAAGAATGATAAGTGTTTACTTAAAACCAAAACAAACTTCAGCATTGGAGTCCAGTGCTAAACCTCTGACAAGATTCTGTGACCCATAAAGGCTCATCTTAATCAACTGCATTTGCATTCTGTAATTAAGCCTTTTGATGGCCTTGCCGGCTTTGAATATTTTATGTGTAGCTTGGAAGCCTGTTTAGACCTTTCTTGGAGTCAGCTAGGTTTTTCGCAGCAATCCTGAAAGTAAAAACCTGTACATGAGGTCCTTGAAATAACAGGTATTAGAGAACTTTCTTTTATTTTAGTTAAGCACACAAGATTGCACAGTGGATGAGATCTGTTCAGGACAGCAGCTTGCTGGAAATACTGGGCATGAGAGCTCATACTCAATAAGCAATTTTTAAAAAATACAGAATTTGTTTAAAACACTTCAGCTGTTGTTGTGTCTGGCGCTTCTTGTATAGTAAAATGACACAGTGACTTTCCAGCAATTAACAAACTCCTTTTTTTGATACACCCTTGGTGCTTCAGTGTGAGTTGCCTAGCAATGTCAGGCTGCTGATACAGCCAGAGCTTTTGCCTCGCAAGGATACGTATGTCACCTCTCTGTCAGATGTTACCACTTTTGCTCCTCGATCTCTTTCCTAAACGCTTGGAAGTTGCTGTCTTTTGTGGATTTTTTTTCTTTTTTCTCCCTGCTGCTTCTGTTTGTTACAGTTAATTGTTGTAAGACCAGAATGAGACATTTTACTGTGGTGAGGATGAGTAACAAAAGCAACCAGGACATGTTGTTTGTTACAAAAACTTGAGTACCCCCTTTGTGAAATTTAACATCAGTTGCTACAAAAAGAAGACACTTGCCCGTTCTTTCTGTTTTTCAAGTATGTCATACCTTGATGTTCTCTGCTGCAGGCAGTGTTTTGTATTCTGTTTGCTGAGCTGGTGAAGTCTAAATGTTTCATAAAAGCCTCTTTGGGAGAAGGAACCAAGCAATTTCTCCTTCATGCTAACAGCAGGGTTATTACGGCTTCATAACTTCTTACTCTCAGAGGTAGGAGCCAGAGAAAAGGAAGGTGGGCCCAGACTTGCAGAATTAGGGGGAAAAAAAACCCAAGCAGCAATTTATTGCTTTAGTTCTAATCTTAATTTACTGAGTCACTCTTCTGGTTGAAAGGTTTTGTATTCTCATGTTCCACTGTGGTTCCATAGTTTTGAGGCCATCATAAAAATGAAGGGAGGCCTGGAGGAAAAGATAGAGATAGGTGTAGGCAGCAATCCCACTGCTGTCTCTCCTTGGAAGTCTGTGCCTGGTTTCCAAGGGTGGAATTTTAGTCAGAGTTAGCAGATTGGGTTAGGTATCTGTTAGTTTGGTTTCATGTTATTTAGAGCTTGCTCTTATGAATTTAATAAGTTGATTATACAAACTCATGAAATGAAAACTTATCAAGAAAACCATTTAACACAAAAATACTGCTTATGGGTCAAAGATCCTTCTGCAGTTTGGTGCTCAGAAAGTTCTGACAGAATTGTAGTTACACGCTTGGTCTGATCAGGTACGCTCCCCTAGGTATCACCTCATGGCCACCATCGGTGGTAGAATCTTTGGTCAGGCCTTGTATGATCATTGTGTTATTGGATGGATACTTCTTTAAGAGTTAAAATCCACTGTTTCGTTGCTTCTCTTATTTTCCAGGCAAAAATCAAAACTGCACAGGTGACATTACATTGTTAGCAAGTGTAAGGCACCGCATACACTGAACTGCAAGGAACTCCCCGAGGGAGTAAAAGACTTTACTATCTAGCATTTGCTTTCCTCTCTTCTCACATTAGACAAGCTCTGTTTGCTGCCATCATGTTGACTCTATCCCTGTAATCAGTAGTGAGCACAAAGACAGGGGAGTGTGTTTGGTTCCTCCATGGTGAGAAAAGGGTGAGAGCCTGCTGTGCCCCCTAAAGATGCATACTTGTAAAACTGGCATCGTTCAGTCTTTAGGTTTTGATGAATTCACTCCTCTTTCCCCAGCACTTCAGTAATAAGGGCGCCACCATGCAGCTGCCTTGTTATTTCTGCTTGTTAGCTGGAGAAGGGACAAAATTAGAGAGTGTGTGGCTTTGAACACCTCAGTTATTGGCTGAAAGTCCCAGTCCAGCATCTTACTCATCAGATGTATACCCCCCCCCATCCTTTTTTCCCTTTGCTTCACAAAGAGTAGGTATGCAAAGGGCCTGACACTTAGGAAGCAGCACGCAGAGGGCTTGTTGATGATTAACTGAGGCTTGTCTGGAGACCAGTGCTAGCAAAGACTATATCCAGCCATTCAACGACATAGAGTCAAGGCCTGTGATCTCTCAGCTTGGTTTCCTATAAAATATGGCAAAGCTCCCATTCAGGGGCATGTTTGTATCCCCTTATGAATTGATCTGGAATTCTCTACACAGACACTATGGGTCTCCAGTGTTTTATTTAGCAGTTTACTTATTAACAAATGAACTCGTAAATTCAACATAGATGTTAAAAGTATCAATAAGTCATCTACCAAGTTCAGCTAGTTGTGTGTAGTGCACATCTACATGCTGCTGAGATAAAACAAGTAATCAAACAAAAAAAACCCGGACTTGACAGTGTACCTCAGATGTTATTAGCAATTAGCAGTGTTACTCAAGTTAGCGAGCCTGTTAACAACCTGGTGTTAAGATATTTCTGTTTTACCATATTACCATAGCATCTAAAAAAACCCAGCTATACAGAGAGCCCCAGGATTTCATTGGGTTTGAAAGTGGGCAAACAGACTACAAAAGAAGTTTTCTGCCCAGAACAGAAATAAACTGTGATCAGGGAATGACTTGTAAGAGTTGGGAAGGTCAGACCTAAGGAAGTAAGGTAAGGGGTTGTTCTTTCTTTTTTGGAAATATCTAAGCACTTGCAGCTGTAAGAGGAGGTAACTCCTTTTAGGACTGCTGAAAATTAATGAAATAAGTACAAATCCTTATATACTATTTTAATTTTTTTCCCTTGCTTTCTTTTTCCTGTCTGTCTTTGCTTTTTTTTCTTGCATGCGTCTCAGAAAAACTTATGTGCAATTTATGTTAATTATCCCAGGAAATTTATAACAATGATTGAATTACATTCAAGAAAGCAAGTTTTAGTGCAGCGTGACACTTGCAACTATGCAAGTCTCAAATCTCCTTTTTACAGATTTCTTTCTCAATTTTGGCCTATAAACGTCTAATTATTTTTATCTATATATATGTATAACATACTATATTTGTATACACCCAGGTGACCTGTCTGGTTGCACTCCACTTAGAATGGGCATTTCCCTGATGAACCCCAAAACTAAATATTAAGAAATATCTTTAGAAAGGTCTCCTTGCTTTGCCCTGCTCCCTTCTTGTAAGGGGATAATGCTGTGCAGAGATATAGCAGATTTTTAGGAGCCTGGTCTTCTAGCTTTAATCATCTTCTAACATTCAATAGAGACACATCTTTTGGTTTTTTTGTCAGGTCGACATCTTACTCTGGAAGTGGGTAATCTTTGAATCTCTGTATCTTAGCTTCAACTGGAAAAATAGTTCACCTTAGGTATGTTCTGATTGTTAGGAATGAAAGCTACATTTCGTAGCGGCTGCAGGAATTGTAACTTTTCAGCTGTGCTTACTGGTAAAAACGTCCAGCCAAAAAATATGAGATACAAGATCTTTTGCTGGACTACTTTTGAGTTGATCTGGGATGACAAAACCTATTTCAGTCCAACAGTCATTCTAAGGTTTCCATGGAGATTAATGATGTCAGAGGAGCAACATCTGACTGCAGTTTGCTAGAAAACAAGGCCATAATGTTATAGTGGAGAATAGAAGTCTTTGCATTTTTGTGAACTCATAGAATAGTGAAGCACATTTTCTCAGTGGATTGCAATCTGCTTTTGATTTGTTCTGAACATGAGCTGAAGTAATGCTTTTGCAGTGTGCGGGTTTTCCTGCAGTTTACCTCTGTGCTGTAAGTGATGATTTCAGTACCATCTCCTATACTATCTGTTTTGGCTTTGATTGCTGTTCCCTTTACTTGCATATTCTGCATATTCTCATATTACTGTATTAAACTCTCTGGCATTTTCTGTCTGCACTGAAATGCCTTGTCTTAAGGGTGATGCCCAGGTTTCCCTGTGAGTATAATTGCAATGCATGAGCATCAAAATTAGACTAAGTTACAGCTCTGCTGAGTTTTCTGAAACTTAGGAGCTGCCACGAAGAATAGTAGGTGTAAGAGAGGGGAGAAGTGGCAAAGTGAGAAAATATGAAAGTTTAACAGAAGCATGACTTAAAGATAAAATTTGACCCTTGAGAATGTGAAAACTGTTACCATTGATTGCAGTTTTATGAAAATTAAATTGCACTCCACTGTGGAGAGATTACTGACCAAGGAACCGAACGTTTTAGAATCAGTAGTGAAGGCACAGCATTTTTGCATGGGGTTTTTGCAAAGGGAGGGATTAGGAGATCTGAAACTGTCTTGATGCCACTGAAATTTTGTAGCTTTTTAGCAACTTCTAAACGGGAAGCGGCTCTGCAAGCAGTGCTGGTTCCCTATTACTACCTAGGGTGTGTTTTTCAGTTCCACAACTGTGGTTTTGCTATGCATTTATTTGAGGGATTCTTGTAAAGTTAAGTTTACCGAAATAAAAGCCAAGAAGCAGTACTTACATTTGGCCAATTTTTCAGGTCTGAGCAAAAAGGGCGGGGGGGGGGGGGGGGGAGAGAAAGTCTTGTTCAAAATAAGAAAAATGGGGAAGAAAAGTCTTAAGATTTTAAGCTTAAGTTGACTTCAGTTTTATTACTAAGCCACTTGTTGCTTCTGTAGCACTGCCTATAGAAAGGTGCTCATGCATACAGGCACACGTACTGAAGAACAGTCAGAATAACAGTAATGGTGGTAAACAACGTCAAGCCTCTGCTTTGCCTGTTTTTCTCAGAAGATTGTTAAACAGAGAACAGTATTTTCTGGAGCATCTACTCTCTGCTTCAGTTACCATACTTGGCTCTTGTTCCTTAACTGTAATTTTAACAGAAACATCTTTTGTGTAGAGGGGAGCACCAGACTATGTAAACTTGTTTCTACGACTTGCACAAATTCTCAAAATGTACTCATATTTTAGAAAACTAATTTTTTTAGAAAGCGAAGTGGCAAAGCACCTCTGAGCTCACATGCTTTTATGTCTGAATTCAGCAGAAAAGGAATTATTTTTTTCCCCCAAGCCAGTTTCTAAATTCCTGAAATGCAAAGCTTACACAGTGAGAGAATAGACTATTCTGGTACAAACCCACTGACAGTTTCTCCTGAAAATCGGGACAAGTTAATACATTCCACATGTTCTCTGCCCCAGTTTTTCAAATTGATTATTTTGAAAAGCTAAGTAAGCCTATCTTTATTTTGCAGGAAATGTTTGGTGCCATTAGGCAGCAATGCTGTTGAAAAGAACAAAGCTGGAACAGCTTTTGATAATGTCCTCTGAGAAATGGCCAATTGCGATACAAGTGATACGAACAGGACTGTTTGTTCTCACTGGGTGCTGAGCACTTGAAAATTCACGCACTTCTTTCATGAGCCTAAAAAGGAGTGAAATTCTTTTGAAGCCTTAAACATTGAGCCATTTTGAAAATCTGTCCCTGTATGTGCAATACGAAGAATGCTATATGACTGTTTTACAGTAATGCAGTTATAAGTGTCTGACCATTATCTGGAGGGCTGAAGCTTTTGTGTATTACTTGACATAAAAAAAGGGGAAAATCTGTTACAGGATTATGTCCTGTGAAGCAGTACAGTCTTTTTGCAGGTCTGGGCTTCACAGGTTAGCGAGTTTCATACTTGGATAGCAGGAGTTATCTCATTGTGGGAAGTGAAGCCTGGGTGAAACAGCTACAGGCTGCAGTCTTGTTCTTGTTATTTCCTGTGAGGGATTAAGGTTTAATGAAACGTTCTGTAATCCGTAAGAGTGTTGAAGCACCTTTGTGTTTGTTAAATGGACAGAGGAAGTGCAGAGTAGAGGAAAGTTATGGAGAAAGAATATTGTTCCATATGTTTTTAAGCATGTTCCTTCAGAAGAATAATTGTTCACATCTAGTGAGTCATGCAGATGGTTGCATAATTGATTGATGTTTTACATGCAAGTATCTGCCCATCCTTCTAAATTTCTCCCTTCAAACAATGCTTTTTGACTCTGTTCTGTTACTAGCACACCATGTTTGGCAATGTTTTGGTATGGTAAGTATACTTGACCAAATACAAAGCTTACTTAACCAGATATAAAGTAGTGGCCTGGCAAATACAGAGATAGGAATCACTAAGTTTGCAGCAGAGCATAGCATCTTTTTAAATATTGCTGGTTCTTTGATATTTTGCTGAAAAAAAAAAAAAAAAAAAAAAAACAAACAAAAAACCAAAAACCAAACAACAGTCAGATGTCTGTTTCTACCTCCTTATCTTCCCCTGACCTGTCACCTTTTCTCTTCTCTTTGCCCATCATGCGAGCACCTTTGGCAATGACAGAGCCTTTTGTAGGTACTGACCTGCACCCCTCTACTGGTGGACTGTTCACTAGTGGGAGGCACCACACCTGTTGGGACCGACTGATCTTGGACAGAAAAAGAAGAAAAGAGGGGGCACCCTCCACCTAGGCCACATTTAGGAAATCCTTTAATGCTGCTTGTTGTTGTTTTTAAAAACTGATTTCCCTTTCCCCCAAGAAGCAAGAGGGAGTTTATTTTGTACAGTAACCTCACAAAACTAGTACTGGAAAGGCAGATGCATAAAGCACAAACTAAAAAGGAACATCAGACCATCTGCCTTAAACTGTAGCTGTGTTGGACCTTGGTTGGCAGGAATAAGGAGGGGCTCTAATTGTAGAGGAATGAGAGCTAGGGCTTCTGGTGTTGGATGTCTCGCATGGACAGGCTGCAGTATGAGGCTCGTAATTTCAGCTTTTCACTTTAGAGGCATGAATGTTGTGCCCTTCCAGTGCAGCATTTATACATGGAAGTGGACATTGGTAAGTACACACTCTGCAGATAGCTGCATGGCTGACTACTTGTTTACCTTCAGCAGGAATGTCTGCATGCAGAGTTTTGCAGGTGCAGCCAACACGCAAAGGTTTTTCCCACGCTCTTCAGCCATCCTGTTGTTTTAGAACAGGGCCCTGTAGGTTGATATCTGATACTCTGAGGCTTTTTAATCAACTTTGCTATGCCACCATAATACTGTTTGTTTGCTGCAGGACTTTTCACTTTTAGGGTCAAGTAATTCACTTAGTGGAAGATTTTTGTATTGCCTACATCATGAAGAACAGCAAACACTGAAAAGTTAGCAGTTCTTTACATACTCTTAAGAAAAGAAGCATTTTAATTAAGTATTGTTTGATTTGTGTTTTGATGTAGTAGCATAAACCCCCCTGATGTGTCTGTATGTTCTTCAGTTTATAAAAATAAGTGTTTTGCTTCTGCATGGGGAAAAAAAACCCTGAAGTTAGTAAAAAAAGTTACCTCTTATAATATTTTCCAATTAAGAACCTTGAAGGTGCTCTAAAGTATGCAGAATGAATGATCTCTGGCTCTTACAGTTTGTACTCAATAAGGTGGTCAAAGTGGTATTGAGTCAGTGATGGCCATTGTGCATAGAAAATCATCCAAGTTTGACAAAGTTTTAGACTTCAGAAGGCTGTTCCTTGTATACTCAGAGTTTTACACCTGAATTCTCCAAAGATTTTAAAACAGTGAGCATGCTACGACCTGTCTCTCCCCCCCCCCCCCCCGTGCTAATATTGAGGTAGCAAAATGTTAACTCTATTTCTGCTGTAGAACTGCAGCATAAGCAGGGTTGCCTGGGTTTGGCACAGGACCTGCAATGAAATGGGAAATTGAACCAGGATTTACTGAATCTTGGTAGGCACTGCCTGTGAGAGGAGCCTCCCTGCCTGATAAGTAAGTTTTAAATGGCTCACAGTCAAAGATGAAGGGGATGGGGGGCAGAAATTGGAGTAAATGGTGGAGTCAGAATTTGAAGGACATGAGCAACTTGTATTTGGAGAAAGGAGACAAGGGATGAAGAAAGTAGGATCATAAAGAAGAAGAAATGAGATGGGTATGAGAGTTTGAAAAGGAGACAAAGTGGCTTGAGTAACAGCAGAGGAACTCACCAATTCAGCAGAACAGGGAGTCTCTGAAGAGCTGGGGCATGTATGAACAGAGAGAACAAGCTGAAGAGGGAGATGTTTTGGGGTGTGTGTGGAAGGTGCAGGCAGGGCACCAGGGGTTTATACATACAGAGCTTGGGAACAGGAGAGGAGAGCTGCCTTACCAAGTCATGTTTGATAATAATGAGTGAAAATTAGTTTCTGTCAAGTTGGAATTGTGGTTTATCAGAGAAGAGTCCCAGCAGTTAAACCAGTACGTTCTTCTGTGCCTCTGTTATAGCTGTTCTATAGAATTGCCTTCTTCATCGTAGGGACTGTGAGGTGTGGCTGTAAATGTTGTCAGAAAGATCAGGGGCAAAAAAAGCTCAAATATAACCTGCATTTAGCTTCAACTTTGCTATTTCTGTTTCAGTCCTAAAAATATGGCTTCTGTGTCCAAAAGCTTGTCTATTTTCCTTTCAGCTATTCTCAGTTAAAGTTACTGGGTAATATCTGTAAACCTCATGTCACCAAAAGTGCTGTACTAGCTTTATCAGTGTACCTCATGCAGATAATTTGAAACCTTAAAAACTGGTAGAAATACATAGCTGCTTTTTTCCTTCTGCAATGTAAGTTTTTTATTTCTTTAAAATCGATGTGTAGACTTCTCTTTTTTGAAGTCTATGGGAAAACAGTGAAAAAAACAGCCCGGCCACATGAGGGAATTCCATATTTATTTTTGGCATTTAATTTCCATGAAGAGGAGGATCCTGTTGACGCAGAACATTTCTTTCTTTTTTTCCAACTTGCAAATGTTATGGAAGCATTAAAAGTTAGTTCCTTGTTGTCAAGATTCTGAAATAGATGTTTGCGTAGTAGAGGAGATGTAATATTTGTGTTACTTTGAAAACAAGTTTCAGGCTGGCGTTTCATAGGCAGGATATGAAGCTGTATCATCAGAAAGAGTATTACTTCTTAAGTTCATGTTTCATATACAGAATTGATCAGCTTTTAGACAGATAGTGTACCACAGTGACTGAAGAGCCGTGTGCAGATCACTAGTAGTATAAAACCAGAGGTACATGCAGTTATAACTGTTCTTCTCTGTGTAAAATATGGTTCCTTGTAGCTAAGGTCTCATGCTTGACTTGTGATTTTACCATTGCAAACCTCAGAAGGAGGTGGCCTAAAACTGGAGAATTAGAGCTTGGGAAGATAAAACATCATATACAGGAAAGGTATTTGTTGTATTTCAAAATAAATCCCTCACCTGCACTATCTGAAAATCTCTGGAGATAAAATGTATCACCTGTAGGAAATTACTCCAAAATACTCATTCTCAAAGAAAATTGACTGAAGAAATGCTTTGGCTTCGACCTCCCATTTCTTTCAAAAGAAAATATCAAAGCAACAAATAAGCTCTAAGAGGTCCCTTGGATTGCAGAGTCACTTTCTTCTTTTCCAGTTGGTGGTTAAGTTTAAGTCAAGCAAAGTGGTGGTGGTAGTAGGGAGAGGGGAGGAGGGGGGTTAAAATGCACTATCTGTTTGAATGCAAAACTTTTGGGGGGCAGATCTCTTCTGAGGTGGGTCAGCACAGTGCCTACCAAACCCCAATGGTACCCAGGACTTTATAGTTAAAACACTGTCTGGGAGACATGCACAGTGTTGAGAAGTGACAGAGAAGTGAGGATCAGATTTTGGCAGGCCTCTACTTTGGTGTGAGGCCTGGTTGCCAGCACTGCAAGCTAGAAGCTCTGCTGCTGAGGCCTAGGCACAGGTCTGCATACACACTGGTGATCGCTTTCTTCCAGCTCTGCCTGCAGGAGATGTTGTTTGCTGTTGTAATGCAAATCATCCCTGAAAATAGGGTTGTCATGAACAAAGCCGTACTTGGTACCTCATAATTCTGAATTACGGGCTAAAGGTTGGTGTTTCTTAATAGATAAATAGAGAAGTCTGTGGTATTTCCAAAGGCTATCACAGCATCCATAGAGCCTGTGTGCTGCTCCACAGCACCTAAAGCAGTTCTCTTCCGGAGTTCAGCTTTGACTGCCCTGGTGTACTTTTCCTGGTCACAAAGATAGTTGGATAAACCTAAGAACAATGCCTATTTTCCTAGAGGGAAATTGGAATCAGGGTTGGATTCATTGCCTCTCTTGATCCAGCTTTTGTAGCCCACTTAAATGGGAGTCTGATTAGACTCTTTGTGAGAAAATTGCATATTTAACTGTAAAACTGCAGATGTAGCTATTTTCAGAAATCCACCCGCCCATCCTTGTACAGCTAAAAATGGCTTGTCTTGCTTCAGACGGAGGGATGACAAGATACCCAAGCTAGCTAGCCAGTCAGGCCAGGCTGTCTTGCCCCTTAAAGATTATACTGCTGGAATTCTTTTAAATACTGTTCTGCACAGAATCCACGTAAATTAGCTAATTACCAGCCTCTGCTCAGGCTTCCATGAGTGCTGAATAGTGGAACAGAATGATTTAATTTCTCTAACATATTCTCTTGGCACTTCTGCATGCAGAATATGTTGCTCTAAAGGATCCCTTGATACCAGATCCTTGGCAGTGTTCCAAAAGGAGTTCAAGTTAAAAACCAGTCAGCGTAATTCAAGGGTTGGTAAACCTAGATTTATCACCTTCCCTGCATCATATAATTTTACCATCTGTAATGCGGGCTTTCCTCTTTTCTCACAGAAGTAAAGAGATGATCTTATGTAACTGTTTAAACTGTGAATCAAAGAGTATAGCTGGCACTGGTTATGCACATTATATTCTCTTGGGAGAGTATATCACTGAGGTGAAGTGATCATATGAATCTTAATTTTTGCAAATTCATTACACTTTAAAAAAAAAAACTATATAAAGTTCTTGGAATGTGCTGAACTCAGGAGGAGAACTGCTTTAGGTGCTGTGGAGCAGCACACAGGCTCTATGGATGCTGTGATAGCCCTTGGAAATACCACAGACTTCTCTATTTATCTATTAAGAAACACTAACCCTTAGCCCATAATTCAGAATTATCGGGCACCAAGTACGGCTTTGCTCATGACAACCTCATTTTCAGGGATGATTTGCATTCCAACAGCAAACAGCATCTGAGTAAATGAGTGTAATTGTCTTCCACTGTGATTTTCAGTTTTGCATTGTGCTTACTTTAAAATGCGTGCCACTGTCAGATACAGTACTAGTGTACTTTAATTCCCATTGAAATTCTTGTGAAAGAGTTGATATGTAGGGTACAGGAACATTTTGACTGGCTGAGTGTAAAGTATTTAAATCACAAAAAGTTTTGGGATGTGGCCAGATTTAAGCTAACAGGAAAAGGAATTTATTTAAGAGGTTCTGTTTCTCCTCAGTAGTTGGGTCCAAATCCTAGAACTACCCTCGGGTATGTGTTAACTCATTAATTTTACAGCAACTATCAAATAAATCTAAATATAGGCATAAAGGCTGGTAAGTAGGTAGCCAGCTAGTTCTATTACTTGGAGCATGCTGATGTCATTGAAGATTCCTTTAACGGTAGCTGCATTCTTTAGCTGTCTAGATATCATTTAAAAAAAAAAAAAAAAAAGCATGCCTAAGCCTCGGGCAGGAAGGAGTAGTGCTACATGTTATTTATATTGTTATTATTGTTATGTAATTTGATGATCTATAAATAAACTGACCTTTCCCCTCTATCTATGTAAGGTAGGAGCCGGACCCCCTGGAGCAGCTGAGGGTGACAGAAGCTTAGATAATGAAGGCGATAGTAAGTCGGGACGAATTGGGACTCAGTATCGTCATATGTCACCATTCCTGCCAAAAAGACAGTTATCACCGGTCTTTACCAAGGTGGATGGGCCACCTATACTTAACCTGGGAAAGGAACGTGTGTAATAAGCCTTGGCAATCAAGAGAAAGTTGTACATCAACTAATTATATGTTGTTGGTTGGCTGTCTGTCATCTTACTACAGTGTTTCAATTACCAGAGATATCACAATTTCAAATTGAGAAGATGGATTTCATTTTCATTATGTTTAATAGTTAAACAATAGTGTTCTTTCCCTGTAAAATGGTAAACATAGAACAAAAAAAACAAAAGTGTGTATTGGAAGTTCAGAAGATCGGTGTATTGTATGTGTTTCTTTGTTTAGTAGAGGTTCCCTTTGTTGCGTCTTTCAAAAATCGTGGGTTAAGGCCCCATTTCAATTTATTTTAACAGCACCAATCTCATAAATACCAGCATAAGCAGAATGCACACACACACATACATGCCCCACAAGGTACAGAGTAATTGCTAGGTGAAGCTAGCTGTAATATGTGTAGTTAACCCTTGAGTATTTATAGATGATAGTATTGACATCATAGCTGGACCTTCCTAATCACATCTTTGTTTAGTTGGAACTTCATGTAGATCTGTCTCGAAAAGCTCGTGTGTTTTCATTCTTCCTGAATTCCTTGCATCTTTTTAATCCAGGCTGAAGCTGGATTGAAAATTTTAGGTAGTAAATCTCATGCAAGAACTATAACTTATTTCAGTGACCTAAACATGATAAGGATTGTGCGGAAAAGTGCTTTGGTACCTAGTTTGTCTTCTATTTTAAACAGCTAAAAGCAGCAGTCTGGCACTAAGCTAAAATTAAGTATATTTTGCAGCCCCTAAAGAATTGTGTTCCTATTTTTTGGGCATCCTTATTTTTATAAAAATTAATTTCAAATCAGTTAGACTAAATTTAAAAAGGAAAAGTGTTTCAAAATTGTGTAAACTGGAAACTATGTAGCAAAACCACCAGCTTTCCTTCAAACTTGAAATGGCTTATTCTTTAAGCAAAACATTCCCAGACAAGTTGCATAAACTGGGCTGCTGGCCTTTCAAGATCACCTCTGTCCACTGGCCCAGCATGTGCTGATATCTTCGCTGTCACAGCGTGCATGTTTTGTCAGTTCTGACAGAGCCCGCATATCTGAATTCCTGATTATAGGTCATACTGGAAATCACTATTTTTAATTACCGCTTGTATTTCAGGGAAGAAAAAAAAAAATCATTTAAAGTACTGTGAACTTGCCAGAATTCTTAAATTAATATCTACTGCTGAGTTTTCAAAGAGCCTGAAGGGAACGTAGCTTCTCTAGGTGTCTTCAAGAAATTGAGACAGGGCTTAATGCAAGTGCAGCACGTAAGCTAACAATCATGGTGGTTTTGGTTTGGTTTTGGATTGGGGGTTTTTTATTACAGTGTTCCCCGTGACTTCTGAATGAATGGTAATTAGTGGAGTTGTGTGCTTCCTAATTGATTATGGTAAGAAAATTCTAGGAAGGATTTGTTGGAGTACCCAGTGTTGGGCACAGTACCTCAGAGGAAGCATGGTCCCTGGACAGACAATTGAAAGGAGAGAGATGGTATGATTAGAGTATGAGAAAAGAGGAAAGATTGAATGAACTGGGATTGTTTAACCTAGAAACAATAAAGTCTTCATATTCAGAATGCCAGTTGGATTTTTGATTGTATCCAGTCTTCAATTAGAAAAACTGATAGCAGCTTATCTGTGTCCAGTGCTACTTTTTGTCTTTTGCCATTAACAATACTTGTGTGTGCTCTGAGAATGCTAAGGGTTGATACCTATTGAGTAGCAGTAACCATTCGCTACGCTGCCACGTTCATTGCATCTTGTCAGTCTCTTATACATCTACCGTGTGACTCATGTGAAGGACAGCACCAACCAGCAGTGCGTCTATTCAGAAACATCTTTTAGGTGGAAACTGAAAAACTTCATTGCCTTAAGAGTTTGTTGCAAATTTGTCGTTCAGAAATGCGTGTGATTTAAAACAAAAAATACCAGCCATTCTAGAAGTGAGGTAGTCATTAGCCATTAGATATTATCTTGTAAGTACTGTACCACCTTGTTTTGTCCCCCCCGCCCCCTTTTTTTTTTTTAAGGTTTCCCTTCCTTTAAGCCTTGTCTCATAACTGTTCATTTCCTCAATGGCCATTAGGTGCAAAATTGTACTGATCCATTGGATATCAGCTTTACAATTATTTTACTGATGTCCATTGCTGCCACTTGTTGCAAATGTAGTACGTGGGGGAGAGAGCAAGTGATGGTTGCTCGTTCCGCACCAGAATTGATGTTCTCAGTATTATCCTATCTGAGACCTCTCTGAGACATCGTGCTTGTTATATTACGCAGCAGTCATTTGACATATCTTTGCCAGCTCATACAGACCGTGTCCCTGTTTAGTACCTCCCTCTGTGCTGTGAGGTAGGTTGCAGGTTGCCAGACTTGTCCAGATACCTGTTATACTTTGGGATAGTGCCAGGGGGATCTGGAGGTCTCTCCCACCGATGCATGAACAAATGTCCCATGGGAATGCTTTTCTCTTCCATCAGCCACCTGGAGCTCTTGTAGGCAGACTTGATGAATTGTGTCAGGCAGGTAAAAATACCTGTGCTTCCATGAGCAGTATGGAAATGTATTGCCAGCATGGCTTTCTGATTGCCTGCCTCCTTGTCTCCCAGCGAAGGTCTGGGCTATGTCTGGGCCTCCAAAGGATCATTCATTTTTGGATGCTGAGCTCTGATAAGATGTCAGCACTCTACAACAAAAACATGAAAATTCACTCCAGTATCTTACCCTGAGTACTTAAAAGCATCATGAGGCATTGTCTGCTGTGTTTCTTTGCTTCCTGCAAGATGCTTTCAAGTTTCCAACTGATTTTTTTTTTATAATTATTATTGTCTTTGTAAGTTGTGACATTAATTTTTCCATAAAGTGACAACTGGTCTATGAGGCAGATGAAGCTGTGTGTCCTAAACACTGTGTGGAGTGAGCATGTTGTCAGCTCTCTCATTAGTCATCCTTAACATTAGATCATTTTATCAGTTGTATAACACATTCAGAAGATGTGCATTTCCATCAATTTAATACTGCAGAATTTGGTGGCTTTCTATCTGAACAGATGCACACACCTTTTAAAAACATCTCTCGTGAAACTAATGTCATTATTTAACTTAACAAAAAATGTTGAAGTTGTTATACATTAACACCGGTATCTGCAAAACCGCCTGAAATCAGGTATTTACTGACTTATTGTCATTTAGTGTGTCAGTCATTTATTAAAACTAACAGCTGTGTCGCTTTGCCTAACTCTTGCAATCTTCTAAATCCTTTAGAAACAATTAAATTTTGCACAAAAATTTTAATAAGGTTAATTAACAAAATAATGAGATATCTCAAAACAGGCTCTGTGCATTAAATAATGCAAGTTTATATATATATAAAAATAAAAAAAAAATTATATATATGTATGCATGTGTATATATATAAAATCTGAAAAGCTGCTGTTAAGACACAGACCGTTCCGAATGTGGTTGGCAGCACATCAGAAGATAAATCTTCCTGATTACTTCGGTCCTTTTAGTCACTAAATGTCAAATTTAGAAAAGCTTACTCATTTTATAGAGAGAAATAATTTGATGTAAAGCTACCCAAAAGCTAAGATCTTATCTAGTAGCAGAAGCTGTACTTGTTGATTTTTCCAGGCACGTAGAGGACAGCAAGAGTTTATGCTGAAAAAAATCATATTAAAATGAAGCTAGTGTTTATTCTTCATAATTGTAGTTCACCACTAGTCACAGCTTTTGCAGCTGACACTCACTTTGATATGCTCCTATACTTGATGACATCTTCATATTGATTTTAGTCTGTCATTTTAAGTGTGCCCAATCTATTTGTATTGTTCCCCCTATGTTAAGGGATTGCTGCAAATAGGAGTAGGAGACTTGCTACCTTTAATATGACTGAAGCCATATTTTCAAGCAATGCTCATTCTGGTAAAGCACTCCCAGTAAGAGTATCTAATAAAGGTGATTTAATATAGAGGGAATTAAAGAGCTAAGCAAAACTTTAAGTCTTGCTATAAATTACATATTCCTCTGTGGCATTTAGATTGTGAATATTTGGAACGTATCTCGGGGAAAATGGTTTTGAATCCAAGCATATTCAAAGCATGGAATAAGAATGAATGAGTAACCTGCAGATTAACATGAAAATATTGCAGATCCAACGTGATGAGATTATGAATTTTACTTTGGCTCAGCTATTAGAAACGACAGTTTTGCTAGCTATGGTTGAAGAGTACCAAAATGAAGTAGAAGCAGGGTGCTTATTTGGTCTTTGACTTGTATGATAATGGAAATCTGTTAGATATTTCTGTGGGGATAATTCTCAAAATAGATTGGGATAAATCCCGTGATGGCAAGAACTAAAACCGTGTGCTTTATGCTTGGAGAGAGCTTCCAGGCTGTCCTAGAAGAATTTCGTAGGTACTGGGGTAGTATGTGACATTCAGAAAGTTGACCTTATGAACAAGTCAAAAATCATAGGAAAATTATTAGTAAGCATTTGTGATGTTCAGAGAAGTGGACTGGGAGATCCAGGTAGAATTTTGACCCTAAGAAGAAAATGGCAATGTCCTCAGTACCTTTAGGGGAACCAGATTTTCAGGGACCTAGCTGTGCTTCGATGTGGTTTTGACTTCACGCACTACTTGGTTCAGATTTGCAAGCGTATTTAAACATGTAGTAGTGCAAGTAGTGGTTCACTGGAGTTTATAGAAGGGTGTGAGTTAGCTGTGTCTCAGAGCTGATTCTGGCTATTTCACTAAGCTTTTTATTACTATATCCCTGTGCTCCTGTGGAAGCGTAGTCTACTGTTTTCAAACCTGTAGATCAAGCAGCTGTACGCATCTAAATAAGCAAACTTCTCCCAGCTCGCTATTTGGGTATGTATAGGTGCTTGAGCGAAAGCACAAATGTAGTAGTTGTGCAATGTCAGATTAGGTGCTCTGGTGAAAATAGACCCTCTGGTATATAAAATTAGTATCATTACACATCTGGTGGATGATAAATAAAATTATTCTCTTAGATCATCTCTGTTTTCTGCTGTTCATAGCCTTTTTCTTGTCTGTGAGGGGTCTGGTTTTCTGGGGAGCTTTCCAACCATCTGATGAACAATACTGTATATAGTCAAGGTTATTACTGTACTACAATTTGATTTTTAAATCCTGAAGAGATTTAAAGAGGAATTTTTCCATTCTATCTCATCTTCCTATTTTTTTAAAGGAGGAGTTGAATGTATATACAATGTGCTGAAAAGTAAGATAAAAGTATCAAGTGGTGTTTTTTTTAATTTAAGATCATTGATTCCTCCTGCTGTATACACAAATTTTAACTTCAAGAAGCTGATTAAGTATATGTCGGCATATGTTAAAAAAAATAAGATTAGCAGTCTGTGAAAAAGGTAAAATTGTACTATTTATTGTAAGATTTGGGTGGAAAAAATGTCTTTGAATTCACTAGCATTGTCTAATATTTTCTCTTCAATTTATTTTTTTGGCTTTACCATTTATTGCCATTTTCTGCCCATCAGAAATCTATTCCAGTGATTTTCAATAAATAACATAAGGCTTAAGCACAGATTTTGTCGCTATGTATTGCTATGAAGCAGAAGAACGTTATATTACAAGACTAGGAAATTAAATAAGTTAGCTTTAATTTTTCTCCTTTCTGAGAGGTAGTATTAGATATGGCACTACATATACATGAAGAGTGTACACATCAGGTGTATACAACAAGAATTTATCACCAAGAAGAAAAAGCAAGGTGAAATGAAGATGTTACATAACATCACCTTGCTAATCTAAAAGAAAAACCCCACACCAAAAAAACCCAAAAAAACCCAAACAAAAAACCCCACAAAACCCCACAAAAAACCCCAAAACAAAAAAACCCAAAAACCAAGAAAAAAAGTATTATTTCTCAGTGCCTGTTAACTAAATGACATTCTCTAATCCTGAAATATTTTTCTTTTGTAAGATACAAAATACCAAGATTCTGTGATGTTAAATTAGGGTGAATGTGTGGTGTATCCAAAACTGTACTCATGTTATTAATTATCTTTAATTAGTTTGTCCTGATGTTGTCTGCAATGCACAGAAACCTTCCTTAAGTACTATCAGTTCATTCCACCAATATTCCTCACTGTTGTTCTTGTTTTCTGCTTATTATATCTGGTTAATATGGATATTAACAATATCTATTCCTGTTGCTTATTCTTTATTATTGGTTATGTACAAGAAAATAATCCCCATGATTGGGTTTAGCAGAAACTGAATCTCTAGGTTCTGTATGTTTTGAGGTAACGTTCTATTGTATTCATCCTACGTGAAACAGGCAAGGCAATTTAGTAAGACTTGCTAGTAAGGCACAAATTCCATTTCATTAAAAGCAGGTGGGACTGCCCTGGGAGGAAAATCAAAAGTTAGACCAAATGATCTGGTTCTTCATCAAGGTATATGTCCAGAGTTTGCACTCTCTGTGACCTTTTAGAACAGTGTTTTCTTGCCCTACTTTGGTTCAGCATCAGAAACCTGTTTAAAAAAATATTTATTAACTGTATTTACATTGAAACTATGCAAAGACCTTTATAAATGGTATATAATTAAGAGCTGAGAAAAATTTTCACAGCCAAACCAAATGATATGTGCTAACCTTTACCTGGAGATTTCCCAGGTTAGTGATTCTGGATCCAGCCTCCCTCTGTCCTTCTGACTAGGTCTATATTCTTTTTTTTTTATCTTTTTTTCTTAACCTATAAGCTGTCTTCTGTGAGATTCATTCTGCACCCATCTCAAATGTTTTGCGAGCAACTTTTTTTCCTCCTCCTCCATCAGAAGATGAGTAAAATACAATTCTACTGATGCTTCAGATGGCTTGTATCACTTGAGACATGCAAGGTGCCTGAGTACATTATCCTGATGAGAAATGTCTGTTACTGCTAGAGCTTCAAACTCTTCACGCAGCCTGAACTGTATGAAACCATGCAATCTAACTGCTCAAGAGGTATCCAAAAGGAGTAACTAAAATTTGTGTATGTGTGTTTGCATTTATTAGTTTCTGATCTTAATAATATTTCAGAGACAACTGAGTCAGATTTCCAAGTTTTATTTGCAACCATGTGGAAGATGGATGCAGAGATTCTTGTTTAATCATGTGCTGTCAAGGGCTTTGGGAGAAGCAGAAAATGTTGTGAAAACTGTGATGAAACTGAGTGTCTCACACAGGGTGATACTGGCTGATCCTCTGCCATCAGAATGATCAGGACTTGCAGCCTTTGCACCTCCCAGGTGTCCCACCATCTCACTTCTCTGTCCCATTGTTTATAACAGAGGCACTGGCCTCTTCCCTGAAGTTGACTGAGCAGTTTTATTTCATCGCTATATGTTGACTGTTACCATTTATAACGGTTTGGTTGATATGCCATTCAAGGTGTTCTCGAGATGGGTCACTTGAATCTAGCAGGCGGGTTGCTTACATTGAACCATTGCTTGCAAATGCCTTATGGGGTTCTCTTGGGTCCTTGCTAAGAAGTGGTACGTAAGCTGAACACAGGGTGGAGTCAGTGGGGAAGAATGCATACTTTTTTCACAGTTGAATTTGCTTCAGTTTCCTGAGTTTCAGTTTCAACTTCAACAATGGTTTTATTGAAGTGAAATTCTAATTGTAAAGGCTAGAGTACAAACCTGGGGTTTGGATTTCACCCATGCTTTGCTGAAGTAATCTTACCTTGTAGTGCACCTGCCTGGAGAGGCTCACAGTTGGAAGACAGAAAGCTGTTAGAGACCGGTGTTTTCACAGTCTTGATATGCTACGTAGCAGCAGGTACTGTTTATATGTTGTGAAAATGAGTATTAAAGCAATGCTGTTAGTATGGAGTAATTTATGGAGGATTCAGTAACTGCAGGCTGTTATTCTGAACAAAAACAAGTGTTACTGAAGAGTCTTTTGAGAGTATTACTGCAGTCTAAAATCATCTCTGATTGCTTCAAAGATTGCTTTGTGATATTTTAAGGCTTTCAGCCAGCCTGTTTTGAGTGACTGTAAATGTACTGCGGAACAGCATTCACACTGGAGTGTTGCAGCAGAAGGTATGTTTGCCCTACATACCATAATGGGTAGAAATCCCCAAGATCCCTGGGCAAGCACTAAATGAGCTGGAAGCAGCCTAGCTGTGGAGCTCTGCATGGCTGAGAAGCAGACAAAATTAACCTGCACAGTGAGGTTGCTTCTAGCACCCCAGAAAGCACGGCAAAACACTGCCAGCTCAGAGCTGACTCCCACATCTACATGTTACGCTGCACAGCATAAATGTGCCCACTGAAGACTCGAGTAAAACATTTACGTGCTGTTGTAGTCTGAGCTGCTTTTCCTCTGTTACCAGCTTGTTATCAGATATACCTGAACTTTGACCAGTGTTACCACTGAGGGACCACCTAGTTCCAGTTGGAAACATCACTGAACTTATGCCAGAAGATTTTTGTTTCTGAACAAAATGGATTGAGGCATCACCTTCTCCAGGAATCCTCTGTACTCTTGATGCAGGAAAAAAAGGGATGTCTCTTAATACCCATGTGTGAAAAAAAGGAGGAAAAAAAAAAAATCTTCATTTTTATAATTATTTTTTGTTTTCTTGTTTAACATTGAAATTTTAAATATGTAGCACATGTTTTTCAAGAATATTTTTGTGAACAATATTAGAGTAAACTGATCTCATGGCATGTCATCTCTAAAGCAGGTCTGTGGGTACATGTCTTAATTTCAGCCACAGGTATGATTACAGAGTGGGTGGATTTGCTCTGCAGTGTAGTATTGCTGATTAGACTTTATGTTCCTCGAGTTCAATTTGTGGCACGTGCCAGAGACTGCAGTTACAGTGGTTTAGGTAGCATGGCTGGAGTTCTTATTTATAGTTGTGCCTCTTTGTTAGCTTCAGATCTTGTGGCAGATTTTGTCCTGGTATATCAACTTGGTTTCATGCTTTTGCTCCAAAACAAAGCCATACCTTCTAAGAAAGGTAGGTTTGGATAGAAATTATATTATCTTGTGTCTATCCGAACTCGGTCTGAAAGCAAAAAGAAGTCTGATTTCTTTAATTGTGGCAGAGTACTGTCTGTTAGAGAAGCTTGGAAAGGGCAGCCTTGGTTTCCTAGATCTGATAGTTCTGCCACAGTGATGGGTTTGCCCAAGTAACTTATTCTTTCTTATCTTGTGTGTGAGTTTGGATTTCTGACGGAAAGTAGTTTCTCTGCATATCAGATCAGCACCTGCATGATCTTATATTCAACGTGATTTTCAAGTATTGCCATCTTGAACTTTAAAATCAGATGGTTCTTTAACCATAGCTTCAAAAACAAACTAAGAATAAATTTTTGTCCATCTTTGTTCTGCTTAGTGGTTCTGTTACCTGTTTCTTTATGCTCACACAGGATTTATTTAAAAAAAAAAAAAAAATTTAGCTCTTGAAAATGTTTTGACTTACCAGCAATGGTAGCTGTAGCTGTGGACTATGGGTTTGCTTTTTCACATTGCAGTAAGCAAGTTCTTAAACACCTTTGTAAACAGGTAAGTTTTTACTTAAAGCAGAATTTGCAGTCTGTTGTAAAATTTGCAGAAATAGCAAACTTGCTTCAAAATTGGTAGATCAGACCAACAGTCCTGACAAAACAGGCTGCAGAGAATCAGAGCTGAGAGAAAGTGTACTCAAAGTCAGCCAGCTTTCAAAATCATAATGGTCTTTCCCAGCAGCGTGTGTGAGACCAGCTTGGCTGGCCCAGTATTGCAGTTTGCTGCCACCAGAAAAGTTGGTGCGTTTGCTTCTCTTGGCCATGCACTGCCAGTCTTTCCTTTACACTGGTTCTGATCATGACTCAACTTCTGTGTGGCCGGGATAGCATGCATGAAGCTAGCAGAGAATGACAAGCGAAGAGCTTTCTACCACCATACAGTAATGAACTGGCCAAGCTGGGATCACTGGGGCTAGCAGGAATTGGATCATCCAAAAGGAAGCGGAAGCAAGGGGTAGGACCACTCTTCTCGGTGAGAGGGACTTGGATCAGCTCCTTTTATCATCTCTGATCACTCCAAAAGGGCTTCTTTTTTGCTGGCATTCCGAACAAGCAGCTGTGTTGCATTTTCCTGGTTTTTCTGCAGTTAGGTTACTCTGATTACCTCTGATACCAGCACACACTGGTAACAACTAACTTGGGGACAGCGGTGTCCACTGTTCTGCCTGCTTACAAAGCTAATAGGTATCTGTGCCCTTAATGTGGTTAATCAAGGATACTCTGAGGTGGGCACAGTTAGTTCACACTTTCTTACACACCAATCTTTATGCATGTTAGTTTGCATTCTGCAGTGAACAATGTTACTGATTAACCCTTAACTAGCCCGTGCTACTGAGATTTTGGAGAAAACAGCTTTCCCTTCCAAAGTTACATTTCTACTGTAACTATAAAATCTGTTCTTTCTGTTTCTGTGCCAGCCATTTCTGTTTCAGGAGAAGCAGCAGCCTCTCTATTCCATGTGCCGCTTTTGTCTCCCATCCAAAAAAACCTTGCCAGCAACCTGGTATCTCAGTAAGCACAGCCTGGGTGCCTGCTTTCAGGAGGCTTCTGCCAGCTGCTCAGCATAAAAAACTTGTAGACCACTCTCAGTGTTACTTGGGATGGCACGGGGCTTTCCAGAGAAACACCAGCTGGGCCTATTCCCTTCTCCCTACATGTGTCGTTTCACTCAGGTGCCCAAAGGAACTGTGTATATATGGAGCAAAGAAGGGATTTAATTCAGCAGTGCCATGATTTTGCAAAGCACCCTCTGACATGGATGGGAACTGTACAGAAACAAAGATTTCAGGAGAGTGTGCTGATAAAAGGAAAGATTTATTGATCTAAAACCTATATTAATAGTTATTTTAAGAAAACAAGCAAACAAAAAAACCCCAGCGTGCAACCTTCCTGATCTATCCAAGCTTTCCACTTGCATGCATAGTTATTTCACAGAAGACTCATTTTAGACATTGGCACCTTGCTCGGTCTGTTCTTTGTTGTATCGTGTAGTTGTGTAGTATCTGAGTGCTTTGAAACCAATAAAATCACCTTCCCTGGTGATGCTGAAAAACCCCATTTTTGCTTTTAACAGAGGGGAATGTTTGACTTGCTCAGGAAAAATAGTATCTTAAGGGGAGTGGGAACCAGAAGGGCTCGGTGGTAGGCCTGTACCTTTACTGTACAGATCTTTCTGCCCACAGTTTTTTAATGTGGCAAAGCTGCCATTTTCTTCCCTTGAAACAGCCTTCCCGTAGATATTCCCAAGCCCTTAGTTGTCTTCCTGTGGAGTGGCCAGTTGTCTCTTCTTCAACTCCTCTGACTGGCAGTGCACTTTATGGTCTGATCACAGACAGCAAGAGTTAGTTAGGGTCTTAGATGAGGATGAAGAGCATTTTAAACAAAAAATTATCCTCAGGCTGTTAAGACTGCTCTGGGAACAAATAGGGTATGGGAAGATGGGAAGTGGGACTTTGATACGTGATTTGACAATCCAGTTGTGACTGTGCCAAAGTGATGTTTCTGTTGCATCACATTGTCCGTTAATTCTTTTGGCAAGTTGTATTTCCTATGGGAGTCAGCTACAGTGAGTGGCATCCGGGGATAGTGTTTCTTCTCAAGCTTTTTCCGTGGTATGCAGCTTAGTTTCCAATGTGCAAGTTGCACATGCTGACAAGAATCAGATGCACCTGTTCCCTGACCACGACCCACTCCACAGATGCAGATTTATAGAGCCTAAAAAGAAAGGGCTGAAGGGTGTGTACCAGTTGAGCTGGGTAATTTCACTGCCAGAGGTATTTTTAGTATAAATTGTGTACTTGCATCTAAGTTTAGAGTGATTGTAATTATGTCAGAAGTTTCGTTATACAAAAATAAGCAGCTGCTAAAGACTGAGGGCAACTAGGGACCACAAAGCATTGAATGCACCGATTCACATGTGGTAACACTTTTTCTAATGTGCCCATTGTGATTTCTTGCCTAAATTCTACCTTTACTGCCTGCTTCAGCAAAGCATCTTGCTCTTTATCAATCTTACCAGCATTTCTTCAGTTATTTTTCTGCTTTTCTTTTTCACTGGACTGTGAGAGGTGCGTGCTCTGCCATCTTCTTTTCCTCAACAACATCTGCACTTTGATTATAAGCTCCAGATTTTTCCTTGCAAAACACTATACAATTTTGTATGTGTATATTCTTTACATTTCCCTGGGCTCCTCTTTAAAATCTCAGAAGATTTATAAAGATACCAGAAATGTATTTATTGTATGTATGCAGAAAGTTTTGTCTGCAGAAGTACAGCATGCACATTATTGTGCTTAGCAAGAAAGGAGCAAAGGGGTTTGCTAGCCAAGGGCAAAGAACTCTCTTCTTTAAGCTTTCAGTCAAAAAACAGTCTAGACATTTTTATCACATTAAACAGTCTAGAGCACTTAATAGGTATGTGACAGGAAGAAAAGCAGTCTGAACTAGCTGACCAGTTTTCTTAGGGGGAGAAGCCTGCTGGGCCCAAGTTTTTATTCTTTGCGATGGTGGTGGTTGTGCTGGAAATGCTTAATGGTGATATATGAAGTAAAGCTGGTTTTAGACCTGTAAAAATGTTGCCCTCGCTTTCTGCGGGGTCTGCTGTGCTTTGCATGTGACACTGCTCTTGATTTTCATGGGCAGTATACTTGATGAGTGCGTGTGCCACTTGTTACTGAGTTGTTGGAGGCCAAAGTGGACAGTGGCAGCCTTAGCTAAGCACCACAGAACACTTCAGTGCATGCAGCCAGTGCAAATGGCAAAACACATTCTTTCTGTCTCTGCTAGGGTCCTGTTACCAATTTTTATGGCGTAACAAGTTTTATATGTTGATTCCCACTGCATCTGATGGCTTCCAAACAGACCCCTCTGCCTTTGACCTCCACCCTCTCAGCTAGAATCAGTTTTGTCACCTTCCCAGACATTTTCCCCATGTGTCCCTTGGTTTGTCTGCAGCACGGGGGAATGCTGAACTCCTCGTCTCTGGGAGCCCTGCCATCCCCACTCCCAAGCTGTCACGATAAATAACCCCACTCTGCTATTGCCTGGAATGTTGGCACTGTTCTTGCCACTTCTTTCTTCTTTACCCCCCACACATAGGCACCAGTGTTTTGTTTTGTTGGTCTTTCTTAGTGTACGTTCCACCGTGTTCCTTCCTTTCCAGCCTTATTGCAGAAACCCAGCTTCATACTCGGAATAATCTCTAAAAATAGCCTTGCTTGTGCTATCCCAAACCATTTCAATTTCAGCTATTCCAAACTACCCACTGTTCTTTTCTAGCATTGTGAAAATGCTCCCACCTTCCCTTTTCATTTTAGCGGTATTGGCCTGCTCGGGTACTTCATCATTCTGTCGAAGCCCACATCAGTGTCAGACATCCCTTCCTTGCTTTCTGCATTTTTCTGTTGTTAGTTCCCTCCTCCTCTTTTCAATTCTTGTGCTCTTCCCCACGTATGTTTCATTTCTTTCTCGCCTAATGTTTGTCCAGAATCAAGAATGTCTTCATGTTCCAGCATGATGTGCATACTCTCACCTTTCTAGGGAGAGCAGAGAAGGTGCTGCTTGTCTTCGTGCCTACGTGAGCATGTTCCATTATGTACCTGTCTTGGCATGAGCGCAAAGGTATCCTCCGCTTATACTACGGGTGTCCCTTTCCACCTCAATAGAAGTGGAGGTCCCAGCAGCGGGTGACAATAAAGACCAGTAACGAGGAGGCTTGGAGAGGTAACAGCTCCCCCTTTTGTTTCCTGCTGTTCAACACTGAATTGCATCTTAATGTTAGGAATTTAGAGAAAGTCAGTCCCCTGATTCTATTGTCTCCAGTTGGTCCAGAAAAATCTGAATAAATTGAACTTCTCAGCATGCTGTATAGCCTGGTGTTTATTATGAGATGTCAAATAAGTGTTCAAAATGGGCTGTGTACGCCAGCATGCCATACCAGCACTCCTGACTGGCAGGCTGGCTCTTCTTTTGGTCTCCATACTGGACAAATAGGTTACATACCAACACTTCTATTTTTATCCCTTTTGGAATACTGTGTCAATTCATCTATTTGGAGCAATACAAAAATTGAAATGCTTTTCCTCCAGAAATTTTCGTATATGTTATGAATAGATGAACAAGGCAAAATGCATCCAGCAGGAACATTTGGAGAGGCTGCTGGCTTGGAACACTCTCCCACTCCCCTCTTCAGTAGTTGGCATGCCAGGTTTTGGTCCATTTTTTAAACAAGTGATACATTAATATTCAGAAAGACATTTTAGGGACATTGTTCTCAAGTAATGTAAACAACTGAATACCTCAGTAACGAGTGTATTGGCACTCTGAACTGTTTTATCAGATAAGTTTATCTCATGTCTCATGCAGTCTCATTTGACCCCGAAGAGACAACAACTGTCAATTCGATAATGACTGATGTGACAGGAAGTATAGCACAATGTCAAGAGAGTTGCTTCAATTTTTGATTAGTAGAAACATATATTCAGATTGCATTGTTACTCTGCGGCAGAGATTAGTGAAAGGGACTGATGCCATGTTTTACACATCCCCGTCTTCTGTTTATCATTAACTATGAATGTACCAGCAAAAGGACTGGTGATATTTATATTTTAGCCTTGGTCTCATTACTTACACAATCTTTCTTATTCTGTTTCCGTTGCTTTTAGAGCTTTTGGGCAGTGGCAGAACAGCCATTTAAAAAGAAATCTGGCTGAAACAAATTTATGAGAAATGCTTACTCTGCCACCTACCTACGATGATGAAGTAACAACGATAATAATTTGAAGTTCAGAACCAGTTGCTTTTCCTCTTGAATCTCTAGGAAATTAAAGCTATAAATAGCTGATAACCTGGTATATCTCAAACATGGCTGTCCATACTTGGACAGCTGTCCTGATGGAAAGAGGGCTTCTAGATTTCCGAATTCTAGGCAGCATTTTATTTTTAGCCTCACCTAGTTGTGATACATTGTATTTAGAACCGTGGCAAGCTCATCTTCAGATAAATGAGCAGTTATTTATTAATGAGTTAACACTGGATGTTAGTGGTGATTAAAGGTGTATAACATTAATAACTTTTAGCTCTGGGACACCTTGCTGTCAGTGCCTTCAAACTCTCTCTCTCTCTATAAATAATTAGCATCTCTAAGTGTGTAATTAAGACAAGCCTTGCTAGTCTCACTTTTTAGAGCGGGGGAAAAGGAAAATGGGAAATGGCGAAGTGTTCTTCCTGGACTCCAGAGCAGTCTGGCTAAACATGAACTGTAACCCAGATCCCTTGACTCCCAGCTAGCCCAAAGAGGCTGTGTTTTTCCTGAACAATTGGTGATGAATGTTGTTTCTGCATACAACAGGTAGAGTGTTTGGGAGTGAGGAAAATAGACAAGTTGAGCCTATACAACAGTGTTTAGGCCAGAGAGTTCATTATTATTTTTTCCCCATCTGTTAAATGTCATCCCAGTTCATAGATCTGCTTTTTGCACAGTAATGTTGAAGTGTGCACCATGAGCACCACGTGTGTTTCTTCTCCTGATACTGACTGGGAGGAATCAGAGAAAGAGCCTTTACTAAAGACAGTTAGTACGTTCTGTTTCTTACTGGGTGTTTTTTTTTTTTTTTGTTTTTTTTTGGTTTTTTTTGTGATTTGCACCTGAAATATTGGCAGAAAAATAAAATTAAATCAACCAACCATTAACACTCTAGCTCTGAGGGAGCTGCAGTCTGCTCCAGCCGTGCATTAGCTAGGGCATGTTACAGCTGCTCTGCTGCTGCTCTTATTGAGCTCAAGTTGTGCCACAGAACTGAGGAAGGAAGAAAGGCTGTGCCTACAAATCTCTGCTACCCAGGATTTGCATTTACCGCAGCCGCGGGGGCTGGGTGGTCAGAAAGGTGGTGGATAAGTTCCATTCCAACCAGCTGATAATGCCGTGCCAGCATTCCCTTGCTTCCTAGCTGATACTTGATTCAGGGCATGAGCCAACATACGAGTGAGCAGGATAACAGTGGAAGTAAAGGGTGATGAAAACAAGAAAAAGGATATTGGGTGCAAAGAAGGAAGGAAGGAGTTGTACTGATCAAATGCAGATACTAGGTCTATGTTTCTTGCTTTTCTTTCCATATTCTGTTGTTTAAAGAAGGGGATGCAAAACACACTATCTCAAGGGTGTAAAGGTGGGTGCTCGATGAAATCTGAGCAGCATTATGACTTCTAAGACAGATACAAAAATATTCTGACCAGTGCTATGGGTTAAATTGCACAAGGACAATCTCACCTAAAAAAGTATAAAACTCCCTGTATTTTCATGGTGACTGTAGTTTGTAGGCTTTATCCAGGGTACCAAGAAATTTGTAATTAATTTAAACTTTCAACAAATACCTGCTTTTAACGCACTCCTACCCGTCAAATGATGAATGCAGCTTTTTGATATTAAGGTAGTTTAGACCAACGATTGCCAAAGATCATCGTAGCTTTGAAATTTTAAGCCAGCACTGTGGCTCACTCCTGTTTTCTCAGAAATCATCTAGAAAGCCAGTCAGAATTGAACCCTGCAAATTAAAATGTCACTTTCTTAATTTTAAAGTAGCGTCTATGTTCCCCACAGCTTATTAATTTTTAAAATATCTGTATATTTTGAACAAACTCATATTAAGTCATGTCAAAACTTTAATAAAGTGTGGCTTGGACTAAAGTACCTGACCATAGAAGGCATTATTTCAAACACACAGAGATTTAGAAGTTATTACAAAAATGTGATCTTGACCTTTCATTATATTTTATTAATACAAGGTCTGAGTCTGTGTCATTGTTTAGAAACAGACAACTGTGTCCTCAGAATGTGGTCAAGGAGCAGCTGATATGTGTAGTTTGTTTTAGTTTTGTTTGAGGTACTAGCTTGTGTTATTTCCAAAACTTTTCTTTGCACTTAAAAATGAAAGACTGCTGATCTTAGTCTGGTTTGGAAGTTTGTGTTGCCTTTTCTATGATATTTTTGTAGTTAATAATTTAGTCGTAGAATTTTATGGTTGCTTTATGTCCTAGGATCCCTGAACTCTTGCATTCATAACAGGAATGATGCTCACTTAAGGTTATTTGGTGTTTATCTGTTACTCCCACCTGAATTCTTCTTAGGATTTTAATTTCAAACATTTATTTATGTCTTCCTGTCACATTTAAGTCAGGAATCACTTCTGCTTGAGATCTTTTAGAGCACTAAGCCCCAGAAGGAGGCTAGAAAGAAGGAACTGAAGTTCTAAATATCAAAATCGCTCATGATTTTAATTGAGATAATTGACACAAATACTTCATACAGGTCTACCTAAAAGGGAGAAACACTACTCACTGACTTAAAAGATGTGTTATCTGTCAGCTACCGATTAAACAACAGTAGAAATTAAGTACTGTATTAATTGCCTAAAGAGCATATTGAAGACTGTTTTCTTAATAAATATGATAAATCCCTTTCCTTTAGGACTCACTGTTGTAATTATACAAGGTGTCAGATTTTATGAGACTCTAAAGACAGAATTTGGGCTTAAGTAATTCAGAAAATACTTGAGATGTTTTGCAAGTGCTACATATTTGTGATTTTTCTTTTAATTATTCCATGAAGTAGCCTTTGTTTTAACATTGTCTTCAATTGAAAGCCACAGAATGGAGTAATTAAACTTAATAAAAGTCACTGCTCGTTAAATCAAGATACATTGTATACATACATCACATGCTATAGCAGTTCAGAAGAGATCTTGACAACTATTACACAAACCATTGCTTTCATCAAAGTCAAATACGTTCTTTATTACTACCTGGGGAGGAGATGGCTTCTAGGAAATGGAATGCTTGACATTATACTAAAAATAAATCTTGAATGCCTCTGACACTTCTGCTTAACTAAAGATAAAACTGTAGCATCTTCCATTTTTAGACAGCTTAATTTTATATACAGTTAGTGTTTATTGTTGGAATGAGACAAAACAGGGGAAGTTCTAGGGAAAGGTTCTTCATCATAAGCTCATGTTATCAAATGAAGTTCACTTGACAGGTCAGAAGCAAAAAGTTACTGTTAGATGGATACTGTATAATATGTGTAAATGAAAATAAATTGTCGTTTATTGTATCTTTTGACGAGTCAGATTGCTAAATTCTCTGTACAATTGACAGCATTATGAGCATGTCCCCTCCTGAAGTCATCCCTTGATCTGTGCCTTTCCCCTTGCCTTTTGCCTTTACTGTTACAAAATTGAAAATGTGAACACCAAATTTTCTATTACCAGAAGGAAAGCACAACATTAAAAATAACTTATTCAGTAAAGTTTATAGTTTTGTGTGTATGGTTCATTATTTTTTAACACTTGAATTTTTATTAACTCCCGATTATGATAGCTCTGCATTTTGGCTTACCATTCAAGCCATACTTTTCCTAGGAGTGTGTATAGATGAGCTTCTGTTATCGCTGTAGGAGTTTCCTCGTGGACTATGAGTGAAAACTTACCTTTTTATTTTACACTTTGCTGTTGAAATTGCCAAGTTGCTTTTGTTTTTCCGGGCATTTCAAGTGGCACCTATCTAAAGGCTCGTTTTGGTCAGCAAGTGAAGCTAATAGCGTTAGTTTACAATGGTGGCACACAAGGACCAATCCCAATCCTATCAGAATCTATGTGACAAGTCCACATGACTTCGGTGATCAATTCAAGAGAGAAAATCTGCTCCGGTGACTCTGTGTTACTGCTGAGTGTAGAAATAATTTGCCTTTTCAGGACTACAAGTATTTGTCCTGAGGATGAGATGGGTTAATTGTCTTTCTGTTTTTCAGTAAATGATATTCATGCCATCAAATTTAGGCTCCTTAATAGTGTGGAAAGAAAGGACCTTAATTTAGGTTCAGATAATTCAGCTCCACTGATGAAAGAGGCAACCATGATCAGTAGGATTAGCATCTGAGCAGGTGACAAAATTAGATGGCTTTGTTGTTACTGGTTTTGGTTTGTTTTCTGTTTTGGGGGGAATTTGGTAGTTACTCCATTACATATAAGTATTTCTCATGTTGGATTTTTCTGCTGATTCTGTGTTAGTATCAGCCTGATGAAGCTGTCTTTTAACATTATGACCATCATCAAGGCTTTTTATTCTTTCTGTACAGCATAAAAAAATATATGATTTATAAGAAATAGTCTATTTCTTGCATCAAATTTATGGAATAGTTAAAGTCTGTTGTATCACATCTCTTTTCGAGAATTAATGAACTTTGAGTTTATAGCGACTTCTATGGAAGTCCGTCCCCTCAGAGAATTTGGTAATCTTTTTTTCTGAAATATTCCTGATGCTGCTGTAAACACTTGTTTAAGATTATTTTCTATGAAGTTTGTGTGTGTGTGTGTGCAGGGTTAAGTTGTTGGTCTGCGCTGTGTAAACCAAGCTGATAATGCACTCCAGATTTCTTCACCTCAGTCCCTCTTAGGCAGGCTTCTACAAAGTCAATTAATTTAGAAGTTTGAGAGGAATTAGGCCTGAGTGAATCATCTGACTGAGAAGCTTTCCTTAATGGCTTGTTTTAAATATATTTCTAGTTGTCAGAACATAGTCTTGTTATACTGTTGCAAACATACCTTACCTAGAGAAAGTTTATTTACATAACCAGTATGTCTCTTTAGGTACCATTCACTTCTCAGAAAGTGGAATGCCCCCCACCCCGGAAAAAAAAAAAAAAGGGTGCTAAGTACTTATGGCAGATAATGAGAGTTTTAGAATGAATAGGAAGGCTGGGAAAAACAGTAGATGCTGACAAACTAGGCAGGCCTTAGGACAAAAAGAAAAACATCTAAGGAAGCTGGGAGGTCATGTTTGGGTTCTGTGGTCTTTCCTGGGAATTCTACTTGTTAGAGATAATGGCTGTCATCAGAGGTGACAACTGAACCACAGTTCAGATCTTAAGTTAAGGCAGGACCATCTCACTTTCAGCACTATGGCGTAAGCAATTGTTGTTTTCTGCTGTCAGCAGCAGATACACTCATTTCTTAGCCTGAAGCAGAGCTCTGCAGGGGGCAGCCTCACTGAACTTGTGTGAAATGCTGAAGAAGAGGTTAGTTAAGAAAAGGCCACTTCTAGTTTTGGGCTAACCTCTTAGCTGCCACTGCGTGCCAATGCATTCCAGCAATTAAAAAGAAATGGAAAATGAGACAAAATGGAAAATGAGACCATTACTAGACAATCCGTGTTCAAGCACCTGAGCTCTGTTGTATGTCTTTTGTTGCTTCTGGAGCTTGTTTTTGGGAGAACTGTTTTAAGTTGCTTGCATTAGCTGTGGGGATAATGCATTTAAAAATAACCTGCTGAAAAAGCACTCTTTTTAAAAAAAAAAAAAAAAGCCAACAAAATTTGACTACAGAAGAGCCTGGAGAGCTGTGAAATCTTAGAATTGCTTTACAATGTAGTGTGGATACTGCAGAAATTCAGCAGTGTGGCTCTCACCATTACTTTTTACATAGGACTCAGACTGCAGTGGCTTTTATTTTCTAAATTTTCTTAAAACTTACTCTGAATTTTAAGTTCTAGTGTAGAAACCAAAGTTTTGTGTTTAAAAAACACCCTGTCTCTACATTTTGCATATGGTAATGCTGGTACATTTAGGACCAAATAAATTTGACGCTGAGGAGTAAATGTATGAACATCTGGGTTTTCTTCCTGTAAATCTCTAGAAACAATTGTAGTATTTGAATATGAAAGTACTTCAGAGCCTCGTTAAAAAATGAAGGAGGCATTCTTCTAAGAATTTCAGTGTTGCACTAGGTGTTTAGCCTCGGACAGCTAGCTTTTCGCTCTAGTCCACAACACTGCAGGTACACTTTCTGGACTGGGATGTACTCCATAGAATCATAGAATAGTTTGGGTTGGAAGGGACCTTTAGAGGCCATCTAGTCCAACCCCCCCTGCAATGAGCAGGGACATCTTCAACTAGATCAGGTCGCTCAGAGCCCCGTCCAGCCTGACCTTGAACGTTTCCAGGGATGGGGCATCTACCACCTCTCTGGGCAACCTGGGCCAGTGTTTCACCATAAAAAAACCCCCAAAGTTATCGAGGTCTGCTGATGTAGATCTGATTGTCTTTGTTATGAAGAATCTTGTTTACCAAAGAGGAGTGGTGTGAAGGATATATGTACTTCAAGGGGGGAAAGAGTGGGAAATATATTAGTTTTATTTTTTTTTAAATTGCTTCCTTGTATCTGTAAGAGAAATATTTATACACGCCTGGGCAAGATTACTAAACTCAGCATAGCATTCTGTGGGTTCTTATACTTCACCCTTGAAACCCACACAGCCAGTAACTGGTGCAGGTTGAGGTGGTGTGATTCGAAGAGGTAAGTGGTGAAATGGCAAACACAGAGTGTGGAGCCTCCTCGCTCTTCACTCAGCAAGCAGTGATTCATTCCAGAGGCAAAAATCGTAATTACAAAAAAAAATTTACAAGTATTGTTATAATATTTGGGGCTAAGCAAACTGCGGAAATTGTGAGTTACTGTGTTTTAGACTGGGGGGATCAGCTCTAAGGAATACTGCTGTCCTTTCCAACAGTGTCTCAACAGTGACAGGATGTTTATGGGATCCAAGGAGCATCCTATCCATCATGCTAGCCAGCCCTGTGGGTTAGTTTAGAATATCACCTCTTTCCCCAAACATTTGTCTGCTTTGTATTAACAGAATCCTTTCCTTCTCCTGTTCAGCCACACCTTGTCCTTCTTTTGGTCAAAGAATGAAAAAACCCAGGATTTATGGTCCCTCCACCCTCCACCCCCCAGATCTAGCTTAGTACAGCCAAGCTTACAAAAGAGGAAGACTTCTGTGTTAAATAATGCTATTCTGGATATGGTTAATTTTGTGTCCTCCCTCTTTGGGTACTCCAGGTGAATCAAAAGGTGCTTTTTTTCATGTGATCCAAATCATGTCTTCAGGCATAAATCAGTTTTGAAAAAAAGGGAGATAGCTTGAAAGGCATTTAACTACTGCACTTGAGAGACTTCACCTACTTCTCTCTTGTGGTCATTGATTTAAGTCCTGAGGTGTATTTTATACAAGTGGTCTCTCTGCTTTTGTGAACGGTATGTATTCAGAGGCATTGTTATACTTTTAAGAACCCTAAATCAGTGAGAAGATTTTGATTTTAACTTTTAAAGGCTGTTTAAATGTTTTACAATTAAAATTTTACTTTCTTTAAGTTTAGTTCCTAAATCTTCTCTCTCTCCCGGTTGAATCTGCACACATTTCATTGATGCCGAATTTCTTTAAAGAGAGTAAGTCTTGATTCTCATCATAGTGAGGGTATATGCATGCATAAATTTGCAACCATATGAATGCAAGAATGTCATGTTTGTTTGGGTTTGGTGGGTGGGGTTGGTTTTGTGTTTTACTTTCTTCGAACTGCATAAAAATTTCTGAAGATTACCAGAGCTCCAAAGAGTGATGGGGAATATTTTGTGTTTATTTATTTATCTCAAAAGCTAACAGGGTTACAGAAGAATGGGTTTTTGAGAGGAGAGTGAGAAATATGAGAGACTGAAAAGAGCTTTTCTAAAGGCAGAGAGAATTTTCTTCACCTTTTGCACAGCTGCCAAAGCATATGGCTTAAAAATCTTGTTTCTTACAGTTCATCTGACTCCTTGCTACATGTACTCAAGCCATCTTTCCCTCACACTTCATCTGTCTCAGTTCATCTGTAAACTGTATTGACCTGTGAGAGAGCAGAGCTAGAGAAGAGATTGGTAAGACGGTAAATAACAATGAGGCTGAGTCCCTGAGACAGAACTTGATTGCTTGATAAATTATGAGCAATCAAGCGTGTTTGCTTGCGGCTAAATGCAAGGTTATGCAAATAAGAAGAAAGACTGTAATTCTGGTTTGTATGACAGAGGGCTGTGCTGGGCTACTGTGTCCTGGTCCAGACCCCTGACTTCAGAAATGCAGCTGAAAAAGTGGAGAGGGGTCAGGCTGACTCCAAGATTTGAAAAATGTGCGTTGCAGCAGAAACTGAAGACCTCAATCTATTTAATTTATCAGCGATGAAGTGACGAGACAACTTCATCATACTGGTGAGCACCCAGACAAGGAGAAGATATCCATAAAGGAGGGATTTTTACAGAGCTATATTTCTGTGACTAGATGATGAACTCAGCAAAGTTCAAATTGGTAATAAAGTGCACGTTTGTAGTGCTAGGGTAATTAGTCTTTCTGAAAGATAAGTGTCTGTTCAAGCACTCTTTACATCCAGGATTCAGAGTGTCAGATGCTGGACGGAATGTTATGACATGTCTTATACAGGAGTTCAGAGCAGTTGCAGAGCTTGTAGGTTTTAAAATCTGTGTCTGCGTGGGGTTCAATGTCAATAAGAAAGGGTAAAGGCCATGTATTTAGGCTAGGGGCTGTGGAAGAGTATTCTTCACAGTTTTAAAAGTGTCATCACATTTCTTATGATTTAGCACAGAATGCATCTGCTTTCCCCAGAAGGACTTCACATTCTGGCAGTATATATTGCTGCATGAACTACCTGTCATATTTGAAGTACCTTTTCTTCTTGGGAATGTTGTGATAGTAAAAGTCATTTAAACAGATAAGGGAGTGGTCAAAGTGGAGTGTTTATCACTTCAGGTGTGTATGTTTTAAGTTTCCTTTAGATCTAAGGGATTTTTTTTTCCAAGACCTTTGAGGATCTGTTGTATAGTATGGGGTTTTGTTGGTTTTGGTTTCAACTTTGCCATTAACAAAGCCTGTGAAGTCAGAAAACAGCCTTCTGAAGCTGCGTGTCTCTAAAGGTAGCTTTGCTGTAATAACAAGCACTAAGTTTTCAAGTTCTGATTATACTGAGTTACTGTGTGAAGTCTGTGGGCTGTATAGAACAAGATGCCATCATGCTACTGCAATGCAGCTTCCTCCATGGAATGAGGAAAAAGCAGCTCTATGCTGATGTAAACTGGAAGTGACCCTAAAATTATAAGTGTCTTTTTAAAAAATAATAAAAATTGAAGAATTTGGCACATTCCCTGAAAGGATCTCCAAACATCTCATGGTCCTCATGAGGAAGATATTATTCTTTTACAGAGTGGCAAGAGCCAAATGCACAGGGCTGGCAAAAAGAAAAGGGGGCTTTTGATAAGGTACTAAACGTAGCTGATTGCTTCTTGGCCCTAGTTCCTTGTCCTCTGTTTTGTTCAAAGGATCTCTTCATTGGGGGCAAAAATCGTACAGATGAGTAGTCTTAAATATTGTTTAGCCTCTTTTTTTTTTTTAAATTGGAGAGTAGAGATATGTTATTTTGAGTTTTCATCCCATTTTCAACAGAATTGAATACTTAATGGTGAGAGAGAGATATATATCACTGTCAAATTCTGGTTTTGATAGTTGAGGACGAGTTCATTTATCTTATTCCTAAGGCTTTGGAAATTTAATGTTTATTTTTGATATTTCTGTATCCACAACTGAAAAAGGACAGGAGGTAAAGAGATGGGCAACATCAAAATGTATTTTGCCTTTTTTTAGCAGTAAGGATACTTTTTTGGTAGAAAACTATCAAAAGTAACTGTTCTTAAAGCCGGTGTTGGACAGAGTCATTTAACAGTATCCTCTCAGTTGTTTTGTTCTTGTTCTTTTTCTTGTTAGAACATTTTTGATACAAATGAAAACAAGACAGAGAAGGAGGATACTAAAAATTCTTTTTTTTTTTTTTTTTTAAATACTTGTATCTATTCTGGGTTTAAAGTTCAAAGTAGACATTTCTAAGAACATTGTGAAAGCATTGTTACCTAATCGGTAATATTTTAGTCTGCTATTCAGAGTTTTGGCCTACAGAAACACTACAAAGATGGTTTGCATAGCATAGATTACACAGGCTGTCATGCCCTTCCTTGAATTTTATGTATGCTTTTTATTCTTTGCACTTAGACAAACTTTGCTTGGGCTGGGTACCTGCACTGTAACGAAGTAAGAACCGTACGGGTTATGCTTAGCCCTGTGTCGTGCTGCTAGAGACAGTCAATAGCAGATAAACGTTGTCAGTTGTCAGAGGAGGGCTAGGGCAAGCAGACAAGAACAGGGCAAGGCGGTGTTCGCCTGTGAGACAGGAGTAGCGTCTGGGGTCAGATTATTGGGACCATGTGCTGTGTTCATCCTCAGTATACTGTTTCACAGAATGATTTGCTGACATATGAGAGTCAGTTTTACCTCGCTGCTTCCAAGTGTATTCCCTCTCATGCAAGACACTCTGGTCCAATGTATAAAGGAATAACCAAGATAGTGTGTGTCCTAGATGGCAATAGTAAGCAGGAACAATGCAGATGCACTTTACTTCAGATCAAATGAACTTCAGTATTTTGGAGTATGCAGTTGGGACATTTTCTGGTGCAAAGCAGCATAACCTCGAAAACACCAAGGTGTTGGAAAGAATACTGAATAATTCGTAGCGTTTACTGTAAGGTCCATATGTTATGACTTCTGTATTATATTCTAAATTAAGTTTTATTCACAATCCTAAACTTGCAGAAATGCACAATGCTACTAGCCAATTTTGTTTAATGCCTTATACCCCTATCCAGGTTTTTTCCTTATGAATTTTGACCTATGTATTATCCATAGCTTGAGTTATGTATAAAATACCACTGAAAATACCCATGACTTTATTTACTATAAATGGATTTTGAAATACAAAACACAGAGGAAAAATGTGTTTTGCTATGTAGTATACAATTTAGAATGTTAAAAAAATCAAATATGTCTATGTAGGATCAGATGTTTTCCTGTAAAAAAGAAGCACTTGTGTGTATTACAGGTTCTGGTATTCTGTGTCACCCAAAGCTGCATCAATCCCAGCCTCATTATACTCTAGAAGTGATGTAGCAGATATTTAAACTAAAGCAATATTACAGTGCAAGTGTTTTTTTCAAATAATTAAGTTTAGACACACATTTTACAAGTATTCTTCATTTTAAAGTTCTGAAACAAAAATAATCTTATGAGGAAAACTCTTGATATGGAAACGCACTGTAACTTTTTAACACTTCTGTGAGAAACGAAAAGCTAAAAGTCCCTTTTTTTCCTGCTTAGACTTTGAAACACTCCTTTTCAAGACAGTAATTGAACTCTGCTTTTTCATTCCATTTTAGGTTTTTCTTCTATAATCATGGCAAAACCTTATGAATTTAACTGGCAGAAGCCAGTTCCCTCCTTTATGCAAGATGGAGCTGTGTTTGATAGATATGAAGAGGTAAGAGGCCAGTTGCATTTCATTTGCTATTCTCTTTTAAATATGTAGATGTCACAGAATATTTCATGTTTTGCTTTCATTGTACACAAATAAACTTTAAAATAACTCCAGAAATGTGTGTGGGGAGGAAATACCAACACACTTTATTGCTATACAGATTTTTGCTTTTAAAAGACATAACATTAAAATATATTTAATCCCTCTGATTTGAAATAAGCCCTGAGCAAGAGAAAGGGAGATTTGGATCAAAATATCTGTAATGTGCATAAAGCTTTCATCTTAGCAGATTCATAAAGCACATTCCCGAACAAAGGGAATCCTTCCATTTTTGTACGTCTATCAAATTGGCAGGGGTTGGGGGGAGTATATCTTTCTTTAATATATAAACTGAGGACCTGCATCTCACAAGGGAAAGTAAGAAAACACAAAACATTTATGTTCTGATTCAAATGCATCATTTGAGATCTGGAGTGGGTTTATCTCCTTTAAAAAATCAACCTGTACTCTACTGGAAATATGATTACTATGATCCCACCTTCAGCTGTGCTTTAATCCAAATCTGTTAAAGGAATGCAAAACAGGATATTTTACACAGACAGCCAAAAGAAAGTGCTGAGACATTTACCTTATACTCAGCATTGATATGCCTGTGAGAATAATTTTATCAGGGTCTATTTTTAATCTTACTTGGACAGGAAATCTCTAAAAGTTGAAGGTATCTCAGTAAGTGCCTTCAGGGTTATTAGTATTTTCCTCTTATCTTTTGAAATGTAAGTAAAAGGTATTTTTTATCATGAGGACTGCCAAGATAGGCATAGTGGTTTAACCCTGTGTTTTCAGTTTTGGGGACAGAAAAACTAAGAAGATATTAGTGGACACTGAATTCCTTAGAAAGGAAGTTCATAAAAAGCTTTATTTTTCTTCAGCAAATACTGCTCCAGAAACATGAAAAGGCTTTCACTTGGGTAACTAACTGTATATTTTATCTGCAATTTTACAGGAATCATCAAGGGCTGTAAAAAAACCAGTGACTCAGAAAATAAGATCTGTAGCCTTTAAACAGTGAGCACTTGATGGTGTGGCTGTTTGATATTATCAGATTTATGATATATATATAGGCTATTATTTAATTGTGTTGTGGCAGTAACTAGATAGCCCGCCCAAGAGAGAGACCATTGTTTTAGGAATGCTATGCAAACATAGCAAGATGCAATCCCTATGCTATTTGGCTTGCAATTATCAAGAAAAGTGTTTCAGATCTAGGCTTCTAATTTTCATGGAAACTCTGTGCTTAATTCCCCACCCTAACAGAAAGGTCACATTGGGCAAAAGATAAATGGTAAGTGAACTAAGGTCATACAGTAAGTCAGTGAAGAACTGGGGCTCAGGAATCCTGGTACAGGATCTGGGTGACTGAACAGCTCTAGTACAGCATGAGAGGTCTTTTATGTGCCCAAGTTTCATTGAGTGGCTAGAAAAATCTGGGTCATTATCATGTGGAGCAGTGTCTTGATCCATCTTCTGCTGATAGATGAGTCCCTTAACCAGAAGGATTACAAAATTATGGAAAAGTCTGAATCTAGAACAGGGTTATCTCAGCAGAATATGGGAAATAAAAATCAGACACAATTAGGAATCTTACTGGTCATGTTGTATCTACATGGTCTGACGGCAGGTGCTCTTTTTAACCATACAAGAAGAGAAATTGCAGAAAAAGTAATTTGATGAACAGAGTTAAGGCTAGGGTGGAACATCAACGTGAGTGCAGTTTACATAGACAACTTTGTGAAAACAACGGTTTTGTATATCAAGAGCTTTTTGATAGATGGGGACACAATAAATGACAAAAAACTTGCAGCCTTTTATTGTGTGAGTAATCTGTCAGGGAAACGCAAGAGGCACTCATTTTGATTGGTAGCTAGCTGCATTTTTATACGAAAGAGGACTCCAAGGGCTGTAAAACTAGTAAATATGAGGTGTCTGGCGACAAGTAGGTTTCATGAGGGACGAGTGCTAGGGTGAGGGCGGGAAAATAGAAGATACGGTGGAGAAAGATGGGCAGAGCAGTGCATGCTGGAAACTCATGCATAGAGGTGTTGGCTCAGACTGAGCTGCAGCAACTTTATACTTTCTGTCTCAGCTCCCCTGCCTGTAAAACTGACATAGTTGTTTGCTACTTGGATGGAAAACTCTAGTGTGTCAGTCCTTAAAACCTGTAAATCTCGTTTGAGGACCTAAAGTGTTGTTCAGAAGTGGTAGACACCATTCAATAATTAGTGTGTCCAAGGGAAAAGGAGCAATTACTCCAAACACAACGTTTCCCCTTTGGTTGTGCCTATCTAGGAGGGCTCAAGGACATTACCCCACTGTGGATCCAGGAACTTGCTTGACTTCATGCCCAGTGTCAAGTCAGGATAAGACCTTTCCCTAGCCCACCCAATGCCCTTGTTCCATGGCAGAGGCCAAAAAGGCACCTGTGGCTGCCCACGATGTCCTGCATCCCGGGTTGGACTGGGGGCCTGCCTCAGAGTAACCCAGTGAGAGCAAACTGTCCTGGGGAGACTTACCGACTTAAAAGCATGCTCCACGGATTGAGGGCATTGGAGTTTTTACCTGTTTTTGTTACCTAAATTCAAATTCTTCTGTATGCAAGACCTTTTGCTCTGAAAACAGCCATGTAAATTCGTGTGCTTGCTGCCCTTGCTATGTGCACAGCAGAGGACATGGCATTTCAGAAAGTTGCCTCAGTCCTCAACGTAGAACAAAGCACGGGTCTCTGAAACAGTAAGCAGTGCTGTAGTCTGCACACATGCTTGTTGGTTTTCAATTAAGGAAGTCAGGAAGTCCTGGATCCTTTTTTTCTTTAAAAAGTGATTGATTCTGCACAGTGTTACCCTGCATTTTAGCTTAATTTATGGTGCGTTAATTGAGGCTAGAGGTGTTTGGAGGAAATTTCTTTAATTCAGCTAATCTGATTTTTTGCCTCGTCTAGTCCTTTTGGTATGCCACTCTTTCTTTATTTCTCTACAAATCAATATCCTTCAAACTCTGCTTGCTAGATGCTCTGGCTACAAAATGCTTGTGGCATGCATACTGTCATATACTAATAGAAAAGTGCTTCCCAAATTCTGCATGTTAAAATGAAACGTGGTCATTTGATCCTGAAGGTAGTATTGGAAAATTACATATTTGTAACCTTTACATAGTTTAAAGCATTTAATTTTCAATAATTTTTTTAAGTTCCATTTCATTAAGGTTTTTGATTAGCTAAGAATCATTGGTTTTATTAAACAAAACAAATCTTCATAGCTGCAAAGAAGTAGGAAATATTAATTAAGTGCATCCTAATGTCTCAAATGGCAGCAAAAAGACAAATCATTAAAAATGATCATTTTTTTAAAAGCCTGCCTCCCTCATTTCTTGTTGCTTTGGGAACAGCAAATTCTCCAGGAAGGTATTTGGGAGAGAAATGTAACAACCTTTTATTTTTGAACAAGAAATAAATTTATTACATTTGTCAAATTGACTAAAATAATGGTCTGTATTTTCTTTTCTGTAGGAATCTTTTGTCTTTGAAAGCAACTGTCTCTTCCAAGTGGATGAATTTGGCTTTTTTCTGAGCTGGAAAAGTGAAGAAAAGGTATATTACAATTATGTCAGGATTATATACTAGATATTATTGCAATTGGTTTATATTCTGGCTAGTTTTCAAAACTATAAAATACTCTCTTAGTTTATTTACAAAACTAGCCTTAGTCCTGTTCTTTTAGAATTGGCACAGTGAAGTATTTGAGAGGCAATTAACTGATATGAAAGGGAAATATACTGTTTAGTGTTAATTAACAGTGTTTGCAAATAAGTGTCATTGTTTATTTTTGCTGCAATTCCTAGTAGAGCCATGTGTCAACAGACCTTTGAACTTGTACATTTTTTGCCATTTCAGGAAGGACAGGTATTAGAATGCTCCCTCATCAACAGTGTTCGTTTTGGAGCTGTACCAAAGGTACTCTACAGTTAGTTTATATTCTTCATTTAAGCAAAGAATATTTAAACTGAAGGTGAAATGCAGGTTGAAGTTAATTTCTTTAAAAAATACTAACAACACAGCTTTTATTTTGCAATCACAGTCTAAAATTTTAAGTTTTAAAGTCAAGTAATTTGGTGTGATTGCAGTGGAAAGGTTCTGTCATCTAGTCTTTCTGACATAGTGCAGTGCTCAGCTTTCAGGATGCGGCGAAAGCTGAACAACAGGCATTAAGAGCACATATCAGGAGTTTTTAATTGTTTTATAACAGTGTATTGTGATACTTGTTTTAGGGATCTGGAAAAAATGTTTCATATTCCAAATTTTGTTCCTATCTGTTTAGATGATGTTGTATCTTCTTGCTCCATTGACATAAAATGTAGAAAGTTTTGTTTGCATCCCTCTTTATACAGTTAGATGGTCAGAGAGCGCAGCTGGTCACTGTCTGCCATTTTGGAGAATATCAACGGAAGTACTAGCCAGGAGTTCTGGAGAAACCCAAAACTTTGGAAATAGTTTCAGTGATATTCTTCAGAAGTAATACGTAGAATTTTCTGAAGTGAATTGTGGACTTCCCTCCTCCAGGCCTTTAGTTTAGAAGATTCGTTGCGAAGCAAGATACCTGTTAACACCTCTGCATTTCCACTTTCATGTGTTAAGTGTTTCTGTATTAACTGTAGGTAACTATCTCTTAGTAGTTCTCTTGGGAATCCATAGACTAAAATCTTTCCCCCATAGAGAAGGGGCATGAGAAGTGGTGGTGCAGACAACCCCATGGTTCATGTGCTGACAACCATACCAATATGCTTCAGACTTCACCTCTGTCTTTACATAGGTAATTTGCTCTTTATGCCCATTAAATCTATAGCCCTTGACCCTCAGCAGAGATACCAGCTTGTACAACGTGTCGTTAAGAAACAGCTAAAAAGTCACACAGATCGTAACTCTCAGTAACTATGGACTTAACTAGATTGGAATAATTTACTTAGAGATTAATACTGTTCTTCTATTTCCAGGCCTTGGGCTGATTAATTTTTCTTTTTTGTGATGAAAATATATGTAATTTCTAATTTAACTTTCTAAAATATATTTTAAATACTTCACTTACTTTTGAGTTCTCACAATCACGTTCCTAATTGTTAGAATATATTGTTTTTCAGGTTTACACACAATTATTCTAAGTGAAAGCACTCATTTAAGATGATTGGCAAAGGTTTAAAGGTGTTAATGTATATGGAGATGGAAGTGCATCTTTCCCATAGTGCATTGCATAACAAAAGTATTGCAAATGTAACAAGTTATTTATTCTGTTTAACAGGATCCCAAAATACTAACTGCACTTGAGGCTGTTGGAAAATCAGAAAATGAGTTGGAAGGACGGATAGTGTGTGTTTGCAGTGGCACAGATCTGGTGAACATCAGCTTCACTTTCATGGTAGCGGAAAACACAGAAATAGCCAAGGTATTTCACAATTAAACAGTGTGTGGGAGTTAAAAAAAAAAAAAAAAAAAAAAGGAGAGCTCCTCAGCAGTACTCAATTGTTTTTCCTGAGTAAGCCAGCCTACTTGGCTGACTGAAATACCTGTTTTAATGTCTGCTGCCACACTCTACAAAAAGACAGCAAATATCCATTTGGAGCTTTCTGTAACATGTCTGTGTGCCATGGTGAAAGGACATAGTGACTTTTACCAGCCTCTGCGTGCATGGTGATTTATCAAAAGTAGATGCTGAGACCATTAAATGTAGGACACAGCATCCCCTTGTTGTTTAGTATCTCTGTGTGGGGCTTGTACAGCAGACTGTGTGACAATTATGCAGTAGATCTGTAACACACAGGGATGCTGAAAGGAAGTGCAATTACTTTCATTTTCCTGGTGGGTGGAGCTCAGCCCTCCAAAATTTTGTTCAGCGATTAACCTAATTGTATTGTGTCGTTCATATTATTTGAAAAGACAAAAGCAGGAAAGAAAATTCTCTACAGTTAAGGGGATTCCAGTGTACCCAGGTTCTTTTCTGTTTCCTGTTGACATGGAATAGCCTTAAGAAAACAATGGTGCTTTTTTACACGTCATCTTTCATGAGAGCTTAAGATTGCAGTTCACAATGCAAGTTCTGTGGCTCCACCAAGCCGTGGTGCTCAATCTGTCTGCTGTAAACTGCTCTGAGAAACTTGATCCAGAGTACTGATAGTACGCTACTAGCTTGGATCCAGAGATTCAAGGGATTTTAAAAACACTCACTTTTTGCTTTTCTTTTCTGATTTGTATGTACTTATGGTATATGATAATCTGTTTTGCCTGTGAGATAAACATTGAATAGTGATCAGTAACACACACCTGCTAAATTTTCTCCTTTAAAACTGAGTATCTGTTTGCTGAATGCAGCATGACTAAATCCCTTGGCAGACCTGGTTGATTTTTCATTGCTTTGGATCCATACCTCTCTAAACACTGGCAGTACTGAGTAAACTCCATGATAGGAGAAATACTTGTATAACTTACATGGGTACACTAAATTGATTTTACTGTGTGTATTTTCAGCAGGCTTTCAGGGTAACAGCGTGCCACAGTTACGTTTTGAAAACATTTAAGAAGCAAAGAAAAGGAGATGCTGGCAGTGTTCACTTTTATACTTAACCCAAGAGTGTCTCTGATTTATTCTGGAAACAGAAAGTTGGAGTTAAGTTTCTAAGCCACCTTAGATCTCAATAAACTGTACTAGACTAGTTGGTTTCTGAGGAGTATGTTGGCCAGTTGCATAGACTGTCACAAATGGTGAGCTAATTATACTGTCTAAAAGATCTACTGCTTCATTAACTGCCAAGATGCTTACCAAAAATGGTGTGTCGTGCTGCATCAGCTTGTGGGTAGGCTCTGAGAGGCCCGTAAATGTGAGAGTCCTGCAGTTGGAAGTCTTTCCACGAAAATACATATCCAGAACTTGTCAACAATGGTGATCCACCTGATCTGACATGTTTGAGGCACAAGGGAGAGGGTAAAGTAGATCAAGCTAAAAACAATGTAGAGCCTTCTAAGTTGCCTTCACTGGGTTTATGGGCATATGGGAAGTAATTTGGCCTGTACTGTATTGGCCTTTTGCATAATGGTAAGTACATCAACTGGCTAACATCCTTCTGTGCTAAAATAAAATTTTCTAAAGTTATCTGCACATAGAGTCGTTCCTGCTTAATTCTTCCTGTTTTTTTCATGAGAAGACATCTTTCTTCTGGGATGTAGTAAATCTCCTCTAGAAGAAGTGAGTCTTTGGCGTTAAGTAGCTATGCAGCTACAGTTTAAAATAGGCCTTGATTTAATCTATGTTCAAAAGTAAGCCCCCCTTGTGAAATGACAGAGGCAAGAGTTTGGAGAAGAAGGGGCAATGATCATAGCTTAAGCAGCCCAGATATGTGGAAGGGATGCATCTGTAGTGGTTTTTGCTGTTTCCCGCCCTGTTGCCGTGAGGAAGGTGAGCATTAGTTGCTGTAGATCTTTTGTCCCTTCCTCAGATAAACCAAGGTTGGGATTGGTTGGCACCTGATTGGGATATTTTAAAATAAGGGAATTTAGCGACAGATCCAAATACAAAAGCCCAGAACCTTTGCCCAGAAAGAGGGCCAAAAGGTATTCTGCATCTGTAGATAATAATTTACAATTGGAAAAGAAGTATTTGTTAGTCACTGAAGGCTGGGTTAAAATGGAAATGAGTAACTATGACAAAGAAGAAAATTAATGCAAGTTCCTGGCTTCTTCAGGCTACCCATGTAAGGAGCGGTGTCAGTGGGGAGCAGATTCTGCCAGGTTCCACAGGACAGGGTGGCAGGGTGTGGGGGCAGTCCCTTAGGGGTGCCCCAGCTGTGGCAGGTGGGCATGCGCCAAGCTGCTGCCTGCTGTGGGCAGTGGTGAACCCCCCTCTCCAGGCAGGGCTCGTTACAGGCTGTCGGTTGTGATCTGTCATCACCTCTGCACTGGGGCAGCCCCATGTTACTCTGCCTCTTGCGGTGATGTGCTCAGCAGGTCTGGCCAAGTCATCACTGAGCTCCAAGTATAGCTGTTCCAGCAACAAGAGTGTGTTTATTATCTCTCCACTTGTCTCCAAGCTCCAACTCTGGTATTTACATTTTATCTACTTAAATTTTATTGGTGTTTTCAGCTGAGAAATTGGTTTTCATTTCCACTCTTAAAACAAAACAACCACAAAATAGGGTGTACTCTGTCTCTGATTGCGAGCAGCTGTCATGGTCCACTCCTAAAGCAACTCCACTGTGGTAGTAGAGAGTGACTGTAAAAGGTGGAATTTAAAATCTAGTGTTTGGACTCCTCATTAAATCAGGTTATATAAATTATTGTGAGCTAAAATTAAAACACACACACACACATATTAGAGGTGTGAGCGTATGTGTGTATTTTTCTTTTTTACTTCCCAGATGGACTTTCAGTGACCCAGTAGTCTTGATAATGTGTCTTCCTCAATCTAGGACATGTGAAAAGGCCAGTGAGTATTTGGGGGTGAATTTCCTTAGTGCAGAAGCAATGTAGTGCTGATGTGAGGCCTTAGCGCATGGCATGTAGGCTGCCTATCCAAAGGTGACATAAGTCCAATAAAGCTGTTGTAGTTCAGCAACCCAAAATCCAAACTTCTTGCCTTCTTTGCTCATGCACTTTGACAATGCATTAAGAAGTTTAACTTAAAGATTAACCTAAGTCAAGTCAGCTCTTTTTACATTCTTTAATATTACTGCATACCAGGGGTAAATTTGTCCTGACAGCTGTTCTTTCCCAGATCCAGCTGTGCTGTTGGGAAGAACCATATCTGCAGCTGATAGTTTCTGCCCTTCTGCCAGAAAGTACTGTTACCACTACCCTGCTGGCAGAGGACTTTGTGAACTTTATTAGGGGCAAACACTCCTAATTCACTTCAAGGACGAGCCGTAGGGTTAAGCTCACATCGCCTATTTAGGGGCAAAACTCACACTGCTGTTCAAGATAACCCGATGCACACCATTCCACTGACAGTAGGTAGGGATGGGAGCAGGCCCCGGGGAGACAGGGTGAGAAGGAGAGTGGAGTAACCTTTTATATCGGCACAGCTGGATTTGATAGAAAACAGGTATTTCTACAGGTGTGTTACTCACTGAGACAAGTGAATCGCACATCAGTGGCTAATCTGTGAGGCACCAGAATGAATAGCATGTGCTGAAATGCATTATTACTCATATGCTGACAAACAACATAAAGGTAAAATGCAAGCTTTATCATACACCTAATAATATGGTGTTAAAGATGACTGCAGTTGAAAGCATTTCATTTTGACATTCTTAAACTTCTCAGCTTTTCAGTTGGGATAGTATTTTTCATTTTTAAATGTATTTCAGTTTGTTGAGAATGGTTAAATGGACCACCATGTTTTTGGTAAGATGCAGCACTTCAGGCTGGTCGCTTTTGTTGCTGTTTCTACTATATGGCTCTTCCTGACTTACAAAAAAGTTCTGTTTCATTTGACCCTGATATTTTTTTTTTCCATGAAACAAGCTATTAATTATTTGCCCAAATCACATTGCTAGGAGGGCACCTAGAAGGTAGCAGAAGATTCTCACAAGAATATCCTACAGTCACATTACAGAAAAGTTCAGGTTTCCTATAGCTTTGGTTTGTTTTGATGTTTCAAAACAAAACTTTCCAGGAAACCTGCAGAACATACTTGAACAGAACTACAGTCTACTGCTGTTCTGTGTGTCCCATTATCTTAGTATGTGGCTTATCTCTCATAACCTACATGAAAAATGTTTCGAAACTATGACTGTCTTAAATACATGATCGCTGCTTACATGTTCAGGTGGCCCTGTGCCAAGTACGTAACACCATGTTCTCTACAGAAGTCTTTATATCCTAGCCAGTCTGCAGTTAAGCGCCTGAGATTTCAATGTGCTTGCTTTTCTGCTTTTTCATGTTCTTTCTTGGCTATGCCACTTGGAGTTATCAGTAAACTGAAAACTTCAGCCCTTGCTCTCTGTAGCCAGGAGGTCAATTTCACTGTGTAAAGCTCCACTATGTTTGTCTTAGTCTGCGTACAAAAGCAGCCAAAGTGAGTTGTCCAGCCGCTTTCAGAGTAGACCCCTGCGATGCTGGAAAAGTCATTCTAGGGTGAAAAGCTTTGCTGAAGGGTGGAAGCAGTGTGGGCACATCAGGCAACTCCCAATACAGAGTGTTTGTGTGAGCCTCAGCTTTCCAGATGAAAGATTTGAAAATCGGAAGAGTCCCTTTTATCTTTCTAACAGAATTTTCACAGCAATATCTGCAAGTCTGTGCTGCAGCTGGTCAGGTAGGGGATAGGTTTTACACTGTCACTAGTCTAGCCTCCTTGCTTTTGCTGTCTTGTACTTTAGAGATACAGTAATTTTCATAGAACAGAAATTACTTCTGAGACATCTGCTTTGAGAGAAGAGGGACATCTACTGGTCACAGCATCGCTGGATGAGGGCAGAGTACCAGGGAATCCTGCCAGGCCATGTCTGTCTTGGTAAGAGCTGGGAAACATGGTTCTATTGCCCGTGAGTTTCCTGAACCTTCAAGCTATCAAGCCCTTGACTCTGACAGCCAGTCTCAGGCACGGAATACCAAAATCAGAGGGCAATGCCTCCTTGCCTCCCCAGCGATCCCGATGCTTGAACTAGAGTAGAGTGCAGCTGTGGAGAGACTGCACTGAAAAAGTGAATGTAAAAATCTCAAGACAATACTGACTTCATCTGTAAATAAGCAATGGATGACTTTGTCTAGAATTTAATGAGCAGTAGGTTACAATGATTTTTAGTCTTTCATAATTTTTGTCCTTTTTAACCCTCCTAAATGAGAGGTTGACGGCTAAAAGAGAGCCGGGGGGTCAAACTTATCTGTGTGCCCTGCTACTGCTGCCTGTGTTTCATCGATGAACCCTAGCTAACGCAAGGTCACTGAGTGCCTCAGAAGCATTTGAATACTACAGCAAAAGCTGAAAGAGTGCTTCTTCTCCTTATATTTGATGCTGTTGAATCTTGTTAGAGAAAAACAACACAGTCCACTTATTCTGGCTTGCAGTGTACTTAGATTTTGGCCTCTTGTGTCAGCCTAAGGATCGGTGTTTAAGGTGTACTTGTCTTTGTTTTTGTTTCTTTTCGTGGTTGTTGTTTCTCTAGGATTAGGTAGCAGGGCAGAGATTCCTCTTTTATTTGAATCTGGAATAATTCTTGGTATATAGAGAGCCATTCAGGAGTTACACTGACAGATTAAAGGTACTGAGCCATATTTTAAAAATCAGAAAATATTTAGTACTAGCATCAGTAAGAATCAAGTGTGTCCTGTATTTCTATCAAAAATTGTTATTTTGTAACTCTACTTTCTGTAAGACCCAATGAAGTGTTTCCTATCTACCTCATTTCAGAATTTCATCTTGTTATAGGATTTTCCTTCTTTGGAGAGGTATTGATTTGGAAATGCTGGGCACAAAAGAAGAGAATTGAGGATCTTTATCCCTGCTTACTTACATAGGTTTACAGGTCTTCCAGCTTCATCTGTAAAATAAGGAGTGCTTGTAATGCTGTCAGAGCGTTACAAGTGAGGCTGCTGCTATATTCTTCATAGCATGTTAGCTGAGAAGAATAAGCTCTTCTTTCATCCCTCCCACAAGGTCATCAGACAAGCGTACGTTAAATCTGGGAATGGTTTGTTGTTAGGAAAGCAATATATTGTCAGCTTGACATTTGTCAGAGTATTCAGGCTTTGGATATTTTGTGAATATCTGTGGACTGGATCACAGTCCTTAAAAGTGATTATGAAGATAGTTATTTGGAGACTGTTCTGGCTCAGAAGGACAAAGAGTTTGAATGTGTTGCACTGAGCCTGTATATTAATCTATGGATGAGGAAATTTTTTCATCTTATGTCATTTTGCTTCTATATAGTATGTTCACAATCCAGAGCATTTGTTTTTCCTCAGCTCTCTTATTCCTAGTTAATTTGGGGCCAGCTGGTAACTGCGGGGAATATCTGATGAAAGGCTCCAGAAACTGCTTTAGCCCCAAACTGAAGTGCAAGCAGCCAGATGCTACATTGTAGTGCAGCTGTGAGGTGTGGAACAGATAGGGAAACGTGTCTCTCGAACTGCCATATCTTGTCCAGGGGACATCATGCCAATGTAAAGATGTTTCATAGATGGACACAGACTCTTAGGTTACTCCCTTGCTTGGTGCCGGCAGAGATGTGATGCTTTTGTGCTTTATCAGTGTTTGGCTGTAGTTCTGTGCTCTTTTGGTGTAAGAGAATGCACTTCTGATTTAGCTTCTCTATCAGGAAAGGGCATTATCATTGGAAATAGCTTAGGGAGTCCTCTACAGTGGGAATCATCAGGACAATTCCTGCAAAGAAATTACTTGGTGAGTGGTTAATGTATTGATTCTCTCTACTTGCTTGTTCTTTGGGTTTGGTTTTTTTGTTTGTTTGTTTGGTTGGTTTTTTTTTGCCTAGCAGTGTTCCTTTCTGGCAGCTGTTCTTCGTGTACAGAAGTAGCTTCAGAACTGAGTGCTGGGTAACCTTACTTTTAAATGTTAGATTTTGTTATATCTGGTGTGGTTGCAACCTGTTGCCTTCAAATCGGAATGGATCTGTGTTTGTTTATTTCCTGTTGAAATGGTGACATTACCAATACTGCACCAATGTCATTTTTTAGCAGAAAAAAATGGGAGTTTTGAAAGACTGAAGCTTATTCCCCACATGTATTTTGCGTAGTTTAACTTTATGCCATTTTGCTTTATGGGTCAGTGTTGAAAGGTTGAGGAGCTTTTAAGGGACTACACACTAATCATATGAGGATAAATTTTTATATAGCTGTGTCAGTGTTAATACAGCAGTAATGTTATATGTGACTGTTAAAAAAAAAAAGGGGGGCAACAGAACAAAAACCTGAAACAAACCACAAAAATCCAAACATAGATAGTTGGTGATAGTCGAATGATGATAGTTGAATTTTGACAGTTCTAGGAGATTGAAATATGGGTAAGACTTGTTCAGGCATTTATCCTGAAATTATCACAAGCACTATTCCTCTATCATCTTAGGTGAGGGAACCTTTGTAGGAAAAGGTAAGCGTTGCCTAAGTCTGTCAGTGGCTTCGAGTTATATCAGTTCTAACAAATAGTATCATCGCTCCCCATGAACCTTGCTTTCTTTATTTCCCTAGGCAGTACATCCACAGTATGACTACTAAGTCATCTTATTCATGCAGTTGGGAAAAGAGAAATGGGAGGGCAGACTGTAACTGGTGGGCTGTTTTCAAGCACAAAACCACACCTGAGAGAACCCTAAATGCTAGCTTTTCTCATAAGTCAGGCTTCTATTTGTACATGATTCTCAGATGCGCGCTTATTCTATTTGTATGCATATTTTATGCATTACTTCTTAAAAAGGAGAATTTGAAAAGGAATATTTAAATATTGATAAATGTCTTAATAAATGGCTACTTTTCCTAAAGCAAAATAGATTTATAAGGTCCATTTTTAAGGGAGTCTGATTAACAACTTCTTGTTTAAAAAGAAGTTTGTGATGTGCTTGTAATGTGTCATGAGTACACTTAAGTGTGTTTATGTGCTGAATTGACACCTTAGACCTTGTTTTAGCCCATAGAGATCTACTCCCTGCAGTTTACAATATGCCGTTTTCCAAAGGCATTTGTATTCCTCCTATATAAATGATGATTTTTTCATCTGTTTTGCAGATGTACAGCACTCATTCTTGAAAAGAAAAATATATTCATCTGCATCTCTTTATAACTGTCAAATTCTGGATCCTGCCCAAGTCAGTTCAAGCTGCATGAACAGAATTTGGCCGGAAGCAAGAAGCTTCTTTATTCATAAGGTTAACATTAAGCAGCGGACCAAATCCCGTCTCAGTTCCACCAGTGTAAATTATCTGTTGAGTAATCCTAGCATTACAATAGTATAATAGAGATCAAACTTGGCTTGTAGTGCTGTTGTTTTTTTCCCTTCCTGTAGCTTTATCCTGCCAGGATTCTTGCTGAAATCAATGAGTGTTCATGTTAGGACCTAATCCTTAAGCTTCTTCTATACAGTAGTGCAAAGTCTAGGTACAAGCTGTAGTAGAAAAATATATCCATAAAAAGGAATTGCATAAGTAAGTGCTGTAATGCTGCTGTTGGCTGAAAGTCATCCCACTGATTAGTGGAATGTTTTGCTTTTTAAGGCTGAAGGCAGGGATGCAAGCAGGATTTGAATACATAACAGGATGTTAGATGAGGTCAGCGTCACAGACCAATTGTTGTGCCACCCTGTGACTTATTAATATTTTGTTTCATTCCTTTTCTAAAACCGGACCAGTAAAATATGCCATCACATATTGTATAATGTTGCTTAGTAATAGCTAATATTGCCAGCTGCAACTGAAAGGGAGGCATATGTTTATACAGGCTATAAATAGAAGGCTTAATAAATCAATCAATGGACTGCTTGCCTTTGCTGGCAATAAGCTGTTTTAATAGCACTGCTGATGCTACATGTAGTACTTGGAAGAATGGAAAGCACAATCACTTTGTTTAGTGAAGGATGAAATAGTAGTGGGTAAAATGTGACTGGACTTTTCCGTGGTGTTATAGGCTGTCAAGTGGGCAGGTTTTTTTCCTCAACTCAGGTTATTAACATTATCTGTAGCTGCAAGGAAGGAGAGCCTTCCCCCAAGATGAAGTTTCCTACTTTTTCCCTCTTAAATTTTCCTGATGTGGTGTTTCTGTATTTTTGTGTTTTTCAGCAATGGGTAGAAGGGCTTGGATCCATCATTCACAATTTTAGAGCTAACAATGTCAGCCCAATGACATGTCTCAAGAAACAGTAAGTTACTTTCTTTCCTCTCCTTTCTCCTTTATTTTTCTGTCCTTGTATTTTCCTTCTTGAAATTTAAAAAAAAAAATAAATAAATTTGTTTTTCATAGTTCAACATTTGCAATCACAAAACAGTGTAATAAAGAAAATGGTGATAAAATAGTTTAGGGTTTATCTTTCACTGTGACCAGAAGAGGTCTCGAGTCTGTATCTGGTACGTGCTCAGGAGAAACTATAAGAGAATTTATAACTGTTCATTTGATTTATTGATATTGTATGTTTTAATTATTGTCTGGTTTGTTCTTTCACTGATGCATATGCAAACAGAGCCCCATGAGTCTTTCTTGTCTTCACGTTTGTGTTAATTGATGTCCTGATTCTTTTGGGCTGCTTTTTGCCTTTAATAGTTGCAGAACTGCTCTGCCTCAAGCACTGAAAGGTTACAGAAAAATGTTTTTATTACAGAACAATTGTTTGTACTCATTTCATGGACATGGCAATAATCTTAATCTAAATATAAGTATCTAGATCCCAATTTTAATAAATAGTTTAAAAAAAAGATTTCATTCTTAATTTTAGCTGGATGAAGCTGGCCTTTCTGACAAACACAAATGGGAAAATTCCAGTTCGGAGGTAAGCACAATTGGGAATTCAAGTTTTTATCAGGTACTGGGTGTATAATGTTATTAAAATTCTGTGGCTTAGTAAGGAAATATAATATCAATTTTATTACTAATACATATGTAAAAATAAGTACAGAACTAGACGTACTTAGCTGAGTTCCACACCTCCTTGGTAAACTAGGCAGGACTTCTTATCAGCCTAATAATTTTTTCTTAGTCCGTTGCAATGAAGATATGAGGGCTTGTAGTTGTTTTCGAAGACACGTAGAGCTAAGAGCATCAGTTTTTCTCAGCTTAAAACTCCTCAAACTCTGGGATGGATTTTTCAGTTGTAAAGCTTCATAAAATACTTATCAAAAGAACCATAAAAACTTGCAGGACAGTTAAGTAGAGGACAAAAATGTACATTTTAAAATGTAGTTCCTTGTAAAAGAGACAGATATAGCTCTGCCAGAAATACTTCTGCTTTTATAGGAACCCCCAGGATAATATTTGGTTTTTTCCACATGGTAAATAAATCATTGGGTTAGTTGTTGTCAGTAACAGAAAAGCTAGAAGAGTATATTTCTCTCTGAACAGCTATTAACTATTACAAGTTACCGATTTTCAGTCCTCTCTGGCTAGGCAGTAATTCTGCCCACTCCTGCTCTAGAAATTAATTGTTGCTGGGACATTGAGCTTCTTTCCTCTTCAGTATGTGAAAACCACACTGTGGGGGCATGCTGTTTTTTCATAAATAGAAACTCACAGAAGGGAGCAAGAAGGAGGACTTTGTAAGATAAGCCTCACAGAACATTTTTTCAAGGGAGAAAGAGAGGATTTTGCATCTATAGAATCTGCAAAAAGACAAAGGGCCTCCCATGCTGTCTTCCAGGTTTCTTTAGTTTTATGACTCAAGTGACACCTTGATAGTGTTAAGGCTGCTTCAGTGTATTAATCTTTCAACTCTCACATTGCCAAGCCCCTGCTTATTTCTCAACCTTGAACTAAACTGCCATGAGGCACCTTCTGTGCAGAAGTCCCCTGAGGAATATCGACTGAAGGGTAAAGATGAGGGAACAATACTACAGGGGCAAATTCATTTTCAAGACTTTAGAGCTTTATGCCTGTGTTTGAACATAGAGCTTTATTCCTCAGTGTGAATTTATAGTGCGCTAGCTTGTCTGAAACTGTTTCTGCCTTGAAATATTTTAGCTCACATTTAGCAAGGCATAAATTCTCTCCATTGTGCTACAGCACACTGATATGTGCATGCAGACAAGCCCGCATATTGCTGAAGAGCATCCAGTCCGCTGGTTCCAGTTATTAAATATTCCTGGCTGATCTGCAGTTTTGATTTTAGAAGACTTAAATGGTCTCTTGAAGTTGAATCATTTTTCTTAAAAATGTTTCCCGTTCCAAGAGTTTGTTTTTTCAAATTTGCACAGTTTCCAGGTTGACATAAATTGGTCTCTAGCAGATTAATTTATTGCAAAAGTAGTTTGCAGCATAAATTTGTAAAGGATCTACTATTCCATGCTGTGCAGAGGGAAGCTGAATCTTCTTTACAACTGGATGCTCCAAAGAATGTGCTATGTTGGTGTGGGTGAAATGTGGCAACTTTCTGGGGCTCGTCCGGAAAGCACTGTATCACCTGCTGAAAGGACAAGGAGAGATGTCAGTGAGAGGCTGGAGGAAAGGTGTAGAGGAGGAGTGAGAATGAGGGGGAAGAAGTCAGTCTGCTCTGTAGACCTACGTTGGAAAAGAGGGTGAATCAGAGCCCTTATGGAGGATGGCAAGATTATGAGAGTAACCTGATCCAGCAACAGCTACTTACCATGAAGTGGGACACAGGCACCCAGGTCTCTCAGTACTGGGCAGCCTGGGATGTGGGGACTTAATTGCTTCCCTACTTCTCCCATGAACACTTAGTGCAGAGAGGGAGCGTGGAGAGATAAAAGAGGGAATGGAAGGAGGTAGATGTATAAGGAGAAGGATATGTGTATGAGGAAGGCAAGCCAGGAAGTGCTGGGAAATGTGGGCCGACTGGCTCTGCTCTGCAAGATGCACCAACTTTTACACTGTTTACCAAGCACCACCCCCCCTCCCCCCAGTAACTCTTTCCACTGGTTTAAACCACTGATGCTTCCCCTTCAACTGACCTCCAGATTGCTATGGTCAGCCCTTCCCATAGACCTGTTTCTAAACAAAATACTATCTAGTCAGCTCTGTTTCATCAAACCTCCGCCTCCTCCTGCTGCTCAGGGACTCCTGTAGCAATTGCTGTAGCTCTGGGGATACAGATAGGAAGGTTATTCCCTCAGAAACAGAATAACCAGCAGATCTGTTAAGCTGTAGGAATGTGTATCACACAATCACCTTTATTTCATTTTTACACAGAAGTGCAATAGAACACTGAGAAAAAAGAATCTCACCTGGGAAATCAGAGCTCCTTGCATTTCTTTTCAGGTTTAAGACAGATTTTTGCAGCTAGCACATGGCCACAGGGAAAGATGAGACTTGAGAAGGTGAAACTCCTTAGGCTGTCAGTGGTAAATGGCATAAATATTCCTGACTCCTTGTTAGTGCAGCTGGGGGTTGCATAGTCATGAAGATTCTTCTCAAGTACTTTTTAATGTACTCCGGGGCATATATCTATTACTATCAACCTACTGTGTTTGGGAGAGAAGAAATTCTCGCATAGTAGTGCGAAAACCTTAAGAGAGCACCAGTTTTGTCTTTTGGGCTTTAATAAATTTTAGCAGTCTGAGTCTAGAAGAACATCTACAGATCTTACAAGGACAGGGAATTTAGTAAGATTTTGTATTTTCAGATTTTAACGCTACTGTAAACGATGACTAAAAAGGTCAGTGTTTGTTAAAAAAACCATTCTACTTGGTTTCTGCAGCTTTCTGTTGGCAGAAAATGGACTCTTTACAGGTGCAAGTTGCACCTGTTCAGCTAGAGCCTGTTTAGAAATTAGCTTTGCTCAATCTATGCTTATCCCTTGTATAACTACATTTAAAAGGATTTAAGCTAATTTAGCTTCTAACTATGAAAATACAAAAAAGAGTTAAACTGTGACGAATGAGGCTTAAATCTGTTTTACAGTAGTTTAAGTTGATTTGAAATTACGCTTTTTAGTAAATATGTTTTGTGTTGATTACTCCAGGGTGCCTGAAAGAAATCTGTTTCAATACTTAGATGGTGGTTCGAAATAGTTTTAGATAATTTCTTGTACCGTGTAGGCAGTGGTACTAACCAAACTGATAAATTCAGTGGAGCCATGATAAAAGGTTGATTTGAACAGTTTATGTGTTGGCTTGATTTTTGAAGTAATGGTTGGAAAGTGGTGAAGGTCTGAAGTAGCCAAGTCATTTAATCCATCAACAAGCATGATAGATTCATACCCCTCACTCCCAGATTTGGGAAGTATCTTAAATATTTATGAGGAAGTACATTGACATGTTATCATAAAAAGCCCAAACCACTGCAGAACATGAGTAACTTGCCTGCGTCTGAAGTAGCCCAATTTTCTTCCAAGGTGTACAACAAGGTGAATGTAAATCCGCTAGGATTAAGTCTTTTCTGATGGAGGGAAATGTAGTTTTATTTACAATATCCTTAGCAAAATGCAAGTGTTGTACGGTATTTTTACAGTCTTTTTTGATTCATGCAGTCTTTTCTAGACTGCCGCTCTCATTACAATTTACTGCTATGTTAGCTGTCATCTTTGGTGAAATAAAAAATAGTTTGGCATCAAAAATAAGTTCCCTGCAGCAATGAAATCTTGGCTCACAGTTTCTGATTAATTACTTATGCCAATATTACATGTTTTATGTGACATTTATTATTGGGGCCCGATTCATTAGAACAGACATAGAATTTTTTACAGGGCTGGAGACAGGCTGTAAATTGTAGACCTAACATTACACTGTGTTTTAGAATTAGCAGAAAAACAGACGCCTGAGATTTTTTTAAGAAACAAGTGCCTGAAGTTAAACTCAGTCTATATTTTAGTGAAAACATCTTGGTACTTATCAGCTTTGGAAAGTCAAATAACTTACTTAGGTGCCTAAATAGCAACATAGAAATCTAACTGTTGAAAGAACCAAGTGAAAAAAAAAAAATTGGCTGAGATTTGTTAAAATATTATTCTATCATTTAGATCTTTCGCTTCCTGATCTTAATTTTATTAATACGAAAATATTTACATAGGCAGTTTAGAGTGTTTTGGAGAGTAAAACAACTGTGAATTGCCATGGCAACAAATAACAGCAACAGTTTTTTTCATATCTTTCACCATGTGAAGTTATTTAATATGCATGAGATTAACAAAAAGTCTCACCAAATGTTTGTCTCACTTAATGATAAAGAGCAACATATTCTTACCAGGCAACTATAGAGTCCTTCCCAACGTACAGCTTTTGTTAGCTTTAGAAATAGATATTGGATACAGATTTCAGTGCTTCTCTCCAGACTGAGACACTGAAATCAAGGGGTTGTGGGACACATCATTTTAGCTTAGACCGTAAACGGAAGGAGAGTTGTCACGTTTGGATCTACTTTTCCAGAGTTAGAGGTTATTCAAATTCATCTCAAATGGAAGCAGAAATAGACCAAATGCTTTCACATTAATCATACCAAATAGCTAAGCTTTAATTGGATTTATTTAATTTCAAGTGAGCCCAGTTTGTCAGTCTCATGCATGGTGAAATCACCCGTTTTGTGGACGAAAGAGGATGTTAATCAGTTTGGTGGGAATATTTGAGTGGCAGCTGAGACCTGCTTAAAAGAGTTGTGCATACTTTATCTAGAACAGGGATATTTGTAAGGTGAGGGAGTATTCAAAGGGAGGAGTGAGTAATGCAGCTGGTGAGGGAGCAGGGAATGAGACTGGACATGCACATGGGATTCTCGCTAGCAGTCACTGCTTGAAAAGGAAGGAGGAAGGAAGCTGCCATTGGAAATGGTTCACACCCTACGGGTGACCTGGTAGGCACAGGTTAATGCTTGGAAAGGAAGGGAAGTCACCACAACCAGGAATGGCTGGAGACATGAGTCTCCTCACTTTTAAAATCTGCTACTTTTTAAACACAGTCATTTATCTATGCATGGAGGTGAAAAGAGCCAATAGAATAATGCTTTGCATGGCTCTGTATCCCAGTATGTTGGAAAAAAACCCTCTCTTGTTCTTTCTGCAGTCCATTGTTTTGGTATATTTTCTAATGGATAGCTTGCAGGCAGAGCGCTGCTGCTCTGTGAAGCTTACAGCACTTTTTCAACTGCACTATTACTTGGAAGATGCTTACATTCATCAGTTAAAGTCAGAGGAAAATGTTGGCAGTAAAAGCAAGAGAGAGAGAACTGATTGTTTAAAAAGTGACTAACATTTCTCTTTTTTTTTTTTTTTTCCCCCCACTCTTTTTTCTTTTAGCATTACCAGAACCTTTGCATCAGGTAAAACAGAAAAAGTGATCTTTCAGGCACTTAAGGAGTTAGGTCTTCCCAGTGGAAAGGTATTTATTGGTTTTGAATAACCTTTTTGTATACTAATAAATTGATGAATCATTCATATTTGTAGCTGTGTTCTAAGTCATTTGCATCAAAGAAAAACATGTCTATTGTTCATGAGTAATTTATTAATCACTGTAGGTTGTTTACTAAAACGGAATTGTAATTAAAACTGTATGACACAGTGGTCCTTGAACCTCTTAGGTGAGGCTTCCCTTTTCTGTAACAGACTACCTTTCATTCATTTATACACAGTGCATGAGCACAGAATATGCATGTAGTAATACCTTTTTGTTGCATGCTGTCCTCTCAGTTGCGTTTCTTGGACGACTCCTGCTCTTTTCTCCCTTCTGCTGGAGAACTGCTGTCCAGCTTTCTCCCACTCGCAGCGGGAGCCCCTGCCAGCAGCCCCAGAGGGGTGACTGCTAGTTACCATTACAGCTAGTTTTTTCGGCTTTTCTCCCTGCCCAGTCTCCCTTCTTCCATTTTGGAGGCTCTAGCCCTTGGTTCTTGGCCTGGCTGCAGGAAGCGCCTGGTGAGGCTGGTGCGGGGCAGCCCTGCAGGCTCAGCAGCTTGCTGTCTCGAGCCAGGGAGAGGGGGCATAGGCAGACATGAATCCCCAGCCGTAGCAGTGCCTGGCACCTGAGATGAATTTTTTTCCTCGCTGCTGCAGTACTCATCTTGTTCAGAGGAGGACACGATACTGAATGTGTTAGCCATGTGTTCCCTCCCTCATGGAAGTTTTACATGCCCCTGTGTGAGAGCTGATTTGCTTTTTAAAACCATTGCACCAAACCTGGAACTTTTTCTCAACATTCTTTGGCTTTAGTATAAGTATCCTGAAGTTTGTACACTGGTTTGGACTTTTGGGGTTTTTTTTTAAGCTTCAGAAGAAAAAGACAGACTTTTTTCCAGTTCTGCATTTATGTAGAATTAATGTTACTGTGAGGTCAGAATATAAGCACATCAAACAGATCTGTGATAAAGATGAATTAAGAACTGCTTTCAGAAAATGCAGAAGAAACTATGTAAGTGTATACTAGATAAAGAGCTAAAACAGTTCTCGGTTGCTTTTTCTGATATAAGGTATGCTTTCAGGAAAAGAACATATAAGCTCTCTTTTGCTGGATAAACATACCTTTGCATTTTGTTGCAGAATGATGAAATTGAGCCTGCAGCATTTACTTATGAGAAATTTTATGAGCTCACCCAAAAGATATGTCCCCGAACTGACATAGAGGACCTCTTTAAGAAGATGTAAGTTCAAATTTAATATAATCTTGCTTTAAACTCATTTTGCTGTAATTTTAGTCCATATCTAAGTGACAGAACACTGTAAAGATTATCTAACCTTGAATCCTAGTATCATCAGCAGTATTTTAAGACAAACTCAAGTCTATGTTTTTCCCCTTCCTTCCCTCTTGGATTGTTAATGTAAAAGTTCACTCTGTATTTTAGAGCAACTTTTACATGAGTTAGAGGAAGCACCTGGAATTTTTTTTTTTTGCATTGGCTTTACTAACTACTGTAATTTTAACTTGCTCCTTTAGGTGATTAACACAGTATGTGAACTAATTATATTAAATAAGAAATTTAAAGTTTAAAAAGTTTCTTCACTCAATTTGTTCTCAGCTGGAGGACTTACATGTTGTTTTATGAAGTAATGTTTATTCAGTTCTAGGAAGTATGGGAGATATACTGTGCCAAGCATAGACAGTTATTATGTTTTCTTTGACTTCATTTTGAGATTATAGAGCTACTTCAGGTAGAAAAGTAGGTGGTTTTAAAAGTATCAACAATGTCAACATGTAAATCATACCTACTGTAGCATCGTATATGAAAACTTACATTCTCTAATAAATTTCTTTTCAGCAATGGAGACAAAACTGATTATTTAACGGTAGACCAATTAGTGAGCTTTCTAAATGAAGTAAGCTTTTTCATACATTAACTACCATACAAGTCTGTCTGCAGTGGCTTGCTTCTTCCAATCTTTCCATTGCATGAATCATGCCATTATTTGCTATGCTTTTGATCTGCTGATCTTTCCATTATGGTAACATCCAGGTGCAAAAATCAGCTCCAACCTTGTGTGTTGTGCTTTCTACATGTTGGCTTCGGAGATTGCATCTGTTGATTACTTGCTGTTGTGTTATGTTGTGTGTTATGTATGTTTTATACATTTTATACTGTTACATTCAATGCAGTCTCAACTAGAATACACCCAGTATTTTATTATAAGCAATTACTTTACCTGTAGGCCACAGCTAAATATATCTGCTAATCCTTCTGAATAATAGAAAAAATGAAGTAGGCTTTTATAAACAGTGGTTTGATTCTTCTTGACAGTATTATTTCCATCTATTACAAATCTAAGAGCTAAGAGGATATTTTAAGAGTTTGTATATGATTTTTAAAATCTATGTGTGCAGAGTAAGAGGAAGTATTTTTATTGCTGTATTTCCAGAATACAGTTGTTGGCAGGAGTATTTAGTATTTCTTAAAAAAATCATGAGTGTGTGAAGTAGTTCAGTAAACAGTGTGGGGTTGTTTTTTTCCTATTCCTAAAGCAGAGTAAGTTATAGAAGACTGACTCATTCGGAATTGCAACAATAAATGCACGATGTAGTTTTGACAAGAACATACACATAGGAAATAGGCACATTCTACTTGCTTTTGGACCAGTAGATTCTTGTCATCTGGAACATGGATAGCTGCTTTACCTCTCTGCATGACCTTTTAGGGACTGGGTGCATTACCAAAAATCTCACCGTCTAAAATTATTTTACTAGTTATAAATCTTTTTAATATATATTTTATATATATTCATGTATCTGATACTGCTATATGAAGATTCAAGCAGCAAGTTTCCCGTATATCAAATTTAGAATATAGTTTTCCTTTTCAGCAGGGAATGCATGCCTTACTCTTCACCAAACCTGAATTACATGTAGAAAGAGTATTCAAAAAGAAAGGATCGTGAGAAGGTTAACAGCTTCAGGACTAATGGTTACATGCTTGGGGCCTTAGTTCATATCCTCATCGTTCTCTCTATTAGCAAATGGGAGCACATGCTCAATCTTAATACTGTGAGATGGTCTTTTGTGACAGCTATTTACAAAGTTTGGTGTCTAAATGTTTGCAGGACTGGGGTCGTAGCTAAGGCATGTCATTTTTGCTTCTGCATTGAAGAGAGAAAGGATGGTGTGGTGATATAAATTATAAATTATCACCTTAGAGTACCTCAGCCCCCCGATTCACTTGTAGTGATAAGACACACTTCACTGCCTGAAGCACAGAACCCTGTCCCCACCTTGAACCATATTAACTTCTGACCTTTTTTTTTTAGTGTTAATCCTAATTTTTCAGTCAATTACTATTTTATTATTATTTTAAAATTGATCTCTGTAATTGTTTTAGTTTAAAGTCTGCCTCCTTGAAGTCCAAACTTTTGAAGAAGGGCTGCCAGCAATTGTACGAACTTCCTGGCTATCTCCAGTAACCAAATAAAAAATTAAAATCGAATTGTTGTGCTCTCAGTTTTGTATTGTTTTAGCAGTTCTTTTTACAGAATTAGAAGCCTTATTTTATGGGCAGTATTGGAGAAAAATGCATCTTGTTGGCTACGTTCTTACCAACACAAGACATTTTGCAATTGGAAATTTTGTAGCTGGCCCTTTAGTTGGTGACCAGAGCTGGGAAAAATTAGGCAAGTGGTTTTTTATAGAGTAGGACATTCATTCTGATGACTGAAACTAATGCCTTTGGCTCTGTGCTTTTGGAGGTGTTTTGGTCTCCAAATAGAGTTTAAAGTTTTGGTCATGATTTGAAAGGCACTAAATGACCCAGAATCTCCCTCCTGAAGTGATCATTTCTGTCCCCTTGACAACTGGCCAACACTGCAATTAGCAGTGTTGTTTAATGCTGGAAAATATAAAAAAGATTATTATCATTATATAGGAGAGGGGAGTTACTCGGCAGGGCAATTCTTCATGCGAGTCTTTAACCTAAATTATTTTGAATTCGGTAACCTCCAAGGCATGCTGCAGAACCTCTAAGTGTTATGGGTTTTTAAGGAAGCATGAGGATACGTTGCTGGGTATGAGTGGAGAGTGAGCTGCTTTCCTGGAGTTTTTTCATACTGCTGTCTCTATTTGACTCTTAAATGCTGCTGGCTGACAGCTGATTTAATTGTGTATCAGTATTAAAGTTTCTGGGAAGTTTTTAGAAATTTAATTATTGTCAGGCATCTGACATCCTTTCTGCTGGGAAGGAGGTATGAGGAGATCCTTTTCTGTCCCCCTCTTTCCCACTTTCTTGCTCTTCTTCTCTCCATCCCTTCCACTCACTTGCTTGCTCTTCCTCCCTCCTCCCTTCTTTCCCACTTTCTTGCTCTTCTTCTCTCCCTCCCTTCCACTCACTTGCTCGCTCTTCCTCCCTCCTTCCCACTCGCTCGCTTGCTCTGTCTGTCTCCCCCTGGTTTTCATCCCCACAAAAGGACACCCTTCTTACCACTGCACAGGACAAATTCAAGAGGCAAAATAGGTTCTGACACATTAACAATTGCTGTGCATCTCAGTTTGTATCCACTCGAAGAGGAGACTGGAGGCCAGGTTGGGGAGGCTAAATGATCTTTCTCTCTTTGCAGAACCATGCAGGCATGGTTTCTCCCCATGCTTTTAGATGGCTCACCCTCATATGGTTAGGAATGTAGTCTAAGGGCATCCTGCCTAAGACGGTAACTAAAACAATCAGATGCAACTTTGTTGAACGTACGCAATTAGTCCTGGGGTGTGCTGTCTTTCTAGATGAAACTTCATGCTTTTAGTTTTGGTCAGCTTTTGTGTTACAACTTTCCTGTGCCAATGAGCTCAGTAGTGCAGAATGTTTCCCCAAGAGACACTAGTCAGCATTCTTCCTTTTTTTTACTTAAAACTTCATCAGTTGTCAATTTTACTTTATTTTTAAACTAAGTAAACATAAAGACATGCTTTTGTTCAAATGAAAAATTGATAACGAGCGATGATCTTTGCTACAAGAAAAATATCTTGCTCTTAGCTCCTTCCGATAACTGTGGGACTCTCTCAAGAGGAAACTTTTTGCTTTATCCCATTTATTTTCTTCTGTTTGCTCATGACTAACTGTAGAAGAAAGAGAGTGGGGAAGAGCACTTTTCTAGAGTTAAGAACCTTCCCTACTATTTCTTAGAATTTTTTGAAGCGGTGTATTGTCACTAATGGTATAAAGCTTGTAATTTGTCACAGTAGACGGTACTGTTGCATGCCAATGTTGTGTTGCTGTTGTGTGCTGCTTAGCAAGTTATGTCGTGCATCCATCTGCTCTCGTATCATATTTCCTCTGAGTTTTACTTAGATATCCAGACAGCCGATCTGTAGTGAATGAAATTGCTTTATATAAGATGCTGCAGACTGTTGGTAGCATTACTTGAAAGATCCCTCCTTAATTGCATGATTAAATTGGCATTGGTTGTAATTTCTTGGAATTAATGAAGCACATGCACCAATGTATTGATTGTAAGAAAAGAGATCAAGTGCTTATTTTTGATTGGATATTGCTTTTTTAATGAAAAAAATGTCAAAAAGTTTACACATAAGGAATTACAGCAAATGCTGATAGTGCTGTGCCAAGCCATATCAACACCATCCTGTCCACTCCAAGTTATTGATCACCAATATGGGGGTGGCCTGTTATATTTCTGAATTCTGCTTAAACTAAAGCTTGAAAACTGTGCACCTACTGGGGTAAAAGAGTGTTTTCACAGTCATATTTATTTCTTTGTTTTACTGCATCTGCTTACATGCCACTACTCCATTCAATTCTGGTTTTAATTTTCTTTTAATGGAGAATCAGGCACACAGTGTGCAGCTCTAATCCAGCATGGAGAAAAACAAAAGTTACGTAGCACGCTATTAAGTGAAAACTTAAAAACTCTTGAGTTTTAGTAGTGTATTAGAAATCACTGCTAAATTGTATCTAAATATCACATATATTATAAAATCCTAATATTGTAAATTACTGTGAATTGAAGAGATGACACTGTGAAGCTCTTTTAAGTTGTACATTATTTCTTCTAAGATCCTACTCTGGTTTTTGAATAGTTAATAAGACACTGTTTCCACGATTCACAAATAATCATCAGTAGTTGCATATTTCTAAACTCGGGTTTCAAATTCTGTATTTATAGTATAGCTTTATTTTACTTTTAATTTTTACTTTATCTGTAGATATTGCTGAAGACATGCATTTTTGCAGAGGTGGTTAAAATACCATCAGTCAAGTCTGTCAGTTTACATGACCTACAAAAAAGATTAGGAAGAGAGAGAATTTACAAAGAGAAACTTAGCTATTTAATTTCAACATTTCATTCACACGTATACCACGTGCAGTCATTATTTTCATCAACAGGCAAGAGTAAGACCAGTTATACGATTGCACTGGATTGGTTTTTTTAAATATTTTTATAATCAAACTGCCTAGGTTTCTTATGAAAGATAAGGTTCGTTTTCTGTCTAAAGCTAAAGTTACTGTTGAATAGTCTGTAATTTTTAGGGCTCTCTCTTTTTTTTTTTTTTTTTTAAATGTCCACTTCTTTCTTTCTCATCTGCAGTAATGAAATGCTCTTGGATGATAGCCATGCACTATATTGTTTTGCTGAATTCCATTGTTTTCTAACCTTAGCATCAACGAGATCCTCGGCTCAATGAAATTTTATTTCCCTTTTATGACACAAAAAGAGCAATGCAGATAATTGAGACATATGAGCCAGATGAAGACTTGAAGAGTAAAGGTAAATGTGGGAGGAAATTCAGTATTCACTGGTTTTAGGCATTTGGGGAATTTGTTCTGAAGCATCCAAACTTTTAAAAGGGAGCTTACAGTCCTTGTGGTCAGGGGGCAAGCACTGTGTGTGGCCACCCAGTGAACTAGATCAGGAAACTGATCTGCTGAAAAATATCTCCCCCTCAAAACCAGTGATTTTTTAGAAGGACCATTTCCCTGACCCAGGTTACAGTGTGGCTACAAAGACAGCCATCCTGATACTAAATGGGAGAGGCTAGGATTGAGTAAAGAGCAACAACGTGGAGACTCCTTCTAGCAACAAGGCAACATGCATTTGGCTATGGCCAAGGTCTCGGAGAGACTACAAAGCTGTACAGATATTGTGTAAAAATAAAAAAATTAATTGCCATGTGTGCCATTGGATATGCATCCACCTTCTTATAATATAATCTATATAGTGCTTGAGGGCAGTGGCCTAGCTTAGAACTGTGTATTTTACATGGGTGCATTGCAAAATGTTCTCTCTGAGCAAAAAGATTGCAGGAAGTGTCTCCAAGCCATTCTTGGACGGCTCATGTCCTGAGCTGCTATGGGTGTCAGACATGTCAGTGGTTGAACTTGGCTACCGGTTCTTATCCATTCTGCTGAAATAGCTGTGTTGGGATCAACCGCAGAAATTAAAAATGTTGCTATCTCCATCTGTCCTCTCTGCCCTTTTGCTGGAAGTTACTGCCATTGTAGCATGCAGAGGAGGAGACTGCAGGCTTGCAAAACCCACAGGCCTTCAGGCATCCTAACAGGAAGCCACTTCCACTAGACATTTAGGCTATAATGTGTCAAGCTAGCACTGGAGAAGCTGAATGACTTTTACACACCCACTAGTGCTGCCCCTGCTGATGAAGGATGTGCAAAGCAGACAACAGAAGGAGGCAATATCTTAAACTGCTTCAGTAAAGCCTGAGGCAGCTCTCGCTCAGTGCTGCAGCCCTGTTGGGTTCCCTGTGTGCCTTTATGTTGCTTTATGATCACAGGCATTGACACCAGCAATGCCTTCCACGGCAATACCTGCCTCTTTCACTTTGGACCAGTGGTTGGGAAGAATTTACAGTTGTCTTCCTCAGTCTATAATCTTAAGGAATCCTTCTGTAGCTGGATGTGCAGCTTTCACCATTCCTTGTAATACTTTAGTCCTTTTGACCAAACTGCTAGAAGAAGAGCTTGTACTGTATATGCTGCTCCAGACACTGTGTTGTACACTGGGTTAGTAGCTTGCTCTCTTAGTTCAGTGAAAACAGGAATCACCTGGGAGAGAGGGAGATATTTCTCTTGTCCAGAAGTCATTTATAGATGTTACAAGGACTTTCCACTCACGAGCAGTGTAGCTTATTTCTCTTCCTCTCTACATAAAGTAGAATTCTCCAAGTATTAATTACTTGATTTCAGTCAACTCTGTGTTTTTTTTTTTTTCAAAGGCACTCACCTGTGATTCCTTTTGATGCCAGTGCATTTTACATATTTTCCAAAATGAGGAAGGTGTACTAAGGTAGCTGCCACCTGTTTAGGATGAAAGATGTAAAAATATGTTTTATGAAGGTGGAAATTAATCTAGAACTGGAAAACAATGTTCAGTAATTTGCAAAAAAGAGGCTTTTGCAAGCGCTAAGCTGTAGCAAGGGACTGATATTGGTTTATTCTTTCAGTCAATAATTGAATCTTGGCTAATTATTTATCTTCTTTCTTTGATTTATATTTCTAACAGATTTTAAATAAATGTGGTAAACCTCCTGCAGGGATAGGATTATGGAGAGTAACAACAGAACAGCAGCAGTGTCCTCTTACAGTGTTCCTCCATTGATCATATTCACTGATGCGAAATTTATCCCAATGCAATCAGTAGGGTAGAGAGATGATTTCATATGAGAACATGTTGAACCTTAGCATGTAAAGAAGGCAAGAATTTATCTCAGCAGTGGTTGTTCCCTGCAGTCTCTTTCCCCTTCTTAGATATACCTTTTCTGTTGAGCAAAATAATTAAGCTCAACACCTTTTTTTGCTAAATCATGTAGTTTAAGAAACAAGGCTGATGTACAAGGCAGTAGCAATAAGCAACTGACTTTTCCTCAGTTACATTTCAGTAACAGAAAGAGTAAGTAAAACTGAACAAGTTAATGCTGTGCAGTTTAATAACCAGAATCTGCTCAGGAACACTACCAAAGCAAATTCTTCCCCCTGGTCAGTGCATGTCAAAAATGGAAAGGCCTCAAATATGTGCTCAAAGATGCTCAAATATATTGAGCGCACAGAGCTCTGTTAAGTTACTGAAGTCTCAGCCATTGTAGAACGCCTGCTCAGCTGTGACTTTCTTCCACTAGATGATGCACTGGAAGTGTGTGTCATCTGAGATATTTTATGTTGTTGCTTTCAAGTTCTCAGTGATCAACAAAATAAAAACATTTTTAAAGTTGAAAATTCCATTTTGCCCCCTTTTTTTCCCCATTCTTCCAAAAGTCAGAATCAGCTGAGAGGATTTGAATAAGACATTCCAGAACAGTTCACCTCTGGCTGACACCAAGCACAGAAAATTGAACCTTCAGTAGAGGATTCTTTCAGGAAGCTAGGAGCAGAGTGAAAAGCAGGATTACTGGAGTTCTCTCTATAAGAGAAAGGTTGTCTTAAATAAAACAAAACTATAAATGCTGCAAGCTGTACCTTAACAATAGCTGAGTGCTCATACATGCTTTAGGGAAAGCAGTCTCCAAATTAGTGCCAGATAACTATTCTCTGCAATGACTCCTTGTGAATAATCTCTCCTACCCCAGATTACAGTTTCTGGGCCACTTTAAAACTGATATTGCAGTACTGATTATTCTTACCTTGGTTTCATTAAAATTTATGCCTTGATCTACATTTTTTATAATTTATGAGCATATAACAGCAGAGAAATAAGAGAAAAGTGTTACGAATTCTGTCCTCTGAATTATTGTACGTTCCATGGTCATTGTGGAATGTGGCTTGCTTTTCATTAGAAAGGAATAAACCTGTATTTCAGACAGTAAACTTTGAAGGCATCTTAGATTTTCCTAATGCTTTGCAAATGAACAGGTGCAAATGTTTTCAGGTACACCTCCACTTGTTTTTGTCAGCGGAGAACAGTCTCTGCACATGCTGCAAGCTGATTAACAGCGATGTAGCACAGTCAGGGCAGGACTAAATATGAAAGAAAGAGAGGAGAAAAGTGCCATAGAAGACTGGTATGTGCAAGCTCATAATTTCTGGCTCACAAAGTCCCAGAGCTCAAAATTGTTGGGAGTATTCTGAGGAGTTGTCACTACTTATTTGCCTTCTTAACATCCTCTTGATGCCTTAGGTCTACTATGGTGAGTGCTGGACATAGGATATTGAGCTAGGTGGGCACCTGATTTTTTTCTTTTGTTATCTGGGCACACAGTGGCAGATTTTGCACCAGGGACACAGTTGCTGGTCAGCTTGGAGCACTGGAAGGGGAGAGCTTCTGTTTGCTTGCAGAAGCCCTAGCTTCCGTGCTAGGGTTCCTGCCCTGTGAGACAGTTTGATTCCTGCCCACTATAAATTTTTAGTAGTAATTTGCCATGATTTCTTCTTCCTTCTAGGTGTCATATCAAGTGATGGGTTTTGCAGATACTTGATGTCAGATGAAAATGCCCCAGTTTTCCTAGACCGTTTGGAATTATATCAAGAAATGGACCATCCTTTGGCTCATTATTTCATCAGTTCCTCTCACAATACATATTTAACAGGCAGGCAGTTTGGTGGCAAGTCTTCAGTGGAGATGTACAGACAAGTGCTTTTGGCTGGATGCAGGTTGGAAGCAGGAGATAACAGCCTTTAATAGTTGTGGATCTAATAGTTTAATATACCTTGGTGGTGATATATTGCATAATTGAATGTTTAAATATATTAGTGTGGCAAATGAAAATATACCTGTTTAAGATAGTATTTTTCTCACAAAAAACCACTGAAAGGCAGTGGAATGTAGAAATTGATATCAGGAGACAGATTGTGAGAAAGATAACAGAAGTTTGATCTTAAAATGATAACTGAAGAATTTCAGAGGACTTTCTCCTTTGTAATTAAAAAGTTTATTTGTAAATGAGAATCAGTTTAAGATTTCCTGCTTAATTTCGTAACGTACTGGAATGTGTCACAGTTAACGGAGTAAGAAAATAAATGAGAAGAGTGTTCCAGTGATAAAAACATTATTGTTCAGGTGTAAATGTATTGACCCATACTTAGTATATTTAAGGTAATATACCCAAAGTTATAAAAGCAGTCTGAAATTACACATGTGCAGCTTAAAAGGAATTGTGTAATGTCCAAAACTGCTTTATAACTTACTGCTCTGAACATCGCTGCTCAGAACTTGTCCTGAGTAGCTCGCCAGTACTGAAACACTGAGGAAGCTGACATCATTTTTCTTGGGTCTTCAGGTGTGTTGAGCTGGACTGTTGGGATGGCAAAGGTGAAGATCAAGAACCAATAATAACGCATGGAAAAGCAATGTGTACAGATATTCTTTTCAAGGTAAATGCCTGACCTCTGCCTCTGGCAGTAAGCCCCAGTACAACCCCCAGACAAGAATCTGTGCAGGGCACCCTCCCCTCCTCAGCACCCAGATGCTGCTCCCTTGTGACAGACTAACAAATTGTATAGGCACAGTTTCTTGTCCCCAGATCTTAGGGCTCATTTCTGACTCACATCATACGCCCCTGTGTTATGTCTGCCTTTCCACAGAAACTGCAGGAAGCAGGCTTGTTTGTTTTGCCTCATCTTTTCACATCCTGTGGCTATTTGCACCATAGAATAAATATATTCTCGGTTGTCTGAGAAGTTCCTTAGCTGTGGAAACAGCCTGAAGATGCAGGACTTATTGTGGGAATAGAAATTCTCCCTGGCAAGAGAAGATGGCAGCAGATCCAGGGGTAGCGTTGATGGGTCCAGGGTGAAGTTGCCATCACTGCTGCAGGTGCAGTGAGGCACCTGTTGGGCGCTGAGTCGGGGTTGTTGGGGGGAAACAGAGAATGAGCATACAGTTTGTTCTAGTTCTGGCTTCACTTGGCACATTTGAGACTCAGCTCTGTGTTTCTCAGGGTGGGGTGGAGAACCAAAAAAGTCTCTTTCATTATGATTGTAATTTGATCTGTTCTAATATGAATCCTATTATTGCATTTTAAAGGATGTAATTCAAGCCATTAAGGAAACAGCATTTGTTACATCAGAATATCCTGTCATTCTTTCATTTGAAAATCACTGCAGGTATATAGTGCCTGGTTTGTTTGTTTGGTTTGGTTTGGGTTTTTTTTTTTTTTTTTTAACAGTGCAATGTATGAGAGAGATAATACAGCTCAGACATACTGTAATTTGAGTGTACTTGAAAACTCTGTAGGGATATACAGGTATACTGAATGTCACTTGGAACAGACTGTATTTTAATATTCCAGTCAATCTTTATCTAGCTTAATAATGGCAATATTTTTATCTGTGGTAAAGTTGTGAAATATATTTGGATGTTCCATTAGTTGTGTGGGATTCACTTAATCTACATTTTTGGTCTTACTAAATTAATCTATGTCAAATAATAGACTTTTATTGACAGTTTAATTACAGTAAAGTAATACTTCTCAGTTGCAAGAAAGTGGCCAGTATATAATTTGGGATATCTACATTACTTAATATTATTCTGTTTTGCTGAGCAATAGTGATTTCTTTTTTATATTTAAAAATTGACCATCATCATCTTTTCCAGCAAATATCAACAGTACAAGATGTCAAAATACTGTGAAGATCTTTTTGGAGATCTCCTGTTGAAGCAGCCTCTAGAAACACATCCAGTATGTTATATTCTGCCAGTCTTTTTATTTTTTTTATGTTGGCTGTACTTAAAAGAAATCATAAACTGGGATCATATCACCTATAGTGCTGTTCACTGCCAGTCCTGTGCTTTCAAAAATGACTAGTTATTTTGGGTGTCTGTGGTTTTTGGTACAAACTTGTCCTTATGTATTTGTTTAATCTCTTCTGTACAGGGCACTGGCGAGCAGCCTGGGGAAATCCATCCCCTTGATGTGTGACCTAGTATCAGCAGCTACATAAAATACACCACATACATTGTATTTGCAGGTCATACATAACTCTGAAATTGCCAGTCACCATTGAAAACCAATTAATTATAAATTGCATGGTCTCAGCTCAGGAAACCTCTTCTTTCAGCTGCACTTTGCATGCTTCATGCTCCAGATCAGGTCCTGCAGTCTAGGTGGCCCCCACTACTGCATTAAGAATTAAATTAAGCACTTAAGAGTTCCCTGCAGTCTCATTTGGACTATCAAGTGCACTGTAATCTGCATGCACTTCACTCTCCTGCGTGGCAGGAGATAATGATAGCCACTCCTTCACAAACACAATATTTGAGACTTTAATAGCTTGTTAGCCAGTGCTTGCAGCTACTCCTCCATGCCTTCCTTACTCTGCCGAGCAATGTGCTCATTGTCTGCCAGAAGCCACCCAAAACCTGCAAATGCTCTTTAGTGCTGTGGGGGACCATGGCAAAGACGACTCTGCCTTACTTTTCAGCCTCTGTCCACGTGAGCCCTGCAAAGGGGCCTCCTGGCATTATCATGGGGCTTTCCTTGCATGTTGCAGGGACAGCAGTGCGCGAAGCTCAGCGATTATCAGGTTGTTGCCCTGAAAAGTGCATCCCAGGGAACTAAATAGTGTTCCCCTGTAACGTATGTAGCACCTTGCCACATTCCTCACAAATGACAGCTTCCAGCAGCTTTCAGGGAAGTCTAAAAGAGAGCTGGCCAAAGGCTGCCATGCTGCTACCTCAGGGCCCATTAATAAGCCTCACTGCCTGTGCTCTGTGACACTACTGAGCCTTCTGCGTTTTGTGTCCATTCCTCCTCATGGGTGAATTCAGTCCCCAGCTGCTCAGAAAGCAAATGTTGCAGAGATGGCAGGAGGAACTTGAAACATGTATTTCATGAGTGCTTGGTTTCTGACACCTCGGCTGACTGAGGAGGGCAGACTTAAGAGAGACATGGCACTGGCTGAAGCAGATTTGGTTTTAAGTAAAAGCAAATATTTGTCCAAATGGGCATCCAGTTATGCTCTGTGCTTGGGGATGCAGACTGGCATCCTGGAAGCCTGGGGATAAATGAACTCTGCCACACTGACATCTAGTGGAATTACAACCCAAGCGCTCTCAGGAGCAATTGTGTTTTCTCTTCATCCAGCATGCTGAAACTCCCAGGACTGAGCTAGCCTGGTGGCTGTGGATAATCATTACCCTCCTGCAAGGAGGTTTGCACCCATTCCTGTGAGGCTGGGTTGGGCTGATTTGGGGTTTTTTTTTGCTGGGTTGTTATTTGTCACCTCTGCTGCTTTTATTTGGTTTCAAGTTGTGGTGCTTTATTTTTTTGTTTCTTCATCTAGAATGCTGCTTTGCGTAGCTCAGAGTTGGGTTTAAGGATAAGAATATTAGAAAATTTCTTCTAAGGGTTTTTACTCCTGGAAATATCTTCTACTCCTGTATCACTTGTGGTTCACTGGAAACCACATTCCATTATACCACCAACTCCCTGCATAATATTCTTCGCAAGTCTGAGGTGGAGAGGGTGCTAATTACCATACCCAAATCTCTGTTTCTTAGCCTCAATCATGTGATGGGCCTTAAATCAGAGGATTTTGTTTCCTCAATAATATTTTTTATCCTTCCCCAAACTGGAACAAACCTTTTAGTAGTACTTCCTTGTGTACATGGAACTTGCCATTTGCCTTTCACAAATACTGAAGACGTGACCCCGTAGCCCTACTGGCAAAACCAGTCCTCATTACCTCACTAAGGACTGGGTAGTTTTCCATTCACCAGTGCCAGCCCATTTCTACTCTGTAAGTATGTGTGGGCTGCCTCACTTGCATTATTATAGCTTGAAGGGACCATAAAAGGTGACTTATTTAGAGATCAAACGGTAATGGGCTAAACTGTGACTGGGACTGTGTGTGAACCACAGGGAGAGGGGGAAAGTAGGAAGTCCTCTGATGAAGAGTCATAGGTCACATTCATGGCCACTGCTAGGCAGGAGAGAGGAGGAGATGTTTTGACCAGTGCAGCTGAGGATGGCATAGGCTGGAGACCAATGTGCTGGCTTCAGCCAGCAATTTACCTGAGCAAAGCTTTCCCATGGGATAGGGAAGAAGCAGAGGAGACAATGTAACTGCAGTCACACTACCTCCCAGGGTTGTGCCTGAGGTGGCACTGCTTGTTCACTGCCCCATACCATTGCTGTCCTAAAGTCAAAATCCCAAATAGGGATGCAAAAAGGCCAAATAGCTATTATTAAGCCTTTTCTTTAAATTATTTTACAGCTTGATCCAGGTAAAGCCTTACCTTCTCCTAATGACCTCAAAAGAAAGATTCTCATAAAGAATAAAAGACTGAAACCTGAAGTAGAAAAAAGTAAGTAAAGCTTGCCAAGTGTTAAATTAAACAAAAGTCCAGATAGATATGAATAGACTTTGTTACTAAAGTTTCCAAATAGCTTGTACTTCAGTGTTGGAAGAATATGAATTACATGTAAATGACACTTTGTTTGCCCTTGTGTTTCTTATGAGCGCCAGAGTCTAGGCCTTGATATCAGCATGTAGCATAGGCATAGATAGATCTAGAAATGTAATCCTGGGACTTTTATCGGATTGCTTGGTTGAGCTAAACTGTAACGCAGATAGAATCTCTTGTAAATTCTGCCTGCACTGGTATGTTTGCATTGCTGTGTTTTTCCAGGATAAGCATAAAATGAAATGGAATTTCAAATTGCTCCTCTTGCTGTTGTTGCCAGTTCTGATATTTATCTTCTTTCAATAATAATAACAACGTTGCTATATTAGTTTCCAGTATGGCTGTAGTGATAAACCCTGCTCCTTCTCCATGCAAAGATAAGCATGCAGACCTTCCACTGACTTCAGTCATACATGATTGTGTTCATGCTAACTGAAGTGCACCTGGGAACACAATTGAAAATCCAAGCACTTTGCCTCCATTTGCATAGATCAAGCACCAAAGAGAGAGCTGTCTGTTTATTCTTTGAAGAATATGCTTGCTCCAAAGACCCTTGAAGTCTATGGAGATATTTTTCTTAACTTCAGTGAGCTTTGGATACAGCCCTTACTGACCACTTTTCAGATCTAACAACAGCATATGTCTAATGATGCTCTTACTCTGTAAAATTTTATTGCTAACTGAAAACTTAGAGAACCCATTAAATAGAAGTAGCTCTCAGGATCAGAGAATCATTTATAATTGTTCTCCTGTGTTTCTTTGTGCTACAAACTGTTCATGTCATGATTAATTTATTTTTATTTTTCTTATTAACAGAACAGCTTGACGCTCTGAAAAAGATGATGGAGGCTGGGGAAACCGCTGCTCCTGTAAATATCCTAGAGGATGATAATGAAGAAGAAATAGAAAGTGGTGAGGATTTCATAGAGAATTTCATCTCAAACATTGCCTGTGGTAAATCAGTAGGCTGGCGTGAGCAGCTACTATGCACGGTACCCACATGCCCACAGTCTGTGGCAGCAGCAGTAAGTGTGGGCTCAGTGCAGGACCATTTATACAGACCTCCAGCCTTACCGTCTCATCTCAGATATATACCACAGCTGCTCCTGGCTCTGTGGCAGGCTGTGGTAGGAATGTGAGCTCAGCTGGTGGTACTAGTAGTAATTTTAACTTCCACTTACTATTCAGAAGTCATATTGGAGCAGCAACCAACCACGTCAGATTTTCGCTCTGTGTGTGTGTGTGAGAGAGACTGGGAAGCGGTGATCTTTGCTTTGAAAACAGATGTTGTCACTATTTTTAATACTTGTGTCAACATCACATTGGATTATTGCATTATACTTTATAAGGATAAAATGAGGGATAGGATTTTTCTTGCCAAACTTCAGATGCGTTCAGTGTAAACATCTAGATCTGAGCTAGTGATGTGGAATGTGTTTATGGCCAACAGGGAAAAATCTAGGGTGTGATTCGCATTGCCTGTTTTAAATGTCCACCTTCAGAAGAGGTAAATCGTTCATTGCCTGCAAGTGGTACTGGCCTGTGACCCACGTCATACTGAACGTCCCAGCTTTAGCCTACCCCTTGGTCTTCTCCTTGATTTCCTCCTCCCCCCCAGCACAAAGCCACGGCTCTTGCAGTCAGTAAAAGTCCTCACGAAAGATATTCTTTGTGATCCAAATCTTGGTATCTGTCCTCGCAATGCTAAAAAAGTGTGAAGTACAACAATTTTTCGGACAGGCCTCTCAGTATCTTTCTTCCGCTGATCAAGGAGCACAGAGGAGATTCTGTTGCTTTGCAGGCTGATGTCCATTGGAATGCTTATTCCTAATAGTGTTCTTATTGTGCTGTGTTATTAATTATGTGCTAGACTACCAAGAGGCTCAAATAAGTATTTCCTAAAATTATGCATATGAATAATGTTATTAACGGTTTTGTGCTTGTAAGAGGCCTTTTTAGGTTCTTTAAGTACACTAGGTTCTAACGGAAAATCACCGTAGAAGCAAATGAAAATGATTCCCTATAGTAGGGGCACATAAGGAGACTCTAACAACGCACATGAGAAGCCTGGACACCATCAACTTTTTACATCTTTATTTAAAGAACTCTGTCTTCATTTCTTGTTATTTCCCCAAGCCTACTGGGTTGGTTTTTTTTTACACTTTTGCTAAGCAAATTGCTGATTCCTTCAAAAATACAGTAAATAAAATTTCTCGTACTAACCATGGCAAAGCTGTAATAATCTCAGGCCTTAGCTGTAATTTAGTACTAATGCTTGGAAATCTAGTACCCTGGATTTTACTTCTCTTTTAAAAAAATGCCCAAACCAAATCTATGTGTTTAACTGTCATTTGTTTCATGTCTCACACAAAACCAGCAGTTGCTGTGTTTTTCGCACTGATCCTTCTTCTTTTCTATGCAGCTGACCAGGAAGAAGAAGCTCATCCAGAGTACAAATTTGGAAGTGACCTTACTGTAGATGATTACAGTCAAAAAGAATCTGTTGCCATCAGTGTCAAAAAGGTGGGATTGCTTCTTATATATATTTCTTTGGAAGCTTCCCGTGAAGGTGGGTGTAAAAGACCCTCTGTTTTGTGGAAGCGTCACAGCACATGTTGTCAGAAGAGTCAAACCCGAGATCTTCACCAGATTCCTAACCTTTAGGTTCATGAGAAGACAAAATTTTGTAGCCAAAAATACTCTCTGCTAGTTTGGGTAGAATACTTACTGAGGAAACAGACTAAGTATATAGGGAAACAGTATACAAGTGGAGGATTTGATCAAAAATGCTAATTAAAGATAGCAAGCAGTTTCTTGCTCCTGCCTCTGATATTTTACTTTGCATCTCAGTTGCAGAGCCCTAGTATGAGGTGGAATATCAGCTTCCTCACTCAACAATGGGTTTTTTTGCAAGGTCGCATCTTGTGTGTTCGTTACAGGGATTCCCTGGGTCATTTTTTGTGGTTAACTCTTAGGGTAGATTCTGCCTTCCACCTACAGCAATGAAGGCAAAATAGGATGATCATTCCCCAGTGGGGTGGGGTGGGGTGGAAGTGGGGCTATACCAGAAAGCCAGCTGGCAGACAGGGTAAGAGTCCCCTTTATTCCATTCATACCTGATTTAGTACAGTTTATCAGTCTGTGCTCTGTACCTTGAATATTACTTGACAGTAATTAGATACAGAAAATCGGAATTCAAAACTAAGCCTGCTCTGGCACTGAAGGTGTTATTGCTGCTTGCTACAGAAAAAGAACCACATGTGAGTGCTAAGGTACCTCATCAGATCATGCTCCTCTGTCACTCAAATATTTTGGCTACTTCTCTCCTGCTTGGCTGCCTTTGGATCTTACTCCAGATAGAATTATAGATATGGAAAATCTTATATAGCACAGATTGCCCTTGGCAGTATATCTCTGCCGGTATCACTGAGACATCGGACCTGCCTTCTTGGTATCTCTTCAAGTCAACATCTTTGTTTCTTCAGGACTTTTATGAATCCTCCCACTGAATTATTGTTTAACTTCTTTGCTCTAGGGCTGGTTTAACTTACTAAGTCAGCTGGTTCTTAACTACCTAAGTGTTTTGGGGTTTGGAGTTTTTTTTGGTTTTGGTTTTTTTTTTTTTGGATGAGTCACTCACCCTCAGCATATGCCCTTGGGTAACTTCTCAGCTTTTTTGCTGATCAGTGACTCGATCTTTATTCTTTAGGAATGTGCATTCAGTGCCAAGTCAACATTTATCTGTCTAAGATTCTCAGTAGTGGCAGCTAGTAACTGAAGACAGACAGCAGACTGTCCCATTGCAGATAACATCTTGAGATAGGCCTTTTCCAAATGTGGACATTTAAAGCACAGTTTACAACAGTCTTAACCCTTAAGTTTTCAGAGCCTGGGCAGTTTGCATATCCAGGTCAGATGATCTTTTGTGTTGTCTGGGTGTGTCATTCTTTCATTCTTCTCTGAAACTTCCTGTCCCCAGCATCTAGTGATAGCACTGGTTTGACCTTAACTGTCTGGCATCTTCCCTCCTATTCCCATTGCTAGCCAGCTGTTGAATTTGATATCTTGTGTACCCAGATTTGAAAGAAACTGCAAATTTTTGCAAATGTATGGGACAGGTGAGCCACACAGGAAGGTAGAAAAGCATATACTTTTGCTAAATGCATTAACTTTTTGAGGATTTTTTTTTCTTACTGTGAGTGTTTCCTATTGCTTTTTCTTTGGGTAATGTATATATATTTTTTTCCCTCAGGCTGTTGAAGATTCTGAGCAAGAAAACAGTAAAAAGGTGACACATAGGATGTTATGTAGTTTGTTTTATTGCTTTATATCTAACATACATATTAGTTACCGTGCATTCTTAGTGGTTTAACAATTTTATTCACAGTTTCACTGCACCTATAGAGTATTTTTGAAAGTGACTCTACCTCCTTTTGTCCTCTAGGGTTTCTTCTGCTGTACTTTTATACTGGCGTTAGGGCTGTCGGAAAATTTGGGGACAGACAGGAGTGCATGACTTTTGCCTCCTTACAAGCATCTGATCTCAGTCTCAAATGTGATGCACTAGAAAACAGCAGATCTTTGAATGGTGTTAAGATGTATCATCCTGCTTCTTTTTTCTCCTCTTCCCTTACCCTGACTGCACTTTGTTTTCCTCTCTCTTTTTCCTCCTTTTGCTTTCCCTTGGAACTTCTGCATTTATCTTCTCCCAGGAATCCCTTCTGTAAGACTCTTCCCACCTCCTTCCACTCTTGTCCTTCCTTCTCTTCTCTCATTAAAGCTGCTCCTGTTCGTAACCACACTTTGTTTCAGTCTATGTTGTTTTCTAAGTGGGTTCTGCTTCATTTCTTGAGGGCTGGGGAGGTGTAAATAACCTAGAGAGATCAACTTTCCCCCAGTGTTTTCTCTAGCCCCTGAAAGGGCCATGTGCTGTTGTAACCATTCCTTTGTTTCCCTAGGCTTTAAGAAACATTCCATCCTTACCCCTTTCTAATTCGTAGTTTCAAAGTGTGACTACTGCGAAAGAGTATAGCCCGTTTAAAAATTATGGGTCTGCAAGTAAATAAAATAAAATCAATGACAGTAGATTGTCTTAGAACGTTGTCTTAGAGCTAGTGTGTCAGTAATGCAGTCATACAGCTATAGTCTGCAGGATACTATTGCCTTGGCACTAAGGCGTGCGTAATCCCCTTTGACTTCCTTTTCACTGTGATTCGTTACTTAGATGTTTATGGATCAAGATGGTAAAATATGATTAGCAATTCTGAGCAGTCAGCAGGAGGCACATTGAAGGAGCCTGGTTTTTAGAAGGTGGGTGGTCAGTTCTTCCCGAGTTACTGGCCTTCCAAAAATGAAGACACTGGAAATGACTAATTACTTTGAAGAGATTTGGCCTTAATTTGATCTAAACTCTATTAACAAATATTGACCTAGTAACAAAAGAATGCCTGTATTCTACTAATAAAGGGATGTACCATTTGGCATATTTAGGGAACAGATCTGTGAACCCTCAATATGTGGGTTCCTGAAAAGCAGTTGGGCTGAGCCCTGGTGATCAGCATTAAAATTTCATGGGCCACTGGAAGTTTAATTCAGTCTAAAATGCACATAAAACCACGTGCACCTAGACTCATTCTGGTAACTCAGCTATTCTATGCAGTCATAAAATAACCTTCCTTGTGACTGTAATAATCTTATAGGCATTAATTATTTCACTTCACATGGAATTCAGTTTTTGAAATGTGTGCACACTATATGGCAGGTAGAGGTACATGCCCGTAATAGTAGAAAGTAGTTTCACATCTCCCTTCTTCTCCCACCTCCTGAATAAACGAGTTGCAGTAGTGTAGGTACTGTGAACTGCATTCTTCTTCCATGCTTTAATGCTGAGACTTACTGCCTGAGAAAGGACTTTGCAATGCTTCCTGTTATTCACTGTTTCCTGATAAAATAATGGAGGTGAACTTTCTGACAAACACGGGTTGCGTTCTGACAGTAAAAAGCTGTACTGTAACAATTTTTGAATATACTTAGTACTTCCTTGCAAAAGTTCACTGTCAGCCTACACTAGGTTAGGTTTTTTGGTAACTGTCCTCATTGGTAGGAGGACAAGCAAAAGTGTTCATGGGGGAAAATGCCATGAACAGTAAGCCTTGCGGAGTTTGCTTAGATTGACAGAGATATTTCTTTTTCCTCCCTTTCTTTCAGTGAAAAGAATGTGTTCCAGAGTGGTTTAGGGAAAGGAAAAAGTTGGACAGATAGATCCACATGAGAATCGCTTCCTATTGTGGGTTTCTAGCAGATGAGATACTTGTAGAAAACGTTTAAAGTTCTTTTATAAATACAGTGCATCTTTATGTGGATGATGGATTCAGATTTTTATCATTTTAAGTGGCCAGAAATATGAGCTTGGTACTGTGTCTGTTGTTGGTCTTGTGACATCTGTTTGTCCAATGAAGGTTGTAATCCCGGTACTTTGGAATGCTTTTATTAGTAAAGATTAGCAATTGAACCTATTTGTGTTGTGATGTTGAGAAAGTTCTACTCAATACCAAGTATGCATTACTCCACCGCTGTGAGAAAATGTATATTAAATCACAATTCTTAGAAATTTATTTGACAAAGATAGATCATTATCTCCCACCATTGTTCAGTCTGTTGTAATATTTATCTTTTATCCCAAAGTTATCCTACTAACATCATGTAAAATTTACCCACTGCTTAGGAGTTTTTCTTTCATCAGTCCTCTTGCATGCATCCTGTAACATTGAGAGTGTTTGGTGCCTATATCAGTAAGAAAATAAATCTTAATTTGTGATATCAAATTTCCACTTTTCTTGTATTAATTTGCACTTTCTTTAACTTTCTGCAGATTTGGGTATAACTTTGTATCACATTTGAAAATTCCAACAGTAGTGTTTGCGCACACAGATAGTGATTATTCTTTTTAATGTGTTTTCAGGGTTTAGTAACTGTTGAAGATGAACAAGCGTGGATGGCATCTTACAAATATGTAGGTGCCACAACCAATATACATCCATATTTATCAACAATGGTCAACTATGCTCAACCTGTAAAATTTCAAGGTTTCGATGTAGCAGAAGGTAACATAAAAGGTTGAATGAAATAAAAGTATTTGTCTGCTTATTCTAGGTAGTTTTTTAATCTCTACATTTTCTGAGTTTAGAAGTGACGTAAGACTTTTATAGTTTTAATGACCTTCATCAGTATATTTTTAGATCTCTGTTTCCTTGAATGTAAAGTTAGCATGTTATTCCATTGGTCATCCACATGGAGTCACTAAATTACTGGGAGAACATGAAGCTGTTGAGGTTGATTATATTCTATAGGCCTTTCCAACTAAACTGCTTCTTTTAGATCATCTTTCTGTAAAGTAAGGTGAGCGTGATTGTCACAGTGGTCAGCAGTCAGCTGATCCTTTCATATTGCACACTAGACCATTTACCATGTTGTTTTGCCTTATCTAGCCACACAACACAGGCTCTGAATAATAATTTTGCCCTAAACAAAAAATGAAAGTTTTGTTGATTTCCCAGGAAGTGAAAGAAAAAGGCAAGTCAGAAATATTATGAAATTTCTCTTCAGTATAATTTGATTCTGTGAGTGACAGTTAATGGGGAAACAGACCAGAGTTTGCAATATCCTGCTATAACGTATACGGCATGATTTTGAAGTTTGATTTGTCATTACAGCAGTGTTTTAAAATGTCTTGTCTTTTCTTTCTAGAACGTAATATTCATCATAATATGTCCTCTTTCAATGAATCAGTTGGACTAGGGTATTTGAAGACCCATGCTATTGAGTTTGTGAAGTATCCTTTCACCTCCTCATACCACTTCTACTAATGCTACAAATAAACAAGCGTACCTTTCTAGATTTACAATCTTCTGCGTCTATAAAGGAGAAGGGAAAGTAGCTCATAGGATGAGAAATAGTAAGATTAATGTAAGAAATATTGAAGATACCAGGATATGACCATACATTTCTATGATGTTTTTATTTGCTTTTCCTTGATGAATTATACAGTTATAATAAACGACAAATGAGTCGGATATACCCAAAGGGAGGCCGAGTGGATTCCAGTAATTACATGCCTCAAATTTTCTGGAACGCTGGCTGCCAGATGGTCTCACTGAACTATCAGACCCCAGGTAGGCAGCAGCGACCAGTGAACCTCAATCCTAAAGAATGGCTTGGGCAGTAACTCTCAAACAGATGCCATGGATTTGCTTCTGGCATTTTTTGAGGAAACAGACATATGGCTAAATAATACGGCGGGATGGAATTACGAAAGCGTAAGACAAGGAGCAATAAAAAAGCCATGCATCGAAGGAAAATTCAGTCCCCTTTCATGGAAAAATAATAGAGTACTGTAACTTTTCACAAAAATGATAATGTTTTATTAATAAAAAGTATTAATTACAGGGAAATCACTGTCTTCACAAAAACACAGCTTTGACACAGATGGGTGCATGTCTCCAAAGTAAAGTTGAAGGAGTGTACAAATTAAGATGGTAAAAAGTAATGACTATGTGCCAAATGCATTTCTAGACCAGTTATTGTGACGTGTTAAAGAGTCGTGCTCTGCATCAGAGAATGGGGTCTGAGATCCCAGCTTAAAGAATGATGCCAGGGAACATAAATTCCTCTGTACAGCATGAATGGAGAGGAATGTATTGTTCCTGTTCAATGAAGGTGTGAGTATAACTAACAGGGTAGGGCTTTTTGTTATTTCGTTGTTTGTGGGTTTTTTGGGTTTTGGTTTTGGTTTTGGGGTTTTTTTTTTTTTAAATTAACCTAGGAATGTCTTCAGTCCTATATGTAACCGACCGTTTTTTCCATTTTCTTTTTCTAGCTATGATAGTGCTTTTGTGCTTTTCCTTCCCCTCACCTCCCAGCCCCCAAACGGTGTCTTTGGTACTGCAGATACTCCTAGTGATCAAACCCTGAGTTCTGTCCTGCAAAGCTTTGTACAGATTTCACTAGCTGTGGAGGAAAGAGAAAGCTGTACTGGGATACACTGCTTGTAAAGCACTCCACTGGACATTATTAGGAGGTTGGAGCAGATAGGCAAGCTTCACTTTTCTCCCAACACTGTCTCTGCCCACTGCCTGTCATTCTCAACCTCTTTATATTGCAAAATAAGTGTTAATTGTATAATTGGAAGTGAGCAGCTTTCCTGCATTAGTCTTCTATGATCCAACTGTGCTGACAGGCTGAAGAATAATTGAGGAAATAAAGGTTAAGGCTGCCCAGTAAAGCGAATAATAACTGATGTAAGCATATAAGAATCTTGTCTTTTGTGTAACGGCGAATGTATACAAAAGAATTTGTCCCTTTTGAAGGCAGAGTCTGTTGGGCAAGAGAATACCTGTGTTATCACTAAGCAAAGATATTGTATTCTAGTGTAATTGGAAACCTGCAGGAAAACATATTTTTTGAAAAGTTTGGGAGAGGGTTGGAGAGGAAGGGCATTATGTGTTTGCTATCTGTCTTTATAAACAAGTGCCATAATAATGCCTTGAATAAAATTCAGGTGCTTTAAATGTCGAAACTAAGCAACGCTGCTGTGATCTCTGCAGTTTCTTTTTGTGGTATTTTATTCAGTTAAGTCCATAGAAAACCAGTGCAATACTCATTTCCCCTTCTTTAAGACATTCGGATACACACAGCTTCCTCGGAGGTCATTGTAGAGAAATACACACTTCTAGGATGCCTCATGTAGTGTATTTTATATGGCTGCCTTAGAATAAGATTATTGCACTGTTAAAAGTGCCAGTATCCCTCCATTATTCAAAATTATTCTAGATGGCTAGCAGGAATGGAGACATCTGTACTGTAGATACCAGAAGACAGATGATGGAAATTCCATCCCAGGCACTTAACATGACCACAGTCTGATGGTGCTCTGTCTAGCCGGGTGTGTTTGAATTCAGGGAGAGAGTGTTTTCTAAGCACAGCGTAGACTTCAGCTTGGTTGATAAAGCTGTTACTACTGTGAAGAAACCTGAAGTTTTCCTATTGCTTCCTTTTATTTCTTAGATGTATGTGGTTTATATGCATTAAATTTAGTTTTCATTTAAACTGATTATTCTGGACAAAGTGTCTTGTCTTCTTTTCTAGAAAAGGATTGTTTATGATCTGCGTTATTCAGAAGGAAAGATAGTAATTTTTACTCTCTTGACAGATTTAGCAATGCAGTTGAACCAAGGAAAATTTGAATATAATGGATCATGCGGGTGAGTAATATGATTTAAACTGTTGTCACTGTGTATCAGAATCCTTTACTATGGTTTTAATAAAATTTTGTCACTATTAATTATGTGTTACAAAAGAAAAATGGGGTGCTAGGTGAAGAGTAGGAATTAGCAGAATTCAGGGAGAATTATCTCCTGCAAGGAGGTATTCTGATGAATAAGCTTTTTAATTATGCCCAGTTTTTAAAGATGAGATAGAAGAGGCTTTGTGTGCAAATTATGAAGATGATCATGAATACCATACACTGTTATTTAAATACATCTTCAGCTTCTGTTCTCAATCTTTCTTTGAAGATACACCGCAGAATGGAGATTCATTGCACAGTTCACAGAATTGCCAAATTTCCTTGGACAGGTTGAGTCTTAATACATAGGAAACATTTTTTTAATCTGTGTACTTCAGTTGGAGAACAGATTTCATAGAGAATACTGAAATGTTTCATTTCTCTAAGTTCTTGCTCTTGACTTTTGCATGAAAAAGGATGCTCAAGTGACGATAGATTTTTCTCAAATGTTGAGTTTGTACCTTAACAGTACAGGCTGATCATTAACGTCAAGAGAAAGGAGAATTTTAATGAATTATAGGAAATGACAGTCCAGAAACACACTGAAATCTCCAAACTCATCCTGGAAAGGAACAATTCTTTTACTAATGCAAATCTTATTCAGAAAAATCTGAGTAGATGAAACTTGGTAAAATTCCTCATCTGCAGAATGGGCAACATAGTGCTTTGCCACTCCATGCATTTATTTCAGTTGTGAACTCTTCAGATAGAGGCTGTTGGCTTTGACGAAGGTGCAGTCTCTAGTCATTTCAGACAGCATAACAAAAATAGAAGAAAAACAAAGCATTTTTTATGGCAGAGTATGATTCCTTTCTTGTTGGACCCACAAGCCTAGTAAAAGAGCACGTATTCACTCTTGCCAAATGCTTTTAAGCAGAGGCATCATTATCAACTAAATTACTTGATTCTTATGTCAGTCTTCTGGTATTACAGTAATATAGTGGTAATAGATGGTGATATAGTGGTAATATTTTGATATGCATTATAAATGTGGTGCTGTTTCAGTCACAGAAAATGCACAAGGGCAATGAAAATAAAAAACTACATTTCCTTCTGTCTATACTCCTTCTTTCTCTGATTTACAGTTTTCATGCTGGTGAAACAAGATCGAGTCACTCTAGTTTCAGCATTTTTTATTTCAGCAGGCCAGAAGCAGAGGCTAAGGATGTTTCTGATAGTTCACTTCTGCCCATAACCTACTTTGAATTAATAAAATATTATGAAAACACACACATTTATAATGTAAGAAAAATAAGGAATATTACTTTCCTAAACAGAAGCCAAGTTACAAAAAAAGGGAGAAAACACTGACATTCTTTCCATTGGAATTTTTCCAGCATTTTTTAATTATTTCTGAATTCTATCTAGGCCTTTATAACATTGTGTACCAGTGATTCACTAGAGGGACTAAGAGTGGATAAAAAATAATCTTCTAGCAGCAGTTGTCTGTCAGGGCTGCAGAATTAGCAAGATGTATCCAGTTACGTGTTTTCTTCCACCAGCGGAAGAGAACCCCTGTCATGTGTAGCACAGCATTTCTGTGATCAACTGCTATTTCATTTTGATGGCAGAATCCTTGGGTTTTGATTCATCAGAGTGTGTATTGGCTTCATTGATATGTTGATCCAGTGTATAGTCCTCAGGGATGTATTGTAAGCGTTATTATGGTAGTACCTTTCATGCTACTATAATTAACAATCTGTCAGCAGTGACAATATCAGCTGTTTCCCCCAAGGTTTTATAACCGAGATGAAAAAATTGGCTTCAAGCTGAAATTTATTGTATGAGTCTTGACTCTATGGAACTGCTTCATTTAAAAAAATAAAATTGAATAAGCCATCTGTATTTTTCCAGTGTGTTAAAGAATTAAAAAAAATGAGAGCATCTAGTTTTTATTATGTAACTCACTGTATTTTTAAAATGTATTATGAAATTATTTTGAAATGTCCTTGATTATATTACATTTATTTTCATCTTGAAATCCTGGGTTGATTTCATCTCTCAGTAGCTGGTAATTCCAAATTAAGATGAACATTTATCTGTAATCTAGACAACCATAGTATTTCCTTTTGCTTCCTCAGACTTGCAGCTAGAATGATAGTCTGTATTTTACAGTGCTGTAGGAGAGTTTGTTGTTTAAAGCTAGAACATCCATTTTATTCGTATTTAATAGAATTTTAATTTCCACACAAGAATAATTTTCTTCTTCTTTTTCTTGAAATAAGGTATCTACTTAAACCAGATTTCATGCGACGACCAGATCGAACGTTTGACCCTTTCTCTGAAACTCCTGTAGATGGTGTAATTGCTGCAACATGTTCTGTGCAGGTAAAACAGCAATAGACAAACTTCTGTCATCTTATCACATCCAAAATCACATTTAAATGTCAACAGAAATAGGATATCTACAGAAAATGTGTTCAGATTGTGTGAATTTCATCAAATTGTTTCCACTGGGGTTTTTTTATTGCTGGCTAAGACATCTGTGTTTACTTGATCTGAGTGGAACATGGTAGAATTAGAAATGGTTTGTTATTACAGGTTATCACTGAATTTTAAACCCCCTTGTGCTCTTTTTGAATTACGTCAGCCATTGACCTAAGTTTCATTTGCACCTCCAGAAGAAAGACTTTCTATTAATGGGGTTTTTTTCTTTAATGTTAATGACAGTACAATCCCTCCAAGAAGGAAGTGGGATGTGGTAGTGAGAACATAAGTTCTAAGTATCACTAGAGATAGTACTTAGATCACGTATTTTGCCACTTTCTCTTCTTGTGTGACTAAAACTAGTATAAAATTCTGTATAAATTCTGTTATAAAGGAGTTGAGTGGGCCGAAGTCAGTGATGGTACCCCTCAGCCACATAACTTTTCAGATTTCTTATCCAGAGTGTTCCCTGGAAGAATGTTAGATCATGGGAAAAAAAAGGACTAGAAACGAGCTTAGGTCTGTGAAATCGTGTTTCAGGGTTTTTTCTTCCCTCCTTGATCATAGTAATGAAAAAATTAGCTGTATTTTTAAGTACTAGATCATCTTGATGGAATAAAATTTTTCCCTGGAGTAATAACTCACTGTGGCTAGATTAATCTTGACTTGGAGTAAACAAATCTTCATATGCATAACAATATAAAGGAGTTGTGTGGGCTTTTTGTTTGCTTTTTAAGCGTCCTACAGTTCCCAGACGCAATATGGAGTTAGACTGATATGTGACTAGTTTAAAACCTTTACCTAAGTGAAAGCACAGCAATAGCTTCCTTTCACCTCTTTGTAGTCAAGACATATTATAGGTGACGGTACTTCCAAAGAGGAAGTTTAAAGTTGCATAATAGCACTGCCCAATCTGGTTGTTTCATTCAGTGTTTGTCAGTAATATAGTCAACGCATCTGTGAGACATTGGCTAATTGGGCTGACTGACTTAGAACTGTTAATACCATAGCACGATGAGCGCAATAATTTCAAATTAAGGATATATTTAAGGTCTCATCACAAAAGTTTTCTAAAGAAGTGCAATTTTAGCACTAAATACACCATTTTCATATGATGAAATAAATCTATCTGTTCTGTATAAAGCATTTTTCAGACTGCTGTCAATAAAAAAACCCAATGTTTCCAGTATTCATAAAATGCTGTGTACTTTGTATTGCTTTTCTTTACTGCTCTGTTATTATGCTGCAGGTAATATCTGGTCAGTTCTTATCAGATAAAAAAATCGGTACGTATGTAGAAGTGGATATGTATGGTTTACCCACGGACACAATACGTAAAGAATTTCGAACACGCATGGTGATGAACAATGGTCTGAACCCTGTTTACAATGAAGAATCATTTGTATTTCGAAAGGTAGGATATTTGGAAAGCACAGTTTGTGGTTGCCAGCCCTTTTGCACATGAGCGTCCTTGCTCACTTGAGCCACCCCTCCCTGCTTCAGTCTGACTGCTCACATGAATAAGTACTGCTCCCATGAAAAAGGGTTTGTAGGGTTCCTGTTTACTACAGTAAACAATCTAAAGCTGAAATAAGCTTTCAAGAGGTTGTTGGTTTTTGGTTGTTTTTTTTTTTTAATTTTGCTTTGTTTTATTTTTCTAATGGATAAACTCTGTAGCTGTCACATGATTTTTTTTTTTTTGTTTGTTTCTGTTCGGCTTTTCCCTCCCCTTTGCTTTCTCTTCCCACTGGAGGTAGCCACCTCCTCCGTGGCCATGCCTGTGTTCAAGGTATGCAGTCTGCTCAGAATGAGCCCCCGCTGGTGGACACCATCATTCCTTGGAGATTTCTTCTTCCCTGCCCTGGCAGTGGCTGCTATCTTGCACTGTTCCTTCAGCCCAGAGGGCAGGTGAGATGCTGCATCCAAAGCTAAGGTCAATGTTATTACATGGAAAAGTTGGAAGGGTGCTGTGTTCCTCGGATGTGTTGCCAGCTCCCTCCTTCAGTAGTCCACGTGCATCGTGTAACTTTTTCTTTTTTTTTTCTTCAATAACAAAAGAAAAACAAACCTTTTTTTCTTGATATGGGGCATTTAAAGAGAGAGATCAGTTGTCCGTGTTCAGTTTTTATCTCTCTCTATATATATGATACACACGCATATATATTTTTTTTTTTTTTTTGTTAGCTGGAGTTTCATCGAGACTACATGTGTTAGCAGTGCTGTCTTTGATAACGTCTGTTTTGCTTACACCTGTTTTGTTGTCGTGCAAAATTGTTGCTCTTTTATTCTAAAGTGACAGACTTTGCCGAGTGGTGATAACATTTCACACTTGGGTGTATTACACACATAATCTGCTTTCTTAACAGTATAACCAGTTTTTAATAGAAATGTAGTTAATGCAAGAGGTTTTTCTGGAGTCAAATATATTCTAGAATGAACGTGACTTCAAGTGCTTTTCTCTGTATATGAGGAGGCACAGGGAAGATGCTTAGGTACAGTGACAGGCAATCCCGCTGCCCATGGCTTGCTGGCCATATGGCCAGCATCTGCTGCTTTCTGATTTCTTAAATCAAAAGGCCCATAAACTACAGGGTGCACACAGCTCCAATCTAAAAGGAGGGTACCTGTGTATCATGGCATGGGTACAGTGGCTGATGCCAATATTCCTCAGACTTTCTGCTCTACTCTCCAATGAACAATTACGTGGTCACACATTCTCTGGAATAACTCATACTGTAAGTTAGGCAAGAGATTATTTTCCTTCATCTCAGGCCCTTATCATATCAGGCTTAGCATTGTAATCAAGACATACATTGATGACCAAGCAGATGAGTGGCATAAAGACAGCAGGAACAATTCCTCTAGTTGGAGGAATTGAAGGTGTGGGGTGCACAGTGCTAAAGTCATGGGGGTGGAAGTGCCTACCAGGATACCATAGAACAAATTAATGGAGAGGGAACAATACACTACTTAGTCCCCACTCTTGCTCCCTAGCAAATCTATATCTCAGCCCATCATGTAATGAAAGATGTGCTGATCTGTGGCCTGTAGAGGAGAAATCTTACCTGCCCTATTACAGTGTTCTCCTCAAGCTGATGTTTAATCCTACACAGTTTTTCTCAGGTAATGTGTTTGATTTTTCTTCTGTCATGTTTTCTTGTTTTTATTTTAATTAAAATAAAGCTTCAGTCATTCTAACCTAAGTTCTGTGTTGTCACTCTGTTGTGTAAGGGGGAGGACGGGGTGAGTGCTGGTGCTAACCTGTGCTGGGAGTGCGAAGTTATAATCAAGTAGAGCAGCATATCCATGAATAGCTCAGGTGCCTTCAGAGACCAAAAACATACTTTATTTTGTGTCCTCTAAGTCTGAAAATGAAAGTGGCAGGGGGAAAGTCTAAGGGAGATAGTAGACGCAGTTTTACTTACGTCTTTCCTTTTGTCCTGTAAGCATCAATATATAGAGCCAGGTAGAGAAGGAGTGGGAAGACGTTTCTGAGCTGGCAGAGAGGCTGCACCTCTCGGTTAGGCTGTCTGTTCCTCACTGCTCTGTGCACAGAGGCAGCACCTTTGTTCAGGGAAGGCAGGGGATTTTTTTAATTACTGTTTTAGTTGGTCCAGATGGGGGCTGACAGATGCAGATAGCTGGCAGCATCCCTGCCCACTGTGCATACCTCGTACCCTTCATGTCATGAGTACAGCACACCCACTCCTGCTGGCAGCATGCCATTTCAGCAGGTCTGTCACCCTGTCCTGCCCTCCTATGTCCGCTTCTCCCCTTTGCAGAACCCGTAGTTGAGCATACATCCCCATCAGCTTGTGCTTGCACTCTTCACGTTCTTCACTGCCCTTTTGGATACATCCCCAATCCCATCTTTCTGTCATAGTTCCTCCTGATTCAACACTATCTACCCTTCAATTGCCACTGTATCTGTCATTTCCCAGGTAGTATTTACCTGCCTTCTTATTGATGACACCAGTCTTCAGTAACGAAAAATAAATATTCAGAATAATTAGCTAGTGTAATTGTAAGCTGCAGGATTTGCATATTCTGAAATCTACCCATTATTTAGGGTGGAAAAAAAAGCTTTTCTAGGAAAGATTCATCTCAAAGTGTGCAGTTTGCAGGGAATGACATTATCTTACTGTGATGATAGTCTGTTTCTGGCATACAAAGTGGTTCAAACATGGGAGGCGGGGAGGGTGCTACTGTATTAGTCACTGAATTTCTTCATTTTATGGCTTTCCAGGTTATTCTCCCTGATCTCGCTGTCCTGAGAATAGCAGTGTATGACGACAATAATAAGTTGATTGGTCAGAGGATCCTGCCTCTGGATGGTCTGCAAGCAGGTTACAGACACATTTCCCTTCGGAATGAGGGCAACAAACCACTCTCTCTTCCAACAGTTTTCTGCAACATTGTGCTTAAAACATATGTGCCTGATGGTTTTGGAGGTGAGATAAACCTGTACCTCAGTGTGCTGTAGATCTTGAGTGTTGGTGTGGAAGTACTAAGTACTGCAGTGTCAGTATGCCAGCCGGAGGCAGACATGCAATGCTGAAGAACTGGAAAGATTTAGGATTTTAACTCCTTGGAAACTCCTTAAATGACAAAATAAAAAGGAAAATAAGCTAATACTAGAGTTAGCTGAATTTGATTTTCTCTGTTGATGTTTTAGGAAGATTCTTATTTTGATTTTTTTTAATTATGTTTTTTCTGACATAAATATTTCTAAGGTTATAATGTATTTTAGCTATATTGTTTGGCCTATAGATATAAGCAATTGATGCAGAATCTAGATGTGTTTTTTCAAACAAAACCACATTTGTATTCCTGAGAATATTGGCATGTTGTTAAAAATGTGAATGAATTTAGCATCCAAAACCTTTCTGCATTTTTCTCTCCCGATTTTACATGGTTTTGGTGTGTTTTAATTATTTTTGGGTTTTCAGGGAAGTTGTTTTTATGTGAGCCATTTCCATGATCAGGTTCACAGGGCCATGGTCATTTATACTGAGCGGTGGCAAATAGCCACATGTGGCTAGGAATCAACAGCTAGGAATAATCATTACACCACTTAAATCAGTGTAACGTGTAAGTTCACCCTGAGGGTGTACCTCTGGGAAATGTTTTCTTCACTGCAGAGGAAATTCGCCTGTACGTTAGACAATATGTAAGCCATTTAAGACTGTAAAATAGAAATTGCGCTAAATGTTAGTGCTCTGACTGTGCAGCAAAATGAAGTTCACCTTAGAGTTGACTGGTGAAACATTATTGATAAAAATGATGTTTTGCTCTTTGCAAAAATTATTTCAAACCTGCTGTCTATGCAAAGAATTACTGCCGCTTCTCTGAGTGTCATTTCCATCGTACAAACTGGAGAAAGGGAAGGCTTTCCTAACATATTAGATCATGTGTCTTCAAGTCTATGTTTGCTGGTATTTATCCAGGCTTTAAAAAAATGAACAGGCCTAGACTTCAGTAACAATATTTCATGGAAAAAGTTAAGCATTTACAGAAGTGTTTGTGTTGTTCATATGTGAAATCCTGGTTGCTGGCAAGTCAGCTGGAGTTTTGCCACAGGTCTTGGAGCACTACCATGCCTTTATGCAGCATGTTTCATCTACAGTATTCAACTTCTGGGACTTTGTCTCAAGTCAAATGTAAGCTTCTCCTTAAGCTTGAGATACTGGAGGCAGTAACTGAACCATGAATCTAAGGGACACATTTAAGCATGTGCTTTAATTCTTTCCTGAACTTAAGCTTTTGATAGCAAATGACTCAGTTAAATTATTTTCTAAACTAGGGACATGCTTCTGATTTGGGATTGATGTTTTTCTGCATGATATCCCACTTTTTCTAAGAGTAGAATTTAAACTCTGCTGAGTTTGATGCGGCTCAAGCTGCTGAGTGTGCTGGTTACATAGGGAGAAAATATTTTTTATTTTCTTTTTTGAACTGCAGTATACAAATTCAGAAGCGAAAGACTTGTTCTTCAAAGAGAATTTGAACACCAGTTTAGAATTTGCAAATTGTGTGCAGTTCAGTACTGGTTGACTTACTCCATTGTCAGCATTGGTACAGATGGTTTATCTGGTAGAGGTGAGGACACAGAAAAACATTACTACCACTAAGTAACAGTAACATTACAGTAAAATGCTACTAGAATGAGCGAAATGGTTGTCACAGCTTACTGTCAGTGTTGGGAAAAACAGACTGCATGTTCACATGAACTAAATGGGTTCAATTATTAGTTCTCCTCTCCCTTCCCAGATAGTTTTGATGTATCTCAAGCATTTTTCTCATCGATATAGAATAACAGCATGATGAACAACTGGGAAATAACTTTTGACACTCGGGTGGAATCATTAGTATTGTATTGGCCTGTGTTTTTTAATTACTTATCTTCTGCAGTGAACCTCTCATTGTTTTATGAGTTATCATTAGGATCTCCATGGCTGTTTTAGCAAACTTGTAGGAAGGTATAGCTCAATTCAATAGCTGCCTCCTTTCTTTTTTATTTCTTTTTTTTTAACCTGTATGAGTAAGATTTAAAAACTTGCACCGAATAATAACTAGAATGGGTAATGCATTGTAGGCTTTAGAAGATGCACAATTTTATTTTTCATATAACTCAGTAATTTCTTGTGGTTTATTTGCATCAGCTATGCTGTTCCCAATAAAACACAATACTGGCACAAATAATGCAAATGAATAAGCATTCTCCAATGAGAGGCTTCTATAATAGAAGTCCGTACATAAGTAAGCATGGCTACTTAGGTTAGTGGTTAGAGTCCTCTGCAAGTGATTTTCCTAGTTTCACATTTAGTCTTCTACAAAATGCTATTCCCCACCTCCACTTTACCTCACTGGGGAGAAAGAAGAACGTAAGCAGAGGACAAATGACAATGTCAGAAGCAGTGATGAGTCACATCCCCCTTGTAGAAATGCTGAGCCTTTGGTGATGTGCTTGTATGGTTAGTAATACAATTTACAAAGGTCTTGCTCTCGCAAACATGTTAGTCATTTTTACCTTGAAGCTCGTGATAATCAGGTTCCATTTTCAAGTGACGCATCGTGTTAGCAGGGTAGTCCTGGATTTTCATTGAAGGCTGCATGCCAAGGACAAAAAGACATGCTTACTAAGTTAAGGAAAGGGGAAACAGTTGGTACTGAGCTACAAGGCCATTGTTATGGCTGAAAATAAATTCTACTTTTTTTTTTTTTTTATATGAAGTAAATTTCAGAAGACATCATTGGGTCAGGGCAGTTATTGGAGACAATATATTTGTGTAGATAAACAGAGCTGTCAAGGGTAATGCTATGTATTTAATACAACTTTTGTTGGAATGGGAGCCCTGTCTGTGCTTTTTTTGCTTGAGAAATGCATCCGGTGTCTTCAGAGGAACAATTCATAGAACAACTTAGGTGGGAAGGGAAGTGATATAATCCAGCCCCTAGTTTGCACAAGAAGGTTAACAAGTGTCTTCCCAAAACTTTGATGGGTTTGACCTGGTCAGTGGACCAGCTTCTCTGTCTTGCGTCGTTGTAAGCTAACTTGGAAAATGGCTGAAGAGATGACATGAAACGTGGGCAAAATTCAAATGATGATGAAAACCCTGAGTGTCAAGACTGTCATTGCAGAAGTAATGGCCTATTATGCTAGTGAGACCATCTAGAATATAAAGGTACAAAAGCATTTATCTTTTACTCATAAGAGCCAAAAATAGGGCTTTGCAGCATTCTGCAAGGAAGCAGCTTCCCTACGAGTGATGTGCTGTCCATGGTCCCCCTAACAGTTGTGAGAAAAAAACTGAGTTAATTAAATGACAATATTTTGTAGTGAATGATGAGTCAGTCGGGCTGCAGCATTCAAACTTCCTTTCTTAAGTTACTGCTCTGACAAGGAAGGCTTATTAACTGAGACCAGTGACCTTTTTCTCCATAATCCTGAAGTTTTAGAGGGATCATCACAACAGATTGCTGCTGTGGTCTCTGAATGCATTCTTATTGTAGGTGCTGAATCAGTTTAATTTGTAAAATTGTTTCTTGCTGTGGAGGGCCTCCTATGCCGTTTGTAAATTCTTTGACTGTTGAAATTAAGCATGGAAAAGGATTATTCAGTATGCAGGTAAAGATTCATGTGTCATTGTCTTCCTGTAAACCTATGCTTGCATGTTTATCGCTGCATATGGAAAACAGATTCAATAATCTATATGGTATCCAGTGCTGGGTAGTGCTATGATACCACTAGTGGTACTGTGTCATGTGCAAGACTGAAATATTGGTCATTATGGTCCATAGAAAAGCCATTTCACAGCCTGCCACGTTCCAGACATGGAACATCACAAAGGCAAGTGAGAACAGATTTCCCTGGTTGCTTTAACCACCCATCTGAAACTGCTGTTTAACTAGGAAATACAACAGCATTTTCTACAATTCCCTGCAGTCCCAAGTCAGGCAGCACCCCCTTGAATAACCAAGAGACAAAGTTGTTAGTGCTTTGTGGCTCAGGAGATCCCATTTTGGTCTCAAATTCTAGTGTCATCAACTGGGACTAAGCTAGGGTAACTTCAGTCTGATGGAGTCAATGTGTTTTTCCTAAATAAGGTACCTGGATTAATACCACTCCCTTGGTGCATTATGAACTGATTCATGCTCCTAGTGTGTTCAAGTGCTGTGGCAATGAGTGCTTTCAGTCCTGCCAAGTTCACTGTGGAAAGTTGGACTATTGCTGCAAGCCATGGCTCATAACAACAGGGGCAGAATAAAGCTCTTGTAAAAGATTAATTTCCAAATGCCTCTGAAGATCATAAAAAGTTGATTATTTTTTTTCTTACAGATATTGTGGACGCTTTATCAGATCCAAAGAAATTTTTGTCTATCACAGAAAAAAGAGCAGACCAAATGAGAGCTATGGGTATCGAAACTGTAAGTGGAACTTAATGGCAAACACAGCCCATTTACGTTCATGCTGTATTCTTTTTTTAAAGTAAACTGGTCCTTCTCCAATTGATGCGTGTTACCTTATCATTTCTCATTTTCAGATATAAGCCTCTTTGTCCTGCTCTGAAATACATTGGCTTATGTTAGTTAACATGCACTGAAATACCATTCACTAACTGACTTTTTGCGGGTCATACTAACACATCCCTTAGAAGTAGAAATTTTAAGAAATGAGAAAGGAGCCATATTTTAGTAGGTAGCCATTTCAAATAGGTTACAAATACTTTATTGAGTATAGTGTTGTTTGAAAGTATGTCACAGTTTTCTTAATTATGTTTCAAGTAAGCAAGTTTGGAAATTTTCCATACCCCAACCTTTATACTATGGGTAATACAACAATTGCTTTATTATGATGTGAACATTTCTTTCAGAGTGATATAGCTGATGTACCAAATGACACTTCAAAGAATGATAGAAAAGGAAAAGCCAATAATGCCAAAGCCAACGTAACGCCTCAGAGTAGCTCTGAACTTCGACCAAGTACCACTGCGGGCTTTGGATCTGGGACCGACACTAAGAAAGGTAGACAAAAATCACATGCCACTCCCTCAGTTCTGAAATTATTCAGAAAGTCACAGAGAATTACTCGTTACTCAATGTTAGTTTTGCAGTTCCGTTCATTCTTACCCTTTTAGAAGGTAACTTCTTTTGCCATTGAGAGTGGTCTTTGTCTAATTGCAAATAAATTTTGTAGATTACTAAAATGGCTGTATAAAGCAAATACAGCTTTATTTTACTAAGTGACCCCTTTGTGTGGCTGTATACCTACTGCCAATAGTAGTAACCTGCATGACTCTGGGAGTAGTTTACTAAAGATCTGCTGGAGGAATGCCAATAGGAATGACGGTTTTCTGGTATACTCCACAGAAACTCTTCTGCTTAATTTCTCCCTCCACAAATCCCTTGGCAGAGTTGCAGATTTAAGTAATTAAAGGTATTTAGAATTCATTGGATTCTGTAGAGATTTCCCAACAATTAGAAATGTTTTCAGTGTGTGGTTTTACTCTGAATAGTGATTATGGAAATGGCATGTTTATTGTAAAAAATATCCATATTTAATATGCTCATTTATAAGTGAATAAATCTTTTTTCCTCACTATTCACCGTTCACTCTACGAAATCATCCTATAGAGTCAAATGGGATTATTTGTTTCTCACATGTCATCACAGGTAATGAAGATTAAGTGAGAAAACAAATTTGTACAGCTGAATGAAACACAATAAATATTTCTGCTAATGGGCCACAAGAGTTAGAATCTGGTTCACTCTCTTTCATCCACCTTGGCCCAAAGGTATTGATAGGAGTGAAAAGGAGCACTGACTGCTTTTGTTCTTAAACAGACATGGCTGAATACACACATGTGAAGGGGCCTCTTAAGAATCAAGATGCCATTTCTCTGGTGTCCCTTTTGGCAATAAAACAGATTGTCTCTGACACCTGAACTCTTTCAAAGTTCTTCCCTGGTGTAAAACCCAGATTATTTTATGCATTGAGGTGTTTTCATATTTCATGTGTCATCACCAAGATGCACAAATTTTAGTTTTATTTTGCATTAATTAAGCATGAAGTTTGCTGGGGTTGGTAACTAATTCCTAGTTGCCATGGAGTCAAAAGTAAATGAGTCTGTGTTTTAAAATAAAATCCTGAGGAAGTTTGTTTAGAACACCGCGTGCCTAATGCAGCCCTGGTCTTAAACTGAGATTTCAGTACTGACGCATTCTTGTCTGCAACCATTTTTATCCATATTCTTGCATGTTAAAATAGAGCTGTTCATTTTTATATCACACGTAATGATCCTAATTTTGTATTACTTATCTCTATGATCTTTTAAGATCTGAATAATTCTACCATTGTTAAAATATACAACTCACCTTGCTATTAGAAATTACGTATCCAGCAAGACAGGATGTCTGGGGAAGGCTTTCAAATGCACAAGCATGTTGGGGTGTTTTGTTCTCTGACTTTCAGTAACAGTTAAGTGATCTGTGTTTTTGAAAACTTCAGCCTCTGTCTGTGCCTAAAGCTGTTCCAGTCTCATTTACTAGACTAATGTTAATACCATATAATTGAGCAGAATCTTATGCTTCTAAGAAAACAAAAAATTCCTGTTCCCTAAGGAGATTGCCTCCCCCCCCCCCCTTTTTTTTTCTTTTACAGCATCTGAATATTTTCCAGTTAAATTCACCTTAAAAGGCAGAAAGTCCTTTTCAAGGCAGGGGGAATCTTGTAGTCCACAAACACTAAAACACTATTAAGAGCAGTTAACTAAATACATTTGCAGTGTATTTATGTACAGGTGAACATTTTTGTGTAAGAACTCAGAAAAAAATCTGTGCATTACAACTTCAATGGCATTGTATTGACATTTTTATTAATGATTACACGTAGGATGTGCTTAATAGTTTAAAAAAATCGTATTATTTCACAAAACATTTATTAAAGCATAAATATGAAATGAGATTGTTTTTTGCATTGCAGTTCAGGTGATCAAAATATATTTTCATTCATCTAAATAGTACTGTTAGTCTTGTATGAGAGATTTGCTTGTTGTATTGAATTTTGATTAGAATTTTCACTTCTTAGGGTTTTGTGTTTCTCCTCCATTTTTAACTCTCCTTTAGTCTTAGAGTGTACTGTTGTTCCTTTTCTCATAGCCTGGTATTAACCAAAATGCAAATTTTACCTTCATTAACATAAACGCTGCAGGTAAATTTTCACTCCTATGATTTTTGTGTTTTAAATTGAGGAGAAGTAGTATACCTAACCTCAGTTAACCCTTTATGTAGTCATGTAGAACCTTACCCAAGAAGCCTCCTCCCTGAAACAAGTGGTGCCAGAGCAATCTCCTGCTATGGACCAAAATTCTGAAGTTTGCATGGCTCAATTTTAATGTACATAAATGGTTTGCTGTGTTTTCAGAAAAGGAGCTTTTTCAATTCTTAGACTGCTGTGTTTTGACACTTCAGTCCAGAACTGTAAGAGATTAAAATACACTCATTGATCCATTTCTTTTTTCACAAGGCAATTGATTGAGCAGTGCACTTGAGAAGGAAATTAACTGTATCTTAGCTATATCTTGATGAATAATTTTCTTATTAACCTGCGATTATTTTTATGTGGTGAAAAACATTAATTAATTGCTAACTTAAATGTAGGTTTCTGTGGTAAAACTGAAATTTAAAAGTATGAGATATACTAGTGCGTATGAAGTTTTAGATAAACTGTATCAATACCTTCCTAGGTATAGACCTTATTCCTCAAGTGAAGATAGAAGATCTAAAGCAAATGAAGGTAAGTATGGACACAAGCTTTTCAAGATGTGTTCGTAATTGTTTGTTTTAAGTGGCCAGGATTTTATCTGGTTAAAGTCAATGTGACCACAGAAAAATTGATCCAACTTCTCTTTTTGTAGGCTTATATAAAGCATCTAAAGAAACAGCAGAAAGAGCTGAATGCCTTAAAGAAGAAACATGCAAAGGTATGGTCATTAAGAGCTCTTTGAGCAACACACTCTAATTGAAAAAAGTTGCAGTGCTCACTAGCACAGACAGCTTCTAATTAAATTGTAGGGAAAAACTAAGGAACAGTAGTTGGACCACGAAGAAAGGCATATGTGTTTTAAATGTGCTGGAATATGCTCCAGTGAGCAAATTTTCCCTTTAGCAACCCTTTGTATGTCTCCCTGAGTTTCGGTGCACATTTGTTTGACCCATATAAGCATCCAGGGCTCACCTTTTTCAGGTAATGATTTTATCTAGCTCCCTCTTGCATGACATATTGACAGGTAGCTTGGAAAAAAAAAGTCAATAATGATGTGAGAGGGTGCTGCATCGAAGACAGGCACTGGAGAAACTGCAAAATTGCCAGAGAGAACTGGAATGTGTAACTGAAAAATGAAATGCCTTATTCCTCCTCACTTATATCCATGTTAACCACTTTATAGTCAGCTTTTTGCTTGGTACTGTTGGCAGTGAAGTCCCAAATACATACAACACTATCACAAATATACTTTACATTAGAAAATCACAGCCAATTTTCTCCTGCCCTTTATCATTAGAAAACCATTACTCTTGTTACAGAGAGAGGCATAACAAGTGAAGAAAGTCTCTTAAGTTCTGAATTTTGGCAACACATACAAATCCATTCTGGGCTTTTGGGGCAGTTATTCCCCCGCTGTCTTTGATTGCAGATTTCATTGCAGATCTGAGGTAATGCAGTTGCCTGGGCGTTTTTAATATCAGTCTTTGTGTTTATTTTCATGACATTTGTTTGGGCACGGGACTCTGTTTATACAATGAAGTATGAAGAAATTACTTTCCATAATTGGCACTTTTGTGGGGCTCTTAGTATTAAAAGTAGTATAAGAAAATTAAATAGTTACATTTCATACTCCTTACTGACCCTCTGCAGAAGGGGAATGAGTGATGTCTCCATTTAGGTGTTGTGTGCAAAGCCCACGCTCAAGAAAAAGTGTCTGTCATCCACACTTCTGGGCATGGACAGTTTCTAGACCTTCATAGGGTTGATCTTTTAGGGGTCGTCTTATTTTTAATCACTACTTTCTCATTCATTGGGCAACATCCAGCAGTTTGCTATAGCAGCTTTTTGCAAATGAAAATGGTACCATGGTTATGTAGAAAACAGCCATACTCAATGATCTATGTCCCTGATATATGTGACTCACAGTAGTGTAAGGATATCTTAAACAAGACTCTGCTTGCTAATGTTAAAAAATTGATCCATCTGTTCAGGCTTGCGCTTGCTTCCTCTAATCTGAGGAATAAATTGCCAGCCACAATCTGAAAATGCTGTGCACTCAGAAGGGCTTTCAGCATTAGCTCAAGCACAGCTATTTTAGGTCCAAGCCAGCCTGCGTCCTGCTGGTCTTAAGTATAGAGTGCAAGTCTGTCCTAACAAGTAAGTGCCTGTCTAGAACATGCCTTGCTAAAGCCTCCAGTAAGGGCAACTTCTTGAATTTGGAGAGGAGAGTCTGAGCAGAAAAGTGTGGCCATATTAGCTCACAGATGATCTTAGGGAAGTGCTTGGTGTACTTACCGCTGCTTTTAATGCATTTTATGAGCTGGGATGGAGCAATGCAGTTAGTTATCCATGATCAGCTTGAGGAAGCCTGTGTATTAAGCAGACTGAACTTAGAAGTTCCAGAAATAGGTTGGCTCTCATTTAACCATAGACACACCACAGAGATCTGGAGGAATAAGTAAACAGAAAGGAATTGTTCGTGTTGTTTAAGGAAACAAAAGTCTTTGTTTCTTTACTTTTCCATCTGAAGTTGGCCTTGGTAATGCATTACAGAAAACAAATGCATGCAAGTGTGGAAGAGAGAGCAGGTTGAGAGGAAGGAGCTCTGCTCTAAGCAGTGTAGGAGCTAATCTGGTAGCCCTGAGCAGAGCTAGCTAAGGAAGACGACAGCAGTAAGGGTCCCTTTTATGACAGCATCCGCTCAGTGTAGAGATGTATTAGCAGCTCCACTGAAATGCTGGCTGGCAGAGGTTGGTTGCTCTGTATGAAAACGTGTCAGTCTCTGTTTTCTCAGGGTATAGGACTGTTAGAGACACCACATTTCCAGATTAATAGAAAAATTAACTAGTGCGAGTCTTTTCAGGATGCAACGTTCTCTGTGTATTTCTTTGTTGCTATCTTTCTTTTTAATCTACTTCTGTTCGGTGTTTCAGCCATTTTGACTCCAGTAGCACAATAAAATTCTCCTAACATCCCTCTGCATATTATCACTAACTTGTTTTTCCTACGTGGCGTAGCTCCTTACAACTGTAATACCCAGTATACACATACACACACAGACACATCCCATGCTGTGACTTGACTTTATGATGGTGGTGTTACTAATCTGTTTTTTTAGGAGAAGGATGTTTCAGCAGGTGGAGGTACAATCTTCACCGTTCCTTTTTTTCACTTTTGTGTGGGGAAAAATAAGACATCTGGTCTAAGTAGGATAGAGATCATTAGATTGGCAGGAAGACCATTGTTCTTTATATCATCATTACTAGGCAGCCAGTCTGCGACTGATAAAATTAAATTTGCCCATTCCCTAATTTCAGATTCGTGGCTTGCAAAAAAATGCAGAATTTTAGATTTCACAAAGTCTATGAATAGTTAAGAGTTGAGATTTTACTTAGGATTGAGAATCGTGTAAAAGGTACATATAATAAAGCTCTGCGAAGACAGGACAATGCTTTTAAAGAAATCCTGAAGGATTGTAAGGGAATAATAGAGCATGTAGAAATTAAAGGCAGGACAAGCTGTAGTGAATACTGGAGAGTGTCAGTATTTCACAGCAAGTTTAGTTTCAGAGTCAGTTTACAAGTATAGTTTCTCCACTTCAGAAGAATCTGTTCAGTTGTGCGACAGAGGTGTTGCCTCTAGCTTTTGAACCCAATCCTCTGCTTAGTTTGTGGCCTTATTATGAAGGAAGAGAGAGTTGAAGGGAGGAGAGTGAATATTCTCCAGGCTGGTCTAGCCTCTGAAAAGGTAAGTCTGCATGAGTAAGACTGAGGTAGCATTGTGCTGCTGCTGTTGTGATTGCTAAAGAACAGGTGATTGCTCTTGTGAGCAAAGAAACATGATCCAAACCTCAGCCCATTTACTTGCATTGTGAACTAGTTTCACCTAACAGGGCATTCTGAATCTGGAATGAGACCGGTCACAGTAAGAAAACAGTGTAGGTTTGCCAAATATGCAAAGACCGTGGGACATAATTCTTTAAAAGGAGGGGGGAGGCCGAGGAGTGGGAAGCTAACAGAGATTTCTTTAATGATACCATGAGAAATACAGTATTTTTTTTTGGGGGGGGACATATTGCAAGGTTCATATGGAAATCTTTGTAGTTAACTCCTAGGGCAAATTCTTTAATCTCCCAGTATGAAAAATACTGTGCAACTGCAGAATGACTCGTGTCTGAATGATGTCCACTGGTTTCTATCTTTTTTTATCAAGTTAGATCTTGAGTACTGTTTAGGTGGATGATCTGGGGTGGCATCACAGGCAGATGGGCTATAAAGGCAAGGAGTTGTGCATATGTAAGGGTCTCAGTCACTGATTTAATCTGTTAGCAGCCTGCATCTATGGACCCCTACTGAATTTTAGTATTTTGCAGGGATGTCACATAGTTTTTATGCTGCTTGAGTTAGACAGAAGAGGAAGGATAGTGAGGGATTATGTTGGTATGTTCTCTAACAGCACAACAGATGATTGTGGTACACAGTTCTAGCGGTTTCAGACAAGACAGTGATAGTCACAAGTGCCCCCTTAAGGAATTCAATATGGCCATAGACAGTAACCAGAATTGCATAATTATCACCCAAAAATATAAATCCCAGAATTCGTCTCCTGCACATTTATACTGACATTGAATATATGTACTGTTTGAAATAAAGCCTAGTAAAAAAAGAACATTAAAAAAGATCTCCATTTCACAATGCAAAAGCGACAGTACAAAAGACTGTGGGACTCTAGGTTAATAAAATGCTGCAAAATGGATTGTTGATTTGGAAATGATAGTTTCTTTTTCTTTATTTCCTCACTTTTGTGTTCTGTAATGAGACTCCTCCAGACTTCAGCTTTCCGTGGTGCACAGGAGTATTTGTGTTGCTTTAGGGAGAGACCAGGCAGGAATAACAGTTTGTACCATAGGAACTTACTTCCTCTTCTCTTCAACAGACTGAATTGTGATTTCTGCGCACACACTCCCCCAATGGAACTATATATCGTTCTTTATTTTTTTCCTGTGGATAGTCTTGCTGTGATTTGAGTCTTTTTATATCAATTAGGTGGCCTCTCAGAACCCTCACTGAACTGTGGCTTCGGTTTATAATATAATCATTAAATGTAATTTGTGAATATATTCATGTAAAAGGTGTCTGAATTCAAACTGCAAATTCAGTGGACTTGAGGAAATCATGAGACACCTAGCTGAGGAGACTTTTATGTGCAAACATATTCTGAATCAATCTAGAACACGTTACCACCTGAAACATTATTTATGTCAGAAAACAAAATATACTGAGGGTGTTTTAAGATGCTACAAAACCACTCATATTTCTCAGAATCTTGACAGAAGTTGGGGACGCAGCATCTAGCTGTGATGAATTTTCCTTCGAGCACAGACAGAAAATCAAACTCACATCAGCTAACCCATTTTAAATTAGTGTTCCAGGGGTTGATGGTCATATAATTCAAGAGACCTCTGGTAGGGAGTTGACTCCTAGTGCTCTTTGCGCCTTCCATGTGGAAATTGTTAGTAGCCCATTTTCCTCTTCCGGCTCTGTTTATATTGTGCACAAACAAATGCATGTTCCATGAACTGGATGCGGAGGACAACCAGGGAAAGAAATGAGGGGAATATGTTCCACAATATATCTGTTTCAGATACAAGATAGAGTTGTGTATGAGAAGTAAGCAGCAGTAGAGGGGAGTCTGCAAAAGATTACAGTGGGTTTGTGATAAAAAGAGGAGGCTTATATCACGGTTGTCCTGAGGTAAAAGCAGAGATTCTAGCTCTACGTGATGTGCCCTCCCGGATTGTGGAAGGGTGCCACATGAGTGGGCAGATGTCTCATGCTTTGCAATGTTTGCGCTTAGTCTTTTATAGCAAGAATTGTATTGTTCTGTTCATCTAGGGGGAGAGTGGGTGGTTTGAGAGATGCTCTCAGTCGCTTTACCTGTGGCTGACTGGTGCTGTCAAGCTTATGTCATTCATTTCACTGTCCGTATTTTTTCCTACCTGCTTAGTCAGTGTAAATACTACCTGGTGAAGCTGGCATGTTGTAATGTTGATGGATTCTCTTTGTTTCCCTTTAAATCCTCTGTAGAAGAGAAAATTGAGTTCCCCACTCTAAACACAAAATTTGGAAGCTGTATGCATTCCCCAGGGAAGTGCTTGGCAGATGTTGGAGTGCTCAGGTACAGCCCAGGGCTAGATTTTTAAAAGCATCGCAACATTTGTGTTAATGTTTTGGTAAAAGTGAATGTAAAAGTCTTGAATTAGTATTTTTAGAAGAAGAAACAGTGATAAGGCAAACAGAGGTGTACAGAAAGTAATAACAAAGAGCAGTAGAATAGCGAGGGTAGAATAAATGCAAAATAAGCTTTAAAACAAAATAGAGATAAAGTCCTGGAAGAGGCCATATTAATTAATGCCAGGCTTTTTGTCACGATTAGATAAAATGTGGAGCAATTGGATATTAACAAAATAACGTAAATTAACAAAAAACAATTTTCCCCATTGTAATGTAAATTCAATATGTAGTGCTCTCCATGGTAGTTAAATATTTGCATCATTATGAGCAGCTGTTCTGATAAAGGAGAATACGAAGTCAAGTACAATAATGAAGTCTACATGTAAGCACTAAATGAAGTGTATTGTTTCTGGTACAGTCTTGTAATGGAAAGGAACTGTCTCTATGCTAGCCCTGAGTGTGTAACGTGCACTAGTGATTCATCTTTTCATCACAGGAGCAGGTTTTTTCCTCCCCTTCCATAGATAACCTCTTCTGCCACTTCACCAATGTAAGTCACATAACTACAGTAGTGACAGTGGGTTAGCACTGATGTGTCATACTCCACGGATAGCCCTATATGTCCAGTTTATCAGCATGTGCAGTATTGTTTGGGTGGGGTGGGGAAATAGGGCAATGGTTATTTGCAGTCTGCATGTGTAGTTTAAAGTCGTATTGCACAGCTTACTATCGCTTGCAAAGGGAGATGCTCTGCAACAAGGTGGAATTTCTTAATGATAGGATTGCTGCTGACATTAGGAGTCACGGGCCAGATCTTCAGAATGTCAGTTGTTAATGATTTGATTTTCAGTTAATGTTTGGTCGTGGAGCTATTTGATTTGCAATGGCCCAGGGCCTAGTGCTGGCAGTATGAGATACCTAGAGGAAGGGAGGACTGGGTTGAGTTTTGTTCTCCTCTGCATTCAGAAAATTTGAATGATATGATCTGAGCTTGTAAATCTGAGTTTTTACATTGCACTTAAATCGATGTTTATTCAAAACAATGAAGTTTTTCCCCATCTTTTTTTTTTTTAAGGTATACCATATTTTTAAGGTCCGCTACAGATTTTCATTTTTCAAACAAAGAAGAAATGTTTTAGTGCTTATTGTGGAATATCTGGAACCTTTAATACCAGATGGCTAAAACAGATGAAATTCAATTGTCAAAGTTTTCTGTTCGTACACTGATATTTTTACACTGTAAGAAAACTAAACATTAAAAAACCAGCAACCTAATTGTAAGGTCCTACTGTTTTCCAGGAGCACAGCGCTATGCAGAAGTTGCACTGCACACAAATTGACAAAATAGTGGCACAGTATGATAAAGAAAAGGTATCATACGAGAAAATGTTAGAGAAGGCAATCAAGAAGAAGGGGTAAGATATTATTTTAAAACTTTTTTTTAGACTTAAAATAGACTTTATGCTTTCGTGGTGTGGAATAAAACATTCATAAAAAGGTCATTCAGATGAATGAATTGCAGCTTGAACCAGCATCCTACATCAAACTGAGTATAAGCTGCTTGCAGGCTCTAGCAGTGGGCCATAAATGTTGTACTCACTTTGCCTTTCTCTAGTCTTCTACTATCAGACTTTTAAAAGTAAAAGCAAAGGAGTTGCCTCAAATTTTTATTTCTGTGGTCTGATCTGCTCTCACTACGTTCCCCAGGGAATGTCACTGTTGTGTTCAGTGAGAGCAGACCAAGGTCCTCAATAGCTCTAATGACCAGTAAGTAGCGATGATTTGATTCTGGGGGAAAAGCTGGCTTGTAAATCCTGAATGTTTTAGAATAAAAGAGTTTTGCTGTGCTGTCAAGTTGAACTTTCTTTTTAACAAAAAACCTTCAGATCCTCAGCTGGGATAAATCAGTATTATTACTTTGATGTGAGTGAAGCTATTTTGGTTTGCACTAGCTGATGGCCTGGGACATTATCTGTGTGAATCATTTAATTGTCCCAGAAAAGTTCCTGGAAGATACTGGTGACTTTAATAAAATGTCCCTCTTACAGTCCCATTTGGAGTTATGTAGCAGGACCTGCTGTTGCCTTGCTGCTGTCGTGTAATCTGGCAGCAGTTTCTCCTCTCCACCTTTCACACTATGACTGGCGTTTCATTGAGACAGCGGTTTATACTATGATACTGTGACCTAAAGCAGGAATTACTTCATTTAGTTCTATGTTAAGCTATGCTAATAGTTAGCCTTAATTTCATATTGTTGTCATCTGGCAACAACAACTGGCAACCAACTCACTCACTGAATACTGAATTACTGAATACTCCTCTTTGACATTGGATTCTTCCACAAATACTTTTCGTTTCATAAATTATTTGGAATGGCAGTGGTTTTTGAGCGTGCATGTTATAAACTTGCAATGGAACAGAAATAGAACTGTCAGAAGTAAACAGGGTAAGGAGAATTCTCCTCCCTAAATTCTTAAAAGCTCACAGACTCTTTAAGAAGCTCATGTTGGTTTTTTTTTGTCCGAGAAAGGAGAACTGGAAGCACCCAAATACTTCTAATCCAAGTAGTTCCTTCCAGAAAATTACTACTTCTCCAAACAGAGAGGGAACAACTACAGGACTAATTAATGTGGCTTTGATTCAATTTCCATTTAATATGACACAGCAGAAGGTTATTGATATAGCTGGATTTATAATTACAGTCAGGGTATTTGCTACAGTGGCAGTGAACTAAGCCCTGGACATTGCACTGTAATTACCGTGGGGGGAGAAAGGCTTCCCCCATGCTCTGGTATTTAAGAATTTTGTATTAGAAGAGTCATGAATCAGTGTTCCTGTTGGCCTGAGAAGAAGCCAGTGCCTCTGCCTGTCCGGGCAAAACAGCAAATGAAGGTGTGTCAGAAAGTTAAAAGTGGTAATGGCTGTCTCTGTGCAGTAAATAGTGGAAAGCACTGGGTAACAATGCTTTCCAGAGTAACCCGAAATGGGACAAGTATAAAAGTAGTTGGTAATTTGATTCCCAGTTTGAGATCACTTCACTGGCTACTTGCAGTGTCTTTCTTAATTTTATAACACTTCTGTCATGGACGCCAAAGCCTTTATGATAGTTTTGAATTATCATAAAAAGTTAAAAAAAAAAAAGTTGGAAATGACTACTCCAGAAGCAGATCCAATACACAGCCAAACAGTGTTCCTCGCCGTGACTCTATACTTGCCATGGACTCCAGAGCTATCAGTCATCTGATGGCTCTTCATTGTTACAAGGATAACTTGGTATCTAATTAACAGCCAAAGCGAATCCAGTATCAGCACAGACTTTCTGTGAAAACACTTTTTAATTCTGCATCAAAGTGTTTTAAGGGCTTCCTTCAGGGTCATTGTGTATGCAGCCCTGAAAGCCCATTCAGCAAGGCACTTATGCACACAATTTTTTCACCCCAGCTGTGCAGTGTATTTAAAGACATGCTTAAAAGTGAACACATGGTTTGAGACTTAAAAGACTTTAATGAACTGAAATGATCTGATGAATAAGGGGTCCTGGGTTCAGTGAGTACAGGACCTGCTCCATTTCCTTGGAACTTCTACAAGCAATAAAAGTCGTAAAGGAACATGTAAAATGTGTTTTCAAGGCATTCATATTGAAATTGTCGGATACTTCCTGAAAAAAAGGCTTTTTGATACGTATGTAGAAGACTTTATCTTCTAATTTTGTTGTGCAGTTTTTCGTGGTCCATTTCTGCCACATGGTGTGACCAATGTCAACTGCATATTGTTCAGCAAAGTAGAATTTTTTAATCACATGCTAATTCACTGACAGATGGACAGGATTTTTCTCCCTGTGCTATTTCTGTTGTACACTTCAAATGCTTACAAATCTCGGAGAGGCTTGTGGGGATACGTATGCTCGTGTTCCCACTCTGAAATGGAGCTGAGGGCACATAAAGATCCTTCTGATTTTTCGGGACTGTCCAGAAATTCAAGTGTATGTGTATGCATGAGCATGGACACATGACATTGGGTTGGGCTGTCCCTGGGTATTTGTTCCCAACTGTGACTCAATGGTTTAACCATGGACTATGCCCCTGCAGTTGGGGACAAGTCTCGTTATGTCCAGCCTGGCTGGAAGTTGCCTTGAGATACAATGAAAGCTGCATTTCCAGAGAAGGGATCAGCTGGTGGTTTTGCTGTCTGGGATTTTGAGAAATTCAGTGATTGAACCAATTAGACTAATTTGAGATAAAATATGTTTGATTCAGCTATGAAGCAGTCTCTTCCATAGTGTATGACAAATCATACATGAATTATAGCCAGACTCTGATCGCAGCTACGCACATGCATAATCAAAGACACTTTCTTTCCAGCTGGGTGGGTTTTTTTCAGGCAGAGGTAACAGTGGTCAGAACCTGTCTCTATGTCTTTATATTACATCCAAAGTGTCGAATGAATGTTAGAAATCTCTACAAAAATTCCCTTGCTATGACTAGAAAATAAACGATTAGCCTTCTGGTGGCCCTTGGGAACACAAGGCACATCACACTACTATTTTCAGTAAGGGCTTTCCTGGTACTGTTTGATGATAAAATTTTCTGCTAATTTCCATAAGTTTAGCAGTACTTTGATATTAAAATAGGATTTAAACTTGTTAAGAGTTTCATAAATCTTCTTTTCTAGAGCAAACATGGATTAATGTTACTGCAGTCAAGAAATAACCATTCTTATTAGGGCCAGCTTCAGATGATAAAATGAATGTGTCTCCATCCACTCAGTGGAGTTACACCATTTTACATTGGTGGATGATCTGACACGGAAATATTACAGTGATGTTAAAATAGACTCCTCTCAATATATTGTATTATTCCAGACAAAAAACCAGAGACTTCCAATGTGTGAATTTGTATTCTGTTGTAAAAACCCTTCACTGCAAAAAAGGGGAACAAGAAGATTGGTAAAGATGGAGCTTGTCAGCCTTCAAAAATGTATTGACTTTGGTGAGACAGTAATTGAAATTCCTGTTGTAGCTGCAATGGAATAGTTTTTCTGTACATCCGTCCCACCCAAGTAATTGGGCTTAGTGAAGGAAATTCTGTGGGTGAGAGGTAGAAGTCATCCATCTCCTAACCCACACGCACATCAGAGGAGCTTCAGCACGGGCCCTCTGCAGGCATTTTACCAGCCTGTTCCTTAGAATCATGCACTCCTCCTGCATTAAACAAGGTTTGCAACTTGCATTCAATCCCATTACCTTTACCCAAACACAAAGGCCATGCTGTATTCAGCTTATTGCAGGAGTGAGGGCTGTCTTCAAGATTTGTTGCTTTCCAAGTCATGTAACATATCTAATGGTTTGGATTCATCCACATGGATTGGCGTGGTCTGCAAGGGTAATGAGGCCCCCTTCTTTGCAACCCATTCACTTCTGTTTTCTCACAGAGGGGCACTTACACTTTCAATAGGCGTTCAAATTCAGTATGCCCAAATTGCCCTGTGAGGTAGTTATTCAAATGACTTCTTTTTCTCTGCCTCAAACGAATAAAAAAAGTAGCAAAAATTATTTTTAAAACAGAGGATAAAATCATGGCAAGGCAACGAATATGCCTTTAAGTTTTCAGGCAGAAACTGGTTTCTCTTGGCAAGGCATTTTAAGCCTGGAAAAGGAACCAAGTACCATAAATGGAGATGCTTGACATATCCTCAGCAACAGAATAATTGCTGGGCCAATCTAGAATTAATCGTGTGGTGTTTGAATTGAATGATCGTTAATCCAACAATATTTTGTAAGTTGTGAATAAATTGCCAGAAGAAATAATTTCATTCCCATACGCTGCAGCACTTCAACTTTGATTAACATTTTAATTAGTAAGAGCTGACTGAATGGGAAGATGTTTAACTTGTGGCACACATTTGCAATTTTCCTTTTTTTTAGAGGAAGTAATTGTCTTGAATTGAAGAAGGAAACAGAAATTAAAATTCAGACACTAACATCAGATCACAAGTCTAAGGTAAGCAAACAGCCAATTTTAACACACGCAACATCTGAAAGAGAGATTTTGAGATCCAAGTGGTAGTTACTTTTCTTGGAAGCATATGAATGATTTTCAGCAATAATAACATGTTGAAAAGAATGGGAGTAATTGAGTGTCTAAAAGCGTTTCTCAAAAAAACTTCAAAAAGCAACTCAATTTCCTGCCCTTTTAACATTATTGAAAAAAGTGCCATATTCATGCCTTGTGAAACTAAACTGGTCATTTATGTCAGTTCTAGCTAAACAAAGAGACAAATGTATTCTGTATGAAATTTGGATGTTAAATACTTTCCCAAAATATATACATAAAGAAGTTTCTTTTTCATTTTTCCTCATTGTCACCATGGACAACACTTGCTAGTCTGTCTCTTAGGGAAGGAGGAGTCCAAGTTGCTCTTGAACCAAGTGCCTTCTTATTTCTAATATTTTTTTCTCCATGTCTTAGTTGCATTGTTTTCTCCAAGGTGCTGGAGAATAAAAGTGCTCTGAGACTGAACCTCAGTTCATTTGAAAAAGCTGTTCTCAAGCTGTGATTCATGGCTCCCATTTGTTGCTTAGAGCTGCTTCCTCTATACTTCTATACCACTGCTAAGCTCACTGACTTCATATCTCCTTTGAAACTTTTGTCTACCACCTGTTGACATGCTTTCAAGTTTCTGAAAGATATTGAAACTAGAGGGTGGCAGGTACACTAGAAGACACATCCATGTACAAAATGATCCGGAGGGAGAAGAGTACAGGAGACTGACCACAGTACAGGAGAGTTACTGTTAAAAGCTGAAACCTGTGAAAAGAATCAAGGCAAATATAGAGAATACAAACAAAACCATCCACATCTTTGAGACTAGAATAAAGTCATTTCCATCTTTTCTTCTCCTAATTTTATTCTTTGGTTTTCTAAACAAGGTTTCTTTCTTGTTGCTGCCTGCTCAGCCAAAGATATAGGACAATCCCCAGGAATAAAACCTAGTGTACTGTCTTATTTCCCCGTTGTCTTCTATGAAAAGTCCAGGATTGTTTCCTTAAATTTGTTGACAAAAAAAAAAGATAATTCATTCCTTTCTTAGTGAAATAAACTCTCTGAGGAGCACTAGCTCCCTATCATCCAGATATAAGCTGTAAAACTAATTTGAAGTTATATTGTGTAGAAAATTCTTTGGTGTGATCTCTGCTTCTAACCTGTGTCATTCACAGTCTGGAGTTAAGAGGTGTGATTTGTACACAAGGGACATGCAAGTGTTTATTAATCTAACACATCCAGTAAATGTGACTCATGTTTTTCCCTTTCCACAAATGTATGCAGTTTCTGAGCTCTGCTCCTTTCAAAATCCTGCTTTCAAACTCGTTCCCTTCAATTTAATCCATACCTGGAAAATAGATCGATTTTTGTCCACTCCCATGTCAGGTTTTAGGATGACATTTTCAAAGGAGACTTAAACGTAAGCTCCTTTGAAATGCCAAGCCTCCATGTGTTGGATAATTCCTGAAGAACTCCCCCGCAAGTTGTCTACCTCTGTGGTTTTCTCTAGGTCAGTGATTTTCAATATCTTGCTCACTGTGGTTCCATCAAAATTGTCCAGGTTATCTACCGATTTTAGTATTCTCACAGACTTCTTTTGTTTCAATTGCCATGTGTGGGCCCTTGAATTATTCCTGGAGATCATTCAAAGGTTTGCAAGCAACAGGTTGGAAAACAGTGCTCAAGACCATAGGGAAATTAACTTTTCTCCTAGATGAAGGTAGGTGCAATTAAATTAGATTAAATTCTGAAATGCTGAATGCATTACACTGATATAGTGGGAGTTTGATTAATTAACAGTTGTTCAGCATTTCTTAGCATTTGGCCCACTAATTTTGATATCAGATTGTACCATAATTCAGCTTTAATTACAGCCCACGTTCTCCAGTGTAGCTCTGTGTCACAATGTGCATATACACTTTTAGCACCAAAGAGACCTTTTCATCTACAAAAGTCTTCCTGTCGTGAGGAAACATCCAGCCCAAGTTTGGCATAAAATATTTAAATTAGATCTGAATGTCCCAATGTGTACTTCACACACAATTAACCTAGCAGATGCAAATTACTCCCCTGCATTAGAAAAGTAGGTTCTAATATCAAGCAGGGAGAGGATGAAAAGAAAAAAAAAGGAAAGATAACTTCAAAGATTATTCCTGCTTGAACTTCATGAGTAAACAAACATCTTCCATATATGCTGTGCAAAAGAAAGTTCCTTATCAAGGTTTTAATTAGTCTCTTAGGCCCAGTATAGGAACAGATGAAAGGACAGGATTGCAAACACAGTCTGTAGAACAGGAAAGAGGGAAGTTAGCTAATGGTTATTTTTCCTATCCTTTTGGATAAGCAACGCTATGTTAATAGTGGAAAGTAGGACAAGAGCATAGCCCAGTGCAAATGAAATAGTAATTTTAACTATGATGCTAATAAATTGGAGAAAAGCAGGGATGTACACTGAATTTACTACATCTGAACTTTGAAGTGTGTCACAGATCTGCAGCAAAATTGCATTTCAGATGATTTAATGGTCTTGAGTTCTAAGATCATCTCAGTCTGAGTCAAATTGGGAATTTCAAGTCTTGTAACTGGTGTTTGGCAAATCCCTTACACCCTTCTCATTGGGTTATATCTTGCTCTACCTGAAAATGAGACTTCTAGCTTACAGGATATTTAAGAAAAGAAATCTTTCCTTTCTCTCCCACCCCCAGAGAAAAACTCGTTTTACAAGGAGCTGTACCTGCTTCTTAGACTGCGTGCTGATTTTGAAATTAGTAGCACATCACTAGCACATCTGTCCATGAACACAGGCAGGTTTTTTTATGATTCTTACTTCCTATCATCTCAGATTAAATACCTAAAATACTGCCACGCTTAAGTCTCCATGCAGGTTTCTTTCTTGGGCATTGTAATTGATGATGCTTATGGGTTCCTTCCAACTGGAGATATTCTATGATTCTATGATTCTTTGGTATCAGTGTACCCGAGATAGAGGATTCCTGCCTTCATTTTCCTCTGTGGTGTATAACATTAACCATTTAAAAACAATGATCACATTATGCTTTTGCAATGGGCACTGGAGTCTTCATTTCTCTTCATTTGTTTAGGCTTTGTAAACGCTCTTTGCAATTAAGTCACAAAATACTTGCTTTCACCTATACGCTTATTTGCTTCGCTCTTTTATTAGGTGATGATTCTTTTTGTATGCAAAGACTGTTTTGCATTTCCTCTACAGTGTAAGGAGGCTTCAAATAAAAGCAAACTCTTTTGTGTTTACTGGAATGCCTGCCTGTCCTTTTAGGGCAATGTAAAACACTCTTACTGTGACTAGGAATCAGATTTCATATGGTAATATCACCTGCCCTTTCTAATACTTGAAATTAGTCTGAAACCTCGTCCCAAGTGGCAGACTTTCTGGAAGAGTCGCAAAGCAGCAAGCGGTGGAGGAGACTACTTGGCCGGCTCTGTCACAATTCCCGCTGCAATTTTATTGACATTTGAAAGGGGGCAGAGCCCAGTCAGAGTATTCTCTGCAGGAAGGCAATTTGAATCACAAATCTACATAAGGAGCCATGTGTTGGCTCCTGTGTCAAGATGTGTGGTACACAGGTGTGATTTGCTGCTGACTCTGCCTGCTTCCTGGGTCACATAATAGCGCTTGTCTTTTTTAAATATTAATACTTTCTAACATTGTGAACAGAGAAGTTTTCTGAGTATGTGGTCCCTCTTCCACTGTGGTCCCAATTACACCCAGTTACTCAGGACTTTGGATCTACCTGCACCTTTTTTCTTCTAATCGTGGATGGAGCTGACTCCATTTGGAAACTCTGCATTGAAAATAAATAAATAAGGAATGGGTTTTCCCGAGAACTTATAGCTCCCCTGAAGTCCACTCCAGGTCTCCCTGGGGGTTGATAAGCCAAGTGAGGTCACTAGTGAGAGGAGATTCATGCAACCTGACTGAAGTGTCTAGTTGCTTGAGGCCCTGTAGATACCAGAGAGGCACCTCCAGGCAGCGTTTAGGGGTGATAAACCCTGCTTTGAAACTGCTCACCTTTTCACATCAGTAATACAAGGAGCTTGGATTAAACTTGGTCCTAACTTAAGTGCCTTAGGTGGGTGCCAGAGGTGACCTGGGTTGGCTGCCCCTCAACCTTTCAAAAACTCCATCTGAAAAGTTAGTGTCTTTTCCTTACCAACATCCAAGCATTTATTTTCACCCATTTTAAAACTGAATCCTGATGTTTTTCTGGCTCTGATGGCAGTACTGCCTTATGAACATCTTATTAAAGATACTACTCCCACTCACTGCTCCACATCCTTCGCTGTATTTACCACTTCATAGTTGATAGGCTCTGGCTTAGTAGTACACTTAACCGCATGCATGAAAATAAGCATGGCTCATTTTGCTGGAGGTACACTCACTCTTAAACACCCTGATGAATTAGGCCTATATTAGTCATGCCAATGTCCTGCCTCAAAATGCTTTTGTTTTTTTCTGACAGCTGCAGAAAACTCCAGGTAGCGTGCTCTCAGCTGGTTCTGCCTCCAGTCCTATCTGTTTTGATATGAGACCACTATTTATAGTTAAATGCAAGTCTGGCTTTCAGGTAGTAGTAGGCACTCTGATCTGTTACAAAATTACTCACTTTTTTTTTTCATTAGGAGCCCAGCTTTATTACGCAACATGAGCTTTGTGTAGGAGGGCCTTCAGAGAAGCCTCTCCAGGGCAGAATGGAGCCTGGGGCTGTTAAGGTCCCCTCTTCTTTCACCATCATCAGTGTGTGCAGGGAAGTCTGTTCTGCATTGTGCAGAGTCCACATGTGGGCCCACGCCTAAAATACCAGCATCAGTCTCTCACTTTCTGAGCAACATGGTGGCAATTTTTTATTTGAAGAATAAGATTTAGCTTTCAGAGAAGATGACCCAGATGCTATTGGTTACCATAGCAGCAGATGAAATGACTACCTGAAAAACAGGTTTATTGTGAGGCATATTTTGTATACCATTTTATACCTACCAAGTAGGATAGCTTGTCAAAATACCCAAAGATAATTATTAAAGGATAATAAAATACATCTTTCTATTAGCTTCTTTTCTAAATCATTGAGTGCAATATATTCTTATAATAACAACTCTGGTGATTTAGACTTCTTTATATTGTCTCTTGGGAACTTTCCAAAACTTTAATCTCATTATTCTTGTGAGTCTTGGGAGATAAGCAAAAGAAGAATACTTGTCAGATTCCCTGCTGACTTAATGAGTATAAAACAAAGATACGTAGTCCATCTTCAGATTCAGGTTGTATTAAATACAGGATTTCTCTGTAAACTGACTGTGTTTGTAAAACTGTTTCCACAAAATCAAAGACTGTATTTAAGCCCTCAGAGAAATCCCATTTGCTAGGTTTTTTCCATTGTTAATTTCAATAGTTTTAATATATATTTTTGCTTGGCAACCAAAACTGTGAAACTGTTTTATTATGAACTCAGTGTTAGAGTAGGTTTTAAAATAACGGTGGTACAGTCAAGAGCGTAAATGCAGCCCGTTTATTCAGGGCATTTTAGATAATAGAGTCCTAATAGTAGGGGTTGTTTTACATCTGATTTTGTCGTCCTTAGTGGCTTTGTTAATCTGTGAAGCAACTTCATTTGTGTAACTTCATTTTTCACAATTTACCTGCATTCTTTAGAATCTTTTTTATTATTGTCTTTACATCATCTTCAGCAGCAGTAATAGTTGATCTCCTAGCCTAGCTGAGAACCTCTAGCAAAGCTGCTGTTACTTCTCTACAGGTCAAAGAGATTGTGGCACAGCACACTAAAGAGTGGTCTGAGATGATCAATACGCACAGTGCCGAAGAGCAAGAAATCCGTGATCTACACTTGAACCAACAGTGTGAACTACTGAAGAAACTGCTGATTAATGCTCATGAACAACAAACCCAGCAGCTAAAATTTTCACATGACAGGTGAGCAGGACAGTGCTACCTGGTAATAAGGGTTGGTTTATGTCTGCTTTGTATACTGTTTTAGTTTCTTGTGTTGATAGCTTCTGTACTTCCATGAAAGATACTGGGCTGTATGCATAGTAGAAGTAAAAGAAGTGATCTAAATGAGGTTTAGGTAGATGCAGGAATGGGCTTCTTAGCTGGTTTAGATTATCTGAACTTCATTAAAGGCAGCAGATACGATGAAGCAGCGGTGGTTTGCATCAACTGTGAACGCTTGGACTTTACCCAGGAACTTTAGTTCAGGGGCTGGAAACTGAGAAGTATCAAATATGGAAATATCCTTTGGAGTTGCTAGCAGTTGTGAATGCATGTGTTTATAGCATTGGTGATTATAAGAAAGATCCATGAAAAGTAAGATCATAAAAACAACGGGTAGCAGGATAAGCTACATTAGACTGACATCTTGTCCTCCTACAATATCCTGTCGTAATCACTGGGAATACAGAAGATATTGCATGACACTGCTGTCTTGTTGCTTTTGTAATTAACCATCCTGCCCATCTGAAATTCAATAAAATTAAATACACATCGTATCCACAGTGTTAAAAATGGCGGTAAGTAGAGGAATCTTTTTTTTATCCTGTGATCTATTACTCAAAGCAGCCTAAAAGCACATGAATGCAAAATGTATGTGTACATACATAGATACATATGCATACATATATATATTCATATGTAATTGTCTTCAGCATCTTTCATATAAAAAGCATGTGGAAAACAGAATAAATAAATCACATTTGAAGAAGGAATTGAAATTATTTTTTAAATTCCTGAGTGAAAAAACAGCTTATCTTTGCATCAGAGAGAACACATGCTGGGGCCTGCAAGCTTTCCATCCAACAGAGAATTGTCCCAGCAAAAGGCTTTTAGTGAGCTCATCTTTATGTTAATCTCTGTGTTAACCCATCTATTCAAGCTGTCCTGCAATACAGTAAAAACTGAACTCCAAAAATTGTTAAATTATAATACAAATGCATCATTCAGAAGATAGTAGCCAGAGGAAGGTGAGGCCTTGGTACTGTATCTCTAAATCATACCTGGCTGCATCAGCCCAGAGAAATCACATCACTTTTTTTTTTTGTAAGAGTTCTGTTCTCTCTCCTACTTGAAATTCACTACAATGCTTAGAAGATAATTTACTAATATATAGCCTGTGAAAGTAAGTTTCTGTTTTCTTTGCCATACATATGTCCTTATTCTCTTAATTTTGCTAAAGGCTGTCATTGTAGGCAGCTATTACATCTACACTAGGACAAAGTGTAATTTTTTTTTTAAACCTTTTTCCCCATAGTTTTTGTCTTTGGGTTTAGAATTTCTATATCTCTGTGTTGTTTAAACAGCTCTATATCATTTCTTGTAAACGGTTCTTATAGACTTAGTAATGGATCTTGCTCTCTTACTAGATATCATTTGTGTTCAGTCCATGTATTGTTCTATTTTCATAGCTATTAAGAACCAGAACTCAAAATCTACATCCTGATAAATACTAAGAACCCTTTTTTCGCAGCTGTTTGAGGAGTAACAACCTTTAAAATTCTTTCTGTTTTATTCATTGCAATTTAATGTGTTTCTGCTTATTTGGGAATTTGTGTGTAACACCTAAATGTGCAGACTGAGGACTTTCCTGTTTAAAACAAATTTAAGACTGTGTCTGAATCTATGAATGTGTCAGAAGACTTTGGAATGTGAACTATTGACATGTGAACAGTAATGCCCCAAAGAGACTTTACACTTAATAATTTGTAAACTTTTTTATGGAATATATTGTGTGTAGGAATATGTATGGATTTATCTGTATAGGTGTATGTAATAGCCAAGAAACAACTCAGGTAACCATAGGGAAAAAGGCTGTATCTGAGAGCAGTGTGGGAGGTGGACCATGTTCTCAGCATGCTGTTCTCGCCACTTCCCTCTCTGTGAGCTGAGGTAATGAGTTAGCGAGCACAACAGAGGACATAGGGCTAGTAGGAAAGATCAGTAATCTAAAGTGGGGTAGTTATCTGCTGTAGGGTGGATACTTTCCCTCCACATGCAGTACAAAAAGCAATTATAGTTTGTGCTTTGAGCTCATCTGAAAACAAAGCAGAAGACAGCAGATACTACTAAAAATCTGAAGCTTATTGAACTCCAGGGGTGCTGTGCCCCCTGCCACCCCAGACTGGGTTAGCTTGACTGACTTGGACGTAGCGAGCTTGCACCATTTCAGAAATTGGGCACGTGAAGCTGCTATTCACAAGCATTATGTGCTCCAGATAAAATAACATGAGAGAGAAAGAAAAATTATATGTTTCTTTTTTTTTTTTAATAGAAGAGATTTCTAGTCATTCAAACAATACTGGTGACATAAAATAACATGTTAACGTACTTTAATGCCATCTAAATATATGTATAAATTCCAAGGATAGACTTACATGCTTGAAGTTAAGTATCCCTTTAAAAGACACGTCTGTATAAATTTCAGAGTTGCAGTCAGTATGACACAGTAGGAAATCAGCAGTTAAATACTGTAGTTCATGTGCCATGTTTTTCAGGATCCTTTTTTTTCTTTACGATCCTGCCGTATCTACTTCTTCCAGTTAACTCTGGCTGCAGGCATCACCACCACTTGTAAGCAGGAGGGAATTCTCTAATGGTGGCGTAGCGCTGCTAGCCAGGGCAGCACGGGCTGAACTCGAGACTTGACATGAAGCCCCACACCAGGCAGTTGAGCAGTGAACCGGCACTAGAACTTCGGCCCTGTCTTTAGGAAGCGCTATTTTAGAAACAAGGAGCGGTCCCTACAAGTGCTTCTTGGTGATTTTAAAAGGAAGATAAGATTTTTCATTTCTTCTGTTAATAATACTTTTTATTTCTTGCAAGTGGTGAAAACCCAGCACACCCAGAAAGACCCAACAGCAGTGCAACTCAGAGCTAGATGATAGTTCACAGAATAGAGAAACAGTTGCATATAGATGTGTTGGCTCTTTCAGCCATACCCATCGCCAGAGCCTCATTTTGAAATCATCACTGATGCACAGTAGTCCTCTGATCCTCTTAACTTCTTTCACTCTACAATTATATCTGATGCAAATAGGCTAAATCAATTTAAACACCTACACTTAACTTTTTTCATATCCTTAAGCACAGTAATAAAAGTAAATTATTTCAGTACTGCTCTTAAGATAGTGTGCTTGAAAATTACTTCAAATTCAGTACAATAATAATAAAATAACAATAATAAAAGCTTTTATTTGGAGAAAGGACTGTTGGAATAAAATGTGCTCTTGACACATGTTTTAGAATCCAGTCTAATTTTTGCTGTGATACCACTGCTTTTAAGTCTGTATTCAGGAAATGTTTCATCTTGTGAACTCTGGGAGGAAAAAAAAGCACTGCGTTTAATTATAAAAATTTTAAACTGTGGAAAACGTAAGTCACAGAACAAAGTTTCCTCATGCTACTTAATGATTAATGTCTTTTAGAGATGAAAGAAAGCTCAAAATGATTCAGTGACAACGTTTCATTAAATTAAGCACTCAGTTATGTGCCACACCCCTCCTGTTCTGTGCATACAAAATACTTAGAATTTTGGGTTAATAAGTATAGTAATTGTTTAGCGCTCTACTTAAGATCACATCCAGAAAAAGAGACTAAGGCACTGCCTTGGCTTGCAGCGGGTAACTTTTAGATGCTTATGCACTACTGGGGACTTCACAGTAATTTGTTATTTGCTGCCTGATTTCCATATATAATTCCTGTTTAAATAAGCATTCGAGATCGGGAGCTGCAAGTGCTGGAATGCTAAGAAGGCAGAAAGCAAGAGCAGCCTTCCAGGATGGCCTTTTCGGAGCTTGGCTGACTTGCCCACAGTGACAAAAAGCCTTCTGCTCACTCACAGTTCATAAGCCATTTCTGAAAGTCAACATCTCTGCTGTTACTCCCAACAAAGAATCACAATCTCTTTTTCTTTTTAAAACAACAGCATATTTATTTACTTATTTTCTGCTTTTCTACTACACTGGCTGAAACACTGAAGAGGCTTCCCACCTCCCGAGTCAAACCACGCCACTCAGGATATTACCCCTGGAAGGCGACTGCCACCCTCCTGTTAAAGCTATCTTGTTTCACACAAAAGGCTATAAGGTTCACGGGGCCAGAAGGAGAAGTCAAACACAATTCTGACCGTGGTCTAAACCACAGGGTTCTTTTCAGGCCCAAGGTAGAAGTCTTAAAAAGAAGTCTGTCAGCTCATACCACAACGAGCAAATACTATTACTATTCGTATTGCAGTCATGTTCTGAGTGCGGGATTTGTGAATTTTTTAGGCAGTTTTAAAAGACAAATTGCATTTTCTAAATGGCTGATAGTGGCTCGTACTCGGACAACTCTCATATACTAGGGGGAAAAGAGTATTTTATACCCTTTTATAACATTCGAAGTGTAAAAATGCTTTAAACTGATTTTTCAGATTATATTCTCTGGAACAAATGGAGATTTCTGAATGCTTGCTCAAATTATGTAAAGTCTACCTAAAGGAAGGAAATTTTCGTATGATTTGTTCTTTCCCCTTCCTTAATGCTTCAAGGACAAAATTAACCACACTGTAGAGTAATATCAGGAAACCAACCTCAACAATTGCATCTTAAGCGTTCATGGCTTGCTTTGGTTTTGCCTAGGGAAAGCAAGGAGATGCGTGCCAACCAGGCTAAAATATCTATGGAGAACAGCAAAGCCATAAGCCAAGACAAATCTATCAAAAATAAAGCTGAAAGAGAGAGGTAAGTGTCAGATCTCCCTTCCTGAGAAGGGAAGAATGCTGTCAAAGGCTGACAGGTGAACTCGTTGGTTAATTCTGTTAAAACCATGCTTTTATGTATGGAAACAATGTCTAATGATTGTGCTGAATATATATTTTTAGATGACCATTTTAGGAAAAATGTTGCTTTTCTTGTATTTATCCTTTTAATAAATGTAATGCCCTGATCAGGGAAATAAAAAGGTTCTTAACTTTATACTCATCAGGTATGACTGACTGCTGTAGGTCTAATCACACTATTAAATTGAAACACATCTGTAAGTGTTTCAATGATTGTGCTTAAAGTGCATTATACTTTTTTGCTGTTGCTTTATAAATGAAATGAGGATTATACTGAAAAGGGAGTCTGAGGTTTGGTTCTAGCTGGAGTTAGAATAACTGGAGAGGCAGCATCGCTAAAAACGCAGGAGGTGGTGACAGTGAAAGGCTTTCTTCCTCATCTGCTGATAACACAGAGGAGAGGTAGAACAGAAGGAGGGAGTGCTAAAAGTGATGATAATCAGCGGTGAGGGTGATGGAAGATAGGAGTGAGGAAGCAGGAGATGTGCTCCACAACAGCACATGTGTTGCTTCTCCACTCCTGAACTGAACTGCAGCTCTCTCCATCATTATGTGCTGGCATTGGAGACGTGCCCAGCATCCAGGCTCAGCAAACCAAGGGCACTGCTGCACTTGCAAAAGTGGGTTATTCACAGCACGTTTGGGGATGACAGCCTTAATTGACTTGAGACACTAGAGAGACACTTGCCAGTACCACCTACTGAGACTTTTTGGAGGACTGATCTGCATTATAGCTATTTTAAGTTTCCCTACTTATCCTAAAAGTTTCCAAATAAATAGATAAAAGCAGAGTCTAGGTGGTGATGTCTCATAAGCCTTCAGGGTTTCCCCTTCACTTTGGGCTTGCCATCTGGCTCATTCTTTCCTCTTTTACATTCCCACCTTGGCACTGGGCTATTTTGGTCAAAAGGCTTGAACTTGTTCCCACTGAACTAAGCCACTTGAGTGTTACAGACCCCTAGCTCATCCGGAAGACGAGTTGTCGGAGACCTTGGTAACTGCATGCTTAGTTAATGCAAGACTTCCACTAATCACTCCAAGATAAATCTGTTCCCAGATTTGAAAGCAGTCTAGTGCAGTTCCGGTTTTCAGGCTTTGTGATTAGTCTGATTCAGCTCTTTGAACTATTTTTGTTATGTGTCATGATGGAAATCTTAGGAAGAGACGCTTTGCACTTAGGTATTTTATGTAGATATTAATTGTAACTTATCTTTTTGCTTAAATACCAGCTTTAAGAACCTTACAGCATTGGTAAGCTGTAACTTCTGATCATCAGATGATTTTTCCATTACCACTGTTAAGAGATGTAGCACTATTTATATACCAAAATAAATTGAGAACAGAGAGACAGTAAGGGGTACGCAAATAAATTAAACATTAAGTTCTGTGCACCACCCTTGAGTAAGGGAAAAAGCAAACTTCATTCACAACAGTCTTGGTCATCTTTTTTTTCAACCCTTCAATCATGCTGTCAATGTACTTGGAAATCTTTAAGTGTAAAGGTGCATAGCCAGAGGAGTGTACAATTTACCATGAGTCTCACATGGTACAGATAATCAGAAACTAAAATATACCTTATGAGTTTGTGATTCTCTCTGTTGGGTTTCTTTTTTTCCGATGAGTCTTCATGGACAACGTTTGCATTTTTTTAGGCGAGTCAGAGAACTGAACAGCAGCAACACAAAAAAGTTCCTGGAAGAGAGAAAAAGGGTAACTATAACCTTGGCAAAGTCACTGGGCACTATTTCTGGATATTCATTTTCATTTCTCTGTGTTGAGAATCCAGCTCTAGTAAACAAACAGATGTTTGTCCTCGCTTTGTTCCACATACTTGTAGTGTAAAAGATCAAACATTTATGTAAGAGGAAGTTATTTTAAGTTCACAAAATTACTATTCATTGTCGTGTGTTTGCTACTTTTATGTAATATGTATTATATATGTAATATGTATAATATACATATATTATTACATTAATAGCTCTTCTTAAGATTGGGTGATATAATAGGCCTCCTGTGATGTTTTGTGCCATCCAAATGGGGCAGGCCAGTCTATATATGTGTATGTTTCAAGGAAGTTTTTATTTTGCTTATTAATAATGTGTTACATTTCCTCCCATTATTTTCTCTTGCTTACAGCTGGCAATGAAGCAGTCAAAGGAAATGGATCAGTTGAAAAAAGTTCAGCTTGAGCATTTAGAAGTCTTGGAGAAGCAGAACGAGCAGGTATCTTGTTTTAAAGGCTTAAAAGAAAAGCAAGCTAGTGAAAACAGTAACCAGAATCAGGCTGAGTAGAATGCTTCTTGAATCTAAGTCATTACCAAACTTGGGAAAATGACCTTGTTCTTGGTCACTCACCTACTTGGGGAGTTAAAATGAAGAGGTGAGGTGACTTAAATAATGATACAGAGCGAGGTTTGTTTCAGATAAGCATGTGAAATCAAGCCTGCTTAGCCGGAGTCTGTCCTTTCAGCTGTTCAGCCACATTGATACTTGTTAGCTAGTTATGACAGTCATAAAAGGCCTAGCATATCTGTTTTAATTACTCCCAAAAAGTACCTCAAGCAAATCTGTTTTCTTCATTTTGGAACTTACATTTCTAGTGCTGATTGGAACATAGAGGTGAAACGTGCACAGAGCATCTCTGAACTCTAAGGGACAGTTAGTTTGAACTTAATAGTAGAGATCTATAGTAGCATGGGGAGTTTTATCTGTACTGGTACACCCTTTCCTAATTAAAATACCTTATTATTTTCTGCTGGTTTATAAGCTTTTTTTTTTTTTTGGCCTCTTTTTTTTTTTTTTTTTTTTTAAATTGAAAAACTACTTGGCAAGGAAAGGAAAATTCTAATCTTATTTCTGGTAGAAGCAACACTCTATTCTGAACAGTTCCCTTGCTGAAAGGTTGAGCCAGCAGAGCTGTAGTAATTGCATGGACTTGCGGTACTGCACTGACAAAAATGTAAACTGCAAGGGGAACATACCCAGCAGTTCAGAGAGATGAGAGAGAAGGGGTGCATTTAATACCCATTACTTTCAAGGGTTATGTACTTACTTCTTTGTTAAATGTTCAGAACCTGAACTCTCTGGCAGACATTATAGTATGAATTAAAGCCATCTTGCAGAGCGGGAGGGAAGAGAAGAGTACATGCAAATCAAGTTATTTCCACTGTCGGGAGAGAGTCCTACAGCCCCAAAAGCTGCAGCCTGGTTAACTTCTAGGGGGGTGACAGCATGTACAATTGCAGGCAGCTGCTACCACTGAGCCCCAGCCACCACGGCTCTGTCTTCTGATTGCCCCAGCTCCCTTCTGGACAACAACCAAAACTTCCTAGTCTGTTCCTTCACAGGGTTTCTGTAGGTGCTGTCTCTTAACACACAGCACGAATGGATCTGTCAGTCAGTCTGCTCCTGAGCAATATCTGTACATAATCAAAAGGCAGGGGATGCAGGCATCCGAGGGAGGCAACGGGGCTACAGCGGATCTGTGGCGTCACTGTAGAGAGCGTGACGGAGAACTCCCTGTTGTAAACTGTGCTAGCTGACAAAAAATGATGGGCTTGATCCAGAGATAGGTGTTATCAGAGGTTTCTTTTCATTGGCTTCAGAGGGTTTTGGATCCATTTTTTAAAAACATAAGGACAGGAGGGAACGATTATAGTTGTGCTTTTAACCACAATGCGGTAAACATGTATAAGGGAGGAAGGTTGCAGGGAAATAAGTGTGAGTCATTAAAGGAGTCAGCTCTTTCAGCAATTAGATACTTACCTCACCTGGGGTTACAGCTTCCACTGCTGAGAGATGGTAACAGCCTACACGAGCTCGCTTATACTCCATTGCTGCACAGAGATGAAGTCAGCTTAAATCATCAGTGATTAAATGGAATAAGATCATTCATGTGCATGGTTATCGCTTTGGTGCGGGCACATAGTGGCCTCTGCCACCGGGGTAGCCCTTAACAGCTTTTTAACTCGCTCTAATTTGATCCATCAGAGCGTATATTTTCATACCTGCTGTTTTGACCACTTCCTTTTAGCCCCAGAAGTGCACCAGTGCAAACCCCAGGCTGGGTCTGGTTTTGTTGTTATACACATCGATGTGTGAAAGCTACTTGGATCAAGATAAAGGTGGTATTTGTTTAATGAGAATTTCAAAGTGTGATTTTTTCTTTCCTGATCAAGCAAGAGAATAAATTTTTCGTACAAATATACAATGCAGAAAAGTGGGATTATGGGTGGAAACAGCCTTCAATACAAAGTGTTATGAATTTAAATTTGTTTTGGTTTATGTATGTTTTTCTTGCATTAATTTTTCAATCTCACTTCAGTTTTCATTCATTTAATTTGCTTCTTGTTGTATTACTCAATTTTGACATTATTATTTTTGTACAAACAGCTTTTGAAATCCTGTCATGCAGTGTCTCAAACACAAGGTAGGATGGATGTATAATAAGCAAACTATTATTTCAGTGTGCTTTCCTTCTAAATTAAATCATTATCATTGGAGCCCTCGTTGTAAATGCAACCATTGGGAAGTACCATTGACAATAGTGAACACAATGTTAATCTTGTTCGCACACAGATATTTGAGCCTGACACAATATTAACAGTATTTTGTGCTTTAGCGTCCCAAATTCAGATGCATATGAGCATATGATGTGCAGAGGAAATATTTAGAGATTAATTTGTATTGTGCATTACCTGTCGTTACTGAAAAATACGCTTGGAGTTCTAAATTGTGTCTATGAGCAGTGTCTATTGATCTAAGAAAACTATTTTAGTGTTAACATACATTTGAGTAACTGCTAATGCTGATAGACAGGCAAAGAGTATCCACATATATCAATATGGTAATAAAATAAGTAGTTCCACACTAAGAATAGCAAAATTTAGAACAGATGACTAGAAATAGCTTTTTAGTGACTAAAGAAGAGAGGCTTCCAGCACTTTAAAATTCACTTCAAAATCCAACACATTACAAGGTATGGCAATTATATTTACCACGTGGCTGTGCTGGTGTGGCTTCCTAAATAATCATTACTCACAAGAAATCTCTGTTAACCCTTGTCTTACCAAGGGAAATAGTTGTATTAGGCTTGAACATCCAATTGTACAGTGTTGCCTGATCTGAATTATTTTCTTGGATTGCTAACACACTGGTACCTTGCACCACTGAGGCTGACAGCACCCGCTTTAAAAACTTTTATTTATAGACATAAAATGACGGGAAAAAAATACTTTTTTACTGTATATGGTTCTTAGCCTCTCAGATCTCACTAGAGAGCAAGCATCTTGAAAGCAGAGTCCATTAGCTGCCACTCCATGAATTCACTGCCTTCCAGAAGGCTCGTCTTCAAGTATCGTGCTTGTGTGTTCACGTTCGACTGCACTGTCTGAACCAGCCCCAGACTAGCAAAACCCGGCGTCCTGGTCATATGCTAATGTGTTCTTTGAAGCCAAGTTATCTCTAAAATAATTCCGTATGCCATACATTGGCATGCAGAATATTTATAGGACACTATGTGCCAGTAGTTAAGTCACAAGCTTAAAACGTGAAATGTGTGAGTCACTAAGAAACAAACACAGGGTTTTGTGTTATCAAGAATTTCATTTCACACACAGGCAAAATCCAGCCAACATTTCAGAAGAGGTTGTACATATTGATTTATTTATTATGTTTCCATATTTTCATGTTAAAATTATTTCTTCATTACTTTCAAGCTTTTAACTCATTAAATGGAGAGCGTTGATTAATTTTTAATCATATTTATGACAGTTGCTTTGCTATTATCATAATTACTTTTTTCCCCAAGATGGTGATGAGGATTATGAAAGTACAGGGCTAGATTTTTCAAGAAGGCACATATATCACATCTGCACAAACCCACATTTACCTTGCAAAATGAATAGCTGTGCATCTCATTACTTTAGATCTACATCTGCCCGGTTTTGCATATGCAAATATGTGTTGGCACATCCAGAATCCTTAAGCAGGAGCTTGTATAGCAAAGTTCCCTGTCTAAGCCACATTAACAACTTTTTGAGGAACACAGTTTGTGTAAATCAAGTCCAGTAACCATTCTTCCCTGCATGACGGACAAAAAGAAGTTACGCCAAAGAAAATACTAGCTTGGTTTGCCTTTTCCTAAACCCGTCCTAATCCTCAGGAGCTTGGTTGTAAAGATAGATGGGTTAGTTAGCCCTCTGGGTCAATTTATTCAGAGTCCTTTGGGATATGGATTTAAATAACCTTGCAGATTGAGAGCCCTCAGAGAAAATGAAGAGGTGGTGACTCCCAGTTCCTTTAAACTGCAGAGTTTCAAACCAAAGCACAATTTCTAATCTGTAACCGAGCCACAGGAGGAGTAAGTGTGTGTGTGTGTGTGTGTGTGTGCACATCGGGGGGCGGGGGGAGAGGAGAGGAAGGGAATTGAAAAAGCCCTCTCTAAGCAGGGGATTCCCAGGCCAGTTACCATTTATATACAGTGCTTTAACCCTGCTTGCAAAGCTTACAGCAAGACCTGGCATACATTCATTGCTGTTATTCTGCACAACGCATTTGGGTACAGTTTCAGGCGGAGTCAGTGTGTGTAATCCCGTGGAGTATACAGCAGTAGTGTAATCCTGAGCTGAAAAAAAACCGTGTCTGTAATCGTAAGGATCTCCAGGCCAGACGGAGAGTATTTTTTTTAAATTATCATTTAAAAACTCTTGCCTACTGCAAGGAAGATGTTACACTGATGGATTTTTGTCATTCATTGCCTTTATGAAAGAAACGAGTCCAGATCATAGAGGAACTCTCTAAACATTTCAGGAAGTAACGCATCGCAGTACTCACACAACAGCAGTGAAGCATACATTCCCAAAGACATTTCCCCTCAGGAGAAACAGTCGAATCGGCATCTGCCTAGTTTTTCTCCCCAAAACTGGAGCTTTGCATTTTACCACATGCTTCTTCAGAAAGTCAATCCATGAGATTTGGAATAGGATCAAAAATGTTTTCCAAGAATTTGTAGACATAAGAATTACATCTGATTTTGAAAACAGAACGACACTGCGGGGGGGGTAAACCTAATGTTATTACATATATCTTCAGTGTCTTTTGCTTGTATTTCACTCAGACGCTATCACACAAGACGTGCTTCATTTTGAACAAAAGGTCTAATGGAATGTTTCATGTGGTTGTCTTGGATTTCAGGCAAAGGAGATGCAGCAGATGGTGAAGCTGGAAGCAGAGATGGATCGCAGGCCAGCAACAGTGGTCTGAAGCCTCAACAAGCAAATTGAAGTTGGAGAACACAGCATCCTTAAAATGGGAGCAAAATGCAAAATAACGTTGCTGAGGTTGAAAAGTGGGCTTTTTTCTTTTTTGGGGGGTGGGGTGGGGTGGGGTGAGTGTTTTGTTTTTAACACATGAAGTGTGGCTACGGACCGCCAAGTCTTAAGGTTTGCATTATTTCTTTTTTTAACACTGGGCACTGAATTTCCTTTGTTGGATTTCCATTATAAGAATTTCCTTTGTTCAGAAAAACACTAATCGGAAGATGAAGACAGTTTTTAAACCCGGTCCTGTATTCCTTTCTGTATCTCAACAGGCAGCTTGCCTGCATCAGAATTACACAATCGGAGCCTTGAAACACAACAGATATTTTTAACATCATCTCAAATGGCAACAAAACCGTAGTCAAGTCATGTTATTTACCGTTTGTGTTCTCATCTGTGATACATTGTGTAGAAACCCCATGCTGCCAGATCCCGACAAGCAACAACTCCTCAGATGCTCAGCACCTGATGTCATCAGGCCCACTGAACTGGATCTTCTGCTCAGTCACCGTAATAATCAGTATAGTAAGGAGTTGAGAGTGGGCAATTTTAAATTATATTTCCAAGTATTTTTCAGGCAGCAGACAACAGGCAGTTGAAAGTTAACTGCATGTATTCAAAAGTACAATATGTACAAAGTCATCAGCCAGATTCATCAACTGTAACAGTAACTTGACAGGATATTTCTGCGGTCCAATGATGTCATTCACAAGTGCCATATCAACTCTATCACGTCTGAAAGAAGCCGATATCCTGTAAAAGTTACTGCAATGGTTAGCGTGAGGGAAATACAGTGTATTTGTGCCAAAACTGATCAGTGCTCTAAGGAATTACGTATTAGGCACTTTAAGAAAAGTTTACATCCTACATTGCTTGTATAGAAATTGCATTTTGATCCTGCCGCGGCAGATCCCAGATATTACAGTTCATTGTAACTTAAAGATTGTTTAAATGGCTTTTGGCAAAAAGTTTGTAACTGTGAAAATGTAAAAAGTATTTATACACTTCAGAATCACAACATTGTAGAAAATCACATACATGTTGCCACGTGATAAAATTAGTAAACAGAAATGCTAAGAGTATGTTTGCATGTGATACAAATGCTACTCAGACTGTAATGCCTACTATATGACCACAGTCATTCTACTAGCTGGTAAATACTGAATAAATGTATGGCACAGAATATTGTTTGATTAATTACAAAGTCTTATAGCATAACAAGGTCTCTATATATATGTGTGTATATTAATTATGTGGGCATTCTTGATACTTGTAGTAAAAGAAAAGTACATAACTAATTTAATTTTACACAGAAGTATTTATGCAGATTTTCAGAATTTCATACCAGGAATAACCTTTTTATGTCCATTAGATATAAAAACAATTTGCTAATGTGTTAATTTGCATGTTTCCAGCGCTTGCTGTAGTTATATTGCAGAACAATGCATGTAAGCATTCCGCCTGGAATTTGTCCATGCTGCCAATTCAGAGATGACTGCATGGAAAACTGGTAGTTTAGAACAAATCAGATTCCTGATTTCAATGTACTAAGCACCAATTACTTTGTTGTATATGCTTGTACAAACAAATTCTACATATTCCTATAAACGAAATAAATGAAGAGAGATAATTATGTTATTGTCAGTCCTGAGACGAAACTTTCAACTTCTCTAATAAAAACCTTAAAAATTCAAAACCTTTAGTTTTGACTGTAGTGAATTGTAGGGCGGTGGTGGTATTATTACTTACACATTTTTAGTAAGTTGTATTTCCTGTAAAATTGTGCATAGTATAAATATATTTCTATCACAGCTTATTTATTCAAAGGAGTCTTATTTAAGTGATAGAAGAATTGTGCAGCATTGGTCCTCGCAGCACTGCAGAACTACCCGAGTACAGTGTAGCAGCACTACCTTGAGAAAGCAACTGAGAGAGAGGTCAGTGAAGTCTTTAGGTGTTTAAGGCAGGGTTTAAACACACTCGTGATGCCTATTCAGAATTCCCATTCAGATGCTGCTTAACCTATGGAGGCACCTCCAGCTCCTTATGATCTCTGACATTATAAAGTAAAGTGGTGTGTGCCTGCGCTACTGGGAGCAGTTCTGCCTGCTCTCTAAGCTTGGCTGGTGCTATTCCCGAGTGCTGGAGGGAGGGAGCTGGGAGCAGCAGCAGTCTCAGAGCGCGCCGGACAGGAGCTGGCATCTCAAAAAAGGCAGTGATTTTATTTTATTTTATTTTATTTTTTTATTAAAAATGTCTTCTAAAACAGAGCTGGTGGAGACAGTGCTGTGAGGTGGAATTTTATACTCTTGCCTCCCGCAGTGGTTTCTAGCCGGTAAGGAGAAGAAAATGACAGACCAGATATGGGGGGAACAGGATGGTGAAGCATTAGGTCATTACTGGTTTTCTTAGGCTTACCTAAAGCCTGGCTAGAAACCACTGCCCGACCTGTTCAAGAACTAACTGGAAATGGAGGACTTGGGTTCAGCTCATGTCTCTCTCTGAGGAAAATCAAGCCTGCCTGTCTTAATCCCCTGGTGAGTATCCTATGCATCAGGGGATACGCTGGTTTTGGAAGGCTGGAAAATACTGTCCACAGCCTCCTTTTGAGTCTGTGCTCGCTGCTCAGCCAGGAGCGAGACATTTATCAAGTCAGAGAGAAAATACGCTTCTGTGAAACCGTGGAGCTGGGTAGCCTCAGCTCCCAGAACTGTTACATATTTCATCCAGTGACAATTTAGCATAAAATGCAGACAGTAATTTGAAATTAAGTGATTAATTTTGTCAGCTAAGTATTTTGAAATACTGTTTAAGTAGTATTTGATTCAAAAATTATTTGAAGTTTGGCCGCTAATGTAATGAGGTGAGAATTTCCATTGAGATGAAATGGGCTAATCAATTTGAACATTGATACTGAGTTAAAGCAGTTTAAAATGTCATTCTCCGCCGGGGTGATGAATTCCACTTCAGTGAAATTCCATCGAGGGAAGTGGCAGATTCTCCCTCTCTGAATCTCTTCAGATAAATTCAGCGCAGCTGTGATGGTGAGGGTCACGACACCCTGGCCTCACAGGCAGCCCACTACTCTTTCACTTCCAGTAATCTGGGGGTTGGTCATTAACTTGACTGTTTCCAAATGGGGGTCTGTTTAACCCCAGCCCCACTTGAGTGCAGTCAAACTGCATTGCCAGAGACCCAAAATACCCGGCGGGGGCTGATTTCCTTGCAGAGTCTGCATGCCGTTGCCCACGGGCTTGCCTGTGAAACTGGCTGCCAGCGGCAGGCGCATCCCCGAGCCGCTCGGCCAGAAAACGCTGCTCCCAGGGATGTGCCAGCTGTGGTCCCAGCGCTGCAGCCCCCCTGCTGCATGCTGCCTGCGAGGAGGCTGGTGAGAGTTCTTGCTGTCTGGTAGCTGGAGGGTAGCAAGGGGGAGTCAGCCTTCAGAGATGCCCGGGCAGTCTCCACAGCCGGGGGTAAGGGCAGGTTGCAGGGCTGGCTCCAGGTGATCCAACCTGGGACCGTAAATTGGCCCTGGTCACAGCACTTGAGGTGAGCTCATGCTGCACTGGCTTCCTCAGGTGAGACCCTTCTGCTGTGTCAAGGTTTTGGGGCTTTCTTGGTGTTAGGAGATCTTGGGCCTTTCCCTTTTTAGCAGGGTGAACACGGCCTTGCAGGCTGGGGGTGAGGATTGTCACTGAAGCTGAAGGCTTTTTTTGTTGTGCTGTGCAGCTGGCGGGTGCCCGGAGAGCACGGCTCCGTGCCGTGGGGCTCGGGGACTGTGGGTCAGGCTTGCCCCTGTCTCTAACACAGCTGCTCCCTGTGGTACCCTCCGACACAGGCTGGATGCAGGGGCAGCTGCTCAGGATCACAGATTTCTTTGGAAGCTTAGAAACCTCAAAAAATTGGAAATTAAATAGGGGGCTAGAGGAGGAAGTAGAGACTAATTAAATACTGAAGTCATCAGTGAAAGACCTGAGGAAGCCAGGCGTTAAAATCACCCCACAAATAAGGTCTATTGCAGTGAAAAAGCCTCGTAGAGAAGATTTTTTTTTTTTCTACTTTATATAGTTCCCTGGAATTATTATCCCTAAATTAATCCTGTATCATGACTGACACAGATCTGGCTCTATTTTGGGGGCAGGAATGACTCTTTATCATGGAACAGGAGAGAGAGGAAATGGCCAGAATACAATGTTTAATATGTACAGCAAGCAGAAAAAGAATTTCAACAGAATAGTTATGAACATCAGTATGTTCCTTCAGTATCTGGTTTTGTTTTTAAAGAGCTATTTCCCAGCAAGAAAGCCCCTCTGCAGGTGTGCCCTGGCAGAGAAAGGGCAGCTTCCCAGGGGCATCTGCCCGCAATCAAAACTCACCTTGCGATACCTTGCTTTGCAAAACCCTGCCAGACTCCTTTCCTGAACTAGAAACGCGAATTGCTAGTGAATCCCCGTAATGCCACACGCTCCAAATAGCTGTTGTCCTTTAGGCTTTTCATGAAGAAAAAAAAAAATATATATATATATGTATCCTTGGTAGGCTCCTGGGACTGGTGTCTCTGTAAATTGTAAATATTCGGATGTGCTCGTCGTACCGGGGCGAGGGTGGCAGCGCATTAAAGGACCGTAAAAGCTCCCGATCAGAGGAGGGGAAAAATATTTGAGCATCGCATCGCCCGGCGAAGGGGAAAGGGAAGGGGAAGGAGGCAGCTCCCTCCGTCCCGTCTCCCGCTGGAGGCGCCTCCCGGGGCAAACCGGCTGCTCCCGCGGGCGCTCCGGGCTGGGAAGGTGCCTCCTCCTCCTCCTCCTCCCCGGAGACCCCCCTGCGACCGGCCGGGGGCCCCGCTTCGCTCCCCCCTCCCCGGCTTGAGGAGGGGGAAAACGCAGGCGCCGGTTTTAGAGGGAATAAAGGAGATTGTCCAGCTCGGGGCTCCGGCAGCGCCGCTCCCCCGGGGCGGGCAGGGGGCAGGCAGCCCCCCCAGCCCTCTCGTCCCCTCCCCAGCCGCCGGCAGGGATGGGATGCGCGTTGCTTTTATTCACCGCGCCTCGCCGGGTCGCGATGCCAGCGCGCCCGCACCCCTCGGCCCGGCGGGGACAAACTCTTCCCGGCCCCCCCAGGCGTGCCCGGGATCCCCCCCTCCAACGAGGCTCCGCATAGGCACGGCCTGCGCTCTTCTAATGCACCTTCTCGGTGCCGTCGGGACGGCTCCCCTCGCGACGCGATGGTATGTTTTATGGCATGTCGCGACATCTTGAGAACTCAGGTGCGTTGACGGCCGTTTGCAAAAGGGTGCCGGGGTTGCTTCTGACCTCGCCACGCAAAAACAGCTGCAGGTTTCTTTCTAAATTAAACCCCGAAGCGGCCGTTCGCCTGCACCGAAATTCCGGAGCCCCCCCCCCCGATCACCCCTCCTCCCCCCCGGGGCGCTTCTCCTCCCGCCGCAGCCGCCGCCCGGGCCGGCACCGCCAGGGAAGGGACGCCGGGGGGGCCCGGCCGTGCGCCCCCGGCTCGCTGCGGGCTGCGGCCCCGCTCCGGCGGCACGTCGGGGCGGCCCGGCTGCCCCCCCCCCCCCCGGCTCCCTCCGCCGGGATCCCCGCGGGGATCCCCGAGAGCTTCTCCGTGGGGGTCGGCGGGGCCCCCCACGCTGGAGGAGGGGGGGAATCCCTCCTCGCCGCCCTGCCTCCCCGTACGCCCCGTCCCCTCGGCGTGGGCTCCGCCGGCATCTCTCCTCCTCCTCCTCCTCTTCCTCCTCCTCCCCCCCCCCACCCACGCACTCTTCCCCGTCCCTCCTCCCGCCGCTCCGCAGCAGAGTGCTTTTGCAGCCTGTGCAGCTCCTGAGAAAGGAGGTGTTTCAGGGGTTTTTTTTCCCCTCCTTTTTTTTGTTTTGTTTTGTTCGTTGGTTTTGGTTTTGTTTGTTCTTTTTTTTAAAAAAAAAACAACATTTGTTCTTTTTTCCTTTCCTCCTTTCCTCCGGAGCGGACCTTTTCAGACGAGCAGCAGCCGCGGACACGCCGGGGCCGAATAGGGAGGATGGCCGGGGGGCGCCTCCCGGGGCTTCTCTTCCTCTTGCGTGAGTACCGCGGCGGTGAGTCGCGACATGGAGCCCTGTCGCGATGAGGCGGCCGCTGGCGCTGAGACAAGACACGGCGCTGCTAGAGCACCGGTCTTGCTTCACCGCCACCGGCTGCCCCATCTCCACTGCCCGCTCTATCGCGACAGGGACGCCCGGTCGCGACGGGGGAGCTTACTCCAGCGGGCTCGGGTGTGCGGAAGGGGGGGGTGTTAAGGTGAGCCGGCGAAGGCTGAAGGCAAAAGGCCCCGGGCGCTGCCGCCGCTCAGCGCCTCTCTGCCCGCAGACGCCGCGGCTCGCCTGGCTGCCGAGCAAGAAGTTGAAAATCTCTCCGGGCTCTCCCCTAACCCCGAAAAGGACATTTTCGTGGTGCGGGAAAACCGGACGACGTGTCTGATGGCGGAATTCGCCGCCAAGTTCATCGTCCCCTACGACGTGTGGGCCAGCAACTACGTGGATGTGAGTGGGGTTCGGGGCCGGGGGAGCTGGGGGGCGGCCGGGCTCGGGTTTGCGGAGCCGCTGCACGTTGTTACGGCAGGACCGGGGAGGGAGGGAGGGGGAACCCCGCCGCTAGTTTTGGAAAGTCCTTCATCCCCTCCGAGGATATTCAGCTGCGGGGGGGGGGGGGTTGTGGGCGTCAAAAGGGGGGCCCCGGGGCCACCCCCCTGAGCCCCGCTCCCCGTTTCCAGCTGATCACGGAGCAAGCCGATATCCCTCTGTCGCGGGGCGCTGAGATGAAGGGCAAGTGCGGCACCAACGAGTCGGAGCTGGAGATCTCCTGGCTGGAGCAAGCGTACACCCTCAAACTGCTCTTCCTGAAGGTATGGGGCTCCCCCGCAGGCCCGGGAGCCGGGGGGTGCACGGCGGTATTGCCGGGGTCCTGAGCGGCCCCCTCTGTCTCGGCAGGAGGGGCACAACACGTCCCGGGGGCAGGAGGCTTTCTGGAGGCTCAGCCGGATCCAGTTCACCTACGACACCGCCGAGCGCACCTACTTCAAGGACGCCGTCAGCCGTAAGCGCTTTGGGGGGACGGGCTTTAAAGCAGATCCCTGGGGTCTGCTGAGTGTGGAGCTGGGAGAGGGGGATATGAACACCCCATGGGCTACGTGCCTAAATGCAGTTTAACGGGGAAAAAAGAAACCCCAAACCTGCCCGACAAAGCCGGGACCAGGTGCCGGTTTTAAACCGTATATTAATTTTTCCCCCCCCTTTTTATTCTTGTTTCTTGTTTTTAATCACTGCAGTTGCCGTGGGAGGGAGAGCCCAACCTCTGCCCGTGTGCTCCGCTGCCCTGGGCCCTCCTGGTGGGACCCAGGGGCCCGAGGGGGTGGGCGGTGGGGCAGGGGTCTGCCTGGTCTGGAAAAATCTGTCTCCTTTCCTGCGGGAGATGTTTTTTAATGTTAATTATCTCCTCAGTTCTGATGATGGTTGAATAAGTAGGAAAGCAGCAATTTCCCAAGATAATGATGCGATCGACATCGATATCCATACCCCTACGTGCCTCCACACCCAACAGTCTCCTCTTTTCTCGCTGGGTTTCCTTTCTTTTAGCTTTCGTTTTGTTTTTTATCTCATTTCTGCTCAGAAATGAGTTGTCTTGCATTGAAAATTGAAATACTGTCATTTGTAAGTCGTTCTTCCGCAAGATTTTCAAACTCCAGGGAATGGTGCGTTAAGAGTTTGTGGCATAAGGCGCCCTGGCCCTGGAGCTGTTTTTCCTACTGGTGTTACTACTGTTTGTGTCCCCAAAACACGGAGGTGGCCATGCCTCATCACCCTTCGCAAATGCAAAACCCTGATTGCCTTTCTGTGCTGCTGGAGGGGAACAAAGGGCTGCGGAAGAGCGGGAGGTGGTCCCTCATTCCACCTTGCTGAGCCGCATTCGGCCTTCATTTATGGAACAAGCTCGATGTGATGGGAAAATATTTTCTCCTAATCTATACTTGGGTGAAATGGTCATGTTGTATTTTCAGGAAAGGTGTTTTGCTTTGTCGTGAGGTCCCCAAATTGCATTGCTCCTTCCCCCCTGAATTCAGAGCCCAAGTGCAGCCACAGGAATTGCTGTTTCCCGAACGTAGGGAGTATGAGCGCAGTCCGAGGCTGAAACCTGCACGTACATCAATGGAAGCAATTCCTTCGACTTTATGGACAGGCAACCCCAGTGCGGAAACTGCCCTGGCTATGTGGGAGTGTCATGCCGAAAGCATGGTCCCACCCCAGGAGAAAACGCTGCTTTAAGAGCAGTGGAGCGTGCGGCCACCGCATTGCACGCCACCTGCATACCCTTGTGTTCAGTTCGTTGGCTTTGTTAATAAAGTCCCAGCGGTCCCCCAGAGACGGGACCTGACCTCTGCTATTTCTGCCCCTTGGCCAGCCGGGAAGCACACGGCCAGCTCGCACCGGCTCTCTGCCCTGGTCACCCCGGCTGGGAAGTCCTACGAGTGCCAGGCACAGCAGACCATCTCCCTCGTCTCCAGCGACCACCAGAAGTCTGTGCAGCTCTTGCTGTCGGAAGTGCGCGTCCAGCCCTTCGACATCACCGCGGATTTTGTCTTCAGTGAAGGTAAGGTGCAGGGCGAAGGCATGTCCTGCATCCCCGAGATGCTGACGCTGCCACGGCCCTTGGGGGTGTCACAAGGTACTGAAGGAACTTGGGTCCCACCTTTATCAGAGCACCTTCCCCTCCCTCCAGCGGGTTGTCAGTGCTCCCTGCAGTCCCTCCAACCCATTCCCTGCCTCCGTGGTCCCTTTACAAATTCAGCCCAGCCACTGTTTGGTCAAAACACGGGCTATCGTTGCGTGTACATTGGCTTCTGTAAGGACTCATCTAGCTACATGGCCAGCAAGCCCCAGAGCTGCCTGGTCCCTGGGGAGCCCTGCAAGTCGTAGGTGTCTCCTGTGCAGCACAGAAGGTGCTTCAGTACAGCTCCAGGGGCTTTTTAGGGCCACAGCCCACTGAGGAAAGCTTGGGGCTGTGGCGGGAGGAAATACTTGCAATGGACGTTGCTGGCTTCAGCTTTAATGCTCGTTGCAAGGGTGAAGGAAGCCTAACAGGGACTTCAGTGAGGCGCCTCACGCGCCAAACACAGGGGACACTGTTCCTCGTCTTGGGTTTCTTTAACATTAATTGTGGATAGAAGAAAATGTGAATTAACACGTGCTGTTCATATCAAAGGGTTGTACTGAAGTCAGCAGCAATACTGCCATGGGGCAGAATTCCTGCAGATTTTGCTTTCTTTTATGCCAGGGAACCCGTGGTGCTCCTCCTCCCCGACTTCCCCCTGCCTTTTCCATCGGGTTGAATGAGGGAGTGTAAACATGCTCACCTGAATTAGGGCTTCGAGACTAGCCCCCTTTTTACAGTGCCATCTCAGCAAATGAGTTAACTCCATTATTGTAACAAGAAGCAAATAAAATTTGTAATAGCCAAATCTTTTAATAACGAGCTTAGAAAATGGTGGTGTTATTTTCAAGCCCAGCATTAAAAATATGGGGCTTTATTATTTTGCGTGTGGGGAAGTATTTTAGAACACAATAAAAAACCAGCGCGGACTACAGAGCCGAGCACTTACGCTCGTGACTCACACTCCTCTAACTGATGTAGTAAATACGTGCTATTATGTACACTGGCTCTGGCAGAGCTCTGCATGGCTGAATTACTCACGGCAAGGCCAGTGTAGTACGGAGTAGGTTTTATCTGTGGGCAGAAATAAATCTTTTTTTCTATCAAAGTAGTACCACGTTTTGCATGGGCTGCAGGGAGAAAAAGGTAGAATTTCATAGTTTCCTATCGGTTTTGTTGGCAGGTTTTCATCCTCTCCCTCCTCCTGTGGATCCAGGCTTCCTACACTCGGGGTTTGGCTGGACAGACCTTGGAGGCTGAGAAAAAGCGTATTTAAAATATGCAAGTCTGGGTTCAGTTTTAGCTATTGTGTCTCCGTGATACCAAACTTGTAAAGTCCGCGGGCTCACAGTTAGTACAACCAAACTCGGAGTTCACTGCCAAAGGGGACTACCTGCCTTTTTCATGATATGCTCTTTTGTAACAGGTGATAAATTTGTTGGTTTTTTTTTTTTTTCTTTCTTGTTGTAGTTTGTTTTTTTTTTTTAAAATCCAGGACAGGAGGAGACCCCGGTTGGTTTAGCAATCTTTAAACATGTGTGGGGAATTCCTCCTCCTGAGGAAAGCACCATTTCTTTCTTTGTCGAGCTTTCTGGTTTTTTGTTGTTGCTTTTGTTATTCAATGACACTTCTTTTTATTTAATTCCACTGGAAGTTAAGTAGCAAAGAGCACCTGGAGAGGATGGTCAGAAATGCCCGAGAGGTCGCTTATCAGTGAAGCTTCACACGGGGCTCTGCCGCTTCTCCCAGCGGCACGTCCCCACCAGCCCTGCGGACCAGTGTGTCCTCGGCACACGCATGGCAAAACATGATCCTTTGTGGGGTCTGAGAATCACTGCCAATCTCAAATTACAGTAATTAGCCTTCTCCTTTTTGGTTCATTAATTTCCCATTAGGTAAAATTCCTATTAATTACGAACAAGCTACAGAACATTTTAAAATATTTTAGAATAGAGAAGGAGACCTGCCAGAGCAGAAGAATCGCCGAGATGCAGGAGGCTCAGGGCCCTTTTACCACAAAGAAATGGGGGGAAAGGTTTTGTCATTAGTCCTGACACTGTCCTGTCTGGGCTGGATTAAAAAGCTTGGAGGGAGTGATTGGATTGCTTTTATGTTTTTGAATGCTTAAGCTCATGTGCTAGAATATTCTTTTTCTTTTGTTTTTTTTTTATTTTTTTTAAGACGCTGCTTCCAACCCTCACAAATACATACATATCTATATAAATAGACATAGATATATTTATCTACCTTTTTCAATACAGAAGCAACAGAACATTGTTTTCATTCAGAGCTTGGGAAATTTTATTTTTTGTAATAGGGAAATTGCATGTACATTTTTCAGCTTAAAGGATCAGAAAGAAGAGAGCTGGATCAAGAGGGTGTGAGAAGAAGATTTAAATCGGCAAAAGAACCCCACAGAAATTGTCAGCTCTTTTGATTTTAATCAAAGTCAAATAATCAAATAATCAAAATAATGCAAAATACTCATACAAATGCATACAAAGGCTGAGAATTAGGGACCAGGATCCCAGGAGGTCTCATCTCCCTCTGAGCCACCCCAAACGAGGGCCGCATTTTTCCTCAAGGGTCCTTGGCACCAAGTAGCTCCTCTTTGCAAGGTATGCGGCCACATTCAAAACAGTACCCAGTCTTTTTGGGGGTTTTTAAATTCTCTTTTAAGCTGATCACTTATAAACGCCCATCTCAAAATCTCAGAAATCCATCCTATCATGCCAGACACAACTGGGCTGTTTTTCCATCCCTTCGGTGCCCCTGCACCGGTCCACGGGCTTGTGGTCATGACTGCGGAAACCGCTGATATTTTTTTTGCCGTGCTGCTATTTGTTCTGCAGAAGGTTGCTGCAACAAGAAAATGGGCCTGTTGGGTGGTTTTGTAGCCTAGTACTGAAACTGGACGAGCACTCACCATAGAAACCGTGGCAGTACGTGAGCCTGGGTGCTGCGCGGTGTCGGAAGAAGCACAGCACAAAAGAACAATGAGGAGCGTACCTAAGTGCCTCCTTTGTATCCACGCGCAGTCTTTGTTCAACGGGGCCAGGAGTGGGGCTGCGGGGTGGCACCCCTCTGGCGGAGGGCTGACCCCGTTGGGTTCGGGATGCAGCAAAACTCCCAGCATCACCTGAACGTCTCACATAGTTAAAATTTGCCAGGGACCTTTTTGCTTTCCTGGAGACTGAGGGTAAACCCCAACGATCTGGGCAAATGCTGAGATTCCTGTGACCTGAAACAAAATACTCGGGGGAAAATTGGATGGAAAGGGCTGTTTTCCTGCAGAAGGCATTGATTTAAAATACATAGCAGTTCCCAGTGCGATGGCGCGTCATTTGTCGTGCATCAACCAGCCCACCAGCCCGCACTGTGCTTAATGGGGCTGAGTGTCTGAATTTGTGTCGGCTGTGGACTTTATGCAAACCCTTCTCCCCTCCCGCTCCGCCTTTGCATTTTCCTTTGCTGATAGACCAGGAACGATACCTGTTACCTGCCTCCCCACGGTGTTGTGGACCTCAGTGCCTATGCAGCGCTTTGAACTCTTGGGGTGAAAAATGCAGCTGAAGTACACTGTTACAAAAATGTGAAAATATTTTTTGTTGTAGAATGATGTGCTTTAACACTGCATGAATGTTAAAATACAAAATTTATCTTCCTAGCAGTCAGCATGTGGAGAGCCTTAGATCCTTTGCAAACATGTTCGTGCTTTGCACTTGGCTGTGCTGCCGTGGGTCCCCCACAGCCCCGTTCCCATCCCTCCTATGCTCTTTGAAGAGCACAGACTTCGGCGATCTGCTCCAAAAGGAGAAAGTGGATGTGTCTGGCGAGGAGAAGGTGTTGGTAAGGCAGGAGGTGGCTGCTCTCCAAGGCTGCCTGAGCTGCCGGGGCAGAGCGCTTTCTGCCTGGGGAAGTGCAGCAGGGTACAGCAGCACGGTTTGTGGGTGTGCTGCTGGAGACCGCCAGCTTTGCTTTGATTTTTTTTTTTTCTTTTTCCCTGTGGGCTTTTTTTTTTTTTCTTTTAATCCTCTTTAAAAAGCATCAGGATAAAGAACTGCCTTCCTTGGCTGCTTGCAAGAATTGACACCTTTTTGCGTTGAAACTCAGACACTTAAATACAGCTGTGGCTTTCTGTGGACACCAGAGTTTTGGCCATGTCCTCTGGCACATTTTGTGCTCTGCAGCCAGTTTGCTTTGGCAAAAGCTGGGGATTCAAATATCGCAAGCAGGTGCGTTAGAGTTGGGTTAGTTGGGTTAGTCTTCTGCATCGCAGCACTGGTGCTTTTAGCTTTGCCTTCTTCGCTGGCTGCAGACCCCCGCGTCACCCCATTTTCCTGCAAACGCAGCATTGTTCTTGTTTACGGAAAGGCGCACGGGCAAACCTGCTGTGTTTGAGCACAGGTGAATGCCCTCAGCTGGGATTAAGCCAGCTTGTTTCAATTTTCTGTAGCGTAGTTTAAGCTAAGCCGCTTTCAAAGCAAAAATTAGTGCCCGCAGGAGGAGATGGCAGCGGCCGCACTAAAACACTGCTAATTGGCACATCAGCACACCCTGGCCCGTGGGACTGTCTGCAGCCGCGTGGTGAGTGTGCAGGAGCTCCTCCAGCACGGATCCTTCCCGTAGGAGGGGTGCTGCTTTGGACCGGCACGTGGGCGGTGGGGTCGGGGGGTCGGAGCACCCCTGGCCCCGCGGCGCTGCCCGTGCGTGGCTTTTCCCGCGGTCAGGTCCGGGGATGCCAACCTGCCCCTGTGTCTCTGCCTTGGCGCTGTGAGTCTGGTCAGGCCTTAGCATCCTAAACCGGGAAGAATTTTGTAAAGCTCTAGAAGTCCAATTTTGGGAGCTAAATAATAATTGGGGCTTTTTTTTTCCCCTTTCTCCTTAATACAAACAAACAAAACCCCTGCATTGCAGCAATTGCTGAATCGCCTGTAACACAGTCCTGGTGATTAATCACTCCTCTGGTGAAACAGTGAGCAACTGGAACCGAGAAGGACATTTTTTTTGTTAGACATGTAGTCACTTTTGCTTTTTTGTTTCACTTCATTTACAGCTCAGAACGTTTCCTGATGGCATCGCCTCAAGCCTGGCGCTGGGAGGATGGCTCTGCGCTGGGAGGCGACGGAGCTCCCGGAGGTGCCGGCACCACTGGAGATACGTCCCTGCTGTCACCTCCTGCCTGGGCCTGGGGGGGTCTCTGGGTTTTTCCTGCTCTTTGCCACATGCTGTTAGATTTGCAGAGTGTTTGCTGTTCGTGGTTATCACAGATCTCTGCATCTTGCAATCAGCCGCCTGGGGAACCCATCTGGACAGTCTTTAGTGATAGAAGAAATTAGTGGTGCCCTTTGTATCTGCTCATCTAACATGCAGCCTTTTTTTTTTTTTTTTTTTAAAGGTAATTGCTGTTTTCATTGTTTTCAGCACAATTCTAGTACTGTGAAGAAGATGATTCAGGGACCAGAGCACCGTCCCTCCTGTAGCCCGTAACCTTTTTTCTTTTTTTCCCCCCAGAGTTGATGTTTTTCTTCTTTTTGGTCTGGCAGCCCCATCTCGGCAGCATCGGCTCTGCCTGTCCATCGTCACGGATAAGCAGGAGTCCCGCGGGGAAAAAAGTAAATCCTGTCATCCAGACCTGCAGTAGGCTCTGGAAGTGTAAGGGAGCTGAACTGGGATTACCAGCGTAACGTGTTTCCTAACCTTGGTGGCAGTGCCTTTGCAAACTAAATAGAAAAGTGTTTTCCCATTGTGTGGTTATTATTATTTTCTAGTGGTTTATTAGACTACGACAGGGGCTCGTAGGCCAGAGAGAAGAACACTGGGGAGGCTTGTGTTGCTTCTGCTCATCCTTTGCCGTATTTGACTAAAAATGTGGGGTGCCAGGATGCTCTTTGACCACAGACACACGTGTGCCCCGCCAGTGCCAGTAGACTCCCCGTGGGAAGCTGACAGAGAGCGGGGAGAGATGGGAGAGATGCTGTTAGATCTCTGTCAGCTTGCAGATAGAGGGGAAAAATCTTTTTAGTGATGAGCAGGGTAAGTCTGATGCAGGGTTAAAAACTTCTGATGTTGAGGTCTCGTGATATCCTATTTATAGACTCTATAACTAAAGAAACAATGCAGATGTTCAGCCAGGGTCAGGAAACTTGTACTCTCGCTGTCCCATTCCCAGCAAGGCCATTGCCGTACTGGTGTGGCAGAGGCCTGAAGAGGAGCTTATGGGCATGAGAGAGTTTTTTCGCCCTGCGCCGGCTGGTTTTGATAGATGTTACCTCTCCCTCCAAACCCTGTGTCATGACTGCGATTTCACTTTCCTCCAGAGCAGTTGATTTTCCCCCTGGGACTCCGACGAGAGGTGCTGTCCCTCCTTCCTGCTGCAGATATTTTTGCTGCGCAGGGACCCCCGGCGCGGAGCCGTGACTCCAGGGAGGTCGGCTCGCTGCTGCAGCAGGAGTTCAGATCTGCAATGTCTCATTCATTTCTCTCTTGCCTTTTCTTTCTTTTCCCTGCAGAACACAAGTGCCCGGTGGACCAGAGGGAGCAGTTAGAAGAAACCCTGCCTCTGATTTTGGGCCTGATATTGGGGTTGGTTATCGTGATAACCCTCTGCGTTTACCATATCCACCACAAGCTGACAGCCAACCAAGTGCAAATTCCTCGGGACAGATCTCAGTACAAACACATGGGATAGGGGACAGGATCGAGCAGCCCAAATACTTATCAGGTAGAAAAAGCAAAAGCACTTTTTTCTAAGGGTGAGGAAAGGTTATGGGGGGGGCGTGAGATGGTATTCACAACACCTAATCGTGGGTATTTCATGGAGGCGCGCACGTTAAGGTTAGCCTTTAATATAGTCAGGGCAGAGACGTAGCTGCCTCTGTAAGAAGACTCCGAGCATCTGATTTTAGGAGTCTGTCTGTGGCAGTAGGTGATATGAATACCTTCTTAAGCAGCTGGGCTGATCATCTGGACACAGAAATGCTTCACATGTCGAAGTTTAACACTGAGAGCAAAATTAGCTTTTTGGTTTTGTGGGTTTTTAATTTTTATTTTATTTTTTTTTTTAATTCTTCCTTCCCCCCCGCCCCGCCCCACCCCAGGGACCCTTACATCCCTGGTGCACCGCCCTTGGCAGCATTCAGCCCTCTCCGTTCACGTCTGTGCAGGGAACAGGGCTGGGGGACAGAGCCATTGCACAGACTTCAATAAGGTCCTCTAACGAAGGGACTCAAACCACATTCCTGAAGTTTGCACTCATGTTAAGGAAAGCATGAAGGCAATACAGGTATGTTTTAAAAAAAGAAAAAAAAAAATATACAAGCCAGAACCTCAAGCTGGTATAAACTGGAGTAACTCCAGCACAGCAGATTGCAACCGGCTGAGGAGCTTGACCCCATGCTTGAGGCTGAGTGAAGAAAGTTTGTTTTTGCTTCTTGAGCCACATCAGAACTAAACTTAAAAAAAAAAAAATTTTAAAAAAAGTGTGTTGATACACAAATTCTAAAGTGCCATGCTACTGCAAGTCAACTGAGAAATGCTTCTGGCTGGACATCCTGCACGTATTGTGATTGTCGTTGAGATGTTACATTGCTACCTGCAACCGGTATTTTCACAATGAAACAAAAAAAAAAAAAAGAAAGAAAACAGAGATGTTAAAGTTACTATGCAGATTATTCAGGTATAATCTAATGTAACAGCAAAGAATATAAGGAAACCCTTGAAATCTATCCTTAAATGTAGACCATTTTTAAAATTAATTAAAACATGTACATATATAATACATGATTTGCCTTCTTATTTTGAAATGATGTAATTCTTTTTACTAAGTCCACGATATCTAATGGAATTGTTGCAAAAATACACAGTCTGAATGGATGTGAAATGTAGGATTTATTCTAGCAGTGTTTTGGTGCAGATGGTTTGGTGAAGACATGGTGGTGGCTCAGGATTCTGTGATTTGTCGGCTGTTTCTAATATTCTTCTAAGCCCCCGGCTGTTTCTTTCCTCTGTGTTTTGTGGGCAGTGGTGCGTTTCACTCTGGTCCTGTCCAGTTCCCACTGAAACCTTTGACTTCCCTTGGCTCCGGTGTTACCGCAGCAAGAGTTAGTCCAGACCTCGTGTTAGTTTAGGGTATGGAAAATACTTTGCTCTTCTTGAACTGATTTGATCCAAACAGGGAGTCATACAAATTGTCCCCCTTCAGTTTAAAATAGGGTAAAAGGCCAAGAAAAACAGTAACTTCAATGTTGAGAAGTGGAAGAGGAGAAACTTAACTGCTTTTTGATGCTGCAGCCTCCTCCAAAATTTGTGAGTTTCTTTTGTCGAAGATGGAAAAAAAAGGTGGATGCAGCAAGAGCCTTTCTTTAGTCCTGTCTTCCTCCTGGACTCATTTCTATGTTATGCTCGCCCTTTTGTTTTCTCATTTGGATGTAAGAGGCAAAGTTATGGCACTAATGATGCTTGTGGCTTTGCCCTTTTCTTTCAAAACTCCAGTGAAAGTGTCCTGGGCGGGCTTTAGGCTGACCGAGTGCCGCTGCCTACAATGAGCTGATTATTATTTAAAAAATAAAAAATAAAATAATTAAAAAAAGGTTCTTTTAGAGACAGCCAGAAAAAGCTGTAGGTAGCAGGAGGGTGAAGAACAGGATAAAAGGTTCGTCCTTAATCGAGAGGGGCCGTAGTTATCAGCTTTGTCCAGCCTTGCTCTTGTCTGCCCTCCAGCCAGAAGGGCTCTCCCAGCCAGCTCCCATCAGCCTGGAGCATCTGCTCCTGTATCTGACATCCAAAAAAATAAAATAAAAAAGGCAGCAAACAGCTGAACTACAGCTGCCAGAGGAGCCCCTCCATTGTCATTTGGTTTATTCATAGCGTGTTTCGGCAAGGTGGCTGCAGGAAGGAGCCGTTGGGATGGTGTGGTCGTGCGGGTGAGCGGCGGTGGGGCCCGACATGGGGGCAGGATGGGGATGGAGATCGCACCGAACGGGAGACGTCCTGGTCAATAAGAGGCCGGTCCCCACCTGGCCAGTTTCCTCCCGATGAGCTGCAGGTCTTTGGTGTCAGAAGGGGCAACTTCTGCTGGGTCAGTTGAGTATAATTAGAGATATATAAGAGCTGGGGCCTTATCTGTGAAAAGTAGGGGAGGAGAAGGACTTTATAGCTGAAAACAAGGAAGACTATCCTGTTTTTTCCCTGTGCCGTCTGTTTCTCTAGGAGAGCCCATTAGGTCTTTTTTAACTCCCTCTTCTCACATTCATCAGCACCCATCCCTCTTACTTTTTTTTTTTTCTTCTTTCTTTCAAAACCCGAGTTAGTTGCGTATCCATTTGGATATCAAACTTTTAAATGGGTGACGTAAAAAAAAGGGCTACTTCCCTTCCACTTGCCTTTAGCAGGAGCTTTACAGAGATAAGGAAATGCCCATCACAGCATTTTTATAAATGTCTTTAATTTCTGATCCCTCCAATATTTTTAACCCAATGAAGGGATGACTGTACCAGTGGCGGATGTGCATGTCTCAGCTACTTTCCATGACCTCTGAGTGCATCCAGCCTTGAACTGAGGCCAGCGCATAGCTGGTGGCAGAGGCAAGGGTAGCTGCAAAGTATTCCAAAATACGCAACCAAGCAAAATCTTACGCTCCTTCCTCTTGGCCTCTTGCTTTTGCTTCGTGTGATGGCTCCTCGCACAAGCCATCGGTGGCAATTCCATTCGGACTGTAGTTTCTTATATCCTGCAGAAATCGTGGTTATTTTGCAGAGCGGGTTTAGAGGCAGGAAGGATCATCCGTAGCTGGCGAGGGGTTGACAGGTACTTCTCAAAACTGGAGCGGGAGGTAGGAAGCCCACTGCTCTGCAACCCTGCAGCGTTTGATGGGCTACATTTAACCTTTCTTAGCCTGCCTTGGAAGCTCCAGTTCAGGGTTTACACGGAGCTGTTTGAAGGCAACAAAATGTGGGGCTTGGCTTAGCTGCCTTAGTGTCACTCTTAGGAGAGGCAGAGGCTGGTGGATGGTCCTGCTGACTGAATGTGTCTCCAGGCTGGTTTTTGGAGCAGCTGGAGTTTGTTACATCTTGTTCACGTAAAGGTGCTGGTTGGTTTTATCCCCTTGTAGGTCATGTTGATGCTTCCCTATTTTCAGAAAGCAAGCAAGACCCACCTGTTGTAACAGGGAGACTGTCTCAAACATTTACGTGTATTTGAGATGGAAAAAAATGCTAATTTATGGTTGGCTCTGCAAACGAATTTTAATTCAACCTGCAGTGACCCCATAAGGGCAGTCATAGCAGAGCAGCCCAAGGAAAACATTGTCTTTACCGCTCACAGAAAGCTGTCCTTGACTGATCCCACTGCTTGGGCATTGGCCAATGCACTGAGGTGGTGGCATCGGCCATCTGACGGGAGAACAGCCCCCCAAAAGCTGATGCAGCTCTTGCAACCCTGTGCCCATATCGCATATACCTGCTGCTTTTCATGTCGGGTGACAGAGGTTTCCCTCAGCTAGCGCTCAGCCATCATCTTCAGGTTGAAAGTGTCTGTAAGCTATCAGGAACAGAGTTGCATGAATACAGTAATTAATTGGTTTTCTGAATTAAGATAGAAAATAATTTCTTGTTGGACTGAAATGGTTTTCCTCTCTTTTTTGGGGGGAATAAAGGAAATAGAAACCATCATTGCAGCTCAGTAACAGTTTGCATTGTGCCCCAGACAGAGGTATCTTGTTATTTAAGATGTTGAAAGAAAACCCTTTGAATCTTTCAATTCTTTCCATCCTTTTGCTAACAATTATTTACTGAACTTGATCTGAATTTTCCATCGATTTAAGCTTTCCAAGCCTATTTTTGAAAAATTATTTACGAGAGAGGTTAAAAAAGCCGTCCAACTTCCCACCTGCCCATCAAACTACAGCAGCATCTTGAGGATGGCAGCACTTTCATTGTGATTTCATTTTATATTTAGGTTTCATTCATCAATGGCTTATTATGAGCTAGCTGCAAACTTGAACACTTTGCTTTATAGATGTTTATGAACACACGAGTAGAAGGTGGATAAATATAAGAAACTTATCAACCTACTGAGCTCTGTAAGGACCTGTAATGATTAAGCACGTACTAAAGCAGCTGTTAATGACTTACAAAGTACTTACGATTAGAACTTTAATTATGAATTATTGATGTGTTGCTGAGGAGTTACACAGCCAGTAAATGCCCTGGCCTCTGCTACTAAAATTATGAGTATTTGTGAATACTTTTAGAACTGGTGACCTCAGAAAAAGCCATCGTTCCTCAGTGACATGCGGGAATAAATACGTTGGAGTAACTGGCCATACGCAGAGCTCAGCCTCAGCCGGTGCAGCAGATGAAGACATCTTCTGGGTGAATGGATGCTCCCAACATCTGGTATCTAAAAAACTAAAACTAAAGAGTATATTTTTTAGCTGAGACGCCCAACAAGGGCAAGACTGCGCAGCCCACAAGGGGGTGGTGAAGGAGGAAATGGCTTCTGCAGCGTGGACCTGCAGGGCCCTGGCTAAGGGCTCAAGAGAGGTTGCAGGAGACGAGATCTGGGAAGATCCCGCAAAGGTTACCCAAGGAACAAATTTGCAGAGAGGGTGATGAACACAGCTCAGTCAACTGTGTAGCCCAAGGTAGCAGGCCATGGTTATTCCCTGCTTTTTTTTGGCTGGCTGTGGCTTTATTTGAAGTGCTGTGGGTGAAAAAGCTGAAGTTAAGCTTTTCTTTTCTGAGTGATGGCTAATGCATTTTTGAAACAATTACTGATGTCAGCAACCGAAAGTAATATAAAAACCTCATTTATTAGACTTGAAGATGCTTAAGGGAGCAAATAATATTGTAGACTCCTCAGCTGACTGATGATGCTACCGGGGAGCCTGGGAGGAATGTTTGCACTAGGCATCATAGCTGAATGGTTATGAGCCAAAAATTAAGGACAGTAAGGAAAAGTAAGTTAAAAAAAAAATATTCAAAAGGGATTATTGGGGGGGGGGCAAGGAAAGGCAGGTGGAAATGTTTCAACAGGTGGGGGCTTTCTGGAATACTTCATATGCAGAGCTGTATGGGTGTGCTAATCACTTCTCAAAAATTTTCTCTACTATATAAGTAACCACAAAGGCATATCTGGGTGTTTCTTTCAAGTGCTGGCATTGCCAACTTGTGTTGAGCCATGAACAGTTTCTCGACGTGTAGAGAAGAAGTTGTGTATTTTTTTTTCTAACATAAGTGTGCGTGCGTGTGCACACGCGCACAGGGGTGTGTTTGGGGGGCTCTCAGAATGGCTAAATCACGGGTTGAAATGGATATTTCTGTAATATTTCTCTAACTACATCATTTGCTTCAGCCTGACAAGCCACACTGGTGATTTCTGCTGTGGGGCAGTTTCTTTTTGTGCACGGAGAAGAGCGGAGGCTGGTGCACGACAAATGGGCCTGACCAGGACTGGCCTCTTTGGGGGTGCGAAGGTGCCAGAGAGAAACAAAGTCGGTCTCCCACGTCAAGGTTTTTTCTGCAAAGGCTGATGATAAAGATTTGAATGATTATTTCCCTCCCATTATTTTTTCCCCTCACTTTGGGGTTTTTGTTGGTGATTTATTTAGGGTATTTAGCTCATAGGCTGCCTGGCTTGGCCACACCCCATCACGCTGCAAACCCTAAGCCTTTGCACTTTCCTCCTTATGGCAAATTAAAGATGGTTTGGTTTGGGTTGGGTTTTTTTTCCCCCCAGTCATGTTGGGGCTCTTTTGCCTCTTCCAACCTTTTCTGCTCCTTGTTCATTAAGTCTGATGTGCTTGGGACAACTGTTTGTCTTTTTTTTTTTTTTTTCTTAATTTTGGGTAGAGGCACAGTCAGAATCTCAAACTGCTTATTCTTACGTCCTGTAGTTCACCACAGGTGTTTATGCAGTGATTGTGCCATCAACCAGCAGAAAAAGTTATTGACACTGAGATGTTCTCTTTTTTTGAGGTTTTATTCCTACCTTCTTAATTTGGAAAATTAGAGCTGGACAGCAGCATTTCACTCTTTAAATATCTTGAACTAACAAATACAATCAAAAAGTACAAAACAACCTATTTTTCTTACGCCCTTACAGCCACTGACTCGTGTGTGTGTGTGTGTATCTCTCGCACAAGGACCTTCTTTTTTCTTGTAACTTGCTGTGTGACGGAGTCAAATTTAAAAACAAGGCTTGGGGGGGGGAAAAAAACACACTGAAAATTAAAGCATTTATTAATTAATTTATTTAACTCGCATGTGCATTTGTCTCACCAGTAGTTGGTGTTCACAAAAAAAACTCCTTGGAAATCGACAAAACTTTCAGTAAACTTGATGAATACTGTTTAAAGTATCTAATGATAAGAAAGTTGCAGAAAATTCTTCACTTGTACAGCCTAAAATGCGCTGAATATTGAAGAACCCCCCCCCCCACCAACCTCAACCCCTTTTTTATCCAAAGATGGTTAAAAAAGTTTACTTTTGTGGCTAGTATTACAGTTTCGCCCGTATGTCACTGCCTTGACTGGTGCAGCCTGTTTTCCTGAGTTGTCACTACAAAATAGGAACACCTTAGACCGCGGCGGGTGCTGCTCTCTCTGCGGGTGGGTACCAGGAGCGTGTTTGCAGCAGGGCGGTGGGAGCCAAACACATTTTCTTTAGCATCTTCTTAAAATGTGCAAACAGGGTTAAGAAGAGAAAGCAGCGGGGAGTAAGACACACAGATGTAAGAACATTTATTCAATGTTTGAGTTCGTATTTATCTCTTCTTTTCTTTTTTTTAAACTGTTTCTCTCTCTTCAAATATTCTTTAACTTTTTAAGGGCAGTACTAAAGGAGCTTCTGTACTATTGGCAACTCTTTTGTCCCAGAGGAAGATCTTTAAGCAACAGCTCCTGCCAGGTTTAGATATTTGGTTATAATTTACTACAATAAATAACAATTAATTTATTCTCTATGAAATTCCAGAATAAGAAAGTGTGTTTTCGCAAAATTGGCTTTGTGTTTCTTAATGAGATTGTAAAATGAGGTCAGTAAGAAAAAAAAAAAAAACCCTTGAAAAACATGGCTTTCATATTATACATAATTAAAAAGAACTAATCATTAATAAATAAAATTCATTTATCATTGAAATTATTATGAAGCACTTCTAAAAATTTTAAAGGCAAATCTACTTAGGCCTACAGTTAACATGCAAAGTCATCCAACAAATAACACAAAATTGTACCGTAGTAGTCAACTGTTGCATCAACATTCAAAAAGGTCTAGACAGCAGCACGACTTCTTCTATATGGCAAACATCTCGTAACGCATCACAACGCTCTGCCTGAGCTCTGGAGGGTGCCCGCTGGGCGGGCAGACGGGATGCCTGCCGTCCCTTTCCACTTCCAGGGCGTGACAGAAATAACGGAGGCTTTTTGCGATAACAAAACTGGCCTTGCGGTGGCATAAAACGAAGGGTCCGCCACGGCGTGAGGAGATGGCCCTTGAGCGCAAGTAGGCCGGACGCGTTAGCTCCCACCGCTGGAGAACCGGGGAGACGAGGGGGACCCTGACGACCGCTAACGTTCAGCAGCGGCTCTGATGGCTGCTGCGTCACCGGTAGCGCGGGGAGGGCGAGCGCCCAACGCCAGGCTCTGCCAGCGCTCCCACAGCATCAGTTATCGTTGGCGCTTCAGGGGACGAGCGCTCTCCTCACCCCGATGGAAAAATCTGCAAAACCTTCTAACTGCCTAAAGGTGGTGGGTTTGGTTTTTTGTTTGTTTTCAAAAGGGTTAAAAAAGTCGGAAACTTTATCTTCTCAAATTCTTGCTAAGTTACACTTATTACTTCAACTAACACAACAGTTACATGACAAAGTACTGCAAATTATCAAAATGTACTGTACAGAAAATTACAAATTCATTGCAAAATACATTGCGCTGCTATGACTGAGATTAAAAAGTGCTTTTTTTTTTTCTGTCAGAAAAGTGTTCTTCTGAAATAGAAGTGCCGTAGCCTGCAACAAAATTCTGCTGTTTCACTCCGGCTGTGCTATCCTCTACTAATTATCTTTCCAACCTTGTTTGCATTTGGCGCCATCTGCCTGGATGGCCAAGACGACGACAGCGCTGGGGAGCGACGGTCCACAGCGGAGCGTGGCCACCCAGCTGGTGGCCAGGATCACTCCCTGGTCCCTCGCAGCCCCAGAGAGCACCTCCTGGCATTTTTGTACACCACATCATTTCCGCGGGGCTGGTTTTCCTGCACAAGGTTTCGCCCGTCCCTGCCCGCGGTTCCCACACAGCTGCCGGGATTCCTGCGCGGCCGTTATCCAGACTCTGCACCGATCTCCTCCCGAAAAGTCGCCGGCTTCAGCGATGCCTGTGCTGCCTCATGAGGGGCACGATGCAAGAAGGGGGCCCAGCCAGTTTGAGAAACGGGTGTCTCAACAGTTCCTGTGCTGTGGCTCTCTGCGAGGGCTCCCGCACCAGCATCGAGTCCAAGAAGCCCCGGAGGACCGAGGAGACCTGCAACATCGCACTGGTGTTAGGGACGGGCAAAGACACCTGGTTCCAGCCTACGCTGGGTCTGTGCATGCTGCTTTCCTTGGGAGGACAAGGGACGCACTGAACTCTCCTATGGCTGTACATCCTACAGATGTGCTGAGCTAAAGAGCCGCGCATCTTCTGTGTGCCGTTAATGTTAAAAGTATTTGGGTGTCAGTGGGGTGCAGAACAGCACACACTACATAGCTTTGCATGCGGTGGGTGAGAAAAGCATTCACATATGCTGAGGGCTCAGGTCTGACTTGTAGTAGCACACCCAAAATGGGAGGCACCCGAAGGCTTTGGCACTGGGCATGGATGTTCCGACCCAGCCACAGCAGGGCTGACATGCCGACTTGCTCTGGTCCTTGGGCAGGGTGGGAAGCATGAGGCTCTGCCCAGCTCCCTTCACCATCGCTTGCTGCAAAAGCAAAGCCAGGGCCAGACACAAAAAAAAAAAAAAAAAAAAAAAAAAAAAAGAAAAAAATTACAGTTTGCTGATGTCTTTGGCCTTGCACACACGAGTCCTGTGTAGGACCTGCTGCTCAAGGTGGTACCTCAAAGATGGGATTTAGCCTTTGGGCGTGGAAGTGTGTGGCTACATTTTTATTAAGTGGTTCTACATGCAAGACCCTCATCACCTGTGGGAAGTCTGACCTTGTGCATGTCCTTCACCCGGGGCGGTAAGTTATCCCGGATTCGGCGCATGGCCTGCAGCGGCGGCTCGTTGAAGTAGGGCGGTTCGCCGTCTATCATCTCTATCACCATGATGCCCAGGGACCAGATATCCACCTGTAACACACAGACCATTCATAAACACCGCTGGTCATGCAGCAAGGGGGCTAACAGGCTCAGCACTTGCTGGGGGTGTGTGTCACACAAACCTCAGATCTGGCTCATGCTGTGGTACCTGCTGTTTGTGTCCAGCCTAAGCCAACAGTCTGGTGAGCCATCACCAGAAATCTGTCTTTTTTAACCAGCTGACAACGATTTTTCCTTCTGAGCAATAAGTGCATTAAAGAAATACATTAGAAACAACTTACAAACCAGGGTCTGCGGCCAGTTTAGGTGGTGTCTGCTGGAAGCACTGCTAAGGCATGCTCGTTTGAGAGGCTGGCTGCACCCCGCTGCGCCGCAGTTCAGCTGCACTGATGTGCACCCGCTGAGTAGTTACCCCAGGTTGCCCGCAATGCTGCAGAAAGGTGCACCTCGTGGGAGGGCAGAGTATGATTCAGCTGCTGTGAAATCAGTTCCTCTGTTTCCCCTGAATCTTAAAGACTGCAGGAACTCCGTCTGAGACCCCAAGGCGTACACAAGCACTTACTACACCCGGGCCTGTTTCCAGCAACCATGGGTGATACATTCTACAATCCCTTTAGAAAATGATTCAGCTCCAGCTTATAAAAAAAAAAAAAAACACCAAAAAAAACCACACGCCTTTTTTTTTTTTTTTTTTTTTTTTGGTCCTGGCCTGCTGCAGAGCTGCTCCAGAATCCCAGTCTGCTGATGACTGTAATTCCTGTCATCTGCCAGCCCAAATACAGCCACGGCCAGTTCATACTGCTTTTGCTCATTTGCCAACACTATCCTTCAGCTTAAATCCTTTTATTTTTTTTTTTTTTTTCCCCCCTTTCCCTTCTGGTGGGGAAATGGAACATGGTGGTAAGTTCAGCCACTGTATAATCCCTTTAGTGTTATTAATGGGCTAATAATAGCTGATGTTATTATCCCTGAAATGCCTTCGACAATGCCTCACATCCTGGGTGAATGTCGGTGCCTGCAGGGTGCTCTCGCTCTCGGGCGGGCGCTCTCCCTGCCTGCGCCAGATCAGCCCCTGCTGCGCGATGGGAAGATGCTGCGTCTCCCGTCTCAGGCCTCGGCTCATTTCCCCCTCAATCTCTGTGCATGTGTGTGTGTGTGTGTGTATATATATATATATATATGTGTGTGTGTGTGTATATTTGTGTGTAAATATATCTATCTATATTTGACTTGCAGGTTTGTTCTCTGCAGCTGTTACTACAGGCACTATCAAGCAGATGATGACTCCCCTCACCACGTAGAGGAGAAAATGCAGCCGTGTCGCTGGCTGGGGAGGCGTGAGTCACTGTCACGACTGAGCGTGGGAGAGGGGATTGCTCTTCCCAGGCTGGCAGCGCAGAAGCACCGTGACTCAGAGCTTCCTAACGGATGGTGTATGGCTCTGCAGAGCGGTGGGTCCCCACCTTTCTGGTCTGATCTAAAAGGCTCCAATAAAAATATGTGAATTGCCTTTTTCAGGCAGTGCTTAAAATAGTTCCCACAGCTATGCTTTTTTCCCGCCCCCGTCTCTCAACTAATGAGAGCAATGGCTGCAAGGAATGAGCTGATGTGGAGACGAATGCTGCGACAGAGGGTGGCAATCCAACCCGCCCGGCCAGCTCCCGTGTTTGGGACCCTACAGGACCATGCCTGCGCCTTTGCCGGCGCTCCTCCGGAGGAAGGGGATCGCAGGCTTTAGCTGGATGAAAGCAGAGTGGATCACTGCCTGCAGGTCTGTGCAAATGCTGATGTGACCTGGCTGTGCAGTACGGGCACGTGATTTGGCTGCTGGTCTGGCAAATGCAGGTGTAGACACCTGTAACTGCAGCTCCAGCTTGCAGGCTTGAAATTAAAGATCATCAAAGGGTCTTTCATGGTGTGAAAATGATGCCAGTTTCCTTTAATACAGCACCCTGAGCTAAAAATACGTGAAGGCATTACCTTGTTCAGTGTGCTAAATGGAGTTGTTATTTAACAACTCGGTCTTGGAGAAATAGTTTAAAACAAGGCACAATGTAGCGCTCTGGGGCAAACATAATTGCTGCTATTTAGCTTATCTGCGTAAATGCATTTGAAGCGCAGGGTCCTGACAGGGCTCGGTGGGGCCGCCCAAGGCACGACGCAGAGGGAAAACAGGGAAAACAGCCGCTCTGGGCCCCGGCGGGCGTGCAGTGCCCTGCTGTGCTCACCTCGGTGCCGTAGGGCAGGCGGGATATCACCTCCGGCGCCATCCAGTACGGCGTCCCAACTAGAGACTTCCTCCTGGGCACCTCCTTTGACACTTGGGCGCAGAACCCAAAGTCGGACAATTTTATCTGAAAAGTAGAGATAAAGAAAAAGCCCCTCTTGAATAACAAGGCAAATTGCTCCGAGGCACACGTGCCTCCAAGAGTCACATCTCCAGCTGCAGCGCGGGGGGGACAGGGATGGAGCTGCACCGTTGGCCTGGGCCGGGACGGCAGCACAGTTTTGGAAGCGTGGCCGGAGCCGGCAATACAGCCTGGGAACGCGCCGCTCATCGAAATGAAGGCAAGGGAAGGAAGTAGGAGAGAGTGGCAGGGGTGCTTGTTACTAAGGTCACCTGCCATAGCTCATTGCGTCTCCACCAGCAAAAGATGCGGAGGAGCTAAATGGCTTATAACATTTAAAAAAATAGAAGGAAAGCAAAAAAAATTCTGAAGTAACAGTGTTTTATAATGAATCTATTATTGCATGTATATAAACCCCATGGTTGTAGTCTATGTATGTATACTGACATTCAATAATATACATATTCCAAGTGATACACCCCACTCCTATTATTTGTATGAGGGATATGATCTGTGGGTTTGCCAGAAAACAGATGAAACAAGTGGCATTCACCCTGTTTTCTTTTACCACAGGGAGCATGACCTAACACTCACAGAAAGCAATACCCCTGCCAATGACTTTTCAAGACCAGGACCTCACACGGTGGACTATCACTAAAGAAACTGTCATCTTTATGAAGCAGGGGAGCTCATTTGGGGAAGGCAGGGAAGGGTGCAGGACTCCTCCAAAATGACTGTAAGAGATAAAGGGACCTGCTCCCTTTGCTTGGGAAGGCGGGAATTAAGGACAGTACTGTCCTTGAGTAGCTGTGGCAGTGACCTGAAATAGAAATAATGGGATACACAAGCACTCCGGAGAGCAGCTCTTGCTGCATCATGTGCCTGCTCTAACTTTTATGCCAGGTTTTTTTTTTTTTTGCAACAAAAATTACAGCAAATTATCACCTCCCCCTCTCTGTTGCTGTACAATGCCAAGGTGAAAACTCCTCCAACTCCCAACCAAAACAAGCTGCTCTGAGTGTCGGTGGCATCACCCCCTTCCAGAAACAGCTTGTTCCTTAAGGCTGAAGTCTTTGGTCCCCCCCCCTCCAAGTATTTATTTGGAGGTCTAGAAGCTAGCAGAAGGGCTTTCCTGGACATCAGCCTAACCCCCATCGTCCCCAGCTACATGCTGCACAGTGCAACAGTGACCATGCCCAAGGTCCATAAGCCACGTATCACGTACTCGGCGCCTGGGGATACGAAGGGAGCCCAAACAGCCCCGGGACAACTGAAGTGGGAAGTTGCATAATCCCTGCGTTGTGTAGACCAGCATTTTATTATCAGCACTGATTTGTTTTCTTTTGGATTCAGTACAGACGTTATTTTTTTAAAAACTAAGGGCATTATTTTTAACAGAATTATGAAATTATTGTTGGTATTTCTAAAACAAAGCCAATAATAGCCAAGTTCTCCGTGCTAAATGTATTTTTCAGTTTACAGGATGTAGAATGGAAGAAATAATGCATATTTTGGAAGCAGAGCCCAATCTTCTTTTGTAGGAGCACAAGAGGTTTTGCATATCTATTGCTCATTCGAGTACATAAAAGAAGACGATTTTCTAAAAAAAGATAATTGCACAACACAGCCATGAAGAAACCTGCAATGCAGATAATAAGTACTGGAGTAATGAGTATAACGTTATGCAGATCCCGAGAGCAGATCAGATGCTATTTCAGCAACATGGATTGAAATCACAGCTGAAAAACTCCTACACGTGGAATTTTCTTTCCCCGACAGGATTAACAGGAGCAGCCTGTGGCTGCTGCAGGAAGAAAATCCCTTTCCCTTGGTGAAGTGGGAATGAAATTATAAAGGCAAGACTTTGATTAGGGAATCAGACCAGGCCTGGGAAGCCAAGAGTTTTACCTTCTGAAGGAGAAGATCTAGGTTTGGTTCCAGACCAACCGGGTGCTCTTAGGTCCAGTCCAACCCCCCCTAAATCTTGCTTTTGGCAGGTGTGTAACGCCAGTGGAGCAACCCTTAAAGCCCTGCTTATGGGACTCACTGGCCATGAGTGCATTAGTTTCTATTCAAGTTATTGCAATGGGGCCACAAGGTGAGACGCAAAGTAGCGCCGAACTCAAGCAGAAATTAGGCTTTTATATTTAAGAGTGATTTGCCTTTGGGTGTCCCAGGTTTAGGTGCCTCAAGTTTTATGGCTGTGTATGTCCAGAAATAGCCACTGCCCAAACCCACCTTTCTCCTTGTAAAGGAATAACAATTTCCTTGGGACCAAACACTGCTGAAGTAATATTTTTTTTTTGCGTGCAAACTTTATTTTGCTTATTGGGCAGGTCATGTGCAGCATTTTCTCTCCCACTCATTAACACCACAAAGAAAGACCAATTCGCTGACAGCAGCATCCAAGTAAAGGGAATTCTGGGACAGGTATAATCAAGCATCTTGTAAGTGCACCTATGGTAAAAGCTACTCTCACCATCGGAGGGAGTGTTTCAGCAGTAATGCAGAATACTTCCTATTATAGATTCCTAGTATAGATTGATGTTAGCCTTCTAACTAGCTTGGGAAAACAGAGTAAAGGTATAGAAGCTTGCTAACTAAAGGATAACTAAATGTAGTAAAAAGAAAACATTTTTGAGACGGATCAGAGTAGGAGTGGTGCAGCAAAAGAGAGTCCACTGTCACCTAATCATCACCCATAGTTGCTTCTGCCACTGACTTTTGACGGCTCCAATCCCTGCGAGGGACTCTGCATGCAGCGCAGATGTCAGTCACCGGCCAGGCCTGTGTTTTTCCGATTCAGCTCTCTAACAACTTATTCGCAGGTCGTATCCCATGATTTCACAAGCCTGGCTTATTTTTTTTTTTTTTTTAAGTTAGTGTCACTTTGAACGTGCTATTTTCATGCCAGCCCCGAGAGGCGGCAGGAGAAACGCTGGGCGCTCACCCTCCCGTCGCTTGTGAGAAGGATGGAGTCGCTTTTGATGTCGCGGTGGATGACGCCTTGGTTGTGCAGGTAGGACAGGGCTCTCAGGACGGACAGGCAGACGGTCGCTATCTGCTCCTCGTTCATCCTGAAACAGCAAAGTGGAAAAACGAGCTGAGCGTTAACGAAGACAGCAGGAAAGGGGAGCTGGAGCGAAGAGGCGCAAGTCCCCCTTCATGCCAGCGTAGGGACAGCCAGCAGATCTTCTAGACAATGGCTCTGTGGGGTGACTCTCTGGTCCAATTTCTGTCGAAAAAGGGGAGATGAGGGGTGAGGAACAACCCTGCAATGAGGTCTGGATAAGTCTCCCTGCAGCACTAAAAAAGCAGAGTTTATTATGTGATGTAGCGTGTTACAGTGAGCCGGCTTTCCTCTGGGAAATAACAGAAATGCCTTATTTACAGTAAACTTACTGCTTGCCAAGGAGCGTAAATCACTCCTGGGATGGAAACAGGCATGGAATAAATGTGAGGAAAAAAAAACCACTCTTAACTGTGCAGACAAAATGTCACGCCCTGGGTGTAGCTCTCTGAGAGTGCTGCTTTGCTTTTATGCCTTCTATAAAAATATTCAGGCTATTTCAGCAGAAAAATGAACAGCAGGAGTCCTCATTTCTGTGCACGCATGCAAAAGCCCATTCTGGAAGAGGCCGTCTGCACAGCGCGATGGCGATGGCCGGGATGGGTGGCATACCCTGGACCTCACTGCCCCGCTGCTGGATGACCCCAGCATCCCTACTATGCGAGCAGAAAAACACCTGTGGAGCATTCTGCTTTAACTTTGTGTGCCATTTGCAGTATTTTAGCAAAATCTTTGAGGGAAGGTCATGCAATGTAAAAAAAAAACCCAGAAGATTAAGGAAAGACTATTTTGAATAAAAAAATAGATGACAGCTCGTAAGAAGTGGTGCCCTGGGAACATCTGTTTGCCATTAAATTCCTGTCAGAAATATCTAAGACAGGGATTTTAATGTTTCGGGGAGCAGGGGTTAACAAATGACTTACAGTCTTATAATTTATTTCAGCACATCAGCTAAGGCAACACTAAAAAATAAAATACCTGTGTTACAACTCTTCTTTGGTAGGACTTAAGAGCATCACTAAACTATGAGAGAAGATAACTTTTCTAATTTACTGTTCCTTGCTTTTCTTCTTGCTCGCCTAAATACTCCCCCACTGGAATGGTGTGGGACTTTTTTTTAATTCAAGAGGAAGAAATTAAATAAAGACTCCCTCTTCCCTATCTCATCTTATCCTGCTTATCAGGAAAAGATGAGTGAAGAGCAGATGTAAAGAAGGCTGTAAAAATCTAATGTCCCTACTCCGAAGAGGAAGAGCGGTTCCATACGCTACAGCTTTTGTGCTGGTGAATAGCCTTGTTTAAAGTTATGATATTAATTGAAACGTGGGAACGAGCCCTACCATAAGCACAAATATTCTGATATAAAAATACTTTTCCCCTTACGTCTTAGGCTCGGTTTGCAGTTAACATTTCTGACAGCACGGTTACATGGGCTATGAGTACAGAGAGAAATCACCCTTACAACTGACGCAGTTACGGCAGCAAAAAACAACGATACAGATTATCAAAGAGGGAAAAGAAGACTTTTTTTTTTTTTTTTTTTTTTTTTTTTTGCCGTTTGAGGAACTAATGGATAAAAGTCATGTTGCTGCTAAATTACCTCCTAAAGTATTAGCAAATCCCCACCTACCAGCAAGCCCTTTCAGGCATTTCTTTCCCTTCTATTTAAAAAATGGTGGTACTGACAGGAATTCAGTCTGTCAGGGGCTTCTTTATGCTGCTAAAGTGAGCATGCTACAGTATGTGTCTATATAAGTACATGTATATACATACAAACACAGGTACATATAGAGCTATACACATACAAACCCGTATCTATGTATGTATATTTTCATGTATGTATACTGTATGCATGTATGCATTTTCATGTTTGTATACATGTATTTTATATGTAAATACAAATATACAGCAGTAAATATCTACATAAAAATACATATATAGAGGCAGGAGGAACCCAGCTTCCCTCAACAGGAGGTGAGGTCCGAGGTATCCCCGAAGGAAAGCCACGGCACTCACACTCACACTGTAGGATTTACGCCGCCGGTCCCTGGCGCAGCACACCCAACCCACCTCGTGTGAGTCACTATATCCGTCAAAGCGCCGCCCTCCAGAAACTCCATCACAACCCACAGCTCATCGGCAACAAGGTAACTGTTGTACATGTCAACCACGTTTTCATGATGGTAATCTCTCATGATTACGACCTGTGAGGAAGAAAAAGATGATATGTGAATTGCTACAAGCATTATCTGACACTTGTTTTGACCTTCTTTTTCACTGTACTTTTCTCTTTGTGCTTAGTAAAGGTTCTGCTATGAATCACATCCTCCCTAATCCTTATGCCAACGCATAAACAAAAATCAATATATTTACATAAAAATAACAGTCATCTTAAATGCATTAGGAAGAAGGAAGAATCTTTAGTTGCTAAATTATAAGTGGGAGATAGTTGGGGTTTTTTCAGACTGCAGGAACAGGATTATTTATTTCATTGCTTTTTTATTGCCAGTTGCTTTCAGTACAAGAGATGTTTTTTTTTTTGTTTGTTTGTTTTTTTTTTAACCTGATCCATCACTCAACCCATCAAAGTCATCTTCATCATGTATCAAACGGTACTTTGCACAGAATTTTAAGAGAACACTGGCAATATAGGGGTGTTAGTCATAAAAACGACTCAAATCCCACATCTAAAAGGGACTGTACACAGTAGGGACCACAGTAGCAGCAGCCTGGCCAAGGCGGTGACTGTCACCCCATGGTACTGAAGGATGATCACTTCAGGGCATGGTGCAGGAGGCCTGGGGGTGTTGGGTTGACGGCTGGACTTGATGATCCTACAGGTCTTTTCCAACCTTCATGATTCTATGATTCTATGTCAGAAAGGCAATCCAGAGAGAAAACAGCAGCCAGGGAAGGCTTCGTTACAGACGGCGGCATTTCAGCACGGCTGAAAAGAAATTTTCAGCTGACACGAGTGACTGGAGCAGTTCAGGGAAGCAGCTTGATCCTGCACAGCATGAAGGACCTGCGTCAAGATGTTACCATTCAAGAGATGCTTGGTTAGAGCTACCACAACGCAATTCAGGGCAGTCTTCCAGCAGAGGCCAAACAAAGCCAAAACACCCAGTACAGTCATGGACTGTGCAAAGGAGATCTGTGTGAAGTTTGCTAAAAACTAATCCTTTAATTAAAAAATTCTAAGTTTTTAAAGGTTTTAAAGAAACCGGTCTGTTATGTGCTGCGGGAAGATCCTCTTATGGTTAAAATACAGGAAACAAATGGTAGAATCAAAAGGTTAGTTCTCACAAGAGGTTTCCCTGGGGACCTGCGGTCTTTTTGGCGTTACCAGCATATTCACAAGTGATCTCGAAAAGGGAGCGGAGAACGCGTACCACTAGCTTCTTTAAGGGAGTAAGAGGGAAAAAAGGAGAAACTCTTCGAGTTGCAAAAGGAACTCTCAGCACCAAACAACGGTGTGGAAAAGTGGCAAATGAAAACCAGTGTTCTTGAATTTAAAATAATGTACGTGGGGAAAACAATCTTCCATAGGCAGCTGTGGGCTCTGAGCTGCTTGCAGCTACTCAGGAAAGGAGATGTGGGAATTAACACAGATGGTCCCAAGAAAAAAGGACTGTCAGCTCTTTGCTTAGTAACCATCAAGAAAGCAAAGGAACCGCTAATGGTTAGGAGAGGAAGGAGGGAGGAAACAAAAAGCACATACATGCCAGAATACGGTGCATGTGCTTCTCGAATAGTCTGGTTAGTTTGGGCCCTCCACCTCGGGAGAATAAACTACTACACCAGCAAACGGTCAGAGAAAGGCAGCTGGGCTATGTCTGTGCACCTGATGTGCTGCACAGACCAGCTGACAGATTCCTTAGCTGTTTACTGTGACTTCCCACCACATTATAGGTTTAAAGCCAGGAGGAGACGTAGCTCATTTGAAACTGGTCTGGTTATACGGTATTTATACAGCACAGATGTGCATGGGACTCACCACCTCTTTTAGAAAGATATTAATTTGGCTCTTGGGGTTGCCATTTGGCCCACGTCTCCTGTTGAACCTACCGCCTGCAAAACCCGTCGTACCACCCAAAACAATGTACCTCATTAAAGAGCAGCTCCCTTCTCTGCTGTTTCCTGAGATCCATCTTCTTCACGGCGACTTGCTTTCCTGTGTGCTTCTCAGTGGCGATGCAGACAATCCCCGTGGAGCCCTCCCCGATCTTGATGAAGTTGTCCAAGTACTCCCGGGGGTCGCCGGGGCTGACCACAAGCTGCAGAGCAGCTCTGAACTGTTCGTGGGACACCCTGGAGGGCTGCTGGTCTGAGGAGGATCCCCAGCTGGGTGGAGGATAAGCACTTGACGTGATACTTGGGGAGCTGGGGTAGGAGGCGGTGGAAATATAGGGAGAGCTGGGCTGGAGAGATGGCTGGTGAAAGTGGGACCCTTTGTGGTAGACCAGGGGGTACTGGTAGCTGCTGCTTGAATAGCTGACTTTGCTCTGACTTTGAGGTAGCTTTACTGGGCCCCTGGGGTAGGTGTCCGATCCGGAGAGAGGTGGGCTAACGACCAGCTGCGCTCGATCATAATCCACCTGCAACGCAAAAGCAGATGAGTGAATGCGGGTGAACAGACAGCTTGCTGGCTGTCCATCCACTCGGTTCGTTTTCGGCACCCCCCGAGGTCTTCAGCGGGTGCCGGCACAATGTGCTGCCGCACGTACACGTTCCTCTCAACATGACACTGCTGCCCTGTATCTGAAAAGAGATTTTTTTTTTTTTAGACCACTGAGCTGCTGTGCTCTCATCAGCACTAAAATGAGGCCAGGGAAGACCGCGAGATCTTTTGTGCATCTCAGGTCCATTTTTCTGTCCGGGTACCCGTTTGTAGATACAATAATCTTTGTTTAATGAAAGCATAAGCTCCAAAAAAGCGCATTTGCTCTCTAGCTGCAGTGCCCTGCAGGCTCTCTGGGCCATTTCCTCCAAGAATTCATCCCTTTCACAACCAGCTGCCCTTTGGCAAATTCCAATTTGCGTCTTTCCTTTCAAATACCCCTTCCTGGGTTTTGACTCTCAGCCCTTAGTCGTTTCTTATGCTTTCCTCTAGGAAGCCAGGGATGACCCAACCTCTTCTTGCAGAGGCGGTGGTACCTTGAAATCCCTGGCATCTCCCGCCTTGCCCCGCTACCGGCTGCTGTTAGAGTGCCTGCATGCATGCATGACGAGGTGCCTAATTCAATTTACCATTTCTTAAATGATTTTCCAGAGTGACACACTACTTAACTGCAGTGTCACGAAACTGCTAATTTTCATCTGAAATCAAAGACAATCGCAGAGGAAATTATCCCGATGGGAGGCCTTGTTCATTTGTAGGTTCCTTTCTTTCATTTTATTTTCCAAGCTTCCTACACTGAAAGCAAATGAATACTTTGCATTTGCAAACATAAGAGTTTGCTTTAAAAAAAAAGGATGTAAGACAAAAAAACCCCACCCAAAACAAAATTACACTTTTCCCCCCCGGAAAAAGAGCATCTCCACATTTACGATACAACGCATGTGACTCCTGACAATGTGTGGAGCATCTCAGAGCAGGGGGGGGTAGTTCAACACAGGCTCATGATGTAGCACAATTACAAATAATTATGGCAATGAGTTCATTTAATCAATCAATTTCAGTGGCAGTGCACAGGGATGGACAGAGCAGCAAACTCTACACAGCTCATGGTTGCTACTATTACTGCTGGCTGCTGGCCAGCAGTCCCTGATCCATGTTAGTTAAATGCACATTAATCTGAATTTGGCAGTGTAATCAAGGACCCAACTGAACTGTGAAATTGAATTCTGCAGTGGAACATCATTTGACCATTTTATGCTAAGACTGCAAAAAAAAAAAAAAAAAAAAAAAGAAAGAAAGAAAAAAAAAATCTGCCGCAGCATCAATTTATCACTGTAGGCTGCTGCACAGCGAGGAGGAGTTTCTAGCTGGAGTCGCCTCGGTGCGGGAAGAAAAGCCTCCGAGTACAATATTGTATCAGCGCTTTCCTATCTCATGCATGAGCCGGGCGTGCGCATCTTTTCATTTCGTGTGAGGTTTAGCAGGGAAGAGGGAATGCCTCTCCAGAGGGGCTGCTCAGAGATTTCCCTTGGAAACGTGAAGCTGGAGTCTGCTTCCGTCTTGGGACTCGCACGCTGGCAGCTACCAGCCACATGGAGCATCCAGCGAGCACGTAACGGTGTTGTACAGCCACCTCCTAGGATGCTGGCTTTGTTTAAGCAAAACATCCACATGATTGCAGCCATAATTTCACTTACTCTGTCAGGCAGGGATAGCCATAAAATAGAAGGGGGTCAGAGACACCATGAATTTCGTGAAGGGCATTACATCTGCCAAACTAATTAACAGGGAAAAGTGCTCAGATGGTTTGGTGGAGGGAGAGGAACTCAATCTAGCCCTGTCCTATATATCTGTGTACGTAGGGACACATAAATTATTGCTTTGGCTGTAAATACACCATTTTCTTTTAACTATTGAGAAGGGGAAAGCCTTGTCTAGAAATTCAAGCTGGATAAATCCACACTAATGAATTATTTGAGGCTTCACCCATGCCTGATATTTCTGAGCACGTCCTAAGCTTAACACATTGGCAAAAGTAAATTCCGCAGTGAAATTTTAAAATGAAAATTCAAGGGTTCAGTGTGCTTTTTGAAAGCTTTTTGATGTTAGCACTGCAGTACAATGTAAACCCATTTGCGTCCTGAATCCCATGAAATCTTACAAAAAAGCAGGAGCTATGATGAGTAAATCAGCCAAACGTCTCCTCCGAGGCTGTGTCCTGACGCAGTGCTTCACATCGCGGCCAAATCAAACATGCTTTATTCCACTAATAATTCTATTTCTGCTACCGAATGCAGCTACCTACTGAAAGGAAATTCTTTAAATACTACAAAGGGAAGAAGAAACCAGTCCTGCGCTCATCCAAGATCAGGTCAAAGGCACAGCCAAAGCTCTGACACGACATCCATCACGGCGCAGCGGTGCACGGCGATACCCCACCGCTGCCGGCTGGGTCGCTGCACTGGCTCGCAGCATTACCCGCATCCACACGCGGCCACGTCGGCACTCGGGTGCTTTCATCGTTAAACGGTGGACGTAAGACCGTGTTTAAACTCATTTCAGCTTCCGCCCTGATGACTGCGATGCCCGTTTCGTATCGCATGCGGTGGAAACACCTGCTTGTTCGTAAGGGGTACGTACCTTCCCTGCAAGGCTGGCGGCTCGGGCAGCCTTTCAGCCGAGCGGGTGTCCCCGTACGCTCTGCAGTCGGACTGCGGCAGGGATGGCAGCCGCAGCCCTGCAGCCGGAGACCATACCCTCCTAGGGGTGCAGCAAGGCCCTGGCAAGACGGGCTCACCTTTCAGTAAAGGCAAAACAGATTTCGGTTTGCCAAAGTGAAGGGTGTGGAAGGGATGACTGCGCAGGAAAAGGTTACTCTGGTGCTTCGCTAGCGGAAATCTCTGAGATGGGGTGGTGACAGGCAGCATTTGTGGAAAGCTACTGGCATGTGAATGAGAAAACAGGGAATAAAAGGGGGGTTCTGATAGTAAAAGCTTGGCTCTGCCTTCAACAGGCTGGAAATGTCCTCCTGGCGCAGAGCGCCTGCAAAATGCACAGCAGGAAAACGGTGATGCTGAGCAGCACCAGGTTAGACAGAGACCTCTGCTACGTTACAGCAGTACCAAGCAGTGAGGGGGAGAGCAGAAATCAGGGCCCCTTGGAGGAAGGACAGGAGAGCTGCTACCGAAAAATGGCAGGGAAAGGAGCTTTGAAATAAAAGGATCCAGTGCAAAAAGTTAAGGGGGCTGCCTGCAAAGAAGAGGAGGGCAAAAAGAAAAGGTGCAGTACAGAGTGTCCAGAAATAAGCAGACCTGGCAGGACGAGTTTGATATCATGTGACAATATTGAGGAGACTCCATTGAACAAAGTGGGACATGATCTCTGTATCGTGAGGCTAACACAGCAGACGCTGCGACCCCATGCAAGTGTTACTGGGGTTAGTCTGCAGGAATAGGAGAGCAGCGGGTAACACAGGGGTGGATTGGAGGGGACCAAACCTGAGTCTCCGGCTTCCTGCACCTCCATGGTCCCACTGCATGGCGGTGGCCAAGCCCAGCACAGTGGAAGTCTTTGATGCAATACCTCTGAAACCACTGATGATGAAACAGGGCAGATATTTGACTTATCTGACATCTATCACCTGCAAATAATACTGAAGCAAGTCTGCTCTTCACATTTACAAGCCAAAATGAACATCTTTATTAAGCGCATTTTGAAGCCATGCATTCGTGCCTGCAGACTTTTTCACTGCTTACTTTTTTCCCCCCCTTTTAATTATACTTGAAAGCCAATCTCATTTGTAAAATATCTGATTCGAGACCTGATTCTCATTTTGTAAGCCCATTTGATGAACCATTATCTTACTAATGCCTCCTTGAAAAGAAGACTCTTCAGCAATCATCCAAGACAAGAAACTGCTATTCACTTCCAGGAGCTGTGGACGGATTTGGGAATTGAAACTGCTGCATTTAACAGTGAATCATCAAGTTTCAATACACCAAGGCCGTAGGAGTGTTTTTGATGCTCTGAGGAGAGAAACGGCTCACAATGAATCTTGCACGGAGGCATCTGGGTTTTTTTTTTAATAAAAGTTGTACCTGCATTTTAATGGGACATTTTTCAAAGTCTCTGGAGCAGTTTGAGTCCTGTAAAATATAACTCTGTCTTCTGCCCTATTGAATGCTTTAAAACTGGCAGGAACAGGCGCAAGAGAGTCTATGAATTACTGGATTCGCTGCCCTTCTTTCTAAACCCTGACAAAATGATTGCTTTAAATGACGGAAATGGCAGATAGCCCATCCCAGGCTTTCCTCAAAACTTCCAGAACCCACATTTAATGCCACACTCTTGCACGCAGTTTAACTACCCATGCGCATCCCTCCCACCACATCCCCAGCTCGGGAAAGGCCTGGTAACTTTTCTAGTCCCCCCATGACACAGCCTCAACCTCCAGAGCCCAGCTCTGTGCTTTAATGCAATGTGGAATAAAAACACATCGCTCTCCCTTTACCACGGGGCACTGGTTGTAACTCTGCACCCCAGGATCAGCAAAGCAGCCAAACCATGAGCAAGCAAGACACAGGCATGCTGCTGGCATAGGCCTGTCGTGGATTTGCAGAGACACGGGACTTCTTTTGGGTCTGCAGCTCGACGGGACCATGTTCTCAGTGCACAGAGCCAGTAAGAAAATGCACCATTCAGATCATCATTAAAGAGCAGAGTGGATCTCACCACCTGACAAGCTACCTACCTCAGCACATTTGGTAAGTCACGGCAATCCAGGACTGTTTCAGCCCCAGAAAAATGAGCTATCATCTTGGCGTCTGTTGCTAGGGGAACTTGGTAATGTTCAATGCAATCTACACCGAAGAAAGAACATCTCTTGCAGAATATTAGATATTTAAGCAGGTCATCATCGTAGCTATGTGACTAGACGTGTAAGAAAAGCGTTCTTTTAACTGAACAGTTACAGTAAACTATTGCAAGTAGGGTAGGACAGCTTGTATGGGAGATATTCCTCATGTGAGTTATAAAAGGCAAAGCAGGCCACAAATTTGTGCAGAGGAGCTGCTTGTAGGTATCACGGTTGAAATGCTTTTTTGCATCTTAACCCTTTTTTTTAACTACATTTAAAACGTCTTGGGTGAGATAAGCTGCTTTGATTTAATCTCACTGCTTAAAAACAAAGCTGACAGGGGTAAACCCCTACTCTCTTTAGCGGCAAAGGGTTAATAAGCCTTGTAATATAAATATAGCACAAATACAATATAAATATTAAAACACAGAGGTTTCAGCCTTGCACAGTAGCAATTCCAATACAAAAGTATCTGATACACAAACCAGACTGGCTTCTCACCCGTGGCCAAGATCTGCACAGGCATACTAACTGCTCATGCTACAAAAACTGCCGAAGAGCTTGGGGTTTTGGGAATCCCAAGTAAAGCCCCCGGAAGCTGGGCATCTCCAAACCTGCCTTTTAATGAATATCTTAAATCCACAGGTCCCTGACATCCATTTTCAGATGCCTGAGTAAAGCAGGTGGGTTTTCACACCCGCCAAGAGGCACCCATGCAACTCCCAGGGACACTACTGGCCGTGTTCGGCATCGCGTGCCCAAGCACGGCTCCTTGCCCTTAATTTTTTGCACGCGCTTAATTTTTTGCGCTCCCGTTTTGGAGAGGCTGATCCCTGCCCTGGCAGCACTGTCACCAGGGATGTCACGTTACCTTGGGGATGCCTGCCGCAGTTTCGGACAAGCGGGGGTAGGTGTAGGAGCTGTAGGAGTGTCCTTGCTGGTGTGCTTTAAAAGCGCTTGCTCCATAGGGCATGGCTGGCTCCTGCAGACCAGAGCCTGACCTGGACCTCTGCCTCATCGCTGGCTGAGGGCTCGCTGGGTCCACGTAGGATGACTTTGGCCTCTTGTCGTAGTCATCCTTGCCCAGGCCATGACCCCAGTCACCGTCGCTGTACTCCAGCCTCTCCTTGGGGCACTCGCTCTGCACCGACTCTCGGGACGGGGTGTAAGGAAAGGGATCTCTATAGTCCAAGGAGGATCTGCTGGGGATCCGCTGATACTCCAGCTTTAGGCCGCCATATTCCAGCGGTTTGGGCTTTGTTTCCAGGTGTGCATGGTAATCTGGGAGGAACCTGGAGAGGTCTGACTGCAGGGGCGTCACTTCTGAATAATAGATGTCCCGGGAAGTCACCTTCATCATGTGCCCATTCTGCTTGGCGGCATAGCTCCCTTTGTAGTACCTGTCTAACTCTTCCCCGTAAACAGTCTTGTCTCGGTATTTTTCCACGACATAGTCTGTTGTAGTGTCTGACTCACTGGAGTACTGGGAATACGTGATATAACCATTTTCCTCCTGGTGCCTCGGCACATGGTTTGCATTTCCTTGGTGGTGGGTGGGAGGACTTTCCTTCCGCAGGGAATTGGATCGTGTCACCGAGATATTGTCAAATTCTTCCAGCAGGCCGTTGATTGAAGTATCCTTTCGAGGCTTATTTCCTCTAACAATAGTCTGGGAATAAAAAATTGCTTTGATTAAATACTGATTTTCGTTTAATATCTGACCAAGAAAACCACTGAAAAGAACAAAAGCCTATGATTCACCCAGAAATACCCGTAGCGATGTGTTATGTTCTTCAGTCACGTACTTCAGAATAATCCACTGCTAGAAAAAAAAAAAACCTCAATAAATACTTACGATAGGACATGCAGAAATGAATAAACAAAGAGGGGTTAAATTCAGTGTACATCATAAGCTGAGATTTAGCATGCAACCCCAAGACACTCTTAAAAAGTCCAGTTTAAGAGGTGGGTGTTCAGCAGCCAACAGCAGAGATGTTTCAAACCACTACGTATTTTTTATTTCTTATTATTCAGTTGTCTACATCAAGCCAAACTGCTAGGCTGAATCTGATTTACAGGGTATGGATAAGCCAAATGAAATTCATTCAGCGGTCACTTCTACATGTTGTTTTAACAAACTGTTGGAATGGAAAGTAGCAGACAGTTTAGTGGGCACTGTGGTTTGATTTTTTTTTACAAAACGGTACATTCCTGGGTAGCAGAATTACCACTGGGGATTGCCTCTTAGTTAACGTAGCATAAGGGACTCTCAGGGAAGAGGATAAAATACTTAACCACATCTCCATCTTACAATATACAGCATCCAGCAAACCACTGTGCCCAACCATGGCTTTGGGACATCCACATCACGGATGATCTGTGGTGGCAGCGGTGGTGGCCTTGCTTGTGTCCTAATATTGCAAAGTCCTCTACAGATCCCCCAGCCATGGATGACGAGTGTGTAGGAACACCGCAGAAATGAACTTGCTCCCATTGACTGCCCACAACCCCGGGCCCTCCCTACTCTTTTCTGTCCAAAACACTGGTCCTCCTGGCAGGATGGGAGGCGAGCAGTGCTCGGTTACAGCTCTCCTCCAAGAAAGATTGACTATTTTTAACTAGTATCATCTGGCGACTCTAACACATGGTTGCATCCATTTTTCAGCAGTTGACTCCCGTTCAGCGCCGCTTCACATTTATAAACGCCCCACAAGAATGAGATGCACGGATTAAGGGCCAGGGCTATAAATCAACGTGGCTCTACTGAAAACACATTTGCTTTGCTGATTCGCTTTGGCTAAATATTTAAGGCTGTATCTTATTTAACTTGCCGAGTTTGTTGAACAGAGTCACTGTGGTCACCCCAATGAGATGTGCCTCTGCGAGCTGCAGCCTGCCTCTGTGGCACGCCAACCGTGGCATATCAGACGCCAACCATGGCCTATCGGATGCCGATCATGGCATATTGGATGCTGACTGTGGTGTCCAGCGTGGCCACTGGACCTTTATTCATTGCAACACTGGCAGAGGAGGCTCTGCTCCAGGCACAGTGAGGCTGCTCAACTCCTGCTCAAAAGCACGCAGGGGCTCAAACTTTGTCAAAATATGCATTTCATCACTAATAAAATCACTTTTTCACAAAATTAACAGCAATGTACTTCTCTGGTATTCAGCAAAAGGCAGCTGAGAAAAGCCGGGCTACAAGCAAAGCAGTCCTGACCTCACACTGATCCCTGCTCTGATTTATGTCCGTAATTACTTGCCTAGTTTGCTATTTTGAAGCTAGTGATACTGAAACAATAGGACAGCAAAAATAGGGGACAGCAAATAGATCACTCCTTTCACCTCCGAAGCCATTCACCAAGACGACAGGAATTGGTTTCATTCGGCTACAGCCCCTTTGGCAGGCTGACTGCATGATCATTCATATTTAATTATCACATAATAAACCCGCAACATTCAACAATGAAATGCTTATAATTGAAAACAAGATTGAAATACCCAACTGCCACCCCGCTTCCCCTGTGCAAATGCATGCCAAGGAGTAAAATGCCAATTTAATACTCTCTGCGGGACTGGCCTTCACAAAGGAGAGGTTTCCTGGAGCAACCTGCGTCGTGCCTGCACAAAAGGACCTCGGAGCCGGAGGGAGCCCCTGGGAGCAGAGCAGCCTCTTCGGTTATAGGAAAGAGGAGTTTTCCCTCCGCTCCTCCAAGCAGATGCTCTCGGGAAGCAGGATTTTTAGATACCTTCAGAGGGGAGATTTAGAAGAATGCAGCTGAGGGTTTATGTGTTAGGGAATTAATTGATGACAAAACCCTGCAGTTTAGGGATTTTCTGCAGACAGGTGCATGCTTGGGAGCCACCTTTTTGATTATGACGATTTAAAAAAAGTACTAATAGTAAAATGGTCTTTGTAAGAAACTCTGAATTTCAAAAAAAAAAAATTAATTTGCCACCGAAGCCCCAGTCTGATGAAGCAATCTTGGTTAGCTCTGGGACCTCGGTGCTGTCTCATCCTGACTGATGAAGTTAAGGGGATTAAGAACTAAAACCCTTTTGTTTTCTCCCAGCACTTGGAGGATGACCACTGACAAACACTGACTTGCAAGGGTAATGGCTATAATTTGTATTTGCTTCAGGCTCCTCTCTATGAGTAAATTAAAAGGGCCACCACAAAGGGAGGATAAAACTTACCTATCCCAGAAGCACGTTTCCTACAGAATACTCAGTGCTTTATTACTATTAATAACAATTATTATCAATTATTTTAATTATTTATTACTAAAAACAACAACAACAATGTTTCTATTTGCTTTGGCTTGTTTTTAAATTTAGCACTTCCCTTTTATGAAAGGACATACATCTTGGTGAGATGCCCCTCTGGCTAAGTCAGACAGCCTAGATGAGCTTCTTTTTATCCAAGAAAACATCTACCATCATTCCTAGCAAAAGAACAGTAGTGTCCATAGGAAAAGAACAGTAGTGTCCATAGGGCAGATAAGTTAGGGAGTGTTTCACCGAGACCCTGGGAAATACACTATATTGTCAAGTATTTGCTTTCTGAGTAGGACTTAAGATGTTTATACACAAATCTGAAATTCAGTGGGTGCCTACCTGGTAGGTAGAACAATTTACTAGGCTTAAAAACCAAATTAATACCCCAAAGCAGGTATCATTTTGTAAGAGTCATAAGAGTAATTGCTCTTTCAGGATGCCCACAGAGCATCAAAATTAAAAAATAAAATAAAAGAAGGTGTTATAAAGAATGAAACATACGTTGTGCCACCTTAACCTGTCCGGAAGCCATTTACTACAGAGAAAGTGTGTGCCGGGGGGGTCACCAGCACCTGCAGCTTTCCTGGGAAGCGCGGGATTTGCAGAAAGAAGCCGGAGATTGAGAACTGCCATAACCATGGCCCAAATTCCCAAACCTGAAAGGCTAATGTTAGCAGCAGGGCCAGAGGTACCCAGGTTCAAAGGTATGACTAGAGTGGAAAGACCAAATATGCTGATGTGGGGGTCTCGGTTTGGGAATGTGGGCTCCGGTTACTGCCTCACCAGGCTGTGCGCTGCATCGGCGAGCAAAGGGAAAGCCTCCTGGGACTGAAATACAACAGCAGGAATCACAGAAGATGGGAAATTCCAGCTCAAACTTAAAAAGCAAAACAAAAACACTGAAAGAAAATATAACACAAAAAGGCTACGTCAAAAGTGATATAAACACCTGGTAATTAGTTTTATAGGAACTAGACTAGTTTTTGCAATTTTAAAGGCTTTATAAACTGAAAACAACAACTCATGTTTCCATAGAAGGAGGGAATTCTTTTTTTAAAATATATTCTATATCTATTTATATAGATTTTTTCCCTTATTTCTTTTAATCACTTACTGGTCTCCAAATTTTTAAGGAATTTTCAAAGTTGCTGCAGGTAAAGTAGGTAGCTAAAAGCAAAGCATTATTCGCAAAGGTTGATGGGCTAAGATTTATGAAGCCTTTGTTTCTGTCTATTGAGATCATGTAATGGAAACCTGTATAACACCCCGGCATGCATGAGAAACAGAGATCGAGCCCTACCGCAGGCGCAGCTTTCACTGGGTTCGCCACAGAAAGATGGGATTTGCTGCAGTCGATACCCCATGTTTATTAAAGGACGTTTTTCAGCGCATTGTGCAATTTAGGAGGGATCAATGTTACAATAGATGAAGGAATGCCGGTAAATTTTATGCTACCGCTACCGTCATACATTAAAATCAATGGGGCGCAATCTCTGTCAATTACAGCGCGGTACTCTGAAGCCGTAGCTCTCATTTCATTTCCCCTGCGCTCTGGACAGGTTTGGCGTTTGCTCTGGAGCCCGGTGACAGTAGACATCCTTCATGGTGTTTCTGTAGCGGTCTGTCCTCCGGTGATAAGCTATAATGGATCTGTCTGTAAGAAATGCTGTCTTGCCTTGTTTCCAAAAGGAGATGAAAAACAGCTTCTGCGCTCAAATGCTGTATTAACCTTGACAATAATGAAGTGGGTAATTAACTGTTTTGCCCTAATACGACCTTGCATTTATTGTCTTTAAAACTACTATACTTTACACACTCGTTAAGAATATATCATCCTTTGTCCTCCCAGAGCTCTGTTTTCAGAAGTCGATGAGGATCTAAAATCTCTGTGATGTGCAGAGTAAGAAAAAAAAGGTCTTTTAAGGAAATGTCGCCCTTACAAACCGCCAGTTTAAACTCTGATTTTGCTTCTAGCTAGCTTCTCCCCTCATTTGCATTATACATAAACTAAAAGCACAGCCTATGCATATCTGAAAATCAATTTTTTCTTAAGAAAAGGTGCATAAAGCACAGCTGGTCAAAGTAATCCACGCATAAGTGATGGACGTGTCGGTAATTTATCTTCTTGTATTGCAAGACATTCAAAGTATTTGAAGCTGTGTTCATGACACCACATTTTACTCCTCAGCATAAGCAAATGTGAACAGCACTACCTTAGGGAGAAAAACTGATGCCTGTCATCTCATCAGAAGGAAAACTCCGGCTTTCCCTGTAAGTAAGAGAGTTTTACGGCTGCAGCCAAGAGCGTAAGAGGTGTCAGGGGTCTGCATTTGAGCTGTTCTCACCAGGAGAAGAGGCTGTGAGCTTTCAGACCAAGCACAGTCCTTAGAGGACCTCAAAATAGCTGGAGACCCTCAAAACTCCTGGAGACAGCTACAAGTGTGCAGCAAAACCCTGCATTTTCCAGCAGCCCAGGGCCAACATGAGGTGGGCTCCTTTCCCTTGTTTGTGAGGCTAAATTTTAAGTCTGAGCTGCCATCTTGAGGGCTGACACAAGGACCAGGCTCAAAGGGGAAGATGGGAGATGAGAGATAAAGACTTGCCCACGGTCTCCAATGGCTGACTTTACATGGATAAGTAAATATGCTGCCAGAGAGAAAAAGTGATGGCAGCTGAAAGCCCAGCAACTGGGGAGCTCATCTGGGATCCAGGACAGCTGTTTTCAAGTAAGCGGGCCCACTGTTTCACTTAAGGTTTTTCTCCACTGAATATTCACTTGAGGACAAGTTCTAACCTCCGCGTCGCCTTTCCAAATGATGGTGTTGGAGCCATCCTTGCAACCTTACTGTGCTCCAGTGAGTCCTTAGTTACACCCAAATGGGGAACCTTCATGAGAAAGGACTGAAAAACATTTCTGTACCTCCATCCCCTCTTTCCCCCACCTGATGATGGCATCATGGCAGGTTGTGCTTCCCATGCTCATGGCAGACGTGCCCAACCAGTGCTGCATGGCCACCTGCAGGAGATGAGCTTGTGTATCAGCCTCTGACATTAGGTAAAAGACCATGCGTAAAAGAAAGCACCTGTCTATTTTTTGGACAAAAAGGGTTTGGAGACAGAATTAAGGATTGGGTCTGTGCTGAAGTCACAGCCCTCTCCTTTGCATTTCCTCCCATCTAATGGAGGTGCAAGTCTCTTGGGGAACTCATTTGTACATTGCGCTTCCCAAAAGTCCCGGGGTTAGGAAGTTGGCGACTTGTCCCCTAGACCTTGGCACAGTGGCCTTAGTGTTGGGTGAGCTCTCCATGCAGCTGGCCGACCTGCTCCTCACCAGCGGCCACTCCAGGGCTCTCTTCCTTTGGGTGCCACCCGCTCCCGGTGCAGGATCCTCTTCACAACCACGTCCATGCTACGTCTGTACGGTTGTACCGCGAGGGAGGTAATTGGATAGATTCGCTGCTTTGAACTCTGAGACCTGGATTGTGCCAAACCCCAGCTTCTGGCTGTGGAACCACCAGACTTCACCCCAAGACAGAACTGGAGATCATAGAAATTGTGCCAGTTAGAAATAAGTGCTGCATTTGGGCAGCTGTCTCCTGACCTCGGCAGGCAGTGAGCAGATACAGCCAGCCAGACGGACGGGCCGGCACCAGCGACCCACACCAACCAAACACCTCATTTCTCCACGGTAATACAAAGCGTTAACCTAAGTGGGAAATTTAGGGTGCTTGTGCCATACAGCATTACTCTGGGAACATGCCCTTTGCAACAGAAACTCATCAGATACGTGGTGAGAAACGGTGCTGGATGGGAAGAGATGTCATTTATCACTCTGCACCCTCCAGTAGTGTCCTACGGGATCTGCTCCAGTGTTGATCTACAGCCTGTCTACAAAACAGCTCTTACTCCGAGTTAGTCACAGGAATATACAACACACAGGAAAGTAGGTCAGAACATTTCTTCCTGAAGCCTGTAATTTAGAGCTTGGTTTATACTTGGAAGCCTCAGGGTTTATATCATTTCTGTTATGGATTCCTTCCCAATGCTATACATTCTCATTCTCTCCTTAAAAATAATTAAAAAAAAAAAAATCAATCATTTCTGGTATTCCACCGTTCCCTCCTAGGGGAAGGAGTTCTGCAAATTTCACCAGTGTTGGATGCCTCAGCTGGGTGAGGAGGTATGGGTCTCTGCTCCCTGGACCAAACATGCACTTTACACCATAGAGTCACCTGGCAAAACCAGGAGCATGAGACCATGTCACCTGCCCCTTGCCGTGAAGTATCTAAGCACACAAGCCATGATCTTGTCTCATGAATTTCTCTAATCCCATTCTAGGAGATCCAGAAATTCCTGTTTAGGACAGCTCTTAGACAGGACCTTTCCCATGCACGGGAGGAATTAAACATAAATGAAAACCCCCCAAAGTAAAACTCAGCCAAGTCCGTCTCCGTGGTTTTGCTAGCTGGGAGGGCAGGAGCCCCCAGACATGAGCCCAGGGGTGCTGCAGGATGTGCCATGTCTGGGATATGCTCATCACCAGAGCTGACTCAACATCACTGGATACGAAAAAGCAGGTTTTACTCTGTCCACCCACCATCATTCGTCGAGTTTTTCACCTCCCGACGGACGTTAATAGCAGCAGAGCGTAGTTTCATTTTTGTGTTAGGACAGGAGAGGCGACTGATACCCATACCAACACCTCGCCGCAGGTAACACCGCATTTTCCAAGGGGAGAAGGTCACTGTGCATAACATCAGTTCAGAAATACCTCCCTCAGACAGGCTGATTTACCTCATCCTTATGAAGTCCCTCCAACCATTCTGGTTTCCTTAATATTGGACTAGAGCTGCTGAGCTTGGGGGAGCGTAATGCTGGGCTATCCAATGGCTGTTACTCCACGACTGTGCCCTTGTCTCTCTACTAAATTCAACGGAGTAAAAAAATAAATCATTCTCACAATTTCTCCTTTGGAGGAGGGATGGGTCCCAGAGACTCCTTCCCGTGCATCCACATGTACAAAAATATCTCCCACTTGCTTCTGCAACTGCTGCCTGACAAAACGCCGTGGCTGCCCTGGGCTGAGCTCTGCAGCACGTTTTGGTGGGGCTTGTCCATAGGGGCTGGACTGAACCGGTCAGATGAAATGTCGTCATCAGGTTCCTGCTGCCGCAAACCAGCTACGGGGAGACCCGTGAAATACACCCATCTACGCCGCAGTCACACTTCTGAGCGCACATCAGCACCGCCGAATTTTTTTTTTTTTTTTTCTGCCGCACAGCAGAGAGCTGAGCTTGGTAATATGCAGCCTTCAGGTGCGCACACCCAATGCTATCACATTAAATAACCTGATAATGGCAACAGCACAGGAGAGAAGCTGGCAAAACGTCGGCATGGCCACATGTTAATTACTGAAAGATGTAGATGATGATGATGACCTACATCGATGATGTGGAAATGAAATTTACTCAGCCTGACAAATATATATGACTCGATGGATGAAAATAAAGGCACAGCTAAAGGTTTGAGAGAAGGGCTTAACAACAACACTAGTGCCAGCTGTTTAAAATTCTTCAAAAGTAAAATGATGGAAAACTACAAAAAAAGGCTAACCAAAAAGGCGCTGTGTAATTTGTCACCCTTCATAGCAGTTTTAAAAGTTAGTTGCCATAACAACAAGAGCAATATTTCATTATAATCACATTCACCAGTAATTCTTTTGACATTTTAAAATATAGTAACTTTAACAAAACATTTAGTTTTAAAATTCCACTGAAATGCCTACATTCTAGTAACTTTTCCTTCTCTTTTTTTTTTTTTTAATACACAAATATGGTTGTTATATGTAATTTGAAATTCTATTAGAGAATATTAAATGTCAAAAATAATTATTCTGGGTCTACTTAAAACGTATCAGGTACGTGCAATTTTATATGTAATATGTATACACAGATCTCTGACACACAATAAATGAGAGTGAAATGTGACTTAAAAGTTTTAGATTGGGTGAGAAAGTTAGTCTGCTTGTTACTGACGAGTTACACAAGTACTTCACAGGGAGAGGAATGGAGAGATCTCAAAACCACAGAATTTCTATTTCATAGGACTTAGGACACTTCAAAATTTTCTTTTATCCCCAGACGGAATTAAAAAGCAAAATGTCCCACAAGATGAAATTCCTCAAAAACATTAACTGTGGGAATTTTAAGTGCCCTCTTAATAGTGCTGCATTTTCCTACGGCTGATGGCAATTGTTTCAGCACACCAGCGCACAGAGTGGACCTCCTAAGCCAAAAAGCTGTATCAAACCACACCAAAGACTATAGTTTTTCGGCCACATTCTGGATAAAATCTGTCTATCAATGCCGAACTTTCCTATTTTGTCAAATTAACATTTTCTGGCAGGAAAAGAAAAAGATTGCTGACTCACAAAGCCTGTGGCCAGCCCTGTTGACGAACACTGGCAGGACCAGGTATCTTATTCTCCCCCTTTCAAAGCCACGCCATCTGCCAGTGCCTCTGTGCTAGTGGAATTTTCTTTCTTTTCCCCAAGGAAGCTGTAAAGCAAATTCATCAAGATTTACTGAGGTATAGCCATGGTCCAGCGACTGCTGGTGTGGTTTCTGCACCATGCAGCATCCCATGGCGGTTATGGGGGAACCCTGCAGCGGTGGCACCCCAGAGCTTTCCAACTGGGCTGACTTCAGAGGCAGCTAAAAAACACAAAGCAAAGTTGGGGGCGGTTGGGCCAGATGACAGAAATCCTTCCCTCCAAGAAACAGAACTCTGTTTTTCAGTCTTGAAAAACCAAGACAGCAGCAGACTGGAAACTCATGACATGTCACAGCTCCAGGACCAAAGTTTGCCACAGGCAGGGCTCTGCGTGACTTGGAACAGGTTTACGTCCAAATAAAAACGACAGAATTAAGGGCAGTTAATATAAAGCAAGGAAGCTCTGCTGTCTCTAACTGGTACCTCAGAAGTCTGGGCTTGGGAACTGGTTTGTGCCTGGATTACTGACATGCTACGGCAGAGACGTGGGACCGATGCCTTCTGCACTACAGCTCTTCATCCTCAGCCACGATGCAGGTGCAGGGAACAGATGAAGCAAGGGGTGGTGGCAATCCTGATGCCTCTTTCAGTTCTGGCATCACCACTTTCTACGCAAAATGCATTACAAAAACGCATCTTAAACCAGGTGTGAACTGACTCTGCTGCCCGTCGCTTTGACCTTGGTGCAAGCACTCTCATCAGCGGAGAAACTTCAGGGAGGTAAGATAACAAGAGGACCCTACAGGGCCTTGGGGCTAGCCCAAATGGCTGTAGAGTTTTCTGAAGCCCTCTCCGCAGCCACAAGACAATCACCACCATCCTTAACGTTGTAGCCACCAGTTGTCTTTACATCTAATATTTGCAGCCTAGACTGTTATTTTTTTGCTATATGTTTCCTGTTATACGTGGGGAGGAGTGAAGAAAATAAAAACCCACTTCTCTCAACAAAGGCATGAGAAATCGCAAGCAGTAAACAAACACACAACCACCACCTCCCCAAATGCTTCAGCTTTGATAACCTACTGCTACGCTTCATGGGAGCCGTGGGTCTCCCACACGGTGCCGACGCTGAGGCGCCCACTGACACTGCTTCTATGGCACAGAGTCAGTATTTTACATCTGTACATGATTAGTGCTGGGAACTGGTGGGGCACAACATCGTGAGAGTGTTCCCAGGGCTGATAGGCGTTTTTAAAGTCTTTTCTTTACAATATGCATTTAAAAAAAAAAGGCTTTCTACAACCAAGGCACATGACACCATTGCAGATTTTATTCTAGGGGCCAGAAAGGAGTTGGTGTGGGATTTTCATGGGGAGAGGAGCCCTGCAGTAAGGTGGGCGGCGTAAGAGACAGTGCTCTATCATTTCAGTCTTGCTCGCCACCACATAGGTTTATTGTAATGACCACAGCGGTACAAGGGTGCTCACTGCCACCACGGAGAATACGGTTTGCTTTTGACCAACAATGCCAATTAAAAAAGCCTGAGGAGAGGGACAGTCTGTAATTCATAAAATCGCACCACAGCATAAACTGTCTTTGTAACTCAGATGACATTTACCCGGATGAGGTTCCCCTCGTGCCCTGAACATGCCCATTAACAAATGCAAGGTTGATGGAGCATTAACCCTATCAATGATCCTGGCACTTTTTTCTCAGTGAAAGATTTCTGGCTGCAGTTTGACTGAGGTTTCTGAAATACTTAAGTAAATTCCAGTGTGATAAAATTTTAAGCTAGGGAAGTAATTGCCTTCATTTGACAGCTCTGGCAGTGGGGCACTTGCTTAGGAGGGCAGAGGCTCTTGGGTCACTCCGCTGCGGTCGCGGTCATCTCCCCGCTTTTAATTAAAATTAGAATTTTGACAGTCTGATAATTTAGAAGAAACAATTTAAACTGTATTACTTTTTGCTGCAATTTACCACAGCAAAGGAGGCTTTATATATGGCAGATGGTTGAAGACAAAGTCAACATTTCTGTTTCAGAGCATACGGAGGCCGGCTCCAGAAGCTCCTTCTGCTCTACAAGCCACAGCACAGGATTGTGAATTACCTTCCCGCTTCATAAATCATCAGGCGAAGGCAGCGAGCAGAAGATGCTGATGAGTGCATCAGTCGCAAGTGCCGTGCAGCCAGTGTTTCGCAGATCGATGGGGCTCGTCTCCCATGAGCCCAGCAAAGTACCGCTCAGGGCCGAGACGGTCACTGCAATCACAGCCCTGTGTGTTTGGGATTAATGCACTGAGGAAGGGTGGGATGATGTGTGCGTTGCACTGGTTGTGCTGGCAGGGAAGGGACCATCAAGGTACAGCCGGAGAAATCACCCTGCAGCCGGTGCCGTGCCGAGAAATGCCTCAGTCCCACGGCCCTAAAAACAGTGAGGAAGTTTCAAGGTATTTCACTAAAATCGGGTGTTCCTGGCCACACACTTGTAAGGTGTGCTTTTTAATGTGATTGATGCCTCTGAGTATTACGGCCTCCTTCGTCTTCTGAAACCTCATTCTTTGACTTCAGAGAGTTTAGGAATTTGTATTAGCAAGATGAAAACACAAAATAATATCATACTGTAAATTGCAGTATTCTTTCTTCCAAGGAAGTATATTAGTTTTCCTTTTCAAGGACAGCTATTAAATGGGAAGTGCAGCAACAGGAATGCCCTAAGTAAGTAGCACTAACTCCCGCTGAGCAATTTTCACCTGCAAACGCGGACTTAGAGCAAAGAGTGCCCCTGCGCAGAAATCTAATGGTTAGGTCAAATTTAAAGGCAGGTGAGAGGCAAGACATAAGAAGCTTCCTGAGGTGATGTTTTAATTATTCATTCTTGTAAATGAGAAGTGTGAATCAAACACCTCCTCGACAGGAACACACCGAGGCAGAAGATTTCAGAGGATGCTCTGAAGCAGAGTAACTCACAGGGGTGATGCCCAGCACAGCACCACAATATCTCATTTACAGGAAACCGCTGAAACATTTCTAGGGTAATCTCGATTTGATTCGATTTGCTGGGCTGCGCTGCCGCCAAGTGCACTCTGTCCCCAGCGGCAGATTGGTCCTAACACGCTTAATAAATTAATCTGCCTGACAAAGTGCTGCTCCCTCCCCTTCCTCCAGCCCCCCCGGACAGCACAGAAAGTCAGGAAGAAGGAGAAGGGCCATGCAGCTGCTGCTGATAAGAAAGAAATGGGGCTGCGCCCCCCAGCCTGGGGTGTGGGATGGGAGTCGGACCCAATCTCCTGCCCCAGAGCATTTTCCTGGGGTGGTTCATAAAAGCTGGTGTGTTTAAACCAGTTTTCTATGCCTCTACATCCCTACGCTCCTGGAAAGCACTATTCATATGGAAGCTTAAGTCTCAGCAGTCAGCATCCTCACTTGCGCTGTGCTCTGTGGGAATTATTAAATGCAAATTAGCACACAGATAGCAATTACTGTTTTGTTCAGACTATAAAACTGTAAAATTCATAATCTCTTGCTATTCTTTTAACTGTGAGATCCTTATAGCTAACTAAAGCCTGTTGGATCTGATCTTGGCAATTAAAAAGCAGAAATGCTCATTCTAAATACTTCACTTCTGTTCACTTTTCTCTCTCTACAGACCTGTATCTGAAATGCCCTTTTTTTTCCTGGCCCACACAGTTCATCCCACAGACAACAGAAAAGGCGTTTAAAAGTCTCTGCAGGCAAGTCAACGTTGTTCCCCCATAATACACAGCACTTGTCTAGTGTAATTGGATCCTGCGTGAAGGGGAAGACAAGAAAGAAAGAGCAGCAAAGCACTTTCAAATTCCTAGAGAGCCACCAAAGCCCAGATCTAATCATGTCAGAGCAGGAAGCAGAAAAAAAAAAACCACATTTACACCTGGAGCTTTGGCTCCACAGGTAAGCGAGCTGCTTGGCAACATTATTTTCCCCCTGATCCTACTCTCTTGATGAGCCAAATTCTGCTGGGATTGAATAAACTTAGACGTTTGGTTATAATAGCAAATATCATTTAATAGGACTATAATCACTATGCTTTCTGTTCTGGGCTACAATGGACCAAAACAAGTTCATTAGTAGGCCTAGGAACAAATATCTCATGAAGATGTGCAGAATGTGGAGTTACTGAATGATTATTCTCATCGGATGTTTAAATGGAAATGGAAGTAGCAAAGACTGCCCTAATGCCGATGTGGAGTGCCAATGCTGCGTGACCAATTTTGTACGGAAATCCCCTCCACAGACCTGTTACGAAGTGGGTTAAAATGTCTACCTTGAACAAATGCCATCAGGATGCCCAAGCAGATTTCTCATGACTTCTGCTGTCTGGGTCCGCTTTTGACATGCAGGGAGATGAATTTCCAGAGATTTCTTGCTGCCACCTAGTGTTTCCCACTGCCGGCCACCCATGAAATTTTCTAACACCAACGCAACTTTGCATCTGAGGCACTTCAGCAGCACTATTGGAGGTTTGGCCAGTCCCTGGAAATAAGAAATAGCTCAGGCTGGTTTATTCCATCAGCTTTCTCAGCTGAGCCAAGCGAGAGCTCTCTGGACTATGTGACTGAAGCTTGGTAGAACGCATTCAGCCTTTCTACGTGTTTACTGGGGAAAGCATTTACTGCTTACACTTTACCGTTCATTTCCACACTTTGCTCTGGGGGATCACTGACATGGTACAGGAACCAGAAGGATCCTACCGCTGTAGCAGCCGCCCCGCAGCACCACCTCCGCCTGCCCAAAACCCTGCTTCTGGCCTCAGAGATCTTATGGGTCAGTGCAGGGAAAGTTTTGGAGGCAAAAAGCTTGGCTAAACAAATGGGAAGGAAGCAACAGCCATGTTAGCAGCAGTGGAGCCAGAGCCCTCCACCTCCTGGCAGAAAGCTGGGAGCGTGGCTCATTTATCAGGGCAGGCATCAAGGAAGCAGAGTTACTGGAACAGTTTCCTATAAATTTGTCTTCAGGGACTAATTTCCACGTTAAAAAAAGAACCTGATTACGAGTGTCCTTGCTCAGGATCTAACTCCTGGCTCGTTTCAGGTTATACAGCGCTACCTGGAGAGTATTCCCAGCCTGGTATTCCCAGAGGAGACCAGATTCAATTTCTGAAACACTGACACCGAGAGTTTGCCCCTGTTATGTGTTAACCTGTTTCTTGAGCTCTAAAGCAGGCTAGTCTGCCTCAGCAGACGTAGACCGTGAACTCTAAATTTACTTCCAATCCTTACTTAGCGCATTGCAAAGTTCTGCTCACCTGTGTAAGCTCTCATTAATAAAACTAAAGCTTGCCTCCAACACTAATATTACTCCAACGCTACTATTACTCCAACAGTAATATTACTTAAAATCACAATGCTGATGCAAACAACATTTAAAAACATTCTTTTACTAATTATATTAGAGAAAACTACTTTTACCCACAGAAGTCTGTAACCTATATTTTTGTCTGTTATTGCTGCAGGCCCAGGTAAAGCAAACCCTTTCTCATGTGAGCAGACCAATTCAAATCAATGTCAACTGTTGCATGAACAAAGCTTCCTCAGGTGACAAAGGATTTCTGAACAACATCCCTGGATCTCCACCCTGCAGACAGCAAACGCTGACACTACTCCAGGGAAGAGCCCGATGAGCTCAGCAGGGCTGCGGAGGTGTAGGTGCAAGCCTGCCTCCAAGTATCTGCAGGAGTAGGGTACTGGTAGCACAAGCTCCTTCGGGGATGTCGGGGACCTTTTAAACAAGGGACATGATGAGCAGGTAACTGATTATCACCCCTCCAAGACAGAGGAGCAAAATGATGCACTTAGAGCCTTAGTGCAGTGCTAAACTTGTCTACACGGTCCGATGTGGACCAAAGCATTGTTCCCTACCCAGCACCAGCTGCATTAGCTACAGGGACCACCTCGGAAAACCACTTTTCTGCAGGCATTACTTCGGGGTCATTTGAGCACATTTAAAGGATAGCAACAAGACGGAACGTGAAAAACTTGTTTTGCCACTTACAGTATTTATTCTGTGTGGTGGGAGAGGTTCTTTTACCGGCAACCTCAGTGTTTCTCTAGGATGGCCAGGTCCTGCTTGTAAACCCTGATGCTGCTGTCTGCAGTTCAGCTGCAGACAGACCCTCCAAACATACCTGGCTGAACCTGAGGGGTTTGTTATGAGGTACAAGTATCTTGGTCAGAAAAACTACGTGAATAATTGACTAATTCATTAGTTGAACTGAAAAACTGAGGAATGTTTTGTGTTTTGAGTCAATCTGAAATGATAATGATGCTGGTTTTTCCTCTCCAAATGAGGCTCTAGAAAAACAGTTTCAAGTCAGGCTGGATGAAGTGCTTCAATACTGTGAAATGCAATGGTATGAAAATGAAAGAGCCGCTGCTAAAAAGACGATCGGGAACTTTACAGTTCAGAAAGCCAGAAACTCAAAACTATAAAGAACTAAGAATGCATCATTTAAAAGCACCATGGGAAGAGGTGCTTCCTTAGAATAGAACAGAATAAAATAGAAGAGAATAGACTATTTCACTTGGAAGGGACCTACAACGAACATTTAGCCCAACTGCCTGACCAATTCAGGGCTGACCAAGTTAAAGCATGTTAAGGGTATCGTCCAAATGCCTCTTAAACACTGACAGACTTGGCTTCATTTTATGATGACTCTAGGTTGCCAGTGTGACACTGTAGTAAAAAATTCCATGCACCAGTTCATGTACTTTTGACAGAGATGAAGATGTATTAACGTTACTGAACGTATGTGGATATGGGTATGGAGAAGAGCTGAGGAGGGTGCAAGGAAAGGAAAAACTAGTATCACTGGAGCAATAGCACTTGTCTCCCCTAACTTTCGTCCTCAGGCAGTTTTTCACCTCACCGGACCTGCCTGCCCAGGGTCTATCGGTGGAAAGGGACGGGCGGCTCCCGCCGTGGTGGTGCCAGAAAACAAGTCGCTGTAACAGCCGCGCTCTGGGCTGCTTCCCAGGGCGCTTCACATCCAAGGCTGCTTTCATCTTTGAAACCAAAATATTTCAATATTTTCACAGAAAACCCTGAAACAAACAATTTCTGATCTCCAAAATGTACTTTCTTCCAGCTGACACTCTTTGGCATTTTCCATAAAATGAACTACTCATGCGAAACATTTCTTCCTATTCTTTTATTCAGGCATTTTCTCTCTTGTCAAACGCAACTTCACAGGCAGCAGTAATATTCTTCTAAAGTACTTACGTAAAAACTATAATTTTCTGAAATCAGACAATCAGAAATAAAACCAAATGTTTCCTCTGTACAATGGACTACGTATGAGAACATATTAACCTAGTGATATAAATTACAAAAAACTTCTGAGCTGTGTACTTCTTGCATTTATTCATACTGTGGCTGATTTTTATTTCTACAGTGAGAGATTTCCTGCAAGATTACACAAAATTGGTAACTTGGCTCTTCTCGCTCCAAGTGAATGTCATAGGCAAGACACATCCACGGACACTAGGTGGCATATTTGTATTATATCTGTGCAAGGGGGTACGGACATTAACCATAGCAGCACTGTCACTTAAAAACGTGGTAAATCAAATAGCCCTCAAGAGCGAAGCACTATCCCTTTGAAAGAAAAAGCTTCTACTTAAATACGTTGCCGTAGTTTCTTCTGGCACTGTGTAGCATCAACGCATTCCTGTTTAGTGATCAAAAGAAACTGGAAGTGGGGCTGCCTTACAGGACACTTGCAAATCTGACCGTAATCACTTGTAGATGAAGATAATTACAGAAGAACTGAGGCTGGAAGGGACCTCTGCAGGTCATCCAGTCCAACCTCCTGTTCAGAGCAGGGCTAACGTCAAAGTCTGGTCAGGTTGCTCAGGGCATTGTCCATCGCGTTTCGCCCTCTCCAAAGGCTGAGATCCCACAGCCCCTCTGGGCTGCTGTCCCGCTGCTCAACAACACTTGCTGGCAAAACATTTTCCTTTCACCCAGAATTTCCTATGCTGCAAGGTGTTGGCTCTTGCCCTTTTTGGAAACTCCCCCTCTACCTCCTCTCCTCCCAGCTGAGCACGCGCCAGGCCCAACGTGTGATTGCAAAGAGTATAATTAGGAAATGTGAGTTATGAAGTGTGAATTTTCATGATGTGGTTACAAGGAAGGCCCACGAGATGTCAGCAGCCTTCCAGGTCCTGTCCCGGCAATAGCAGCACTGTGGGCCACAGCATCCTGGTGGGATGCGAGCTAACCTTCTTCAAGCAAGAACTTCAGACTGTCCCATCTACAGAGGTAACACAGGAGGAATAAGTAAAAAGAAGGAGTTATCAAGGAGACGTACAAATTTGGGAGGGCAAAGAAGAGATCAGGACAACCACCACTTTGTCCATCTGCCCCCAGGCAATGGGCAAAGCCTTTGAACAGCTCTTTATTTCTAAATCCCCTTTTTCCTGGTCAGGCATTTCCCCTGTGCAATTCCACGCAGGAGGGGAGGGCTGGGCGTTATCTATCGAGAGGTGGACGTTTCTGGCTGCTCAAGCCCAGACAAAGACCCCTGCTCATCTCCCCTCTTTAAGGTCTTTGACCACTCAGCACTACTGTGCATGGCTCTGTGCAAATGCTCGGTGTCCTCCATTTAAGCAAGGAAAGCATGTAAATGTAGGAAAAAAAATGACACCTTAAACGAGGCTTGAATTTCATTGCTAGAAATACTTTAAGAGGCCAAATAGGATGGGGAAGAGAAATATCTGCTTTTCCTTCTGTCAACATGTACAGTAAACAGAAGTTTTGATTTTCAGGTCAGAGCTATTAAAAGGGCCACGACCAGTAACTTATTTTCTGATTGTTTTTTCCCTGTGCAATAGAGGCTGAAATATAGCAGTAGAAGCTTAGAAAGGTTTTAAAGATTACGGTTAACTTGCCAGCATTGGGGTCAATGTTTGAGAGGCAAAAGTGAGAAAAAATAAACTAATGATACAAAACATATAGATTAGACCACTGAAACATGAGGATGAGAGAGAGAAAAGCCAGTGACCCTGAGGTCTGTCCCCTACAGAAATTCTCTGCCCTGCAACACCCACGCATTGCAGGACACCAGGTAAATGAACTGCCGCAGGTTAATGGCACAATTAATGTGCATCTCAAATTAATGTCTATCTCAGCCCAGCCGTGGGGCATTCAAGGACGTTTTGTTGAAGTGGTAGAAAGGACGTTGTTTTCTCTACTTTTACGGCAGCTCAACCCACACGGCACAGAAGAGGCTCTTTCCATTTTGCTGACAATACAGCATCGAAGTCAAGCTAAGGATCTCGCTCTGCCTTTGCTGCCTGAACACTGACCCCTCTGCATCGCCAAGCTGTGCAAATGTCCATCTTGGTGCATGTCAGATACCATGGGGCAGTGAAAGCCCTCATCCCCTTACACCCTGTGTTTTCAAGGGAAGAAAATAGGGGAGAAAAATCAGGAAACATGAAATTCCGCCACATTGAGCATGGTTGGATTTATTGCAATGTGCTCAGGGGAGAAGGACATGTGGAGGTCCCAGCAGGAAGGATTCAATCCTCTTGATGCTTCTAGATATTTGGCCACCCAAATACTCACAGCCACCTCCCTCCTTACTCAAGGACGAGCCCACCACCATGCCATCCTCAGGTTGGGTACCCTGATCTTGCTGACGGTGTGGATGGTGAGACTACCCAAAGCATCAACAGAAGCAAAGCGATGGAGGCTTCACGCATGTACCAGCACATACAACTGAAGAATAACCCCAGTGTGGTGTTTTTTCAGAAACAAATGACATCTTTTTCCTCCAGTAACTGACAAAAGTGAGGACGCTCAGCTGTTCGCTGCACTGGGAAACATGAGAAGGGATTTTAACAAGTTTTCAGTGCCATCCTGCTCCCACTGACAGCAGCAGACATTCAAGCATCTTAACAGAGCATCCTTACAAAGCCAATGCTAAGCTCTTTTGGCAAAAATCCCCAAAATGAGAGTTCTGGTGTTTGTTTTCCTAATATTTTTAGCAGAGTGGAGAAACCATGAAGAATGAGTTTTGCTGCCTAAGGACAATGCATTTGCTTAGTCACTGATTCTGAAGCTTTCCAAAAATCAAAGGGTGGCAACAAACTGAAGCTCCTGTGTAGTGTAACGGTGATGACAGGCCAAGCGTATTGTGTGCTGAGGGCAAACACGCAAACCATGAGCTCCAGGTACACATGGGACAACTACAAAGTACTGAAGCAAGAGAACCGAGAGGCCTGGCAGCAGGATCTCAGACTTCATGAAGCCTATTTTAAATACAGGAAGACTCACATGGTTCATATCTTTCGTGCAGAGACGTTAAAAAATCAGCCTTTTTTCAAAGGCTACACCCCAAACCTATCAAGACCACTGTCGCTTTCTATTTTTCTGCCACATTTTACTGACTCGTGTTAGCATCTGAAATACACAATACTCTGCTGGTATCTGGGTCACCCACACCGAGAAGGGGAATCCCATTATTGTCTCTCCTCATGCTTGAAATGAATGAATTTGTACAGTCAGCTCAGGTTTGGATTCAAACGCCGATATTACCATGACAAGCCGCCGCCACCCGCGTGCAAAAGCACTACAAGCCTTTCATCCCAGCCAACACGGAGGCAGGGTGATGACATCCCCCAGGATATTTGGGAGCCCAGAGCGCTGCGTCTTCAACATTGCTGCTGCTGCCTTTGAATACAGATGGAGCAGTGAGAATATTTATCATTTATTGGTTTTACCCAAAGGGATACACTGTGTACCATCAGATCCTATCTGCTTTGCAGACTGAGAAACAAGCAAACACCACTAACCGGGAAAACCTACAGAAGTCAAGAAAAAGTCTTTACCTTCCTCTGTTTCAGCTTTGGGTGAAGCCCAAAGCAAACAAACACCAGTTCTGTCTCAAAACCAAGAAATCACGCTCTTAAAGTCTGTCTCTATGATCTGTGCTACTCTTCAGTCACGAAGGAGCGCCTATTAGCAGGAACACTTCTGCCTCACGCCATACGGGTAGTCTATGCTGAAGTAATTAAACAGAGAATAAATTTAGGAGTGCAAGATAGCGGAGTTACAGAGCTGCTGTATGACCTGAAAATACGGCGCGAACTAACTGTGGCCAAATGCCTCAGCCTGACTTAATGCTGTGACTCAGGACACAATTATGAATCTTCTGCTACACCTCAGTGCATTCACAAGTGTATTAATTAAACCATCAAGTGCTGTGTGAACTATCAAGTGCTGTGTGGAAAAGAGAAAAGTTGTAAACAGTACTGAGATCTCGGAACCTTTGGTTCCTATCTTCACGAACTGCAACTGTATTTTAAATCTCCAGTTCTCACTGAAGTTATGAAATCCTCACTACCTAAATAAGCTTTCAACAGAACTAAAGGTGCTGGTGCATGTGCACACGTAAAAAATTAATCTAAATTAAATGATTATGCTGAACTAGTTTAGCAACCTTAAATATTCTTAAAGTGGCCACAACTCAGCTTCTCTCCATAAGTTAAGTTATATCAAAACAAAGCATGCTAAGTCTTAGTAAATATACAGTAAAATGATATCTTGCAATAGAGTTAAAAGCAAATTCTCAGATGACAGTCAATGCCTCTTAGTTGCTTTTAAAACTAACTTGGTTTTTCTAGCACTGTTATGAAGGCCCATTTCAATAGGCTGTAATTGAGTCTCGGATAGGGAAAGTAACTGGAGGTGAAGGCACAATTTCTTGAAACCTTCAGTCTTAACCCCATTTCCTCGTCTAACTATACCTTCGGAGCAGTGGCACGCAGTTAACTGCGATTTAGGTAATCTCCTTCCAAATTCACATCTTCCATCTATGCAGAAAACCCTCCTGCGGGTCCCTCCGCAGATGGGCTTGTCTGTGCTCTGCCCCACAGCCACTGCCAGCCGAGATGGGTACCAGGTTGCAGGGGTCCTGTCCCGGGACACACGTCCTGGGAAGATGTCGTGGGATGCACGGCTGCATCGAGGACCACCACGGCCCAAGGCTACACTGGAAGAACGAGCTCAGCTCGGGAACTGCATTTTGACTCCTAGCCCCAGCCCTTCCCTGGCACAGGATGGTTTAGTTCAGAAGTGCACCCCTGATATAATAGACATATGGAGACCTCTGATACACAGACAGAAAAGCAAGAATTGACAATTTCTTGGAAACAACTGACAGTGATTTTCTCCAGTTCAAAATGTGGCAATTACTTATCTGGGGCTTGATCCTTCACACCCCACAGTGTGTATTGCTTCAGTGGGACACGGCACATGAACCAAGACATGCATATGTCCATTTGCAGGCCGAGACCCAGAGTTGTATTGCCTGAATGGTGCTGAGCAAGCTAATACATTTTAAAACTTTTTACTCTTACGGATTTATGGTTCCAGAACTGCAGAAAAGAGATGGTACTGCTGCAAGATAGTAAACGGATTTTTTTTTTTTTTCATTTTAAAACATCTTTATGCATTCATGTCAGAACATCCAGGGATATTTCCAGTGTTAAGAAGGGCTGTGGAACAAAGTCACTCTCCTCCCCTAGCAGGAAAGGGTTTGCCTACTTTTTTTCCTCATTATTCTGGGACTCTATTATGCAGTAAGATATTTTATTACAGCAAAATAATCAAGACACTGTTTTTATCCCCTTTGTCCTATAGCAAAGCCCAGCAGTCCTGATCAGCAAGTGATGAGTGTCCTTCAGGAGCAGGCAGTAAATGTAAATTTAGCAAAGAGCACTTATCAAATATAAATACAGGGTCTGTGCTCTCAGGATTATGATTTTCCCTTGCTGCAGAAAAATTCACGTGAAAATGAAATCCTAAATTTTTTTCACAGCTGCGTGACGGTGGCAGGGTACAGGCTACGACCAGCACACAGGTGCCATTTACTGGGATGTTAGGACGTGCAGTCCCAGGAACACTGGTAAATCAGGGCAAATTTATCTACCAGAATCCTGAACCTCTAGGGATGGGGATCCCAGAGCTGTGCTGGTGCGGTGTCCAGTGTTGCTCTACCCTCTGAGCCCAGTTTTTTCCCCAGCTGTCCAGCCTGAACCTCCCAAGCCTCAACCTGGGACTGTTTCTCATCATTTTACCACCCAGCGAGGCGCTCAGCTCCATCAGCTGTGCTACCCTCTCCAGGCACCAGCGGGTGGCAATGAGATCCTTCCCTGAGCTCCTTGCCCGGCTGAACAAACAATTTAATTTTTTTCCTTTGGTGTACTTTTCCCTCTCTCCCTTGCTCCAAACTGCCTTTGCCTAAAGCGCTGTTCTTAAATTAATTATCAAGGAGCTTTATGCTGCAGAGGAGCATTGCTTTGGGCCTCCACCAGGACTTGTGACTTTTTCTTCTGCAGCCCGGGAACATGAGGGCATGGTCCCTGCAAGACCTGTGACTCACACTCTTCTGGGACATTCCTACAAGTTTTATACATATAACCCTTTTCCCTTGCAGCTCTGCTATTCAGTATTTGGATTTGCAGCCCTCCTCCGTTACTTGCACACTCCCCAGACGTGCCTGCCTCCCGGGACAGCCACTATTGGTATTACTTCATCAAGATTACGTGCAATTAAAGGTAGGTTAGGAAATTCAAATGTGACTTTGCACGATACCTTCATAGGCGCGAGCTGGATGGGAGTGATGCATGAGGGATCCACCATAGGCTTTGGCCTGTTTGCCGTGTCCGCCAGCAAGCTGTGCCACTGCTGAGGTAGTCCTGTGAACTTCTGCTCCCGGTGGTCAAAGCCAGTGTGAACCCGATGCTCGAAGTTGGAGGGCCCAGAAATTTCAAGCCTTTTCTTCTTCTTTCCAAACATGGTGGAAAAATCTGGAGAAGTCATAGGGAAACAGGAAAGAAAAGAAAAGAAAAAAACCCCATCTTTATGCTTTGTTGCAAACTGCAGCCATTCTCTCTACTGCATAGATAGTTTTAGTAGATGTCATTAGCCAAATACCTACATGAACCTTACTTCACACGTACTGTCTTTGAGATCTACGCATGGAAAGCACTTGTCTGACCTCCTCTCATGGGATCTGAGATTTTAAGAAATTAACCCAGTCTCTAATCTATAAAGTTCATAATACCTTATGAAACAAGGAAATGCCTCTATTCCCAGGAGAGAAAGCCCCAGGTCCTACTTCCTGCTCTTCTCTCTGCCATCTGCTCACGCTGCAAGTTGCATCCCGTGAAAGCTCACAGCCCTAAGCAAAACCAGCAGCAGTGTACGGCTTTGCTCAGAGGACAGCATACGGTGTAAGTGACAAGCTGTGCCCCAACATGCCACGAGAGCAACTGCATGCACAGCTTTGCATCTTAAATCTACACACCAGATCTTGGAGAAAACACATCCCATCCCATCCCATCCCATCCCAGATGAGAGCCTGGCCCCGCTATGTTCTTATCTACATCTCACCCAGCAGCAGCTGAAGGGGGATTTATTCCTACACCATTTCAGCAATGCCAAAAGACAGAGAGCTCAGATCTAACTCCAACCTGGTCTAAGGGCCTTCATCTGCATTCATAAAGGATCCTGCTTAAAACCAGTATCAGGTATCAGCTGCTATAATCATCACATTTACATAGTGTGACTTCGCCTTCGGGAGAGAAACGATTTGCTGTGAGAGCCACATGCCCGAAGCACCTGGGTTTATGCCCAGGTGGGTGCATTTTTCTGGCTCCTGGCCATCAGACTCAGGTGGGATTCATTACAGCGACAGCACTACTCCTTTTAAGGTCCAGGAGGAAGGATCAGCTCCTTTAGCCTTTGTGCAGGTGGTGTGGAGAAAAGAGAGGAGTCCCTCCAACACTGTGCAAGCAAGGAACTGGAGGCTGTTGGAGGAAACATCACCTTCCCAGCTTGTGCACTACTGGAGAGACCTGGGTTGACCTGGCTGCCTGGTAAAGCTAATTGTCACAGCACTTACTCTAGAGAAAATGAGTGTTTTGGTCAACTATTTAACTGTTATTTCCTGACAAGAGTGTGTTTGTTAGCCTCACTCCTGTCTGCTTTGCACCTCCTGAGGAGCCTGGGGAAGGCAGCAGGAGGGTCTGCAGGGCACACAGGGAGCATGGGCAGATAGCTGGGGCAAGAGAGGTTTCAGAGGCAAAGTGGAAGGAGGTGTGAACTGCAAACTGAAAGGGATGAAGGTATTTGGCATAGGAAATAGCCAACACACTCACAATCTGGATTAACCCTTGGGTTTGGTGGGTCCCACCTTACAACAAAGTGGAGCCTAACAGTTGTATTGATGCAAGTTCAGAACTGACTTTCTGAAGGACTCCAGAAACCTGCTGTGTAAGGCAAGGAGAAATTCCTGGTCCCAGGGAAACAAACAGAGGTCCTGTTGCTTTTCCATGAAATACAGTCCTGTCCTGGGAAAGTCCTCTGCCCACTTTCTGTTGTCTCAAAATAGTCCTCCACCTTGATGTCATGGCCATTTCAAGCAGGGCTCGGTAAGCCCTTTGAGCAGCATCTGCCTGAAATAGCAGTTGGGCGAGGAGGCCGGCAGCTCTGTAAAACCTTGTATCACGGGAGAGATTTGGCTGTAAACATGGTGCCCTGACTTTATGATTCAGGAGGCAGAGAGGAGAAGCTCAGGAAGAAAATACAGCTGCATTGCTGCTGCTGTGAAAAGAGAAGGGATGATAAATCGGGTATTTAGTCCACTCTCATTCCCTTTTACTAGTTTATTTAAAGATCAGGTCCATTATTTGAAAATTGATTGCCGGCTGCTTTGTAAGCCCCCCCCGTACGTTTGCAGGTGACCGTCTGCCTTGTGCGTGTTTTCTTTAGATGGAGCAGACCTGCTCCGGTTGGCCTTTCTTCACAGGTCTTGACTTCCACACCTCCCTTTACCTTTGCTCCCCTTCTCTGAACCCCCTCCAAATCTCCTGCCCTTTTGACAGTGTCTCTCGATCTCTGTTAAACTCCGGTATCTTCCTTACCTTCCTCCCTGAAACCTCTTACCATCACCCTGCTATCTAGCCCTTCTTCCACTTCAAACACTGTGACATTTTTATTTTTAATGTCAGTGGCGTGTCGGGTACCTTGTGGCACTTGCGGAAGTGTTTCCAGCCTAACCCAAAGCCATCGTGGTTGGTCTCTGGTCAAAGATTATTTGTTTTCAAGGCTCAGACAGAAGCAGCTGGCAGTTTAGGTAGTAGCTTGTATTCACCACCCGTCCGCAGGGCTCCACAAATCGCAGCCGGCTGCAGATCAATGGCACTGGATCGATTTCATTCGCCCTCTGGGATGTGAATCTATGAGGCCTACTGGAGTCACATTTTAAACCATCAGCTCTAGACATGTACTACTTCATCTGATCAATGCTAGTACTTGCAGGGTTTCCCACTGGACTTGTACCCTAATGCAGCTGTGGGATGCTTGAAATCCTCTAGAGCCCTAAATGGCATCAGATAAATAAAAGCACACCAGCTGGCATACTGTACATCGCCTTTTTAAAAATATACAGCAGATTAATTCAAAAAGATATGATTCATTTGGTTTTAAACTGCTCTTTGATACATTGCGCTCTCTTGTTTTAATACCATTGCAGCTAGAAGCAAATATGAAATTTGGCCCAGTGGGACCTTTACTTCGTCAGGAGAATATTTTAGTCTCAAACTTGATGCCAAGGCCATGTTTTTGCACGAGGATGATGTCTGAGGCCTGGGCAGTGCGACTTGCTCCCCTCTTTTGACTGAAGCTCAGACTTAGACCAGCTTAAGTCCACTGTGAAGCTATAGCAGGAAAGACAGGGAGTAATGCTGGCACCTCGCACTGCAAGGGATGGATTCAGCCATGCAGGCAAATGCACAAATGCTAGGCATCTTGGTGGCCGGAGAACATCCCCCACGGGGCTGTGCCTGTGAAAGGTGACTGGGAAACCTGGCTGATGGTGGTCTCAGCCCTGTGGGAGCGGGGCAGGACTCCCTCCATGGCCACCTGGCCCAGCTCTGCAAACAGTCTCTTGGTGCTACCAAAAGGAGCAAAGCCTTGACCGGCTCTTATGGGTATCAGTAATAAATGCCATGCACTGCTGCTTGGCTTCATCAGCCAGCAAGGTCTCTCTGTTTCACTGCAAAGCAAAGCTGACCTCTCCTTACTGTGGTCCCTCTAAATAACTGTAATTAATACACACAGCAATTGCAAAGAAACCTCGTTTCCCCTGATTTCTCCCACAGAATTGGAATGATGCTACTTGTTTTCCTTAGCTGTCTGAGGATATGGGTTTGGGGTCACCAAGCCAGTGAAACCTCCTGCTCCTGGCTCAGAAGAGCCTTGGTTCACTCCCTAACAAGGTGCTTCTCCTTAGACCTCAAAAAGGAGAGACAATTTAATCTCTTTGCCATAGCTTTATTGATACAATAAAAAAAATAAAGCATTTACTCATTTCATTGGGTGTGGAAGTAGAAAACATCCTGGACAAGTAAATAAAGGAGAAAGGTGTCTCTCATTCCTAAAACAATTTGATAAGCTTTGGAGAGCTAAGTGCTTTGAAGAGAAATGATGGACCTCTCCAGTTCCCCAGGGTGCCAGAGAGTACGTATACAACATAAGTGGTATGAAATTTCTTTCAAGAGCACAAAACGCATTTTATTAAAAAAGTTCATTCAGGCACCTCTCCATTCGCTGTCATGCAAAACAGCAAGCCTCTCACAGTTGTTAAGAAACGCTGATTTCCAAATGGGATTAGTTAGGAAAACATCCCACAGACAACGGGGCAGTTGCCCGCATTTACCGGAGGCAAAGGGAGGTAAGTGGCTGCATGGCAGCAATGCAGGGCTGCCTCTGTGGCATCCTCACCCGACCCTCCCCATGCCAGGGTGCTCACCTGTAACTTAATTCCTCCTGACAGCCTCCAATGTACTCCTGATCGTGCCAGGTCTCTCAGCAAATGCCATCTCTCAGTCCAGCTCCTCCTGCGCTCACCCCCACAGAATGAAAGGAAATGAGGTGTGGTACTCCGAATTTGTTGCTATTTTTGTGGGGATGAGCACAACAGGGATGTCTGTCCTCTACTTGCGTGTGCTTTGCCAATGAATAGTCTGGCTGATTTCCACACCACGTATGTGGCACAAGGTGATACTCGACACGAGCGGGGCTGGGGGAGCCTGTCCTAACAACAGCTACTATTGATGGCAGTGGGCATGAGATAGCTCCAGGGGAAAGAAAAACCAGGACTCATCATTATGTGGCTTCAATGGGGTATTTCTGTAGAAAGACTTCAATTTTCCTTATGCTGAAATGATGTAGTACATTCATTTTGCATTTATAAATGGCAGGTTTGAAGGATGCAGTCCTTCAGTTGCAACAAAGAATTTACTAAGTGTGATGGTGTGAGGCCAAAAGCAAATCTGTTCTTAACTGGGGGAGCCAGGAGAGAAGTGTCTATTCAGCTCAGGGCTGTGATCCTCCAACCCATGGTCCAACCATGGCAGAAGAATAAAGACAAGGGACTTTCTTTACCAAAGTCATGATGGAAAAAATATGGACGTGACATTTACTGGAGGAAAACACAATACTGGTGGGGAAAATCAGACTATCGTACTGCCTCTTCTGCCAACAATGGCTGAGTAACCCGCAGCAGTGCTGGTCCCACCTGTGCCACTGGGGAATGGGGAAGGAGTAGGGATAGCAGGAGAAATGTGTGAGCTGTGGTCTGTAGGTACGGCTACCCAAAGCCTTTTACAAAGGCAGTATTTGCGTTATTCAAGCTTCTGCCCAAGAAAGGAGTAGCACCAGCTCTCCTGCTGCCTGCTGAACAGTCATGACACAGCTCCATCCAGCGGCTGCAGGAACCGAGATAATGCAGAAAGGGTGCTATCAGGAGCAATCACTGCATCTTGCACTTAATGCTGTTTACTGTAGTGCCTAACAAATTGAAGTACAGGCTAATCAGCACGTCCTGCCTGTTAGTTCTACACCAGACTTGGCTCCTTCTCCTTTCACTCCTTTCTATGCACAGAAATAATTCACTGAGCACCACAGTGCCATGGACATCCAGACTGGCCCAAATGTCACATGTGACCTGCAACGACAGATCAGGTCCCTGCACGCAGAGAAAGTTCCCTGTGTCCAAGATACTGCCTGTGCAAGGGGTGAGACATGGACCAGCAAAGCAAATCCACTCTGTCAGCTACTGCACCATCACCGTGCTGCCTCCCAGTCACAAATGAAGGTATCTTATCAGCAAGGAGTATCCCACAGCCCGACCCTGGAGTAAGAGAGAGGCAGTATTATTTTGGGTGCCAGGGGAGCCCATTCAGCTCCTCCCATGAGGGTGTCTGTGCTCAGGGCAGGATTTCCAGCAATTGCCTTCCCACAAAAAGTTAAAGCCTTGCCCAGCCCCTCTCCCTGAGCTCACAGTCGGAGGTGACAGGTTGCTCTGTTTGTTCAGTCCCACACTTGGCCCCACCCTGGGGTTTTGGTGGTTGTCCCTCCCCTGTACGCGACATCAGGACACTCAGGGCGACTGATGAACTGAAAAGCTGAAAGTCTAGATTTATGTGAAGAGCCTCAAAGAACAAATTTTTGCACTTACAGCATGTAGAACCCAAGGCAGTTGGAATAAAAGGAAAAAAGGATGCCTTCAATCCTAAAGTTAATCATATTCTGTATCTTTTATCATGATCTAAATAAGAGTAATCCAGTCAACCCACCAAATAAGAGAAGTCTGCTCAACTCTGCCTGACTTATGGAGTGGCAGACCCTGCTCCCAATGAAAAATTCAGAGCCACTTTTTCCTTCCCCTCCCAGTAGCTATTCTTTTAGGTTAAAAACTAGGGAAGTTGGAAAGCCTTATTTTTGCCTTGTAATCTTGAAAACTACCAAGGAGTCCCAAGTGCACCTGCAAAGCACTGACGATGGCCCTTGCCATCCCAGATGATCCCACAGATTAACACTGAGCAAAGGTCTGTGAAATTTTGCCTTACCTAAAAGTATACAATAACCTTATGAAGATAGTAACTGGAATAACAAAGTGAGATTGGTATTTTCACTTGAGCTTTTAATGACACCGTACCATAGCTACATAAGCCCTATTTTTTTTTTTTTAATTATGGTATTTCAGCAGCCCGATGCTGTGTCCCACTAAGCCAAGGAAATCATCTGTGTCCAGCAGCAGCATAACCCTGAGCCACCCTGGGAAGCCTGCGTTTCTTAAGCACACCTTGCTGCTGCTCGAGCCCATGGCTGGGCTGTAAATATTCCCTCAGGAGGGGCTCAGTGTTCATCGTCTACCTCAGCCCAGCAACATGTTTCCTTCTTAAACAACCAGCAATTAGTTCATTTGCAATTAGGAAGCGCACATGACATTAAGTCCATCAGCCTGTATTTTTTCTGCAGGGATTCCCTGTGGTTCCTTTGCTGAGCAAGCAGCAGCAGAGCCCTTTCCCCCCAGTGACAGGCATGCTATCAGCATCTGAAAATTGCCTTCGTGCACACCAAGTATCATCTGCAAGCCCAGAGCAGAGGGCAGCAGCGAGGGCTCGAACCCCCCAATGCCCCATGAAAAGGCACATTTTCCCCCAAGGCAGCCACACAGCCAAAAAACATTAAAAAAAATGCTTCATTTTCAAGAACTTTTAAGAAAACAGTTAGAAACAGATTGCAAAATGGGAGACGGGTGCGGGTCCCTTTCCTTTGATAATTTTTACTTACTAATAATAGTTTTCTGCAGCATGAGGACCTCAATTATTCCCCTCCAGAGCAAACAAAATTCAGTAATACATCATTAGCTTTGCCAGCTTCTGTTCTCGCGCTCTGATTAATTGTAACCTTTCCCGATATTTGATCGTAAATGAAAGAGTATGAATTGAGAAGCACAAATTAAATTAACGTGTCAAGCCAGCTTGCATAGCCAGTACTCCAGATAAATGTGAGCTGGGCAGATACTCAATCTCAAGAAGAAAGCAAATGTCTGGTATGGACTGATGGCAGCATAAATTGCTAAGAAATACTCTGAAAGCAAGGGGTAAAAATGATGTTGGTTCTCCTTCAGCTCACACTGGTGCAGCTCCCTGCTGCTGAGGCAAGCAGAAGGAGACCGACACATATCTGTGTGTGTATAGAGCTATAAAAATGAGGAAAATTATTAATTTTTAATAAGGAATAGCAACAACAATAGTTTTGTTTTTCCTTTTTGTTTGCTTTAAGGATGGTTCTAAGCTTCTTGGTGGGGACCCTCTGCTGTTGGCTGCAATCGGAGCATGAGTTTCCTTTGCAAAAAAAAAAAAAAAAAAAAGTGTGCCTTGATTGAAGGCATACATTTTTAGAAGAATTTACCTCTATTTTTCTATTTTGAACTGAAAATACAGAGAACACTACCCTATTTTTCAGGAGATGAAACAAGAAGCAATACCCGGAAAAGCAGAGCGGACTGAACAAGAAACCAGTAAAGTTAATGGAAAGACTTTTAAAAATGGCACTGGTTTCAGGTCAGGCCTGACACACGACTGTGACTCTGGGCCAGAGGAGAAATCCCGTTTCACTTCCCAGAAAAGATACTCCTCAATACTTCCCTAACTCCCAGAGGATCTTCCGGGATGTACAGGATGGAGACGAACAGGGGACACCCAGGAACCAGGTGGCAGCTGCCTGCAGAGTGCACTCAAACCACAGGTAGGTCACATCTTATATTCACTGATTCATTTACTGTTCTTATCTAGAGGGAGATCTCGTTACTTCTTTACATGCAAGGTAGTTTCAGGGCTCACAAAAGGGTATCGTTTGTTTTGTCATGTGGGAGGACAGCACCAAATGCAGGAGAATACTAGCTTGGTTCATCTGTCTAATTGAAGACTCCATTTCCCGTGATCCCTGCTTAACCCTCTGCTCTTCTCAATTATGGTTTGAGCATTTCAATTTGGGAATTGAAAATAAACCCTTAAAAAAGTTCTGACGTACCCTACTAATGAATCAAGATGATGATTTTAAACATCGACTCTGGCTGCAACAAAAAAGATTTACAAATCCTGAATGAACTAAGTCAGCCCATACAGCCCAGATTCGAGTCTTCTACCATCCTGCTAAGCTCTTCTGCATGTAAATAGTGCCACTGATAAAAATTAATCACCTGTGACCATACAGTTCTTCCAGACTAAATCTATCTTTTTTAATTCAAAGAATGTATAGAAATACCATTTTCAATGCATGCCCACATGAGTTTTAGGCACAAAAAAGCTTGATGGTCAATAGGAATCAACTTATTCCCATGGATTTTCAAGGCGCCTTATACTTTTTAAGATGAGACAGACTCCTAAGTCATTTATACAGTATTAAAATACATGCTTTAATCATGGAAAAATATATACTCATGGACTAGACCACACCCATTAAGCACAAAAATGCCACCCTTCCCAAAGCCCCTCATTTACCCTACGGCGTTCTGCTCACTTCAACCTTAGGTCAAATCAGCCAATTTTTCAGAGTTCCCATGTCACTGCACAACATAATAAAAATACATTTAAACAATTACAAGCTGTCCAGGACTTGTCACTGTCCCCATTTATTTTCAATCCCACAATACCTTGTTTATGGTTGAAAATGCCTTCATTCGTCACAGCACAGTAGGGTGTCTCTTGATAGCTGGCCCATGAGACATATCTAATAGAAATGCACAACAGAACAAAATACAGGAAAAAAATAATAACAAAAGGCAATACATGCTTCTAGAGAAATACTAAAAGCCGGCACAGAGTGGCCAAACTAGGATTGATGTACTCAAGGGAACAATACTCATTCTTCTCATTGAAAGCTACTCTTGTACGAGGATTCATTTCCACACACTGACTGACACGTGCTTTCCTAATTTAGAAGTCTTGTGATTCCCAGTGGATTTTAATGCTCAGTAATTTTCAGCTGAGTAGCTTAAACACACGTTATTGTAGTCAGTCACTCTCTATTATCTTACACACATTTACACATACATAGCAATGTACAGAGGTTCCAGCAGTGAATTAGTCTGCAACAGCTCTGGGCAGATTAAAGGGGGGGGGGGGGGGGGGGGGGGAACCAAACCCAAAACCCCACCAATCCCTGGAGGTAACTCAAATCGTTTCTATCCCTAGCAGTTGAAAAGATTCCAGATTTGCAGAAGCAAATAGTCCTTTGGGTGCTCAGCTTGAGATAATTAATGGTGGACATCCAAGGGAGTGGGTATTAAATAAGGCACCCATTAAATGAGACACCCCAAATCTCAAGCTACTTCTGAAACTTTAAAGCAGTTGTAATATTTGTTCTGAGTTGCTATTACTATTATTATTATTTTCAAATATAGAGTTCTATATTATAAAGGATGGAGGTACTCTGTGTCTGAAACAACTACTCTATTTCTGTGTTTTGAATGAGGAAAAAAATAATCAGTAAAAGGAAATACTGTCAAGAATGAAAGTGATAATATATTGGTAGGGAAGACAGAGTTAGCAGAAATATCAGGAAAGCCTACAGGAAATATCAAAACCAGAGTTGTAAAACAATATTACTTAATTCTGAATATTAGTATTAGTAAATATTGATGTTTCTATAGGTTGGGGTGACTTGGATAAGAACTGCAGGGATACAAAATAAGACAAGAGAAAGGACTGAAGAGAACTGGTTGAAAAGCACTTGGAAAATTGCTCTGATCAATCATGGACTAGGTTACACCATCTCTGCGTTTTGGGCCGCAGCCTCAGTGGGGTCCGTTGGCAAAGCTTCGGCAAAATAGATGGATTGGCACTGACCCACAGCACAGTGAAGAGGGCACTCACACATTAAAATTTCTTTTGTTATTGTTTTCGCGTGTAAAGCTTTAGTTTTAATCCTCTGAAAGTGAGTTTCCTCCCCAACGCTTGATGGTGGTTGCAAAGCTGGCATTACAAACATACCATTGACCAAAGCATGTTAGGCTGTGGTAGGGCTTTTTTTACAGTTCCCGGGAAAGACTAATCACAAGACCATACTGCTCCTCACAAGTGCCCTGTATGTACTATTGATGTGTCCTGATAATTTGTAAAAAATAGCTTTTCCTTTAAAAAAAGGATGCAAAATCGTTTCTAGGTCTCAAAACCAATTTATCTTGTGCTGGTTGCATCCATGAACATACCAAAACTGCATCGAGGAGGGGCTCTACGGTGGGTGCCTGCCCCAGCACAGGTTATTTAACAGCACTCAACGAGTGCCAAGGGGCAGGCGGTGACCAGCATGAACGGGACCGGAGGGGGACACAGGCCTGCAACAGCACCATGTGCCACTGAGACAAGCTAGTAAGACGGGGGGCTCTGGAGGCGACCTCTTGCCATAAATCCTTACTGGTGTGTTTGCATTCGACATGCTGGTTTTGTTCTACAATAATATTAATTGCATTTCTTATTTTACTTCTAAAACAATACAGGCTGTGCTGGCTCTCAGGAATTGCTCTATTACCATAACATTTGTAACAGAGATTGCTTTCCAACGAATGATCAACAGAAAGAAAAGCTTCCCAATGCATTATTAATGGCAAGCCTCTGATAAGAATATTCTTTAGGATGAAACGTGTCTTCTGACCTGTAAGTGTTTACCAAGAAACGGAACAAAATCAGGTTATTTGACATGTCAAAATATCTTTAAAATGCAAACAAACATGTCTACAGATTAATGTATCCACAGCAAGTGCCTGGAAAATGAAAATCACGCTTGTTGTTATCACTGTGGGTTTCCTACCTTAGTACCAGGTTTTGCTCTGCATCACTCTAAGATATAACTGAAGGAAAAATATTTCCACAGTCTACAATAAAACGCAAATGTATAGATTCTACTTTAAGTTTTTATTCCTTACATAATTTCTTGTCTTTTTCTCACTCTGGGTTGTGCTGAGAAACTGGTTTGAAAATCAATTCTTATCCTATTATCTATTGAGTTGCTGTCATGCAATACTTGGTTTCCATATTAAAAATGAGAACTGATCCCTTGAAGGGTTTGCTAGAGCTTACTATTTATTACCTCCTTCAGGAAGTTTACCATAAGCTCTTTATACAGAACACTGAATGTTTATAAAACAACGCCTGCTCAGTCTCCTCCCTTTGGCTCATCCACATCAATAATTGCAACTGAGTAATTCCTCAACGCTGATCTTTTTGGAGCTAAGCAAGCTTGCCATGCAGACTTTGTATTTTGCCATCTCCAGACATCAGTTTGGAAGTGATGGGTCTCACCTGTTCTCTGTTTAACTGGGAGATAAAGGTTGTAGGGAGAAATGGAGAGACCCTTTATGCTGTGTCCATGCAACCAATGCGCAGGTTTTGAGACCAGCCACAGAAAAGCAAACAAAAACCATAATATGATGTAAACTGAATGGAAAAACCCACACTTTTTATCTCTGGGCAATACGTGCAAATCCAGAAAGATGAACGTTACTCTGAGTTTTTTATTGTTTTTCAGCTTTTAAATGACTAAAATATAAATGGTTTTTGATTGTAGGTAGGTTTTGAGCAACTGGAGAGGTTACTGCATCTTGAATGGCCACCACTGCCACCTCCTGAGAGGCGATGCTGCAACAGAAAGCAGCTACGATTCCTTCCTTCGGAGGAAGGATGCGCACACGTGAACCACTGCATTTTGCTGGGCCCATCCGTACACTGTTTCTGGGAAGGGCATGTTTTGCCTCTCCAGGATGAAGGGTTTAATCTAGAATGGTCCAAAAGGACACTTCCAGCCTCTCAAAAGAACAAGGAAAGGAGGTTGCTAGCTGACTATGTGACCAGCTAAGAAGACTCCTTTGGTCTGGAAACACCAAGAGAAGCTGCCAGTGTTTGAGCTGGTTTGGCTTTGAAAACTTTAGACAATTATGACAAAATACCACTTTTCTCCCAGAAGAAACACTCCTGCTTGAATAACAGGGCATCATCCCTCCCCAGCCCGCAGCCCAGACCAACTGATTTTGCAAGCAGCTCCAAAGGAGGGTGTTTCATTGAGAAAATGCCATCGTAGCAAGGAGTCGATGAGAGAAGGCAAGATATTATCCAAGTATTTTCTGAGAAATCTTATTTATGGCAGAGGGGGAGATGCTGAGCCTAAGCAGAGGTGAAGAACTTGGCCATCATCTCTCAGGAATCAACGGCCCATGGCTCCCATCCTGCCGGTGGCCCGCCAGACCCTGAGCACTCTTTTTATATCCCAGGAAAACACAAATTTAGCATAGTTGCATCTGGGATTACAGGTGCTTCTTGAAGTCTCAGCAGCAAAAATACATCATCAATTAGAAAATAATAGTTAAAAACAAAAAAGACATCCCTGCATGCTGAGTCTGGTTGCATTCACCGCTCCTTCCACAGGCAGGGAGGTTCTTTCGTTCGTTCATTCATTCATTCCCTACTTCATTGAGGAATAATTCCAACAAAGCTGCTGATACAACTGGGACACCAAAAGATGAGCTGGGAGAGTGACTGCAAAAAAACACATTAAGGAAACATGCACAGTTATGCCGGGTGGTAGGGGCCAGAGTTAGCACGCAGAGAAAAAAGGGACTGCAAAGTTCGCTGGCTGAGATAAGAATTAAGTGTACAGAAAGAGTTCAGATCCCAATGAAAGTATTGTCTTATCAGAAAAAAAATTATTGTTTCTGGTCACATGAAATATGTTGTCCAACCAAACCTTTCATTTCATTTTCACCGTTTTCCTTTTCTTCTTAAATACGGAATAACATAAACCGCAAAAGCTATTTAAGTTAAACCCCGCCAAACGTTAACTTAGTTTTTTCTTCACATTTTTGGACATATGATTCAATACATTCCCTGGTACTTTTTGTTTCAGCTGATCTGAAAATTGTCTGTGTTCTGGGAGGGCATCAAGAGATGACTTACTGTGTGCTTCATGGGGCAACATAAAGGTTTTAGAAAGATGATTTTAACATGGCCATGATACCCAAATTATTGGAGACATTGCAAATGAATGACAATAACATCTTTACAATATACCCCTGTAAGTTAATCTCCGCGCTCCATGTGTATTACTGACTCAGCCTTTGGCTGCACCCTGTGCACCCACCCTGGCGTGTGTAACGGTGTGCAGTGCCCAGCCTGGAGTTCAGCCATACTGACAGCCCTGGTTTTCCAAATTATTTCCAGCTTCTTCAGGATAAAGGCAGGAAGAAGTCCTGAACGGCTTTTAAAATGATTATGCAAAGCATAAAGTATAATACCTTTTCCCATAAAACTCCCTTTTACTACTCTGAAGTTAATGAACCGTGTTATTATAACTACTATTTCTCCTTATTACGTATAGGCTGGATGTTTGAAATAGAAATAACATCATCTTGTCCCTCCGTGTTTCCTTCTTGTGATGTGTCCTTGAAAGTAACCAACGCTCAGGACACCAAAAGCTGAAGGCTCAGCTCGCCCACGTATGAGATGTGATATGAATAAATTAGTGCAAAGTCCATGTGAGCTGCTTCTCTCTCGCTAGCCGGGGCTCAGGCTGGAAAAGCTGTATCTGCAGCAGAGCTGCCATGCAGCCTTTAACTACCCATGGTGCCATTTAAAAACATCAGTTCATTCAGTATATTGATTCATTTTTTTAAATGCCAAATATGCAGCTGGGTATTTATGGAGAAATGAAAAAAAAAAAAAAAAAGAAGTATCTTTACTACGGTGGCATGACCGTTTCTTTAAAGAGTCTGACTTACTGGCAAGGCATTTCAAAACTCAAAATAAACTCCAAAATTCAAAGAGCTTTAAACTTCATCGTAAGTGCCGCTGTCAGACTCGTTAGGGCAAATTGTGCTCCTGCATGCCCAATGACAGCAGAGCTGGGTACCTGCTGCTGTGTGTTTCGTACCTCCCCGAAAGTCACCTTCAAATGCCATTTATCTGTGCGCCGCTCTAGAGCTGTCTCATTGCAGTCTTGGGCTTTCTGGAGCATCATTTGGGTTCTGATTCAACTGTTGTTGGCTTCAGTGGGAGGACTCTGACCCTGGAAATAGTAACTTTCTTCTCTATTTCCTTCTGTTGATAGCAGGATGGGAAAAATAACCCTAAATGGTGACAGCACAGTCAAAAGCAGGGGAGAGGGGGAGTGCAGTTGACTTCATCTGAGAAAGCTTATTTCCTATTCCCTTTCTATGTAACACAGGCTAGAGGAGATGTTGCTTCCCTCCCTCCCTTTTGCTGCCACCAGCTCCCACGTCTCAACCGAAACCAAAGCCTCAGCAACTTAAACTGTGCCCCTTCACGGATGTTTTCTGAGCCAATGTTTTGCAAAGCTGGACAAAGACGGACCTGCACATTATCTGCTCTGAACCTAGCAAAGTTTATGTTCATCAGAAAAGGAAAAGGAAAAAGACAGACATTTCCAACTTGGAAAATCTGAAAAACTTAGCCAATATTTGTAAATAAAGTCTAATTTAATTACCAATGCATGTATTTTTTCAGCTGCCCAGCCTTGAAAGAGTACACTCCCGCCAAGATGAAGCAATCACACTATTTAACATGCAAAATCACTACTTGCCTATCAGCTTATTAATAGGTAGCTTTCTAATTCAGAGGAAAAGGCGAGTTACAGGCAAAGCAGAAAAGCAATAATCTGAATGCGAGCATTTGAAATGCTCCACTGAACTCTACTCCAGGAAACATAAGAAAAGATTTTTTTTTTTTTTTTCTCTTTTTTTCCCCCGTGATGACAGCTTTCCAGTGCTGCTGGCATCCATCACATGTGCAGAGGCAAATGCTTCCACACTTGGTAATAATCAGAGCAAGGAAATTACAGATCGGGGAGAGGAGGAACTATAGTTTTTCTCTTGGCTAAAGGAATACTTAAATCTGAAGAGCGCACGAAGGGAACTCAGCAGAAGCTTCCTCCTCCATTTCCACTTTCTGAGCAGAGCCAGGACTCCCTGCAGCTCTTCCACGTCACCTGTTTTTCCTGGGCTCTCAGTTTTGCCATGGTCCTGCTCCCCGCACACATGCTGAGCCAGGGCTGGCTCCTGAAGGACTACCTCCATCAGCTCCTACGCATCCTTCCCCGCACCACTCCTCCATTACCTATTAATGCAAAATAATCTTCCAAACTCTCTCAGAACTCCACCTCAAACCCAACTTCATGGCCAACTATTACTCTGACCCTACCCTCACTGTCACCTTGGGTTATCAAGAGCAGTTACTCCCCCCTCCCTTTTTGACTCCTGCACAATAATACGAGACCAAAGAACTACCCTCAGCAGAAGAGCTTCTCATGGTAGCAGACAAGAAGGATTTTCCTTAATATCATCATGCACTGAAATTAATAAATATACAGCAAGGCAATACAGATGCAAAAAGGCAAACTCAGGCACTGCAGGGGCTAGGTAGGAAATGCATACAAATTTTGGTTACAGGGATGCAGAGTAAAAACAAATGTAAAAGACACTATGAGACACCTAAAATCAGGACTAAATATTAATAAATTATTAACATGGCAGGTTTCAGGACGGGTGTTATACATTCCATACCTCCACAAAACCATGTTTCAAAAGTCTAAGACATGAAGGCTTAATGAATCAGTGTGCATTGTTTTACAGATGAAATACCACCACAGTCAGTAAAACTGCAGGAATAAAAGTGGCAGTTTAATGCAAGCTTCTCTAGGAAAGACATTTGTTTGAAAGAGGTCAATTAAGCCTTCTACTCAAGTTAATCTCTTCTGTTTATTTTAAAAAAATCTGGAATGAGGAAAAAAATGATGATAGGCCAGCAAAGCAAAATTTTCCTATGGATGCACCAAAGCAAAAACCTGCAGGTCAGCTTGCTTTCAGCTGGGAGAAACACAGGCAGAAATTGCAATCAGTCTGCAATTCATAGAGATGAATCACGTGGAGATGATTCAGACCGAATTATTCGCCGAATTAGCCTAATGAAACACTCTCCTCCGAGGAAGACAGCAGTACTTGCATCGTTTTTGGCAGAAGTTTAAACATTAACTTACAGGTCTGGTTTGAAAAGAGCCTCTGTGGTCAGAGCAGATGAGAGTGGACCCTCAAAGAAACTATTTCCATTAGTCTGCATTTTCCTCCAGAAGTCGGCAGCTGCCCATCTCTGCTTTCACAGCCCCTTTTTCCCCCCGACACGCCTTCGTGCTGTTAATGACAGTTATATTTGCATATATTGCCTTTAAGCTTTTGAGTTACCAATGGTCATTTAGGTTAATCCATTTGTTTCTTTTGCTCTTCTGAATACTAATGGGTTTCAATGGGGGTTTTTTTCCCCTCTTTCTTCGGTCCCACTGTAACTCATTTCTGAGTTTCCTATAGCAAAGCAGCAAATGCCAGGCAAACCGCATACTGTGCTGCCCATCTGCTTGCCACCGACACCTTCCTCTTCGCCCCGTGTTGCATCCGCTCAGTGGTGTACATGATCTTTGTGGCAAGGTTTTCTGTATGTTAAGACCATCTCTCCTGCTGAATCACAAAACAGGAAGAGCAGCATTATCCCTTACCAGAGCCATCGATGTACAGTTTTCTCCAGTGCTAACCAGGACCGAGCTCTTTTCCCCAACACAAAACACTGCAGAAAATTTTCAGCGTGCAACCATTCATCGGGCAGGTGGGGAGCCGCCACCACGCTGTGACACCCCCCAACAGCAAAAGCATCAGTTCGCATTTATTTGCCGTGACATTGATTGCATTGAAGGATGCCCCCAGCATTTAAGAAAAAGCCCTGGTGCATGTGCCCGTAGCAAGGACGCAAGGAACAGACTACCCCTACGGGGAAACCGTGCACAGTCAACAGGGTGGCAGGGAAGAGAGGGGTCTGCAATGGGAAATGCAGGAGCGATGAGGGCAGGGTGGTAGGTACGAATGTACAAATCGCGTTGGGTTTCTCCACGAAGACAGGAGCAGCGAAGAGGTATCGACGTGAGCGGCTGGTAGAGGAGGGGGAGGCTGAGCCGGAGGGGACAGATGCAATAGAAAATTGAGTAAGGGTGGAGAGGCCAGGAGAGAAGGAGCTCAATCAAGCAAGCAGCTTTTACTTGATCCAGTATCGAAGGGAAAGCCAGCTGAGCGGCCCCCCTCGGCAGGGAGGAGGATTTGGTCAGCCACGCTTTACACGGGGCGAAGCGACAGTAACACAATTAGCTTGGTGTCATGTGGCAGCTGCTGCAGGTCCCCTCTGCCGGGTCAGCCCTGCGTATTTCTCCCAGCACCCTGATCACTCAGAATTGAGTTAATTAGACACAGACCCAGCCTCAGCAGCTCTCTTCCCCCAACAAGAGGGCTTCACAAATCCATAAAACTCCTTTGGGCTCAGCTCTTTACCCCTCTCTCTCTTCCCTGGAAGCAAGACTTTCTGAGATCAGTACCAGCCCATCTCCATCCGTGGCCCCTGGAACGTCAGAAGCCACCCGGCACACATGAGTAATCATTGGCTCTCTGCAGAACCATGTTTGCAGTTGATTTCTAGGAAATTCATTTATGTAGGAGCGGCTAAAGGGGGCTCACTTTCTGCAAAGACTTATCAGTAGCAGTGCATTTCTGCCAGGGCTTGGTAAAGAACTTCCACCCATTTGGACTACATGTGCTTTGTCCCATGCTCTGCCTTTCTTTAAAAGGAAAAATCTGCTTTCACAGCTGCCTCCATGGAAACAGCAACTCCGTGGTGTTGGCGATGCTCCAGGCTCGATGAGCTCCGTTCAAACATGGAAATCTGCATTTCTTGATCGCAGAGTGCTGAAACCTCAAGCCGGGATCCCAGAGCCCAGCCAGGTCTCTGGCTTGTTTCGCACCACCAGTGATGTTCCTTGTGGGTCCGATCTCACACTTGGCAACATCTGTGCAAGCCTACTGCTGAGGAATGGGCCCAGTCAGGCCTCAGTGATGCTTGAGAAAGTGGAGGGACTAGAAAAAGCTTTTACTCACACACTTCATTAACTTTGGCAGCATAATTGCAGTTCCTAGACTACCAAAGTAGCTAACAGAGATGAGGATAAGCGTTCAGTTTCCCTCCTGTAATGAGCTTTGAGACCAAACATCCAGTAAATTTAAATGAAATTTAAAAAAATTTCCTCCAATTTTCATTTTGAAAATCTTGCTTCCACTTGCGCTCTGCTGGATTTGCCCCCCTACACCCTTGACGTATCTCATGTATCGATATACCGAGCCTGACGAGCAAGGTCATGGCTGATGGCAAACCGCAGCAGCACCTACTCCCTTCTTCGGCCCATCTTCCAAAGGAGGATAAACGACTCCTTTGGCCCCTCGAATTCCCTAATCTGCAGCTTTCAGACTATTGAAGAAGATGCGTGGCAGCTGCACAACCAGAACGCAGGTAGAGAAGAGAGGATTTGCCCTCTGGCTTGGGAAAATTGGTCCAAGTGTAATAAAATGCATAGCTCTTCTATAATCATTTGTTCAGCTCCATAAATCTCAAGGCATAAATCAGGCTGTCGGGGAAAGCAGCTGTGTAGGCATCTCTGCAGGAGCAGAAAAGACACTGCGACCACCTACAGCATCATGGCATGCCGCCGGGGAACCGTGCCGGGTGCCAGTCCCAGTGCTCCTCCGGTTTCATGTCGATTTACTGCCACTGACTTCCAAGGAGCTGCTCAGTCACAGTACTATAAATACCTGCAGAATGAGGCTCGGTGACAGCTTGTGGTGAATATTAGGGAAATGTAAATTTCAACGATCCCTAATTGTCCTTCAGTCAACAGTACCTGTTTAAATTACTGTTGTTATGGCAAAGATACTGGAATTGCTAACATAAACACAACCAAGGATTGCAGATACTGCAGCTTTCCACCAGCAAACATTTTACTTGCTGCTAAATATTTTCCCTTTCAATAGAGAAATGCCACCTATGGCAGTAGATACCCGGTGATCAGGGGCTGCTCCGGGATTTGCAAGAGGGTGCCCTGCAAGCAAGGACAGAGCTAGCAAAGGAGAAGAAGTACATGACAAAGGCCCTGGAGAGCTCACGAAGGAAAGGCTGAGCACAGACTCACCTCGGGGCTGAGCTGAGCTGAGCTGAGGAGGTCTTATCCTGTGGCACTGAGACGTGCACGTGGCAGGGCTCATGGCTACCGCAGGCTGAAGAAACGTCTCCTGCGAGGGCAACCACTCAAGCCAGCTGGGAAGGGAAAGTGCTCATCCTGCTAGTAATGATTAAAAACAGTTATGGAGAAGATGTCATGAGAGACCAACAGAAACATCAGCCACGCGTCAGATGAAAACTGAAATATGTCTTTTTTTTTTTTTTTTCCTAAATGGACATGGCATATTTGTCAAAAATACTGTTTTGGAGGATCTAAGTTACTTATGGACTTGGGCTGAATCCAGCACACAGGTTCAGCTATCTTCACAAGCAGGCATTGCTCATGAAACCACTGTGGAGGAGGAAAGAGTGACAACACTGCTCCTATGCCAAAAGGCTGCGCGGTTACACAGCTCAGCTGGGGTGGGAGAAGAAGGTCCAGATCTCTTCAAGGTCTTATTCAAAGCAGGGATTTAACAGAGGATCTTCAGAAGGAGTTTCCTCACCACCATCTCTAAATGCTCTGGCATTGGTGTCTCTCAGCATCTCCTCAAAACACTGAGATGTGCACACAGACTGAGGAGGGAACCTGGGTCAGCCACCTGCCAGCAGCACAACTCAAGTTTTTTTTCCCTCTTCCACCAAGAAAGCTGTCCATCCTGCTCAGGTTTGCTGCTCAGGATCCCAGACGCAGTAATGGTGAAGCATGCTTCACATCTGCCCAAGCCAAGAGAAATGAGGGGTATCTCTGGCACGATCAAACCCAACGGGCCCTACGCTGTTGGCCAACACAAGGTTCAAGATACATTCGCCAGCACCAGCCACCACTGCTGGGTACCAGGAGCCCTCCGCACCCCGCACGATGAGGCCCCATTGCTTACACCTCAGCCTCCCGCCTCGGAGAGTTACACAGATGACTCAGTCACTGAATACAACAATAAATTCAATGCGCAATGGTATTTCCACACACAGGGAAAAACTCTGAACGCTTGGTAAAAACACCGCTTGCGCAGACAGGGAAAGATCTTGAGTTGACACAAGGCTTTGCACATCACTGAAGCCCAAGCAACTGCAAAATCTGGCCCAGAATACCTTTTACTTGATTATGTGCTTACATCGCAGGGGATTTTTTTTTTTTTAAATACATTTCTAAAACCAGACGTCTTAGCACCAACGCCCCCAGCTCTGCCAAGGAATTATGCTGATATAACTCTTCTGAGGGGCTTTGTCTGAACTTAGCTTAATTGATGTCAAAGAGCCAAACTCATCCCAGTTATTATAAAGACTGCAGGTACCGCTACCAGGCAAGAGCCGCATCTGCTGCTCATACGATGCAGTCCCTACCCCGGAGGGCTCGCCGCCTACGTGGAAAACGCAGAGCAGGGTAAAACTGGGTGGGACAAGCCCCATTCGACGGCACAGTGAAGTGATTTGTCTACATTACCCCAGGAGCCTGGGTCTGGTTTCAGATCTCTGAGCCCACCTCTTCTCATGTGAGCATTTCCCTGGGAAGTCACAAGCTCAGAGGCACAGATCAGGTCTGATGCTATGGGGGTTTAAGCCCTGATGCTACCTACACTTAGCCATAACTTTATTCCTGCTGTTTGGTCTTACAAGGTTTAATGAGACTATTCCTGTGCTTAAAGCGACGCAATTATCAAAGCTCACAGGACCAAGGTCGGATTTTCTTCTCTGAGGCAAGAAGTAGCTTAATTTGCCATTGGTTTTCTCGGAAAGGTAATCATCTTTTTTCGAGTTGCTCTTTGCTGTAAGTTCTAACTATTTTGAATATTTCCAAAATACCACTGCTAGAGCCACTATAAAAAGCACCAATGAAATTAATATTAAAAATTACTTAGCGCATAATTCATGGCCTCTAGAAAACATTTCTTATTCGACTGGCAAACCAACCGGTCATGCATTTTACATCGCTTTCTCATTTTCTTAGAAGTGATGTGCTACTTTAGGAACAACGTATCTGTGCTGCACATCTAAGTCACGCAACGCACAGCGCTCTAGCAGACACCCCGATGCTAACATAAATCCAGCGTGATCACCTGGGATGGGACGCAGCTGTTTGCTATCTCACATGGGAGGGAAATCGGAGAGTTACAACAGATTTACAACCAGGCTGAATCAGATCAGGGGAGGATCTTTGTAATATCTGTCCAGGTAAAAAAATGCTCTACTTAATTTCTATATTTGTTTCCTTTGGATGCTTTAGCCTGAGAATTTATGGCAGCAATGTTTGAAAAGCAGTGAATTTTATGCAAGTATTAGAGAAAACACTTGGGAAACATGTAGCAGAATAAGCTCGAGAACAGGTACCAGGAACATAACTGAGAAAGCTCGTGCTGTACACAGCTATGGATAAACCTGCTTCAAAGCATCCCAGAAATTCAGTCACCTGGTGCCCAGCTCCTTCTCCAGCTAAGCGGTGTTTCGCAGTGATGCAGGTGGGAGGACGGCTGATCCCGCTGCCTGGGGCCGGCACTGCGAGAGCCCCCACCAGCGTGACAGAAAGCTTTGCCAGACCAGGTCTAGGGGCTGTGGATCCGGGTGGTTGTATTTTTTCGGATCTCCGTTCCTCTTTGAACAAGCACCAAAAGGGCAATGTTACGCCGACCAGAGAGACTTGGGCCACATCTAGTTAGTGCAGGCACTCACCACTGCAATTCTCTTTTAAAATCACAGATCTGAGAGCACTGAGCAAAACTGGGCCCTCACCAGAATGACCTTCAAAGTTGGTTTTTTTTTTCTGCTAAGAGCAAAACCACAGCCCTCCTGAGCCAAAGGGCCCCAACCCCACAAGCCCCGTAGCTTTCTTCATAGGTTAATTCTTTCGTCAAGGTAGATTAATTGCCGCACATTCCACCCAATAAAGATGGATCATTCACTTAAAATAATTAAATTATAGTACTAAAGAGTTGAAGCATCTCATAAGAACTGTCTACAATATGCCACACAGGAAGGTACATAAATTAAATAAACATATGAAAATCTAAGTATCATAACTGTTCAATCCTTTCAAAATAAATCCAGGACAACAATATCTTTTATACTTAATTAAATATGTCTGAGTAGATATTTATTAACAGTCAGCTCTGAAGCCCCTGGTTAAAATAAGATGGACTGTAATTTTAAATTATTGGTTTAGACAGCCCGTATTACCTAATCTGCAATTTATACCACACTCGAGGAAAAGGTCTCACACACTCGGTGTGAGACGAATTCAAATAAGATATAAGCAGACTCATGAATTCACAACCAGGAAGGCTATTCTTAAAAAAAAAAAAAAAAAGAAAGAAAAAGAAGACGGGGGAAAAAAAAGAAGGAAGGAAAGAAATCCTGTTTACAAGCTTTTATTATGGCAAAGCACCGCCCAGTGATTAAGATGGGGCATGTCTCCACCACCTCAAGCTCAAACATCAGGCCTTAACAACATTCACCCCAAGAAATCCATGAGATCTACCTCTCTTATTCAGTTTTTTAAAGTTTAGCCGATACTCCTAATGTAGGTTACACTGGAAAGGCAATATTGTAATTCTTTCTCAAGAGATTTGAAGAATGGAGACCTACAGTGGCTTAATTAAGGTTAAATAATCAAGTTCAACTTTCATATAATTAAATTTAACCACCTATCAGAGTTAATAGGCCAAAAATAATAAACCACATGAGAAGAATGAGAAAGCCAGTCCAAAAGGTCCCAGAGTTAATACGGTTATTAAAGTACTGAAGTCTGGCATACGTGCCGGTAGGAGAACAGACTATTGGAAGACCCACGTCCATCCAAGCAAAAGGCTACCAGGAAATGTGCAGGAAAATTAAGGCAGCGGAAATTCAAGCTTCAACGATTTTCCAAGCAGAAAAACATGTAACTTCGGAAATGTTTATTTTTTTAATTAGTTTCATGAAGATTGAAGAGTAAAGGCTGAAAATAAGATTCATGCAGCAAGGAGGAAAATATTTACGAAGCCATGGATACATTATGATGTACACATAACAAAAGGCAAAAAAAGGGATGATAAAGACTCTGCTGGAGAATCTTTTCAGTAGTCTTCCTCCTAAACGACATTCAGACGAGGCACGCATGTCGCTGATGACTATTGTAATGACAGGTCATCATAAAGAGGCTGCTCAAAACGTACAAGAGGAACACATGGAAGGAACCACAACTCTTTGCTCAAAGATCGCAAAAGATACAAGAGACTAAAAATAACGGGGGAGATTAAGAAGAACGAAGGCACTTGAGAGTTTTGCTTGCTGCCTTTTTGCTGATGTTATATGCCATTTCTTTTAGGATATTTTAATTCTTCCTAAGAAAAGCAGTAATTCACATTGCCAGAAAATATTGTGGTTACAGTGGGCTCAGAGCCGTGCCCTAGAAATTAGGGACAAAATGTTTTAGCCCCTCTTATTAAACGTTAACTGGCATTATTTTCTGTACTACCTTTACAATTATACACTGACATTATACAAACTTTGCCACATCAAACACTGATTTGAAAGAGAAACAGAGCTTATTCCCATTGAAACCGTAAGACGCGGGTATAAACATAAGATTAAAACTTAAGAAAAAAAGCTATTTGAGATTAGTGGATAACCATTTTCAATTACACCTTCTGGTCTCAGATGTAATTGGTTTTTGAGTAGAAATGGATTTAGCATCCTCAGCAGCCACAACCACCTCCTCCAAGTAATTGCGCAAGCCTCAAACCTCTGCGCAGGAGGGCTGGACGAGGCCCCGCGACCGAATCAAAGCAGCTGCAGCGGGGCGCACCTCCCCGTACCTGCAGGCGAGCCAGCGGCAGCGGCCGGCGCGGCCGTCCCAATTCCCCTCTTGCCGTCGCGGACGTAATCCCTTGCCCATCTGGTCCCCAGTCCCTCCCCACAGGGTTATGGTGGTGGAGCCGCTTTCCACCCTCTCCGCGGGCGGCTGACTGACAGATGCACAGCGGGGGAAAACTGAGCCTCTTCGTACGATTAGCTTTTGCTCCCTGAGAAGGGTTTACTTTATTGAGGTTGTTGCTGAGAGACTTCACTTTACGCCAGCTTTTCGCTTGTGAGATATAACCCAGTGGGTGTGGTTTTGTTTTACCGAGGTCAGGTGAGACCGTAGGGAATCATTCATGCATCCGCAGGAAAAGGCGCAAAGCCTGAATGAGCTCACGGGTTTAGGATCTCAATAAGGTCTAGTTCAGCTGTCAGGGTACTCCAAACTTACCTGCCTGCCCCCGAGGATGAGACTCCACAGGAGTTTTTTTCCTATCACTGTATTCTCAAGCTCAAGAACAAAAATAATCAACCTCCCTCCGCCATTCGAATGGCTTGAAATACACAGTATTGCCTTGCACGTGCCTATCTATACATATACGTACAGATATATACACACACGCGTGTGCATGCACATAAATGCACAGACCTGTATGTATACACACACATGCATGACTAACGGCAGCTTTAATCAGGTTTCTTGTGCTTGAACTTGTGGGCTCAGCTTCATTCAACACTTCCTCTCATGTCAGAAACGGGGAGAAGTTATTGTGAAAACCAGAAATCTGAGATTCTCCATCACTTTGTTTCAAGACACAGAGCTTTGAAAAAAAAAAAACCCACACTACTGTGACCCTCACGATCTCCCTTACGCTTCGACTGCGAAAATCAGGGTGCAAGTTTTGCTCCGATTCTTCCAAACATTGCCATTTTCTGCGACATCGCAGAAAGCCTGTTTGCCGTAACGATGTCTCCTCCACTACTTGCAGCTCGCTATTTACGGCCAAACAGCCTCTCGCATGGCCAAGCTCCGTGAAAGCAGGAATGGGGGAGCCGTGCGAGCCCCAACGGGGCGGGCGCTGCCGGACCTCTGCAAAAAAAGCAATTCCCACAGCTGGTGCGCGGCTGGGTGTCTGTAAGCCTCTCCCCTCCACGTCTGATCAGTCCTGAGCTGACACAGAAGCGCTTTTCTTCAGTGTCGCCGCTTTATCTAGCTCAAAAAAACCCTTGCAGCCGTACTACCATCAACACCTTCAGCTGATAAATTTGGCTGATCTGGGCCCACGGGTTCAAAAGTTCTCGAAGGGAGGGCTGAAGATATAAACAGAGCATGATCACATAAGCCTACTTAGGAAGTCGGGCTAAAAAGAGATTTGACTTTCTAAAGTGCTATGATACAGTCAGTATATTAAGATGGTTTCAAGATACACATGCAGGGCGCTAAGGGGATCACTGCCTCTGTTTGGGCAGCAATGAATAAATCCTTCGTACTGCGCATCCTGCAGACAGCTTTCATGGGAACGCAAATATTCTACGTTATAAGCTATGGGGAAAGGTGTTGGGCTGGGCTGGGGGGATCTCAACAACTCACCTGCTCGAAATCAAGCAGGTTTAAAGCCAGCCAGCGGTGGAAAAAGTCTTTAAAAAAAAAATTGAAAACATGAGTCTGTAGCTAAGAAGGTACCATGGGGTTGAGAGAAGGCCTAAACACCCTCGACGTGTTGGAGATACTGAGATCCCAGATTTCTGCACTAAAGAGAAAGGTGCTCTGTTACCCTGCCAGCATTATGCATCCTTGCAGCATTGTAGAGGTATTGATTTAGTAGCATCAGAGAGATTTTAAAACACAGAATAATACAGACAAGCTCTGGGAAACCAATGTACTGATGTGCGCCGTTTACCCTGGTCCCCATGCATGGGGGCGGCAGAGTCCCTTCCATCAGGCTCAGTATCAGGTGTACTGCGAGGGCTCACCCCCTCTCCAACAGGTCTGGGTCTTCTCAGCTTCAGCAGGGGACTGCGAGAAGGCTCTCCGCTCTCTTCTCCCGCACAGCACGGAGGGAAGGAAATGAGAGCAATGAAATTAAATGAAGATAAAGGGAAGATCTTGCTGGGCGGGAAGGTTGCTCCTGCTGGGGACCAAAGCTGCGACCTGGGAGATGTATCCCAGAGGCGGTGCCCGATGAACCTTGGCAGGTCTTGCTCAAAGCCTTCAATGATTTCCCAGCCACTTTAAACAGGCAATAAACCCCAAATTTCCACTGGGAGGACAGGAGACTGCTGCACTATGCTTGACGATGCCAACACCCAGTCCCCACCTGTACTCGATGCAAGCCATGATAACCATCCATGCCAGCCCTGGGATGCAGCAGCATTGGCATCCCGACTCCACCTCCCTTTCTGCTTTTATTTTGTCTATAAAAACAAGTTTCTGTCCCCAGTGCTATTTTTATACCATGTTACGACTCCTTCCCACCCAGTTATTCACATAATTACAGCCACCCCAAGATTATGTTAATGGTTTAAGTACCACATTTAAATACAGAGATAACAAACTCGCACTGGAAGCTGGGTGCTGAGTGTTGTCTGTTTTCCCCAAATTAGAGAACAATTCTCTACAATTATGACATCCCTATCCCTGCTGTAATTAACACAGTGCAGTCAAAACCAATTAATAAGAATGATGTTAAAAAGGTCTGATTTGTCTAAATAGGACAGTCTATTAGTGAACAAATTCTATATTGCCCCTAGGAAACAAGACAACGCAACTCCGTGTAACAGCGAAAGTTGACATAAAAGCATTTACTGAAGACTTCAGCCATTACGAGCCCCAGTTCAGCCCCAGTATCAGCTCCCACACGGACACTGGGGATGGGTCTATACACCCACAAATAACATTGCGCTGTGGTTCACTCTCAAGTCTTGGTTTCTACCCATCTTCCTCGCACTCCCACGGAAAGAAAAACTTGTTCTTGTGAAATATTGACAGAACCAATGCAAATTCTGCAAAAAGTTTCTGTTTTGGAGTTTTCCTCTGCAGGGGGGGTGGGGGGTGTGGGGGGCGGAACCAAACCCACACCCAAACCATAAAAACCCAAAAAACTTCAACTGGGGAAAGTCTGCTAGGTGCCAGGGAAAGCGGCTGCTGCTCACGAGTACTGTGTGTCTGTAGGCTGCCAAGGAAGAGATGGCTTAGGAAAAAACACCATTTTCAGAAGTTTCCAGTTTTGGGGAAACCTGGACTCAAAGCAAGTCCCTCTTCCTTGCAGGTGCCTATTTAAAATGGGGATAATGCTTCCAGCACCTCCCATTACGGAAAGCATAAGATAATCTCAATGGAATTGATTTTTTTATTGGCCAAGTCAGTGAAGCCGTAATTATTATAGCCCTCCTGGGCTGACAGGGCTGCAGGGAGATAAATACAGCATTTACACGTCCATATAGTCATTTTATTTCTGTATTAAATATTCATTTCCAAAGGGTTTCCCAGCATGCACAGGTTTTAGAGTCACTGCGTAGAAACCACCCAGCGCCTGCTTTGCCGCTGGCTCGGGCGCTCCCGGTTGCTGCGACGTCTGCGGAGCAGGCTGCTCGCAAACGCGCGCGTTTGGCTTCACCCGGCACTTCATGCTCCACCTGCTGCCACTTTGCTTAGCTTCAGAAAATAATTATTTTTGTTATTATCCTATCTTTCTTCCGCTACGTGCGCGGCGTACCCATTGGTGCCACTATTTTGCATTTCTTTATCCTAAATATCAAAAAGTTTTAAAGTTATTCTGTTTCTCAGCTTGTGGTGCTCTCATCCCCATGTTTTTTGGCTGTTGCCTTTCCAAGACCTCTCAGGACCAGTGACAGATGCCTAAAGGACTATTGCCACTCACTTTAATGACGACATTTGTGCTTTTATGGGGAATCCAGGGTATGCCATCACACCCACACCAGTGGGAAACATCCTTTAATTCCTGGAATGCCAGCGGGCGCCACCAGATGTCCTACAGTGAGACGTTAATCTTACAAATGACGTTTCACCCCAAAATTGCTCTGATCCTTCTTTTCTTTTTCAGAGGAACAAATACGAACTTGCAGCTGTACCTTACACAATTACTTTGGCCTAAATTAACTAAGTGGGAATTATACACAACTTCAGCAACAAATACCAATTTGGAGAACACTGCTAAGCCAAACAGAGGGGCTTTATTATTATAACAACAAGCTTCTCCGAAGCGCCGGAGTCCACACAACCCTCGCCCCAGCATTTTGCAGCAGCTGGTTTTGCAGGGATAAATACGGCCTCGTGGGCAGTTCCATCTGCTGGCCCACCAGAAATGGCAACATTGAAAAAAAAACCCACGAAAACTCCCCAAATCTATGTTTTACTCCAGTGATGACACATTCATCCTCCCAGCTGGCTTCTAAGTCACTCAGCCTCCCAGATTTATGTGAAATGGTACTTAAAAATACTTCTTACCATTAGCTGGAGGGGGAGAGGGGACGAGACAGCAAGAGAAGAAAGAGCATCTGCTCTGAGACTATTGAAAAGCTCACAGTTCGCTGCAAAGGGCTGTAAAGAAATGTACCCAGGTTATATAGCAGAAAATCCTGACAGCCTGAGAACAGTTTTTACGCGAGAAGTCTCCACCTGCGAAGCCAGGCGCAGGAAGTGCAGCGGGTCAACGCAAATGCCCGCGTCCCTGGTTAGGAAATGGCTTCATCATGAATTTGGCATTTGGTTTGTCAGTCATTTGCACCAATGACTGACAAAGCCCATGACAACGCCTGCCCGATGTACTTTTATGGGACCCATGGGACTAAAGCACCCCACAATCTTTACGTATGATGCCCTTTGATGTATGAATGCACAACAAGACCTTTTTTTCCCCTCCCACAGACAGGAAAATAACCACAAATGAGATTCTGAAGGAAAGAAGCGTTGTTTCTGGGATGTAGTGAAATTAAAACAAATAAAAACAACCCCAAAAGCTCCACATACGTGTTTGGGTTCCCTGGAAATGTCGCTTTTGCTTTCAACGGCTTTGGGGCAAGGTGCAGTCTGCGCAAACTAAAGTTTCTGCAAACTGGCTAAAAGCAAGTTTCCAGCACTGCTTGGGTGGAAGATGCTGAGCTCTGTCCTCCAGGGTTGTGGCTTGGCTGCGAAGCACGAAAACGTGCACGTGTAACTCCCCGAACACCTATTTGCAGTTACTGCCAAAACCACCGAAGATGACTCTGCGCTGAAAGCACGAAATCCCTCATTGGATCCTGGAACAGCTCAGGTCGCTGGGTTTTCTATAGCTGCTGCCCTTTTCCAATGAAAGTATAAACTCTCCCTTAATTGAATTTGACAATTGAAAAGTAAAGAGATTTAAAATAACAAATGGTTCCCCAGCCTGCCCTGCAGCAAGGTTAGAGACACTTAATTGAACTTTAGCTTAGCTGCCAAACCAGAGAACCAGCAAATAGGAATGCGTTGGGAATACCTGCATTTATTAAGTTAGTAACTCCTCTTTCTCCAGAAACAGCTCTGCCCTGTCAAACTTTTTTTCTTCTTTAATTGCTGAAAAAGCAGTGAAAAGAGAAAACTGTTTGGTACCACAATGAGGTACCGACAGAACGGGCCACAGCAGCCAGTAACAAAACGCCTCTGTTGAAATATTCAGGAGAACAGAGCACAACCTCCCCATGTTACAGGCAATATTCCGCTTAAGCCGCACCCACAGAAAATGGAAATGCAACACGCGCAAGCTGGGAGGCAATTTCACCCCAATACGTCGCAGCTGATGAGGTGGATCCTGGAACAGCTTTGGGGTCAACCTTGGCGAGAGGATATTGAAAAACTGAAAAGGATACGGGAGACAGCTGCAAAAATTACTGGATGGGAGAAAAATGTCTTATAATGAGAAACTCGGAGATCAATCTGTTCAGCTTGTCTAAAGAAAACCAAGAGGTAACTTGATTATAGCATAAAACCCCCTTCACAAAGGAAAATACAGTGCAAAAAAAGGGCTTTGTTATCTCCACAATAAGGAATAAAAGGAATCACTGGCTGGAAACTGAAGGCAAGGAAGAGCCAACAAGGAAAGTACTTTTATACTATGAATCATTAAACTCTCAAACAGGCTATCCAACAGAGCAGCAAACATTTAATTTCTTGGAGATGCCACATGAATCCCGGACATCTTCCTCCACAGGAAAGTGTAGTCAGACACAGAGGGCCGTGTGCTGGATGAGCAGGTAGAAACAGAGCGGCTCACAAAATGCCAGAGAAAGGACAAAGATGATTCAGCAGTCCCTTCTGGACTGACTTTCTGAATCTACGTGAAGTGATGAACCCAGGAGCGGCACGATACGTACTCTAACATGCTCAGCCATATATTAGGTTCTGATTTTATTTGAGGGTTTCAACGTGGTTGAAATTATAATAGATAATAAAGAAATATGTGCTCGTAATTGTTTTAACGTAGCACTAACCACCGCCGGAGATGTCCAGGACATTGCTTTCGGTGCCACCAGACTCCCAGCAGCCTTCAACATACCTCTGGGCAGACACGAGGCAGACCCAGGGGCACCCTTGCAAACCTCTTTTTGCTGCTGTTGGGAACCAGCTCGTGCTTTGTTGGCTCGGTTGGGCTTTTGTCGAGGCAATGTTATGGGCAGTTGATTGCAGCAATTTCCGTTCTTTGCTTTCCCACTTGCAAAATAATGATTGAGGGATATTAAAACACACAAGGTAAAAAACATTTGCGCTACCTTTTTTCTCCTCCAAGAATGAGCTGATGTTTTCCCACACAGCATCAAAAAGAGCATCTCTTATGCTACTTCTTAATGGTTAAACACGTTTATTTCAAGCGATAGCCAGTGCTCTTTGATAAGTAATGATCCCGGTAAAATAAAAATAGCTAACAAAGGAAAACAAGATTGTTTGGCTGCTCTTCTTTCAAGCCATTCTCAGAAGTCCAACAATTAAAGGAGAACATATCCATGCTGGAAAAGCTCAGTGAAGCACGAGAAATAACAGTTATGAGTTAAGAAACCCTTGGAGCTACATCCTCCCCCTGACCTCGGTACACAAGTTGCTTGGTAATTTGGGCCAGCAGGTTTGCCACCCACGCCTGGCCGAGATCGAACCCTCGGACACAGATCCGGTGAGCCTTTCTTGAGAATGGCAAGGCTACACTTCGCACTCGATTTCAGCAGTGCAGCACCAGGATCTGTGTTTAGAGATTCATTTTTAAGAGCTCATTTTGCAAAATACTTGCTCATTATCACTAACTAACCAGTGATTAAATAATCACATACTTTAATCTCAGATACTAGACAGCTTCCTTTGCCTGGTCTCTGAATTAAAGGGAGAAATTTTCCCATGTTGGGCAGCAGCTCTACGAGGACCAAGAAATCACATCAGTCTTCTGGCGAGCTCTCACAATGCACTGAAATGTATTTCTACCCTTCCCCAGTAAATCTCAACTTTAAAAGGTAGGTGGCTATCACGTAACAGTAAAGCAGTTTACCCAGCGTAGTTCATCCAAATTTTATGACAGAGGTACAGAACACTTCGCGGAGGTGGCTTAAAGCTATGGATGCTTGTACTGAACTCCTGCAATGTTTGCAATGATTCAAAATGATTTAATGACACATCTGCTTTGGGTTTATATTCTTCTGAGCAGCAGGGTGTTGGAGAAGTGGGTACATCAGCTTCCTCTTCTGTTCTGAGCCCTACTTCGCGATTTCTATGCCGAGGGCACACTCTGCCCTACAGAGGCATGGGAGGGATGGACAGATGCTCTCCAACTTGCTCGCTGTGCTCAGGGCAACGGGCTTTGTGGGAACTAACAACGCAAACAACATGTACGGCTGATGACAACCAGTAAGGAGGCAAAAAAAAAAAAAAAAAGTAATATATTAAGGTTGGGATTTCCAGAAAGCCCTACAGCAACCAGATCAACCTGAATTGAATTTCAATAGGAGCTGGAAGTCCCAGCCTAAAGATCCTGCTGTTTCTGCCAGCACCACATCAGTTCCCTTAGAGCTGTCAAACAGGGACCTGATCCCTCTCCCAGCAAAGGCTGGGATTCCAGCAGTGGGGCAATTGTTTAGGAACAGGATTATATAAAGATTTTGTCTGCAGCTACTAACTCCAGCACCAAGCGACCCAGGCAGGTTTTGTGGAGCACCTTGTCTTCTCCCCTGGCTAGATAAGGAACCCGCGTCCTACTACAGCCCCTCTGACACATGTTTAAGCTTCGTGCCCCAAGTAGGCAGTGTTAGTCCTACCTAACTATTGCAGAAGTCTGTGCTTTGCCTAAGGCTCATTTAAGCCCTACTATAACCCTCAAACATGGCTTCAAATACTGTTGCTGCAGTGCATAGGATTAATGCTGGTCCTTCTGCAGAGGGGTGAATGTCATTTGCAGAACTGTGTTAATTCCTGATTTGAATTTAGATGATGTTTTAAATAAGAAACAAGCTCAGAACATCCGCTGGGAATCTGTGACTTGGATAAACCTTAATAAGTCACTAAATAGGAGTTACTATTGGAAAAGCGCTCAGACTGCAGTGCTGGCTGTATAAAAATAATTAAAAAGGGGAAGATCACTTCTAGAGAATAGAGAATAACGGCTTCAGGCCGTGTATTATGGGCACAGCTGATGTAATCAGAATGGTACGACAGCATTAATGAGCTCAAGATCAACAAGCTCAATCTACAAAATACGCTCTCATGAAGAAAAAGGAATAGGAAAGGAGGAGGCTCTACCCAGGGCTTTCCTCAAATAGGCATTTTTCTCAAAGGAAGGCAGCAAGAATTGGGAGAGGGAAGTCCCCAGGGCAGATCAGACGAGGACAACAGCGGAGATGAGACAGCAAAATCCTGTGGCTATTCCAGCCAAACTCTCCCAGCGCTGATACTTGCCGTTGTGTGCCCTCAGCAATTCCTCCTGCAGTCAACGGGTGCTAACAAAGCTCAGGAAACGCTAGCCTCCCCCCCCCATAGACTCCCCAGAATTTCGGCATACCTAACTTACAAACATATTCAGATTAACCCGTTCTGCAGGATGATTCTCCAGCCCCAAATAAGTGGTAGCTGGAGCAGTAACTCCAACAAATACCCATCCGTGACGAGCAGCTAACAGGAGCTTCCCACCACGGCACCAGGCTGCCCCATCAACACCACCCCACGGTGCTCCAGCAACACCATCAGTGCCGTGAGCCTCCTTCACAGGTCCTAGTTTGTTCTGGCTTATTTTTAAATGTAGGCGCTACTAGATATTTATACTGGAGGAGGAAAAAAAAAAGAAACCAGCTGATTCCATGTTATCTTACATTGATATATCTATTCTAAAAAAACATGAAACCTTCACATTCATAGTTGATTTCCCTCCACCAGTAATTCTAAGATGGTGAATCTCCAACAGATCTCCCCAAACCGATGGCGTGTTAAAATAAAAGACGGTCCTACATTTATCTAGAAGGTGGTGGTGGGAAAACTTCCCGAGTGGAAAGGAAGTTTGGCATCTTAAACTGGATTAGCACACAGCCCACATCTTTACAACGCTCAAAGCATGAGAAAGGCTTTCCAGAGATAAAAAGCGGCAGCTGCAATGAAGAATTAAATTTAAAATACATTTACTTTCAAAGTGGGCGAAAAATGTCTCTTAACTTCTAATCTTTCATATTGTGGACTTGAGTAAAATGAATGTTCTTTTCTTTTAAAAATTCATGCAATTTAATGCGATGCTTCCCAGCAGGCTGCATCTGTTTTAAATGTTCGCATTCAAAATGTGAAACCACTCCCTCCTCCCCCTGAATTTTATCTAGAATTATGAATACTCCATTCGCTTAAACATATCCTGAACAGGTGAGCCTCAGAAAACCACAACCTTAATCTGGGACAGCCTTCTGCATCCTTCGGGATACATCACATTTGGGAAATGCCGTGGAGGGACTCGGTAGCTGTGGTCCACCCAGGTACCAGCAGTATAACAAGGAAGAGGAGCCTGCAGGCATAATTTAGGGCTGATGTGCAATTTGGGCTGTCTTCTGTGTTTCTGGCTGAAACACCACAGTAAAATCCTCTGAAATGCTCAAAACATGGATGAACAAACAGTTTTGGAAGAGGTTCAGAGCAATGGGGACTTGAGCAGACTCCTGGAGCAGGTAAAGCCCTGCCGAGGAAGGGTAGCATCCCCTACGCAAACTGGGGCCAAGCTTCCAGCTTGGAAAATTCAAACAATTACAGGGAAGCGTTAAGAGCAGGAATGAGGGAAAAATGAAAAGCACGTCTCAGGGTAATGCTTCCTCTAGAAGTGAATGCCATAAAATCCTCTAATTTCAAAGAAGGTCGGAAATGGGTAACATTTGTAGAGAGACAAACAGTCCTTAGGAAATCCCACTGAAGAGGGTATATTAAAATAGTAAAGCAGACAAAGGTCAAATAGATGCATATTTTTAGACAAATCATAGACCATCCAAAACCCAAATGATGGATCAGGAACGTTGAAAACCAGCCTATTGCTGCAACAGGCTATGGATAAATAGGTACTGCACAAATTTTAGGGAAAAGATTAACAATGCAGTGCAGATTATAGAGGAATGACAGAGCAGGGACAGCGCTGGATGTCAAGGAAAGCTCAGCGCTACGGAGGTAAGTGAGCTAATGGTAGCAGCACAACCCCAGTGAGTTGCAACGCCATGCCCAATTCCAGGCAGCACGGCAGAGATGTGTCAGCACGGCCGCCTGAGCAGCAGCTGCGATCTGATCCTCTGGCTCTTCTGCTCTTCCTTCACAGACAATAAAAGAATGGAAAATCCCAGTTACTTCCAGGTTGACTGGGCAATTGTCTCGATGGCCTGTGGCTGTATAGACTGAGCTTTCTGACATCAGAAGTGACTGCGTCTCAGTCAAAAATTCTTTAAAAATGGCAAATGAAATTCAATACCGGGTAACACAAACCAACTCCCAGGGCAGGGACGGCAACCTTCCCTTTGCATGCACAGCAACAGCCTCTCAATTAACTTCAAGATCAGGAAAGAAATCTTGAGAGTCTTATGAATAGTTCCCTATAAACATCAACCTCATGTTCTGCAATAATTAAGATGAAAATATAAAGTCAAGACCTGTTATGAGACGGAGAGGGGGAACAAAACCAGCAAATAACCTGATGAGTCAGTATGCGTTGAAGCACTGACTCTGCCGAGGGTCAGGCTCTGGCCAGAGTATCCCAAGTGGATCCTAGAGCCCAGTGGAAAAAAGCCACCAGCCTCCACCTCATGCTTCTCCCAGCAAAGAATAAATGCCACCATCAGCATCACGCTCCTCCCAGCAGCAGCGCGGGACTCTAATGACTCACTGCCACCTTTTCTTTTTCTTTTTATATTAAGAGGAGTTAGGACTAGAAGCAGAAATGCTTTATTGGAGAAAAGGCATTTTGAATTTACAGAAAGGTCAGTAAGGCTAAAGGAGGATAAAAGCCCTTATGAGACAGCAATTTTCACCTGCAAAATTGGTCTGTTTGGTTGAATTTGAATTGAACCTCTGCTTCTGCTGGTTGTATCTCAATTTTGGGGCACTCTTTAATGTACGGTACAGAAAGCCAGACATGCCTGCAGGGGAGCCAAGAAAGAAGAAAAAAGATAACCAAAAACTTACCCCTTTTCCCAGGGGGCAGTGGAAGGCTGAGCAGAAAAAGGCACAGATGTTAGGAAATATGTGTATAGCGACAATTTAACTTATTATTGAGACTTCTTCTGTAGCGGGTTTTTTTTTTTTTTATTTTCCTTTTCTTTTTTTGTAATAAGTAGAGTTAGACTAATAATAACCATTTCATTAGAGGGTTAAGATTTCAATTACACTAACAATACGTTCTTGGCTTTGCAAATAAGATGCATCTCCTTTTGCTCCTAACAAGATTTCAAGTGCAACGCTGCACTTATTACAGTGACTTGCAAAACTTAAAATGAAAATTTAAATTCTGAGAACTGGTTTGGTGTTTGGTTTGGGGTGGGTTTTCTTTTGTTTCTTTCGTTGGTTTGTTTGGGTTTAGTTTTTTTTTGTTTTGTTGGGGTTTTTTTGTTTGTTTTTGGTTTGTTTTTTTTAAAGATCCTATATTTTGGCAGATTCCTCCCCTCCTTTCTCAGTTTTTGGACTAGGATACATCAACACCTCCTTGCCAATAGAGCAAGACACCTGCAAATGGACCTCCGTCTCTGGCAACAAAGGCCATCAACATTTCGATTCCTCCAAAACCTCAAACTTGATAGCCTCAAGGATAACAGTCAGAGCAGCAGAGGAGAAGCAAGGCTGGAGATTTCCTTATTTTTCTAAGCAGGACACAAACCCCATTCCCTGTGCCTCACTTTCATTGGTCACAGAAGAGGAGGATCAAAACAGCAATGAGTGCAAGAAGAGCTACAGAGACAAAAGAGAAGATAATTTCTTAGCCCCAAACCATCACTGCGACAACAGAGAGAGCAATCAGTGATGAGAAGCAGGCTGCCAGTGTACCAAGAATGAAGTTATCTTTAAGGAGGATATTTGCAATAGCACTCAAGGATTGAAGCTGGGAGATTAGTTAGCTATTTTATGTAAGAAAGATTGCTTCAATAATCAGTTTTTCTGATGTTGCCATGTCTTTTCATATGTTAGTGTGGAGCATAATTGCTTTTTGTAAAGTTGAATGACTTTAAATTAGATGGAAAGATGGTCACTGCAAAGATAATTTTGAACATTCCCATTCGACGTTGTAGGTTTAAAAATATGAGTTGAAATGCGATGGAATAATTAATCTGGCAGCAGGCACTTAATTTGCCCCCTTTCTTTTGTTTCTTCCTTGCTACGCGCTTTTAAGCTACATCAGTATGTACATCCACAGGAAATGAAGAGCAGGAAAATAAATACATTTATCTAGATCAACCCCCTTGCCGGACCTGGAAGCCTTCAGTACCATCAATGCCAGTGATTAAGCCCAGATTACATTAAAACAAATTTGCCATGTCACTCCTAATACTTCTATTTGGCATTGACCCAAATATTTTTCTTTGTTTTTATCCTCTCTCCAAACACCGACCAACATCACAGACTCACCCTGGCTGGAGGGGCCCCCGTGCCCCCCGTTCACAGCAGGACCCGGGCAGATTGCTTGGGGCTTTGTCCAGCCGTAGCTTGAAAAACTCCAGAGAAAGAGATGGGATCAGTTGATCCCCCACCTGCAAACTTTCTACAAGTAACAGCTATTCATAATACTCCTGAAAATCACGACTTGATTACTGCAGCAATCAAAATGACTATTTCTCACCAGCCGATTCAGCTGAGCTTTGCCATCATGCATCTCTCCGTTTTACCTATCTTTCCAAAAGTCCTCGCTCTCCTATTTCTGTCCTCCCTGCCAAAGGGCTTCCCATATTCCTGAAGGCACCTACCACCCCGACTGCAGGAATTTTGCGGTTGGTATTTATACACGGGGGTACTCGGCAGTGCCTTTTATCTGGAAACGCAAAGCCGCTCTCATTTCAGCGCGGAGCTCCTGCAGAGCCCGTGGGGCGAGCCCTGCCAGGCAGGAACGGGGAGAAAGCACTGCCAGATAAAGGACGGAGAAAGCAAAGAGCAGAAGAGATTCCCGTGCGCCGCCTTTGATCAGCAAACAACTTCCAGCCACTTGAAAACTTAAGGGGGGTTCAGGGTCGTTTCTTCTTCCTTGAGCGTATTCTGCTCTGCTTTCAGCCCGGGGATGACGAGAGCGCTGCTGACGAAGATGACGCACCGGAGAGAGGAGATTTTAGTAACTGGGGCGGAGGAGAAGAGGCAGCGAGTGGTGAGAGGGGGAGGAAAAGCAGCCTATATAAAGCAGCAAAATTCAGAAACGGTCAATGCTTTCTTGGAAAAGAGGAATGTAAGAGGGAGAGAGCAAAGTTCAGGGAATTCTGGAACTGCCAGATACAATATAAAAGTGAGCTGAGACCCAGCCGCATCTTGCAACAACACTCATCCCACGGATCCGACTCAAAACCACAGTACCTCCATCCCGCCACCCTTCTCAAGTGCACGAGGAGATTTTCAGGCCCCGATATCACACCACCACAAAAAGCAGGAGTCCATGGCCTCCTGAGGTATGAAATTCAAGAAAACTGTTTTCAGCATTATTGCACAGAAACCAAAGCCTTCCTGAGCAGAGGCACTGGGGTCAATAAAGCAAGGTAACGCCCCAGGCGTCCCCAGCAAAGCAACAAGCCCCACTCGGCTTCTGCTTTTCAAACTGCACCAAATTAACTAAAACATCACCAGATTTTCCAGCACAGCCTCCAGAAATATTAAATTAGGGAAAGACTGAACTGTGGGAGCTGATGGACCCAGGAGCCCACCTGGCTGTGTGTCTCATCCCGTAAGAACCCGTGCTGCTCTGGGGGTGTAGGGACTCCTGCCTCGATCAGCCAAGGCATTGGAATTTCCCACCAGCGGGTATTGAAATATAATAAATGAAGAAACAACTGCTGCACCATGCTCAATCTTGTGTATGAAATAGCATACATAATTAGAGCTGCCTCTATATGCAAAGGCTCAAAATCAAAAGTCAGCAACTTCTACTGTTACTTCTTGATTTTGGCATGTCTCGCTTTCCCACTTGGCATCCTTACCCTGTCTTTGGGAAAGACTAAGATAACAGTCTTGATCATCGAGCAACTGTTTTTTGTAAACACGCATGTGTGTACATCAGAGGAATAATCCGGTACCTGCTGTACATTTAATCTCTTCGTGACTGTGCAAAGAATTTACCCGAGTCCTGCACAGCCCCCAAGCCCTGCACTTCAACCTGCATCCCACCGGCCCTTAGAGCCTGCTCCATGGTGGCTCGTCGTTCACGCTAGCGGCTTGTTTTCTCATCCCTTCGCATGATGTACTTCCAAGGCTGCGTTTCATTGGCACAGATTCCCAAAGTGCCTTCCCGAGCACATACAGTACTGCTCGGAAAGCCATCATGAGAGATAATAGCGCTCTTATGCCAAGTACAAACCATCTTTAACTTAGTTTTTCTTTAAGTTTTTTTTCTGCAATTTCGTAACATAACTAACCACAGGTTCCCAACGTCTGTCTTTAAAAGATGGGGGAGTGGGGGGAATCCCTCCTTGATTCATTAAGGCACTAATGTACACATCTCCGTTTAAGTGCAGAAGTCCCCTTGAATTCGACTATTTATGCTAAAATAGCTCAAGGAACTGACAACCCGTTTAGTCCTCGGACTGAAATCTGGGGACATACAATTGGAAAACCAGCCTATTCCCCTGCTGACCACGCCGCAGACCTCTCCTGGCCAGCATTAGCTGTGAGCAGCACCGATCACCGCTGGCTGTCCAGGTCAGGGGAGGGCTCTGCCCCGTCCTGCCACGGCACGTTGTCCATATCACGGCAGCAGTGGCCCTGGCAGCAGCCAGACACATAAGGTTCCCTAGACAGGCTCCTCCCTTGACGGGCTACCCTCTAACTTGTCCCAAAGTCAAGCCTTTTGGCTGTTGCAAAGTCAACTCTACGTGAGCTTTCTGTTTTTGTTGTCAGCATTTTGCACTAAATTCCCCAGGAAGCTATGCTGCCCATCCCAAACTTCAGCCCAACTCAGATATCCTCAGCCCGGGCACAACTGACTTTGCTCATAATTTCCTGAGAATCCCCTTCTCCGGAGCAGCACAGTACAAATGCTAAACTCTTTAAACAGAAAAAAAAAAAAGCTACTTTGAACTGTTAATTAACCCAAAAGACTCACGGTCCAAATCCTCTCCTCCCAGGCTCCCCATCCATTCCCCTGCATGCTCGGCAAATTCCAAGCCATCAGCTTTTACAGGAATCTGACTCGAACCAAAGTCTTGCCTGAATAACAGATGGAAAGCAATTTTAAAAAATCTGTGACTACCAATGCCAGTAAACAGCTAATTCCCATTTCACATAGAATAACTGGGGGAAAAGACGCACAGCCTTTACATGGCCTTGCTATGGATGGCAGCAAAGTTTTACTAGCAGAGGGCAGTAGTGAAGTCTCCTACCTCTAAAATTTTATTGCTATTACATAACATGCTATCATGCATTGACGAGCACGCTGTGAAGCGCTGTCATAAATATTTAAACTGCAACGACAAAATAAGCGAGCTGTCGGTCGCTTCTGTCTTTCCGGTTTTTGCCGCTTGCTCTCTTGGGCCCGCGGTGAAGAAAACATGGCTGTGCAGAAAATAAAAGCGCTATGTGTGAACCAAACCGGACGCACATACCCGACTTCCAGCAAAGCAAACGGGACTTAAACTTGTTATTAAAAGGTCTCTCTAAACTGAGGCCTCTTATGGTCATTATCGGCGAGCTTGTCATCAGCGAGCCGAGCCTCCCCGAACACTTGCCTGACTGCATTAGTTATTACATTTGATAGCTTTATAGTATTATTTGAAGCTTGCTATTTACCTAGTTACACAAGACCCAGCAGCTTAGAGCCCACTCTCAGCCTAGGCTGCAAATCTCTGCAACTACCTCCAAAATAGCCCAGATTTTATGACCCGTTAAGCTTAATGATAAACCCTTGGATTTATGCTCCGGGCTAGTGAGCAATGGGAGATCAAGGGCTAAGCGTTGATTTATCTGCGGGCCAAAGGAGATCGTTATTTCTATATTCTTATTTTTCTCATCGTTTGCCATGATGATTGCAATGCTTTGCTGTGACATCATGGCAATTTTTAGTGTTATTTACATCAAAATCAATACTGCACGTGGTCCTTTCAATACTGTACTTGGTATTTCCTCTCCCAGCAGGATGGGAACATTGCTGGAGTGGTTTTCCATCCTCTGCCCAGCCTGAGCAGTGGATCCTGCTACAGACTTGCTAACTCCAGATCTTCTTGGTGGCACGGAAGGCAATGGTTTTCAACCTGCAAATACTGTTGGAGGTGGGGGAATGGTCTGGGAAGGAAGGCTGTTCTGCTGTGCACCAGTTTCGTACATTTGTGGTGTGCAATGCCAGCGGTGCCTGGAGTTGAGACAAATTCTGTTTCACGGTGCTTTAAATCCAGAACCATGAAAAGAGCAGCTGGTACTGTGGAGAGATGCTACTCAGCATGGCCCAGTATCTGCTTTTATCATAAATCTCTCTGTTTTAACAGTTTATCTGAAAACCCCATGCCTCTGGAATCAGGGGATTGCAAAAAAATCTCCAATTTGCTCTCCAAATTTACTTTAAAAGGAAGTAAAGAGAAAATTAAATGTCCTATGTTACAGGCAAAAGTCTTGAGAAACGGTCCATAAGGACCACAAATATTCATGCAACTCAGAGTTTCACACTTGCCTGGCTTTAACACGCTCGTCATAAAGCCAGACTCTGCACGTTTTAGAGCCTGACCCAAGGCTGGTTACTGGCTTCAGCAAGGGCAGGTGGGTGCATCAGAGTGACAGGGCGAGAGATTGGAAAAGTGTTAAAGAGAACCGTGATATATTATAAAGCTAATGACACCTTAAAGTTATTTTCTTCAAAGATTATTACATCTGTTTGACTATGCTGTACAGGTATACTAATACTACTTAAGTAATACTGAGAAAGGATGGAAAAAGTAAACATTAAAGGGCAAATTTTGAGTAGCTCAAATTTACAGAGCGAAGCAGATGCCTGATATAATAAAGGAAACTTGTCAGGGGAATGGTGCATTATCCAATCTTTGTCTTGATTGACAGTTTGACAGTCTTTCACCCATTTTAAAAAAAAGTCTCTAAAAAGTGTTCGTTAGCAATTATCACCAATTTTCCCATTAAGTCCATGAAAAAAAAAAAAATAGTTGCAGTTTGATTTCTTGCTAAATCAGGACAGTTGACTATTTTTCTTTCTTACACAGAACTGAAAATTGAAGAGAAATAGCAAGATGCTGTTACATCAGTAAGAGAGAGATGCCAAAGAGCAAAGTGAACAGGAAGAGAAATGTGTGTTAGAATAAAAATGGCAAAAGTAATGGAACAAAAACACCCGGAAACCCTTTAACCCTCAGTTAAAGGTCTCTCACAAGCAGCAGCATCAGGTTGTTGCACAAAAAATGCAACAACAAAATACTGTGGACCAACTCCTACCAGATGCTGAGGAAAAAGTCAAAATGGTTCTTCAAGCAGAAGTTTATAATACATGTGAGCCACAGAGGTATTGTGTTTCTCATGTTACACGCAATCCCAGGGGTCTGTTGCACTGCTGATGTCCAAATTCACACTGGATTGCCCAAGAAGAAAGAAGCCCTGGCTTTAACTTGAGTTCATTCTAGCAAACCTTTCCCTTGGAAGGAAGCAGCCCTGCTGATGGGTGGCATATTCCATACTCCTCTCCCCAAAAAGGAAAAAGATCCACTTACTGTTAGCCTGTTAAGAGATTGTAAGTCACTTTTCAGCTGGCAATGCTCTGCATCGGTGTTTTCAGTTCTTCACCTCATGCCTTGTACTTCCTAAGTACTTGAAAATGCCCTACTTACTCTCCCCGTGATTCCTGACAGCGCTAAGAGCTGGTCCTCAAAGAGACCGGGTAGGGAAAGCACAGATGTGGGATGGATGTTGCATTTTTGGCGATTTCGGCATTGTATCTCTAACATAATGAAAAATGAGGGACACGCTCGTGTCCCTGATAAAAGCCTTGCCCCAGTAAAGCATTTCTCTTGCTTCCCAGGACCAGGACTCGACTCTCACCTCTGTCCAAGTGAATTCTGTCTCACGCCTGGGAATAAATCCTCCGTGGCATACAAGGCACATGGTTTTGCACGTTTCCCCAGAGCGGTAGGGTATGTATTACACCATCTGCTTTAAGCTGAGCCCTATCATCAATACTCAGTTTTGGCACGAGAGCTATTGGCAATAACTACTTTTACTCAATGCCAAACCCTCCCTGACTTCCAGTAGCACGGGGCTCTTCCCATCTAGCCACACGAATGCAATTACAGACATCCACACACGCGATTTTTCTAATTTGTTTCCTTTTCTACTTCTCATCCTTCATTTACTGTCCTAAAAATGTCAGAAGAGAGAGCAAGAACTTAAAAGGCAATCACCACCTGCAGCCATCATAGCAACACTAAACTGTTTTGGCAGCCAGACCTCTCCCAACACATGCTTACGGGGCCTATATTCCTGGCGCTGGGAAGTTACAATATATTCCCCGGCTTTAGGCTGCATCATTTCAAGCTCCTGTATAAAACATGGGAGCACCCAGAGATTTGCCAGAGCAGGCGATGGCTTAGACTACAGCCATTGCCTTGGCACTGGAGCACTTTCCAGCAGCACTGTAAACTTTATGTTTTCAACATAAAACCCCCAGTAACGTTCCTTCCCCAAACCCTGCCGGCAGACCCACAGCCCGGATGGTGCCTCCCAACCAGCCACCCCACTAACAGCACTGTGCTCCACAAACAACTTCTTCATTAATGCTTTGGTCTCAGCTGCAGTTCAGCCATGGGGTTTTCTGCCCTTTGATTTATTTTTTTTTTTTCCTTGTGACACAAAGCATAAATAGGACGAAGTTTTGCTATTTGGAAAAGAGGAGTTCAGTGCATGCAACAGAGAGACAAATTCATGTACCATTATTCTTTCCTGCATGCTGCAAAATCTGGGATAAAGGCACAGCTCAGGGCGTGTTTACTTTTGTGCTCACCTTGCTCTAGGAAAAACCTCCTACTTTTTCAGCCTAGAAAATCACCCCTTTCTGTAAAACACAAACCCACATACCCTCCAAAGCCTATGAGAAATGCAGCAAATCTGTTGCCTTTGGGGTCTTTACACTCAAGATAGAGACAAGTTTAATAGAGGCAAACCCAGGCTTCGGTGGCAAAGGCAGGGTTTGGTTGAAAAATAAACCACTTAAGCACTCTGAAATTGTACTTACAATGTCATGAAGAGTTCAGTAACAACCCTTTTGACCCATATCTCATTTCTATGTCCTTCAGTTGTACCTTAAGAGCCTTTCTGTGAGTAGTGTGTAGGAGACTCGTGAAAAAGCTTTTAAATGTATTTATTTATGTGGCCCAAACAGCCCAACAAGGCATTAAGTGTTGTTTTCATAATCCTGTAAAGTACCAAAAGCCTTCTGGGACGGATCTAGCCTCTTCAGCTCAGGACTGGATAGTTCTGCACCTTCAGAAAAAAAAAAGAAAACTAAACACCTGAAAGTGCTTTTCAAAAGCAATTATCATAATCCCTCCTGTTACCCAGAGGGAAGCAGCAGCACGCAGAGGTTAAATAACTTCTCGGAGGTGGCTCCGTAAGCAGCACAGCCCGGATTAGAGGCACGGTGCCTCCTGACTTCCAGCTCCACGCTCAGCCCAGCACCTTAAATAGATGCAGTGCAAGTAATCAGCTCTGTCCTCCGTGCATGCATCTAACTCGGGGAATGGGAAAGCTGGAGCTTAACTCAACACTACACAAATTTCTATGGAGAATCCCAGGAGAGAGCTCTTAAGTTTTAACAACTATCACCCAAAATAGCCTGTATGAAGATGGAGGGGAAAGCCACTGTGCAGATTTTAATGCCACCAGTTTGGGAAGAGTGAATTATTCACACGCAGCAGAGCATGTCACAATAAAAGGTTTACAGGGGCTATCACCAGGATCATTCTTGTGGCATTTATTCATTCCAGTTTTTGTTTGTTGGCATTTCTTTTGTTCTCTCCTTTGTCATCAGGGATCTCTCCACCCTTCCCTTTCTGGGGTACCTTAACTGCTAGGGAAATGACAAAACCTTTGCTATGGGAGGGGTTTAGTGACATTGCACATTTTTATTTATGTTTTTATTTTGCACTATTGTGCATTTCTACAGTGATACCTGACACATGTGGTTTTCCCCCATCAGAGGTGACTGTGTATGTCTCCTTCCACTATTCCCTTGCCTAAAGCTGCAGTATCTCTTTTACTTTTTCAGCTGCCTCCAGCAGAGAACAATAAATCTAAAACACAGCTGGAAAAAGGAAAATCTCTATTGCTATTTTTAGCACCCAAGTTCTTTGGCTTAACCTATTTTTGGAAGAGCATCTTTGTTCAGCAAAATCAAAAACTCCCACCCCTGTGACACCAGAGCAGCATGTCCCGCTACAGGCAGAGCCGTTCGCTAGCGGCAAACTATCGGCAGAGCCGACGCACAGAGCACAGCCAGGCTAGCCCAGAAGGAAAATGCTGGGAGCTGGGATTTCACTTTTGCTCTCCATCATTGCGTGCCCCTGAGCCAGTCACGCCACTCCTCTCCTGCACGCTTCGGCTATCCTCATCCCTGCACGCGGCATGTGCGCAAACAGGATGGGCGCACCTTATACCGTAAGCTCCCCAGGGTGAAAACACATCTAACTGCATGTCCTTACAGCCTCCAGCCCTACTAGGACCCCAATTTTGGTGGTTCGTGAGATATAAATATTAGTTGGCATATACAGCTCATGTTTTAATAAAAGCTTTGCTTAGGGGATAAGAAAGGTCAGAAATAGGAAATGGCAACCCGGCCTGTAAAAGGAGGAGAGCTAAACTTGATTCACACATTTTTGTTTTGCTGGTTTGATTTTAAAACACGTTCAAGCTCTGCCTGCTCTGAAACGTAATTACCTTTGTAATTCCGTCAGATGCACCCTCCGAAAGCGGTAGCACCCTTACGCGGCCCAGAAAAAGAAACCGTTGAAAAAGACCCAAAATAGCTGACTTCGTATGTCGTGGCTGGCTCTGCACGACGCGACGGGAGCACGCGCTTCTCACGTCACTGCGCTCGCAGGCGCTACTTGGAAAGGGATAGTCCTTGAACCTTTAAGGCACAAGGCTTGGCTCAAAGCCGACATTTTGTGCCAGGGCTGCGAGACGGCTGCTTTCAACAGGCACGGCTGAACCACGCAAGAACCAAACGCTGCGGCAGGTCTTCGCCCCAAAGCCCCAGCCACAGTCCTGCCCTCTTGAGTCGTTTCTCCCATGGGGCGGGGGGGGGAAGATAAACATTCATTTTGATAGAAAATATTTTGTTTTCTTGGCTGTGGGGACAGCCCTCCAAACACAACGCCGAGCCCTGCTGGCATTGGTGACAGGCAGGCTGAAACACCAGCACTAACAGCAAGTCCCTGGTGAATCTGCATGGCCTAATGGATTAAAGGCTTAATTAAGAGTTACCTGAACATTAAATATCATTAGAGTGCACTGAAATTTGTTCTAAGTGGTTTTTTTTTCCTTTTCAACGGCCTCATAACTAACTGGTTTTTGCTGTACAGTTGTTAAAGTTTTTGAAACTTCCCGGTTTCCAGCTCTCTTCCCTTGAGAGCGAAGCCGATGCAGTTGTGCCGTGCATCAGGCAACTCTCCAACACACCTCATCGCCAGCTGAAGCTGAATTTAATGGGGGGACGTTGTCTCAAAAATATCAAGCTTTGTACCTGAAGAGAAGGGAGATAACCCTATGAAGCTCCTACCAAGCAAGAGACAAACCCATACCAGACACCTGAGAAGCTACAAGAGAGGACGCCATAGGAACCGAGGCTATATTGGTTGTGCCATCCATTTTTTGAGCAAATAGTTGTATAAAACACGTTTCATGCTTCAAATTGCTATTGAGAGTAGTAAGACTGTATGGAAATGTTTAATAGATTAGAATTAATGGAAAAAATAATAGACTATAATTGGAAGACGGTAAAAAGTGTACGCCTTCCAGGTGAGGGCATATCAACCACGTGAAGTTTCCATCGCGGTGTTTGTGGTTCTACCTGGCTGCAGTCACAGACCACCCCACCCTGATGGCAGAGGGTTCGCTCGGCTTTCACCAAAACCTGGGGAAACCTGGCCAAACCCTGCAGCAGACCCGACAGACCAACTCCACTGACTTCAGCAAGAAGCAAAGCGGAAACGGCCTCAGAAACCCTGCCAGGACGGCCGAATAGCACCACGAGTCAGAGACGCTAACGCCAGGAGCAGGATATCCCAAGGAGGGATTTTGGCAAGAGGTTTTTTGTTTGAGCTTTATGCATATTTCAGAAACCCTTCAGCCGCTGGTACCCACAGACACCTGTTAGCAGTTTTAATGCACACCACACAGCAGATTTCTGTTTGTAGCTTTTGCAAAGTAAGCCGGTAAAACCAGAAAGAACTGATGGATTTTTGAACAAGTAGACGCCAAACACTTCAGGTTCTTAATTGGAGCAGCTTCAAAGCAATAATTGGATTTAAGCATCAAATGTGAGGGTGATCAGAGAGGAGGCGCACAGATGCAGGCGCTCTTCTGCTCCATTTTCCTCTTCTGTTTTCCACACCTCCCTGAAACAAACAGCACAGTACCCGGTGACAGATCTGTGCCAGCCTCACCTCTTCGGCTTCAGCCGCATGAGCTGGAGTCCTCCTTGAACTCAGCTTTAAACCCAAATTATGTGCCCCAACTGATGTCAAAAAGAACAGTTTGCTGGGAAGATAAGGCAAAACTTGTAATTGCTGTTAATTAGCACCATGAGAAGTTTGTTCTCAGCCGATCGACAGCAGGAGCTGACCCTAGCGAGCAAGTTTCTTGCAACGCATTTTATTTCCCAAATACGAGCTTTTCAAAGTAATAGTTGCCAAAATGACTGCCCCTTTAGCAAACAACAGTCAGGAAATAAAACGCTTTGCAAGAACCTTGCTCGTTACTCATTTGCATTTTAGAATCAGCCATCGGGATGCTGAGATTTCACCCAAAGCAAAAAAGCCGCTGGGAAGCAAATAGGGGTGCCAAAGTAACAAGGGAATCGAAGGAGCAACGGGATTTCCTAGGTCTGGCTCGGTGGCGGGACGCCAAAGGGGTTTGCTGATGACTTGTAAGGGGGTTCTGCACAACAGGACTGCCTTGGTCTCCTCCCTGTGCCACCGATTCTCTGCACGGAAAGGATTACTCCGAGCCCCTCTGTTAAGTACGGTTCAGCAGTCACTATGGCTGAATGACACGCGCGCACACACAGTGACTGGTTAACCCTCATTTCCTTAGGATGAGGTTAAAAACCTGCTCAAGTGAGTAATGGCACTCGGAGCTTGTGCACAAAGGGGAGGGAGGGCTACAGCAGACTTAGTCTAAAATCTTCTGATGAGAATTAATCTCTACGAGAAAGCACAGTTTCACCCGGATCAAAACCATTTGTAAAAACGTTTGAAGCAGGAGAAAGAATAAAGTTTAGCTTCAGCACTCTCAACATGAGTCTTTCCCTCCATTCAAACCACATTTTTACTCGGTTTATCTCCTATTAATATGTTTGATAGCACAAAAACATAATTCCACACTGAACAAAGACCTTCCATCAACCTGAAATGAGCTACAACCGAAAAAGCGTGACTGAACCACAGAAACAGCCAGGAAGGCAAACCACAAGGAGTAACTCCCAAAGCTTTACTCAGCATAGCAGCAGCTCCGAAACCGGCGCCCTGCCCCACGCTGCCCGGGTCCCTCCATCCCCACCTGCAAACCAGGAGAGCAGCTGCTCGCCGCGCAGGGATCAACGCGGTAATAATCGCCGTGCAGCACAAACAGCAACACTTCTGCAGGAAGAAACGAGCGATGCAAAAGGGCCATTTTGCGAACACCAAACTGAAACGGAAAAGCTTCTACAGCTTCTCTGCTCAACCTCACTCCCGGGGGCGCGGATGGCCAGGGAGCCCCGCAAGCGACACTAAACCCACTCTCCGCATCGGAAACATCATCCCAGGAGACAGCCAGAGCGGTTCCCCGACACCTCCAGGTGCATCCTCCACGCAACAAGAGGTCTGTCCCCAACAGCGGCCGTGATGCTCACAGCCATCGACATCGGCTTTTACGCAGGGCAGGGGAGCACAGCTCCCTGCTTTAGTCCTAAGCAACGTTATTTAAAGTTTCACGGTACAATAAAGGCAATAAATTAGGAGTGGTGATTCCCTAAGTGCTGTCTGGGCAGCAGAGACCACGGAGATCCATCTCAACACAGGTACGAACTCTCTTCCCTCATTTTGCAAATGCTAAAGCACGTGAAAAAAAAAAAAAATAAATCTAAGATTAAGGGAAAGGCGACCAGCGGGGTGGTCTCACTGCTGGCCCCTCTCGAGTTGGTGGGAATTTTATCCTTAATAATGACAATGACAGCCCATTTAGTCTAACAATGAATATTGGGAAGAAAAAATTTCCATTGTTTCTTTACGTTAACAGCGGGCTGGCGTGTAACAAAGAGGAAGAAACGCAGCCTGCGTGCTGCTGGTGGGTTGGCAAGAAATTCTCAAGGTCTGATCGATAGCAAGAAAGAAAGCACCTCTCCTCTGGTCCGAGTCTGGAGCACTGTTCAAAAGCACGGCAGTCGCCGTGCAGCTCATTTGCTTTAGCTACGATGATCTGAGGCTAACGAACACAGAAAGAAGAATGGAGCCGATCGCAGGCATTCCTAACGCTTTATATGCGGGGAAAAAAAAAAAAAGAAGAAGAAAAGAGTGAGCAGAGGTATAGAGGTGCATGCATGAGCATCTCCAGGAGCGGCTGCACATCTCTCTGGGTACCTGCTTTCAGGGTGACACCTAAAAGCACATGATATTCCCAGAAAGTTGGGAGCAACTTCTTCTGGGGAAAAAACCTCACAAAAATCAAAATACCTTTAAAAAAAAAAAAAAAAAAAAAAGAAAAAAAAGAAAGGAAAAAAGCCGTTGCTGTGGGAAAGCCCGGCAAGGCGCGCAAAGCGGGATCACCACGCCGGCCCGTAGGAAGACCTCCCGGAGAGGAGCCCGGGGCTCTCCTCGCCCGCCGCCCGCCCCGCACAGGTGGGGACGGGGATGCCCGCGCCGGGCCTTTGTCTCCCGCCCGCCCCGGCTCCGGCTCCGGCTCCGGCTCCGGCCCCGCCGAGGCGGGCACCGCCTGCCAGGACGGACGGACGGACGGACGGACGGACGGACGGACGGGCGGTCCCCGGGGAGCGCCGCGGCCCCGCAAGGTCGAGCCTCCCCCCGCGCCGCCGCCGCCGCGCCCCGCTCACGCCGCCCCTACCTCGGCCGCCGCCGTCACGCCGCCCCCAGCGCCATGTTCCCGCGCCGGCTACATCCGGGCCGCCGCTCCGCTCCGCACCGCCCGGCCCCGCACCGCACCGCACCGCACCGCACCGCCCGGCCCCGCAGGTGCCGCGCCCGCCCCCCGCGCGCGCCCAGCCTGGGCGGGGCCCGGCCCCGCCCCGCCCCCGCGCCGGGAGGGGCCGCCGGCAGCCCCCGCCCCGCCCCGCCCCGCCCCGCCCCGCCCCGCCCGGCGCGTGGCTCTCGGGGCGGGCGTGTGCCGGGGCGGGAGTGAGGGAGGGCAGCTGCGCACCTGCCCTTAACGTCTGTCCGGAGGCGTTGTCCGTCTGTCCGCCCGCCCGTTCACACGTCCACCCATGCCTGCACCGGCCAACGCACCTAGACAGCCGCCCACCCGTGCATGCACCCACCCACCCACCAACCAATGCATCCATGCACCCGCCCACCCGTGCGTGCACCCACCCACCCACCCACCAACCAATGCATCCATGCACCCGCCCACCCGTGCGTGCACCCACTTGTGCACCCACCCACCCACCCACCAATGCATCCATGCACCCGCCCACCCGTGCGTGCACCCACTTGTGCACCCACCCACCCACCCACCAACCAATGCATCCATGCACCCGCCCACCCGTGCGTGCACCCACTTGTGGACCCACCAATGCATCCATGCACCCTCCCACCCATGCACGCACCCACCTGTGCACCCACCCATGCATGCACCAACCAATGCATCCAAGCACCCGCCCACCCATGCATGCACCCACTTGTGCACCCACCCATGCACCCTCCCACCCACCAACCAATGCATCCATGCACCTGCCCACCTGTGCATGCACCCACTTGTGCACCCACCCACCAACCAATGCATCCATGCACCCGCCCACCCGTGCACCCACCCTCCCACCCACCAACCAATGCATCCATGCACCCGCCCACCTGTGCATGCACCCACTTGTGCACCCACCCATGCATGCACCAACCAATGCATCCAAGCACCCTCCCACCCGTGGATGCACCCGCCCACCCGTGGGTGCACCCACTTGTGCACCCACCCACCCACCCACCCACCAACCAATGCATCCATGCACCCGCCCACCCGTGCGTGCACCCACTTGTGCACCCACCAATGCATCCATGCACCCTCCCACCCATGCACGCACCCACCTGTGCACCCACCCATGCATGCACCAACCAATGCATCCATGCACCTGCCCACCTGTGCATGCACCCAGTTGTGCACCCACCCACCAACCAATGCATCCATGCACCCACCCACCCGTGCACCCACCCACGCACCAACCAATGCATCCGTGCACCCGCCCACCCATGCATGCACCCACTTGTGCACCCACCCATGCATCCATGCACCCTCCCACCCACCAACCAATGCATCCATGCACCCTCCCACCCGTGGATGCACCCGCCCACCCGTGGGTGCACTAACTTGTGCACCCACCCACCCACGCACCAACCAATGCATCCATGCACCCGCCCACCCGTGCATGTACCAACATGTGCAGCAACCCACCCATCCACCCAAATACGCACCAATGCATCCATGCACGCATGCATGCACCAAATTGTGCCCAACCATGCACGCACCAACTTTTGCATCCACCCACCCACGCCCGCACCAACCAATGCATCCATGCACCCACCCACACATGCACTGTGTGCACCCACCCGTGCACTCATACACCTGCATACCACCCACCCACGCATGCACCGACCCATGCTCCTGTATATCCAGCCATCCCCACCCCAACTCATGCACCCACTCACCCATATATCCACCCATGCACCCATACATCCACCCACCTACTTCCTTCTGCACTTGGACCTGGATCATTTTTTATATGTGTGTGTGTATATATATATATATGTGCATTTTATACAAACAACTGTGCCGACATGTTTTGTTACCCGTAAGCTCTCCCCGAGCAATGGCCAGGTGCTGGGAACAAATCTGGTTAAGGCAAGCGATGGAAGGAAGCAGTTGGAGAAGTACAACAGCCAAACCCCGTATATCCCATGTAACTTAGGTGTATTACCGCCAGCAATTTGTGCCTGCCTCCGAAAATTGTTCTAAGCCTACATTTTTATATAAAGTTCTATAAGTAAGATTAAGATCGCCTTTAATAAAGATACGTATTAGTCCTCCCCCAGGCTAAATCAGGAGGGAGTTGATGGTGTGTGCTCACGGATGACCATAAACCATCCCTGCCAGGAAACACCAAGCATGGATGGCAAAGTGCTTTGCGGAGGCACCTGCAGCAGAAGATCCCCAGGAAGAAAAGACCTGAAGCCGGCTTAATTGGAACAGCCCTGCATGGGAGAGGGGTGATCTCATACTTAGGGATGTCAAATTAAATGTCATTTCTAGTTTCTTTGATGCACGTTTGCATTAACACGTGCTCCATATGGTGGGAGCAGAGAGGTCACAACAGGAACGGCGTGAAGGTAAGGCTCTGCATTTCAGCTGCGTGGGGCAGCCGTGCTGGGACAGGCAAAATGGCACTCAGCCGCTCACCCAAGGTCTAACCAGGTTTCTGCACGTAGAAAACACCCCTACAGTAACAAGTACAACAAAAAAACCCGATCAGAAATGTGCTCTTCCATTACCCATGTTCGCTTCTACCTTATTTCCTTTACTTTCCTCTCAATCACTGCTCTACCTAGCGCTGCGAGATGAAATGAGCTCCCTTTGGTCTTGACAGCACACGGTGTTCGGTGTTTGCTGGTAGAGCGCCTGCTCCGGCCTCAAAAACCCAGGCACGGCAGCAGTGGGCAGCACCAGCATGAGAAAGGATGCTCTGCTTGCTGGGGGGGAGACTGGGCACAGACAAACACGGTCAAAAATAGGGCATAAAGCTATTCAGAAACCCTGGACCATAATTTCAGCCCCCTAAATGAGAAATTCAGACTGGTTAGGGCTGCCCTGAGCGGGTGCCAGTGCTGAAGTTGCTCTGTTGCTCCTGGTTTCCAGTGGTTTGCAGTGGGTTTTGCTCCAGAAACATCATTTGAAAATCAGTAGCTGCTGAAGGATGTTCAGGCTTCTGGGGGAAAAAAAAAAACCAACCCAAAATCAACCCAAAACAAAAAACCCCCAACAAAACCAAAACTAGGATAAAACTTTAAGTTAAGAATTTTGAAAAATCTTGGGCTTAGACCTCACTGCAAAGCTGAAGCCTTTCCCTGGTGCATCAGACTAGAAATAACGTGGGACAAGGCAGTGAAGGTTTCCCTTCTCTGAGTCAGCATGAATGGCGTGTGTCTGTAACGCAAGGTGTTGCGTGTCACGTCTTGGCATGGTACATATGGCTTCTGGCAGGGGAAAAAAAAAAAAAAAGAAATCCAGCCTCTGCTGTTTTCTCTTTAGTCTCAAGCATGATTTGGAGGAAATTGTCTCAGCGAATTGGCAAAACGGGCTGACGACTGCCAAACTGCAGTGCAGGGAGCGAGGCACTGCACCGCTGCAAGAGCGGCGAGGGAGGGAGGCGGCAATAATTCCCCGGTATCCTGTGTGGTGCTGGGAGAAGGGGTGGCAGAGAGGTTCAGTAGCGTGAACCTGCGGAGACTCATGCTGAAGGGAGGTAGACGCATCGATCAGCATTGGAAAACCCCATCCCGTGTATCCCCAGAGCGCTCCGGAATCTCTGCCGCGATGGTTGAAGCCAACAAGAAACCAGATATCTGACTTGGACATTAGTTTCTCCAATAAATTCAGCTGAACTACCTGAAGGATGAACTTGACTATTTAATCCCTTCAATCTGAAAAATGGATGTATACACGCATACACATACCCCAAAGCCCAAAGCTTTTAAAAAAAAAAAAGGTTCATTTTGCTTTTGGCTTATTCTTACAGATGATGGTATGAATCAGAAATACGGACCCTCAACTCATTGCAGCTGTGCTGAGCTAGAGTTGATGCAAATGAAAAGAGGATGAAAAATGCGAAATGTTCTTTTCCCAGAAAAATCAGAGCCTCGGATTATTAACTTTCTAAACTTATCTACATTATTTGCTTAAAATTCAATAATTTTAAATTAAAACTGAATTGATCATAGAATCATTAAGGTTGGAAAAGACCTCTAAGATCATCAAGTCCAACCGCCAACCCAACACCCCCAGGCCTCCTAAACCATGTCCCAAAGTGCCACGTCTACACGTTTTCTGAACTCCTCCAGGGATGGTGACTCCACCACTTCTCAGGGCAGCCTGTTCCAGTGCCTGACCACTCCTTCAGTAAAGAAACTTTTCCTAATATCCAATCTAAAGCTCCCCTGGTGCAATTTGAGGCCATTTCCTCGCGTCCTATCGCTAGTGACTTGGGAGAAGAGAGCAACACCCACCTCACTACAACCTCCTTTCAGGTAGTTGTAGAGAGCGATGGCACTGAACATTCTGGCCCACGTTTCACTGTAATATTATAATAAATAGAAATAAACCCATACAAATTTTAGATGAGGTCAAGCCATGGCAGTGACTGAAGTTATTTACTGAACCACCTTGATCAGGAGGTTCTTGAGACTCCCTTACATTAGACCATTACATACAGATCTGTTTCTCTTCGGGATACACGGAAAGATGTTCTTCCCTTTAGTTCGCTCCAAACGGAGAAAACCATTGAGGACTGAAACCAAAGAGAGAACAGGTGATTGCACTTTCACCAGTACAAGCCTTTATGAAGATTCAGTGATCAGAACTAGCCCAGCCTGCTGCCAAGGGGCAATATTTCCTGTGTTCAAAACATCCATTTCAAACGCAGAGTAAGTTTTGATAACCGTACTCTTCCCCTCACCCGCTCTGTCCATCATATTTAAGATTATAACGTGATTGAAATTAAAGCACGGTAACTAAAGTACGTTTCTTCCTCTGCTCTGCAGTGCACCTTGACACAAATTAACATCAAAATTAGTAATGTAGTAGAGGCATCAGTCATTAGTTCGGAACATAAAATGAAAAGCGTTAAGTAACTTTAGATTTAACATGCAAATTCTTAAATAAATATGTTAATAGCATATCCTGATCATAAGTGAAAAAAGAGCACTAGGCTCCAGCGAAGAAGTATTAGTTGTTCCTTAGGAAAATAATTAAAAAGTACAAATGAAGAACAAGATTAATTTAAATAATCAATTTTGTGTTTCCTGCTAGCTGATTTAAACTGTGATGAAAACTGTTGATTAAAGACCCTCATTTAAATCAGTGCCCTTAATAAGAGTGCAAGCCTATGAACATAAGCCCATAATAGTAATAAAAGACTCTGAAGAGAAGAAATGGCTTTCACAAGAATACTTCCAGGGCTGGAAGAACATTGTCCTTCCTTTGCAAAAAGAAATACGTCTCACCAAGCGATTTTTCTCCCCTAAGCTCTTAACCCTGTAAAAATAGCGGGAATAGAGCAATAAGTCATAGGATATTCACAGCTACATTATGTAAGTATGACTGAGCTCGTGATCCTTTTCAGTAACTGTTAGAGAGGAAGACAAAGTATTGCTGGAATAATTTAAAAGACGGGTTTGAATTCCCTAAATGTTGCAGACGGACATCCTGTCCAGCTATTCGTCCTGGCGGCCAGCAGCCTTTCGAGGGCTGCGAGCTGTTGCACGGGGAGGACAGCCGAAGGACGCTGGGTGGAGCGGGACTGTGCCGCCCCGAGAACCACGGTGCTCCCATCCAGCCCCTGGGCTTTTTCCAAAATGCTGTTTAATGGCCACATCTTCTGGTACCAGAGCAGTATTCTCATAGCTCCGCCTCAAACCTCCTCTAAACTTAAGATGCCTTTGTTTTCCTTATCAGTCAAAATGCAAGCACAAAAGCATTCATAATGAATTTATAGCAAATGTAGAAGACTGCATTTCACCGAGGGTTATATGCGTATCATCAGCCTGAACAGGCATTTCCATGTCCACTGAAAGGGGCTCTTCCCCGTGGTCCTGTAATCCACATCGCTTCCTAGTCCTCTTGACTTCGGGGGGATTTGGTATTGCTCCCTGCAGAGCGCATCGGTGCAGCCCCACGGCCTCTCTGTCTGCAAGGGTGAGGGTAAACCTCCTTTTCCGTGCTGCCTGGTGCTCCTCCTGCACTCCCAGCTCCTGGCCTCAAGTTGCGCGTCTCCGAGATGGAGATTTCTGCCCTTTCTGGAAGCGTACCACGGGATGAAGGCTTGAAGGCACGACCTTCACTGCACCAAGATGAGACACCAGAAGATGGACAAAGAGAGCAAATACTAAACCTCACAAAGGTACTTTTGAAGCTATTGTATACTTCTGAGGCACGATTTCTGGAACGCCTGGTATTGCTACTGCCAATACCCTTATTGTTCGACTATCGAAAGACACGCAAAGCTCTATAACGAGGGATATTTCTTGTAGATTTACACAGATTTATCTTCACACATCTATAACGTTTCTCCTTCAACTTGTACGCCCGATGGCAGCAATGGGGCTGCAACCCTGCAACGCAGGGCACAAGACACCCTGCAGGTAGCATCCTCCCAGGACACCGGTTGCAGGACGTTGCCGCTCCAATGCTGGCCATAACCCCGCGACGCGCAGGGGCTTCAGTCCTGCAACACGCCCTGAGCATGGTGCTGTCCGGACCAAAATGACAGCGGTGCTGGGGCTGTATCAGGCTTCGATCCTTGTCACCACCTGCCGGGGCACAAAGCCCACGAGTCCAGCATCTGCACGCAGGAGCCCTGCTGTGTCTTATCAGTGGGTGCTGAGCAGATGCTGTTTCAGGGACTTCTTGGCCTCTGTGATAAAGCTACATGGATCCAAGAACACATTTATTTGCTCCTTTTCTTCCCCCAGCATTTTGCAAAAGCAGTATTACACCTTTGTGTCACGCTGCCCTGCAAATCTGCTTCCAAAAGGCTGCCTTGTTTCTTCAAAGCATTTCCAGTGCTGAGCAAGATCTCTCAGAGCCCTTGACTTTGCAGCTGGCAAAGTTTACAACATGTTTACAATACCCTGCATAATTTGGCTATGAGATAATGTATAGTATAGTCCTTCAGTGGTGCACAGTGGGAGAAGAACAAGTGGAAAAAAAAAAAAAGGATGATGGAAAGCCAAGAAAAACAGATGGTAGCAAGCTCTCCAAGGAGCAAGAATGAATAAATAACTGCAGATTTTTTTTTTCCCGAGGAAAAATATATTGTCAAATCAATAACACAGTTTTTAGGAAATACAAACTAGATCAAATGTGCATTTTTTCAGTATTAAACAATAGCACTTCATCAGGACCGATGGTCTGTACTGCACATGTTTGCCTAAATGAAATGGAGAGAAGTGAAAACAGCATTGCTCCAAAAAGTTCTTGTTTGACCTTAAGGTTAAATTTCACACTTCCTGGGAAGTTCTGCTATAGGTAATGGGCCAAATCTTTCAGGTGTAAATCAGAGTGGCCCAGCACTTACCATGCCATTTAGGAGTGTTCTATCTTTGACAATCTAAGTCAGGGCTGCAATTCTTAGAGATTAGAATGTCTCAATTTTTACGGGAACTTTCCTGGGCCTGCTATTAGGGCCGCAGGAAACTATATTTACTTAATACATCTATGCACACTTCTAAAATGATTAATCGATGCCCTTTTTCTTTTTTGACCACATCAGGTCAAGCTAGAGGGGGAGAAGGAGGTGCTTAAAAAAAGCCAAGTATACAGTCTTACGTTCTTCCAGCAAAAGACTTTTCCATCTCTTTTTAAACCACCCAGAGGAAGCCAAGCAACATATGGGATGCATGAAAGTTGCTCTCTGCAAATCTGTCAATCCGTTTTAGCGAGGCCGTGCATCAACCCCAGCTCTGCTATTAACACAGGCCTCCCTGCGCAGGGGCTGCCAACTGGCCTGCAGTCAGCTATTCACCATGAGACAAACCATCTCCTGCTACGCTGATCTACGGGCCCAAAGCGCAAAAAGCTGCAAGGCATCAAATCTCACGTGCTCTCGCTCTGTAGCCATGGTGCAAAAACAATCTCTGCAGCATCGCTGATGCTCGCTTGGTCGCCCGCTGACGGCGGTGGGTTGGAGAGCAGAGGGCGTCACAGGCTGGAAGGAGCTGCAGCCTCTGATAGCGGGCAATAACCTCTTGACGCAATGGCTGTGGAAGAGGGCTGTGTGCTCAAGCCTTCCAAGTCAGGTCCTCTGGGCTGTACCCGGGGATGGTGGGTTTGGGGACTAACACAGACTGAACCCTGCGATCGTGGAGATCTTCTGGTAAAGCTCCCCGAGGAGTTACATCTGCTCCAGCCCTTTGGGTAGAGGCAGCCACAACCCCAAAGTGGAGAATGAGCAATGATCGGATCTGAAGTCCCAGAGCACCATCGCACAACAGCGCTTTGAATACATCGGTCCTTCCTCACACACAGGAGATGGGGAGGCTCCCTTTTCATTTCTGTTTTGGAAGATCTGGACTCACAGGGTTGGCAGACTGTAAAACTTAACTGCCTTTTCCCAGCACACCAATAAATCAAAGTGCTTGGGGTATTTCTTGGAAGCCAGAAGCCAGCAGAGGCGATGGGAAGCAAGAGTCATCTTTTCATCTTACTGCCTTTCCAGAGGCAGCGAATGCTCAGTTATCATGCCCACAACACCGATGATAATATTTTCATCTAAGCTCCATTTTCTATTCTGCCCCTGCAAATTTGAAGAGCAAAGTCACTGCTGTTGCCTTAGTTTTATCTGGTTCTTCTGAGAGCAGGACCTGAGCTCCTTCTCAAAACCATGTACTCCTAAGTTCTAGCACTGATTGCTTTTGCTGTGTAAAGGGAACCCTCTCTCTAAAAAATCAAGAAATTGCTTTCTTACAAAGCAATGAGCCCACAGGTGAGCCTCCCAGCTGCCAGAAACCCTTGCTCCCCACCCAGCAGGTACCAGGTACTCCTCCCTCTGACAGCAACTCCAAAAGAAAACCAGATCCCGGGGATGTTCAGGGAACGACCCAGAATTTACAGCGGCGCAGTCGGGTTCATACATCTGTGCGAGCTGCCATGAAGTCAGCAGGGTCAGAGGTGGCTCCTTTCGAAACTGGACAGGTTTCAAAGGGGCACGAGCTGTCAGAAGAGGCAATCGCTGGGAATGCCTCCAGCTCCAGCCCCAAGCTGCAAACTAAAATACTTCCTTTTGTTAGAGCATATGGCCAAATCCTAAGTCCTACACGTGTTTTAATGCCAAGAGTGACTATTAGTTTGGCATCCTACACAGCAACGAAGCCAGCAGGAGTTTTGCCCAATGGAGAAGAGGGGTGAAAGCAGGTGGTTTATCTCACTGCCATTTCGGTTTGTTCTGCATTTCCTGACCACCATCATGACCCTGGATTAGTCCAGCTCTTGCCGTTCTTTGCTCTCACCAGTCCCTTCATCTGAGAGAGCATGTTTCTGTACCTGACCCTTATATTGCAGAGTACAAAAGACCGCTTTGTAACCCAAAGCATTTTTCGATTACAAATAATTCTTTACAGCAGGTAGGCTGATACTGCAGAGTAACGTAATTGCAATCACCTGGTAGAATTTTTTCTATAGCTCCTTTACAAGTATCAGTACCCAGCCTATATTCTCTCTCTCTCTTACTTAAGCCTCCAAAATTATACTGATCAAAGCAACCTGCATTTATATACTGATGTGCTCCTGCATTCAAGAGATTTGCCAAGTGCTAAATATAAGGTTTCTCACTATAGTCAAAATCAAATTCAAATTCCAGCTGCCTCTCTGCTAATACGCAGCAAAGGTTTAGTAGTACAAAGCCGTGTTTGTAGAATCAGACACCAAAGATGATTAAATAAAACTGAAAAGGGAATTGGTACAAGGCTGAAATTAGTTTGCTGAAGATACCAGTGTTCATCTCCTTCCTCTGACAGAACCACCCTGTGACCTTTAGTGATCTGAGCAAATGGGATCGCAGCTTTGCCAAGACTGCCCTCCCCTCCTTCCTCAGCCATGTGCCGACTTAAAAATCAGCTTCAGCCTATGCTGACCAGGGCAGGGGGACTGCAGGATGCTCAAACCAGTGTGGCATCAGAGAGACCCCCTATGTGGGCTGTGATCCACCTCCTCCTTCTCAGCAGGTCATCCTGCAGCAGACCAGATGCCCATTGGGACCTGAAGAACAACTCTTGGGCTTATCTTCATGGTCTGTTTTCAAATCAAAGGACAGTCCACTCCCTGGGAAGAGACACTGATTCGGTCAAGGTGGAAAAACGAGGAAGGTGCCCACAGTCAGCAGGGTGCATTGATGAGATCTCAAGCACAGGCAGGAGCAGGAAGACGTCCCAGGGACGGGCAGGCATCCTTCCTTGGCATTACTAATCTGGCTCTTAAGGCAGCACTAAAATTCCCGACGTAAAGCAATCCCTGACTGCAACTATGGCAAGAGAGGTGAAGGGATTTAAAGCACAAGGCAGCAATAAAAAGTTGTTCATTTTCTCTCTCCAACTCTCCCCCATTAGCTGTTATTCTTGGGCTTTATCTCCTCTGAGAACCCTGTATGCTACAATTACGCTCATGGCCACATGCAAGAGATGGAAAACAACCCGCTGCAAACAGGGATTTCTCTTGGCTGTTGCGTACACACACAGAGGTTTGCCAAGGCACCTTGTTCCCTCCCTGCAGCCCTTCTGCTGGTACTGTTCTGGGTCTCCTCTGAGCACAGATGGAGAAGAGCACCAGGTTGTTTGCTGTTCTTGCCTCGCTAACGTCAGCCGACCTGATTTAGAAACCAGACCGAGACCACTGCTCCTATTTGGTATACGGTACAAACCAGTGCTGGACCTCGGAGACTTGTACACAGTCAATTTTCAACAACAGAAAGGTTTTTCACCCTTTAAGAGGCTAGGGTTAACATGGCTTCTTGGCAACATTTAAATTGAAAGGATAAATTGTCGGAGCAGGCATCCCAGAGCAGTGGCACAGTCTCTAGCAAAAAAACCCCTACTATCCAAATCCAATTCGATACAGCATGGCCCAGCGGAGAGGGAAAAAAGGCCAACAACCCCACAGTCGTGCAGGTCTGCCAACGCGGAGCATGTGGCACCTCAGCCCAGCAGCACCCAAGCACAGGGGTGGGTGTCCTGCTGATGGAGCATCCTCTGCCAGACAGTACCCGGGGTGTTCCTCTGCCGTGATCCATGGGTAGACGTGCCCAGACTGTTTCAGCAGAGCAGAGTCCCCCGAGACTGGGCATCGATGACATGCTAACATAAATCACCCTCTGCATCAGTGTGGCTGAGCAGGAGCAACAGAGGGAGAGGAGAACACACCAACCCTCATTCAGCAATGAATGGCAAAGGGAGAGTTCAAGGGTCAGATCTGTAGAGATATTTGTTTAATTCCTTCCGAAATCAGGCAATGAATGCCTTAAAGAGGATCTGGGCTGAAACAGTTTGTCCAGTGCAAAGTCACACTGGAAATTATTAGCAAATCGGGATAGTTCCCTACCCTTCTGCAGTCTGTTTCAGTGACTTAAGCAAAAGAGCATCAGGCTCTTGGCAGCTCTGATATTGCATAGCTTTCCTTTCCCCTGCGCTGGTTATATGTACTTCATCAGTGATGTCTCTCTCAGAGGATGGATTCATAGAGAAGTAGGAGAGGTCTTTAAACTGAACCATCCCCAGCCAGAAGAGCATCACGAGGATGACAGAGACCTGCAAGAGGAGGATCCAGAGGGTCTGAAAACTGAAAGCAAAGGCCTATACAAAGCGGACTGATTTGACTGTAGGAGCTAATCATATTAGACTTGAAAGCCAAGGTGACTGGTGAGCTGCACTTGCTAGGCTGGGGTAGAGCGGCACCAGCCCCGTCACAGGGCAGCGTGCAGAGAGGCGATTCAATATTGTCCAAAGGGAACATTTAAAGAATGCAACCAAGAGGTCAATGTGCAGCAGGGCCCGAAGCTCCAGTTCCTGAGCCTGAGGTGGGTGGGCCAGCACTTGCCCATCTCTGCTGGCCTCACCACCCAGCTCAGCTGAGCCTGGCCGGCAACACAGGGCACGCTCTGGGGAGCATCAAGCATGCCACCATCCTTCCTCTCGACTACGGAGGATGCAAAGAAGGATGCAAGGTTTGCTGCCAGAAAATCCTGTCTGAATAAATAATGCAGTTTTAAATTTGAAATGGTGAACCTGTCAGAGAGCTGATCCTCTCTCGGTTTGAGGCAACTGCCTCATGCCAGATAAACACACACACCACTGAGTTCGTGTGCCGCTGCAGCGATACCTGAGGCCAGTTGGAAAAGCCAATATGGTCCATTTCTCCTGTAGGATCTCCCAGCAGGAATATGCCTCGGCCGGGATGAATGCTTCACTTGTACTATATCTGTACAGAAATCCCATGGTTTAGGGATTGGGTTTCAAATAAATAAACAAGAAAGAAGTCACACCTTACTGAAAAGGCTGGGTTTGGCATACTCAGGGAAAAGCAGAGCACGGTCCTGCTCCCTGACAGCATGAGCCACAGTAAGTAAAAAATGAGGGCTACACCACCACAAACTCTGGTTTCAAGGCTTCTCACACAACCGAGACAATAACTATGGGCTTTCTTGCTTGGCTGAAGGCCAACATGCTTCTGGGCAGCATGGGGAGGGGCCTATACCAGCTGGTTTCTGTCGATGAGCATGTCCGCCTTTTCTTCTCCTGGCTAAAGGATAACTCTGTTACAGCAGAAGACTTGCAAGAGCAATATTCAAGAAACTTGTAAAAAAAAAAAAACAAACAAAAAACCCCCCTCATCATTTGTCACCTGTGCCAGCCGTGTTTTACATGTTTCTCACTTGCAGGAAACCACCCATGACTTGAGTAAGGGAATGCTCTTTTTAACGTCTTCTTTTCTGTGGATTTTGTGTTTTCAATTGCCCAAGCACATCTAAAACACAGGCTTGGATCAAAGGAGCTGCAAACAAGGGTGAGGACCACCTTTGAGGCTGGTAGTGCCACACTGCCCTCTCCTGCCAGGCTCCCCAGCAGATGCTAATCTGGCTGGCTGTAATTACTCTCTCCAGGATCTTTAAATCCAGGCTTTGGGGATTAAGGAGTCCCCCCTTTCCAAATGAGGGAATCCTCCCTTAATCCACTCCTGCTGGCACAACACCACCAGGGAAAAAACAGTGTTTTCTGGGGAGCATGGTCCTGGCTCTTTCTATTTCAAGGCCTTTTGGGAACACCATGTCCAACTGAGCATGGCTTGAGAGTCCTTCAGCCTCACTTCAGACTCTGGTTACAGATCACATCTTATAGCCAAGACACCCCCCCCCCCCCCCCCATCCTCCGCTAGGCACTGTTGCGGGGTTATCTTGGGTCTCCCACCCCAGGGTACAAGCACTATAAGCCTCTCTGAGCCTCACTGCCCCAGGTGCTCTGGGGAGACCCTCTCCACAAAGGATGGAGCCTTTTGGGTTTATGACCACCGCTCAGCATCCAACGATTGAAGCAAATAGAAACAAGAACTGAGGAAAAGTGCCAAAACACACTTAGTCTTTAACCAGCACAACAAAGATATGGTCTTACTTGTCCTTATTCTCCATTCACCCCTCAGAGGTCTTCACCAGTTCTAACCCGCATTTCAGTGGCAGCCAAACCCTGCACAAAGCAAGGGTATTTCTTTTCCTGTTTGTAATCTTCCCCTGTCCAGTCCTCTGATGCCCCACAGCTTTTCCGCTCCTGCTTGCAAAACCCCCTTTATTCCTGTGGATGTTTTCGCTGGGTGACCTGTGGGCGCTGACACCAGCCGCACTCCAAGTGCCATCCACCGCAAGGAGCACGTCCTGGTCCCCAATCCCCACCTTGGCTCATCCGCAGGCCCTTCGTCACTCATCCCAACTTTTCACTCTATTTCTGGGTGGACAGGGCTGGCTGAAAGGGACCCCCGCCGCTGTGCCTGTGCCAGCTCTTGTTCGTGGAACCGCTGATGGGGGAAAAGATAATCGACAGTGTAAAGCTGTGTCACCCTCAACCTGGGAATTCACTCCCCCAGCTCCCAGGGTCATGTGGCTCCAAGGAAGTCAGATTCTGTATGTAAGAAGTTAAGGGGGGAAAAAAAGAATTCAAGACCTATATAAGGCTGTTTACAACCTACGTAAGACTTATTTACACAGGGGGAAAGAACCTAACTCTTTCGAGATCTAAAGCCTAAAAAGAAACAACCTGTCTTCCAACATCAGCTATTAAAAGCATCCTGAAATATAACCCGCTTTCATCGTTTTGGGGTGTGACTTGTCACGGCTGGAGGACAACGCGGCACTTCTGCTGTCGCAGGAGCTCCCTCCAGCGTGGCGAGAGGCAGCTCCGGCTATCCCGCACTCCTGGACTCTCACACCCGCAGCAGATTTGGCTGCTGCCCTTCTCGGCCCATTGGTGTCACAGGTGCAGACGGCAGAGCAGAGCTTAGCGGATACCGCAGGTCTCCCCAACCATATTGATTTAAACCCCTCGTTAGCAGCGGCCAGCACTAGCCCTGGGACAGAGCACCCTCCATCTCGCTGACTTACACCCTCTTCATCCACTGCCACAAGAATGATTTTTCTTTTTAATCCGTTTTTGCTCTGGTGTGCTCCAGCTTAGCACAAGATTTGCTGGGGGAAGGGAGGCTTGATTTGATTTGTACCGGAGCCAGGAACAAAGAGGCAGAAAGCAATTGCTCTCCCCACTGCTTGAAGCCCAAGAGGGGAAGGGAGCGCAGCACCAACCGGCTTTTCGACCCCTGCCCCTTTAGTTTCCCACGGTTTTGCTCAGCTCTCTTTGCATGTGGCACTCATAAGCATTGGGAGGCAGCAGCATTGCTTTGAGCTTTGAATTGCCGTCCACAGAAAGAAACGTTCATCCCGACAGGCTCATTGTCATGGCAACAAGAGATCCCCCCCTCTTATAAGCGTACCGCTGCCAGTGAGGCGATGAACGATGTGGCTTGTCCTGGGGGATTTAGCCCTGCTGAGGGCGGACATGCCAGCAGCCTGGGGTGTGAGGCGGATGGAGGCAACAGGAGAAGCCAGTTCCCTGGAGAACACCTCTAGGGCAGGGGTGCCACACGCCCAAAGAGGTGATGGGGACGGCTGAAGTTCTGCCAGCCCTGACATCAGGACATAGCAAAGCAGGGGGGATGATGGCAGTCACACCTTTGGATAATCCTAGGTAATACCTGCTGACTTTAAGAGTTGCTTGGATTTATAATTTGTTCTTTGATTTAGATTTTGGTCTAGCCCATGCTGCCCAGGCACAGTGACACTGCATCACTTGCACACTCTGGCACAGGGTAAAGCCTGTGCTGGATCTCAGCAGCTCCAGAAAAGTAACACATTTTCTCTTCCAGTCAGCAGTGGAGAACCAAGGCAGGGCTGATTTGGTTATTTAGCTTTCACAGAAAGTCTCTGGAGCCCTGTAGGGCTCGCAGGCTGCAAAGGTACTATTTTACAATGGTAAAATTTCGTAAACCTCAAACATTTCTGACTACTAAGGCTAAGAGGCTATTTGCTAGGACTTCCTCCCCCCCCGTGACAACAGTAAGCAAGCAAACATGATTATCACCTTCTACAGCAAGTTCTTCTGCCCTCTGCCACATGCTGAGGCATTCATGAGAGCATCCTGCACCTCAATAGTCACAAGGTGGGAGTGTGAACAGCATTACAGAAGAGTTTGAGCACTGTGGCTCCCACCACAAATGCCACCTGTTGCCCCCAGGCAATGCTCAAGAGAACCCTTTAAGGACGCTGGTGGTATTACTTATTAGTGCTTCAGTACCTGGAGGACTTGCCTCTCCAGAGCACAGGGCGACGAGGGTACAGTTTTGCTGATTTACATGTTTTGTGTGTAGGTGTCCTTGAGAAGCCCATGCAGAGAAAAGCCATCATATAGACAACGCACAGGCAGCAATCCTTGCTCTTGGGAGCTTCCAGCTCAAAATCTGGGTCATTTTCATGAGGAAGCCAGACAAGGACCTAGAAGCAAGTTAGGAGCAACAGCTACAGCAGTGTTCTACCTGGAAAACACTATTAATACTGGAAAACGCACAAATACCCCGGCGATACAAATCATTAAATGGAATTGGTCACAATTTAAAGTCTACCATGGCCAGCTCTAAATAAGCCCCATGGAGAACATAAAGCAAGAGGCACCTACTTCCCCCATGTAGCCTTCTTGGCAATGATAGTCAGCTTTTCCTCACCACCAGCTTTCAGCTGGAGCTAAGCAGGGCAGGATCACCCATTCCCAGCCCTCCTCAAACCTGGCAGTCAGCAGGTAAGAGCCAAGGTGACAAATTCTGGATGAATTAGGGAAGAGCCTAAGCATCATTTGCCGTAGGTGCTGCATTGATTTTGGATGGCAGAAGCTCACCTGACCCAATACAGAGCCCAAAAGTCCTTTTCTTTTGGAAAAGCACTCAAAATTAACATGTCCTCTTCTTTAGTGGACAGGCTGCTGTTGTCTGCTCTTCATTGTTGAGATATTTGCAATGCCACTTCTGCGCCAACAGTGGGAAAGGAAGAGTCACATGTTCTGCTCTTGGCTTGTTTTCTACCACAACGTGTATCACCAAACAAGAGCTGAAATGCTGCCCATTTCACACAGAATTATTGCCTATAGTAAGATTTCAGTAATTGCAAATGAGAGCAGGATTTGGCCCACACAGTAGAGGTAATACATGGTCCCTACAATTAAAAATTAAGTCCACGTCCATTGGTTTACCCACCATATTACAAAATAATTAGGCTGGCACAATTTGTCTTGGTCTCTATGAATTTAATATCCCAGAAATCGTTTAAAGTCTTTCTGGTTCTACCTGCTTTGTGAAATGTTGTGTTTCTCCTGCAATTCAGTGCTAATGCAGTGGCAGTTTAGCAAAATCCAGTGACGTATGCTTTGAATGCTAAAATACAAAGGGTTTTTTTTGTTTCCCAGGTGAACAGTTTTCAGTTTTAGACCAGTTCTTTTTCCATATGGCTCCTCAGTTTTACTTTCCTAAATAATTGTTATTCATCCTTTGAAAAGTTGTTAAGATGCCGTAAGCAAGAGGGGAAGCTTTCAGGAAGACTGAAGAGGAAGTTTTCAGGAACACTTAAAACACCACAGAAAGTCAACATTAATTTCCTTGGTCTCCACTCCAAGGCTATTAAATACAGTGCCACTGTGAATTGTCAACCTTTCCAAATGTATTTGATTTTTGCTTTTATAGAACCAGCCTTTAAGAATACCACCTCAAGGAGGAAAAAATAAAGAGGCATTAAAGATAAGCCTCTAGCACCGGAGCTTGCTGAAGTACAAGGAACTTGCAGTAGATACAGTGTCTTCTTACTGATACAGTTTTAGCTTTGAATGAACAATTTTATCTGGTGTTGGAAAAACAGGACACTTATTTCCAGTAAATAAAATGAGAGACAAGGCAGAGAGCTGCTGGCTATAAAATCAGAAGAACATGGAGACCGTAAAACAGTTCAATTTGCTGGCTTCAGGTAACATTTCCTTTGCTCGATAAACCAGCACTGAATGCGAAACATGCTCTGATAAACCTGGTTTTTGCTTACGTATCCAGCACACTTAATGTTATTTCATTCAACTAAATGCCACTTCTTTGCATGTTTAATTGCATTCTTGTTTCTACCCAAGAGCTATTTAGCTGAAGTTGCCAGGAAAACAAAATACAAACAAAACACCCAACCCAAGTAAATCTTATAGTTAGAGCATCAGACAAATAAAAGTCAACACAAATGAACGTATACCCAGCTCTAATTGCTTACATGTATGTGGTATGTCCTAATATTTAGTGGAGAGGCTATACTTAATTACAGATGGACACATTTGAAAGGTTAAGCAAATGAAAAACAGCCTTTTTGTTAGGCAAATGGCAAATTCAGCCAAAGAATCTTGGTTTAATTTCACACACAACTGTATAACACCCCCCCACCCCAAGTCCACTTGCTTCAAATCCATTGATGTAACTGAGCCTCTTGCATCTAGGTCACTTTGTGACTCTTGCTGAGGCTATTGGAAAGCTGCGTTCAAAAATCAACAAATTGTGGAATTTGTTGAATTACATAGTGGAACGCATCCACTGGTTACATCCTGTGCAAAGGGCTGGAAAACACAGTGTAGTGATTTTGCCTGGTTTCCAGGCATAAATATTATCAAGAAATTTTGGATCACACCAGAAAAATCCTTAGGGAACATGAGAAATGCTAAAAGAAGAGCCAAGAGAGCCTGGTCACTTCCTTGGCTCTGCTCACACTTTGTATGTGTTACTAAGACTAGCCTCAACAAGTGCCTGCTTGTTTAATGGCTCCTCTGTGAGCAACTGCAATTACCTACTTTCACTGATGCTCAGCTCAGTGCTAGCTAAGGTAAATAGGAAAGGCACAAATTAATAGCTCAGTACTTATTAAAACAAGGGCTTTGAGTTGCACCTCCAGGAGAGCGACCAAGAATCAACTGGGGACAGAATTTGCATTTCCCCAGTGCAACTAAGGCCAGGAAGGACTGAGATCCACTGCTATGTGGAGAAGCTTACCTTGCTGTCACCTCTCTAGTGTTCCAAAGCACAGACAGCCTGGCCAGGGCCATACCACCTTGCTAAAGCAGAGCCTTGCTGCCAGGTGGGGTAAATAAGAGGGTGGCAGAAGGACTCAGGTCTTCCTGGCTCTCACAATGCCCTGATGGCCATCCCTGCCCTGTCACAGCTGCTGCAGCTTGTGCTACCATAACCCTAAGCCTCCTCCTCAAATAGCTGCAATTAAAGCATCCCATTGATGACTGTATGGGCTGCAGCACTTTGGGAGCCTCTGCACTCAAGGTTACTTGCTCCCAGCCCAGCTGAATCAGTCCTCTCTAATATTGCCATAGCACCAAGCCAGCTGGGTTACCTCAAACCCCCTTTGCTGGGGGTGTGAGGTGGCTGGTGCTTTTCCTAAAATCCTTGACGTAGGCAAGTTCTAATATCTTTTGCTATCAATAGGAGCCTACCCACTGACTTCTACATACTTCAAATTAAGCACTGTGTATATAGATTTTTCAGTTAAGGCAACTAAGGGCATGGGTATTCTGTGCTCATTAACACTGATGGGATTTGGGCATCCAGATCATTTGGGTAGCTTTGCAAATATCAGCCATAAAGCATAATATATTCGTGTACAGCATACATGTCCTCTTCCTTGTTGGGATGTAGCAGGAGCTATTTCTCGTTATAAAAAACCAGTTACCGGTGAAAACAGCCCGCACTCCAAAGCAATGATGAGACAGTGGAATTTATTCCATCGCATAGACCTGTTGATTAAAACCATCATTCATATCACTGAAAAATGAACTGCCGTAGAGACAAACTACCCAAGAGCTTGCTCTTTCATTCTATAGTAATCATTTTACACAACATAATATCTTGAAAAGTTGCTGATGACAAGGCTAAAATACAAAAATATTCAAGAGTGCATGTGCAGTTTACTGATGTGCTTGCTAAATTGGCAGCACATACAGAGGTTGGGAATGGTCTTTGTCTGCTTGTCTATACTAACATTTGTATTTGCTGTTCTTAAGAAAATACGGGCTTGATCAAGTTAATTGCAGCTCTTTCATCTTTCTGCTTCAAGCTGTATTATAACTGACCTAGCTTAAATATGCAGTGCTAAAGGGATCCAGAAACAGAGGGTGTTACATGCCGTAATCCCATCTACTATCTTATGTGATGTTCCACAAGATGCCCTCCAATTTGGGCTGCAAGGCAGCTAAGACAGCGATGCCCAAGCTCTCCTATTTAAAGGCAGTGCTGCGTTAGCTCTACTAATCTGGGAAGAAAAGGGACATGGGGACATATTTTAGTATCGTTCTCCTGTGAATGGCACACTTTCACATGAAAAGCAAAGCCTGTAATAGATTCTGGGGGCGTTGAAAGCGCTGAAAAATGCACTGAAATGTGGTACACTGCACCAAGCCACACGTTTGCAGCAGTTAAGGTCTGAATCACGAAGCACAGAGACAGCTACTGTGGTTTACAGTTCATGGCATAATATTGTGGCATAACATCATGCGCCATCTGAACAGGCAGGGCAGGGAAGGTCTGTTTTGAAGGAAAGTCAGGTAACAGAGAGAAACCGAGCTACTAATTTTGGCTGAAGTGTAATGAAAGACACCCTGGGAACTACCCAGGTCAGCCTCCCTTGGGCATAAGGCACAGAAGTCCAAACCTGATGCACTGTAACCCAAAGTGCTGCAGAGCCTCGCAGCCCAGATGGAAGGAGTCTTCTGTCCCCGTCTCTCCTTTGAAAAGAAGAAAATGTTTCCCATTCCTACTGCTACCACGACTTTTATTTCTTGAAAATGCTATCAGCCTTCACACACTGTGCACTGGAGAGGTTAATAAAGCCAAGCAGCACGGGTGATGACCAGGCAGGATAGCTGGATGGATTTGCTTGGGGTGCTGCAGAGCTGGAGGAATGGCAACCCCTGACGGCCCCAGCCCGGAGCCAGCTACAGCATTAGCAGAGGTGCCGGCCGAGCAAAGCCCGTTGGCCATACACTGTGGGGAGCAGATTTGCCTCTGGGAGTGCGCTGAACGCTGCACCTTCCCAGGCAGTAATGTGAACGCTGAAAACACATTGAGAGGAGGAATGGAGCAGATAAAAGGCTGATGAGAGCTGCATCCTTATAAAAACGTGAGGGATAGCTAGAGATGGCTTTGGCAGCACTTTGCCTGGGAGCAGACCCACAGAGGAGCGAAGGATGGCGGCATCAGTGCGATTAAAGGCTTCTCGGCGTGTGTCTGCTTTACACTTCACTCCTTCTCTCAAACAGATACCAGCAAGAGAGGAAGGCCGATAAAGAGGTCTTATTTCTGACAACGGCTCCTGAAAGCCTGGCTTTGCGGCAGCTCAGGAGACGCATGCCAGGCAGGAGTGGGATCTGTGCTCCCTGCAAGAAGGAGGCAATGGAGCAATACGTTTTTAGACAGAAAGCATAAAACCAAAGTGAAAATACAGAAGCATTTGTAACTGAGGCTATGAGCTGTATCTTGCAGATTCAGGAAGGCAGCTTGGCTGGTCCCTCTGGAGGCACCAAACCCTGACTGGGAGCTGGGCCAGAAAACTCAGCACTCAGGAAAACACTGCTGGAAGATCACAATTCATCCATACAGGAGCAATTAGAGTTTTCCAAGTGAAGTAATTAAGTCCAGGCAAGCATATACAGAAAACGCACTGTGCTCTGATGCCTTCTGGAGAAGGAGGAGGACGTTGAGCAAGGCCAGCGGGGGTCACCAGGATGGCTGCGGGCACTGACCTGCTACGCTGGGGCAGGAGCCCCCAGAGACGGGGCAATCTCCATCCTTGAGAATCTAAGGAAGAGGATTTAAACTACAACCAAGCCCCCACACAAACACCATCTTCACCAAACTCTGACCTGGCTCTGCCAGACTAGTCACCAAAAACACCACCTTTGGTGCTGTTCAGTAACTTGCCCAGAACACTTCGGGAGGAGAGACAAGAAATAAAATTAATTCGCCTAAAATGTTGGACTATCACAGGTGAAAAGCACACCTAACACACACTTGGCTGTTATTATGAAAGAGGGATTTTGTATGGAAGAATCCTTTGCAACAGCTTATCCAAAGCAGAGCATTTATTTTACCTGCTCAATTCACTGCAGGGTGCTTCCTTTCTTTTCCTGCACAGACAAGCCTCTCTAACAGAGACCACTAAATATTTCTGATGTATACTGGTGCATATAACTAGAGAATGTGTTGACAGGCAGAAGCAATTTAATTTCAGTCAGGTTTCATTTTTAAATCCTCAGCCCCTGACCTTCGAGAAAAGCTTGGCTATGGTGAGTGCAGAAAGCACATCTGTCATCATGCTGGGTTAAAAAACAGGAAGCCAAAAACCAGAGTGTGTCCATTTTGAAAATTAGCTGTTTGTATTTTTGCTCTGCATTTAATAAGCTTCTGATTAAAGAAGATTTTCAGGGTTTCCCAAATATGGTTTCTTTTCCAGCTTAAGTCAATTTGGTATCTGTACACTCAAGAAAAGCCTATGTGTTTAAGTCAGAAAATCTGCATTAATATTAATGTTGAACAGGAAAGAAATTTGGGAGATGGACTATTTGGCAGTTTTAAGAAACGTATTTAAAGGTGTGCTTAACCCAAGAAATAACCCATTATTGTCATCATCTGGCAGTTTCAAATGACAAAAAGACGTAATGCTACTGGCTGTTTCTGGTGCGGGAAGGATGCAGCAAATGTCGGGACCCAAGTCGTTATCCCAGGGCTCCTCCACCCTAATTGTCACTCCGACACAGAGTTCCCTGGTGGCCTCCATCAAGTCATTTCTCCTGTCTGACCTAATTTTCTCAGCTGCAGAAGTGGGATAATATTGACTCACATAGGATTTATGATAGGAAAAGTATTCATCTTATTAAACATGACTTAGAGATGCTAGTTGTAGTTAAAGGTCCAGTGTGCATGGCAGCAGAGAAATGCAAGATCTCTTGCATTAGAAGCTTGCCGTTTAATCCCCTGACCAAGTGAGGGAAAGCAGTGCTTGCATTTCTAAATGGTGAATAGTTGTTCTGATGAATTATTCTGTGCTTCTATTTATACTTAATCTATATGTTTAATTTTATTTTTCCATTCATCCAACTTAAGGCCCATTGAATAATTTGTGAATCTCTTGAATGAGTAATTCATACGATGAACTTTGTACTTTTTTTTCCTTATAAATATACCCATTTTGTTCCACTCTGTAAACTGGCAGTTGCTGACAGGGTTACGTAAAACTTTGAAAATGTTTATGGCAGGGACTTACTCTACTGCTCAGGTTTCCCAAACAAGACAGATATGCCAGGTACATAAGGTCACCTTAAAAATGTGGAAGAACTTCTGCCCGTAGCATTCCTGCTGCTCTCAAGACCTGTGCCAAGTCTTCTGGTTTTCTAGACAGAATCATTAACATCTTCATGTCAAGTGAAACTTGATAAATCTCCACTGGGGGTCTCTGTTCTTCAGAGTTTTCAGTTTTTAATGCCAACTCAATGCCCTGAGACTGACTCGAGGTTCTTCAACAAGAAGGAACCCTGATAGCCTCCATGAAGCGCAGGAGGGCTGTAGATAAAACATGAGCTGACTACCCAAAGGGAGGTCCTGACTGACCCTCAAATTCAGGTGGTTTACAGAGAAAAGCATATTTTTACTGGAAAGCATATTTTTCAGCACTATTTAATTTTCCCAAATAATCCCCCATTGGATTATTTCCAGTAATCAAAAAGGAGCTCTTCCACTCACATGCAGAGAATACTTGATAGCCATCAGCATGATCCTTAAAGAATCACAGAATAGTTGAGGTTAGAAAGGACCTCTTGAGATTATCTAGTCCAACCTGCCTGGCCAAGCACAGTCAGCCAAAGCAGGTTGCTCAGGTCTGCGTCCAGTTGGGTTTTGAATGTCTCTACAGGTGGAGGGCTTCCGAGACCCACAGCTTTACCACAGTAGTAAGTTCATTGCAAAACTCCTGATAATTGGACCAGCTCTGAGCAGGAAATTGTACTAGATGCCCACCAAAGGCTCCTTCCAACCCAAATTATATTACAAGAGACCATGACAGCTGGGATCCTAATTCTGTTTCAGAAGAGCTTTCACAGCTATAAGGAAACACTTGAAACACTGGCTCCTTGGCCGATGGATCAACCTAGAGCTGGAGTTCAGAGAAAGGGAAAAATGCAGATCTGCAAGTCATTGGGGGCTGCAGAGGATGCTCTGAGCAAGCTAGTGGGGGATGCCAGAACATCTGAGGCATATTGAGTCTCTGGATGGAGGGAGTCCCCTGGAGTATGGATAAGCCTACGGCTCTGTCCTGAGGAGTCCTCCATCTAGAGAGGGCCTTGGAGGGCAGCATAAACCTAGGCTGGGCGTTCATGTCAGGGTACGGTTCAGGGCTGAGACAGTAAGAAAGGCCAGAGCTATAGCCAGGTTGTGAGAATGCCGGGAACCAACACAGACCATTTCTGCGAGCAGTAGTGTTTCAGGACCTTTTAAAGGATTTGAGATCCAATTCAGAGAGGCATTTAAGAAAAGGCACCAATGTGCAAAATCTACCATAAAAACATTACAGCAAGTCATCAGTGGCTAGGAAACCCACTGCCAAAATCTGAGAGAAGACAAAAGTTCTCTATTGCTGTCAATCTATTAGTCAAGTTAATTAACACAAGACTTCGTTTTAACTTAAGGATCCCAAATTGGCTGATAATGTTTGTAAAGGTTTCAAAAATCTCTATGCATCATACTTTTTTAAATAAACTTAAGAAATTATATGAATTTAAGACATAAAAGAATATTTTAACTGAAAAGGTCAATGCTTACAATTTAACAAATGAATAATTTAATGTTGTCTGTGGAATATAAGTCTGACCCTGTGATACGCGTGCCCTGTAATTATGTGCTCGCACACTGGTTTACAGCCATTGAGAGCTATGTGTCCTTAAACTTCTCGTAGCACAGCTGTGTGTGTGACACAGACATACTGTCCATACATTATAGCTTGCTACTGCTCGACTCATTATTAGTCACCTTTTTCATTTTTCTCTTCTCCCACTCAACTCAATTAACAGGCTACAACTGAACAATATTTAACAGTGAGCAAGAGGCCTCAAGTTAAAGAAAGAAAATTTGCCTTTAGAAAAAAAAAAAAAAAGGGAAGAGGACTAGAGTATCTAACGAGATATATAAATAAATAGGTCAGTATTTTATTGAATACAATAGAACGTCTAGAGTGTAAGAATCTGCTTGGTAGTTTTCTTCTTTAGATTCATGACCAGAATAGCAAAGTGGTGTCAAACATCACAGGACATTTGGATGTCTCTATTAATAAGCAGCTGGGACCTTTTTTAAGAGTCAGGTAAGACTGAGCTGCCAGATAAGAAGTGAAGAGATTATTTTATTACCATCAGCTATTGCTACTGGTACCAAAAAGAAAAAGAAAATGCATTAGCTAGTCACTGTTTTCACTTCAGTTTAGGAAGTCTGAAGGATGGGGTAAAAATCACATCAGAGCACTGCAAGAGATACAAATATTTGTCTACCAAAACAGGGATCAAAACAGCATCTCAACTTTCTAGCAATAAAAATTTTCAAGAAAAGAACTGAAAGAAATAGAAACTTTTGTTCTCCCCCTCCTTCTCATTCTTCCCATCTGTTTTCTCTTTTTAAGTCTAGTTTTTCCTCTTTTCATGTTGCTACTGGAAAAGAGAGAAAGAAGGAAAAGCAAACACAAAGGCAATAAAGCAAAAATTAAACTCTGTTCCTGCACCTGGGAACAAAACAATGCTTTGTGGCTTTAAACAACAACTTTCATTCAGTGAGGAACTGAATTCAATTTGAATCTAGTGAAAACTGAATTTGTTGGTGATCTTTCATGCAGGTATAATGTTTTGCAGTAAGGATTTCAATCAAACAGGAGGGAAAAAAAAAAGCAGCAGCTACGATAAGAGCTGTTTCCTGACAGCTCCCAAAGGCCGCTGGAGTGCCTGCAAAAAGCTGCTGACCACCAAGAGCGACTCTGATGGCTCTCACTGCACTTGCCTTTTAGCTCTCATATCTCTGAAACTCTCCCGAGTGCAGTTCAAATCACAAAAACTAAATTTGTACCTCCATTTCCTCGGCAGAATAAACCCAAAATGTAGGGAAACCATTGTAAAGCTGACATAAAATTTTACATAATTGAAACTATTTAATTTATAAAATTAAAATGTATACTTTCTGCTTGGGTATTCCCTTTTCAAAGAGAGAAAAATAGGCCAAGCCCAGCACGGAGCATGGCTCAACCAACACCCATGGCTAGCAGCAGAATAAACCTGCCCCAGTAGAAATGCTGCTGAGTTATGAGGGCGATTAGCCCCTCAGCTTGTGTTTTCCAGCTCCATTTTCTCTTGCCTTGAGATGCCCATCGTTCTGTCCACAGTAATGTGGGCAAGAAAAGGAAGACCAAAAGAAGACTGCACTGGCCTGAAACCTTTGTCCCCAGCAAGTGCCTCAAAGCCCCATGGTGCCCCTGTAAAGCTTCCAAGCCTCCTGGAGATCTGCCTTCAGTATATAGTTTTTAGGAAAAACATCACTTTTTATTGCTGGGTTAGTAGCATCAGGAACGCAGTGGTGGTATTGATCAGAAAATAAGCAGAGCTTTAGTATCAGCTGAAAAGAGGTTTAAGATAAGTCTCTTTAATTATACAGAGTTTAACCTTGCTCTCAAGATTTTAAAAAAATCCACAGCTCCGTATGACAGGCATTTTGAACCACATGGCCAAATGAAGCCACAGTTGGCAGATACTGCAGCTCCACAAAGGCATTGTCCCCTTTTTTGGTGGCCAGCAATTTTGGCAAGTTCCAAATAAAGGCTAATCTAACCTTTCTGAAAGATCACTGTTTATATTCTCAAAGAAGCATCAAGCCCAGTGACAAAAGCAGATACCTGTTCTCCCACCACAACAACTTTCCATCGTCCTGCAAGAAGAGCGAGCAGAAGTCGATTTCCATCTGGAGACGTTTTGCAAAGCAAAGAGCCTTCCTTGGATCAGAGTTTGTCCCTCCCTGCAGCTCTCCCAGTGCCGTGGCTGCCGCAACACTGGCAGGAACCCCTTGATCCGGCACCAGCAGAAAGGCTCAGCTTGCAGCACGGTGGAATGCTACAGCAGCAATGTTGCCCAAAATCACTGCTCCTCTGCATGGGCCTCCCTTTCCTTCTTAAGCAGCTGCCGTTGAATTCACCTGACCCAAAGACAGATCGTTTGGTTGACTTACTTTCTGCCTCTTTGTCATGGTTTTAGCTGGGATAGTTGATTTTCTTCACTGTAGCTAGCATAGTGCTGTGTTTTAGACTTGGTATGTAAACAATGTTGATAACACCCTGGTGTTTTAGTTGTTGCTGGGTAGTGTTTACACTAGTCAAGGACTTTCTAGCTTCCCATGCTCTGCCAGGTGCACAAGGAGCCGGGAGGGGAGGGGATACAACCAGGAGAGCTGATTCGAATTGGCCAGAGGGTATTCCATATCATGTGACGTCATGCCCAGTGTATTAACTGGGGGGAATTGGCTGGGGGAGGCAGCGATCGCGGCTCGGGGACCGGCAGCGTCGGTCGGCGGGTGGTGAGCGGTTGCAGCACTTGTTGTTTAGTTTTGTTTTGGGTTTTTTTTCCCTCTTCTTCCAGTGTTTCATCTCTCTCTCGCTCATATTTTCCTTTTCATTATATTAGTATTATTGCTGTTTTATTCTAATTATTAAACTGTTCTTGTCTCAACCCACGAGTTTTCTTACTTTGGCCCTTCCGATTCTCTCCCCCATCCCACAAGGGTGGGGGAGTGAGCGAGCGGCTGTGTGGTGCTTAGTTGCTGACCGGGGCTAAACCACAACACTCTTCTAACGCACCAATTTGTGGAGGAAGCTGTAATCAGATGGACTCAAGCCCACTGCGAGATCTCCAGCACACAACCTCCCCTGCCCCCGTGAAAATCCCAAAACACGCTGCTGAAAGCAACCGGATGCCTCCTCTGAGAGCAACAGCAAACCTGAGGGAACGACTCAATAGCTTAACTCACATCGCAGATGTATTAATTTAGTCCTCTAGCTTAACGCGAGAAATAGCAAACCCCGTGCAGAAGTAGAGTGTTAATCAGTAATTTCTTGAACAGGCCTGAAAACAACAATCTGCTGAGTAAAATGATGTAGCATCCCAAGGGTTAATTACATTTAGGAAAGGATGCAGCGGAAACCCTTGGAGGAGTTCGCTTAGTAATTATAGTGCAAAACCCAAGCTGGGTGATGGCCAGCAGTGGAGCTAGCGGACATGTCACTGCTGCCCCGTGGGTCACCTACTGGCAAAATATCTTTATGCTTATGAATATGGTGAGATAAAACCCAGGGCAGGCCTGAGGTCTTGACTGTTCCCAGACATCACAGTAGCGGAAAAAAAAAGAAAAAAAATGCTACTTTTGAAGTGTTTTCTTGACCCGCACTAGAGCCTATCATTTTAATGTTTATTCATTGAGTAAGAAAAGCCACTGAGCAGAGAAATCATTCCTTGCAAAAAAAAAAAAAAAAAAAAAAAAAAAGATTGTTGCAGTGGTTCTGGGTAGCTGGTGGTTTGCCTCTTTTAAAACCAGAGAACTGAGTTTCTGGGAAAAATCGGAAGGGTTAACCCAGAAGAAGGATGGAAATACCGTCACCCCCACCTCCAGAGCAGCAGGCTCCGGCGGGGTGACCCAGGGC